>OZ038500.1:80863053-81155553 GCA_964036315.1 Acanthosepion esculentum
AGAGCATCTAAAAGCCTTATTAAAAACTAAAACAAAAACTCCCATTAGTTTGTTATACCGTTATGTTCATGCCTTCTATTGTTGTTGATGGTGTTATGTTTGGCTGTTGTTTCTAAAATTCAAAAAGGTTATGAACTTGGATACATGTTAGTTCAGTTGGAGTAGAGGACTGTCATAACAATCAGCTGATGTTCTTATGTTGATGCTTCAGTCCAGAACTTGCCTATTATTATTTGACAGTAACGTTGAGAGATTCATGTCAAGATCTTTTTTTTTAACACATGAAGCTAATGCTGAACTGTTTACTTCTCCTAATGAAGAGACGGCCCTTCATTATGCCTGCAAACCTGGTTGACTACAAACAACCAAACTCTTTATTTTAATATGGCATTAATGTGAATAGCTGAAGTTCAATGATCTGATACCTGGTTTAGTACTTTGCAAATATGTAATATCAGTGGGTACAAAATGTTAAATTTGGTACAAGCACAGACAATGGGAAAAGCATTATTTAAATTTTACTACTCTGTGAAAATACTGAGGTCAAATTAAACTTATTTTGAAGACATTTTAAAATTCTTTAATGAAAAATTCTTTTGATCCAGTATCTTCAGCGGATATTTTTTTTTTCATTCTAGCATCTGACAAAGCAGAGCAAGTAATGTGGGTTTTTGTTACTTGAGTTTCTTCTAAATGACAAATTAATCATTAAATGTTTCCATAATGTTTGTGGCATATATTATAGAGCTTGTTTTTTGTTTTTTTTTTATTATCATTTCTCCCCAAGCAAGGTAGAATTTAGTGGGGGGGGGTACAAAAAGTGAAAGAGAGTGAGAAGACTTTAGTGGGGAGAATTGAGGAAAGAGCAAAAAAAGGAACAGGCATCAAAAAGACAGAAGATGGTGATTGATGTTGCATTTAAATTTTTGAAGGTTGTAAGTATCAGGGAAGCAGGAAAATGGGATTTCCACAGGTGGGAAGTGTGAGGAAAAGTAGAAATGACGGTTGCATCTAGTTAGTTCAACAGTAAAGCAGTGAGACCTAGTTGCAATCTAGTAGCTTAAATTCATGTAGTCGGGGCACCAAGAAAAAAAGTTTGTCGGAGCAGTTACCATGAAAATATTTGTAGGACAGGTAGGGGGAAGCCATGTCACCAGTGAGAAAGTGACTGGAGATGAGATGTCTGGTCAAGACCAATTGTATTGCAGGCTCTTCTCTGGATTTTGTTAAAAGTCTTGAGATGCACAGTAGCAGCACCATAGCAGATATGACAACAGTATCCAATACACAGATGAATAGTAAGATAATAAATGTGCAAGATGGATTCTGATGAGAAAATTTTGGGTACACAACACAGTGAACCAACCTTCCTCGCAACACATGTAGCAATTATCTCCATATAGTCACTCCACTTCATGTCAGCGGAAAATGTGAGGACAAGAAGGTGTAGAGTTGTTTTCATGGAGTTCAGCATTAGCCATACTGATGGTAGGCAGAAAAGGTTCTCTATAGTGATTAAATGAAAGCAGTTTTGTTTTTGGGAGGCATTGAAATTTAAAAACCATTTATTGCCACAGTTAAACACTGATTGGGAGTCCTTTTCAAGAGTAGTTGCCAGGTTTACTTTATCATATCTGTTGAATTTGCTACTAAGGCAGGAGTAAATGGTAGTTTCATCTACATAAATACCTAGTTGGGAAATAACATCAGATAGACCAGTGATAAAGATTAGAAACAGTGTAGGTTCAATGATAGAGCCATGGTGGACCCCTGCATTAGTAAGAAATGATCTGGAAGCATGTCCGTTACATATGACTTTCATTACTTGATTAGTTAAGAAAGATTGGATTAAACTAAATATACCGATTGTGGCCCTCTAGCTTGCATAGAAGGCCAGCATGCCAAACCCTCGTTGAACACTTTCAAAATATCTAGAGCCTGAGCTTTGGCATTCTAAAGCTTGATAGATAACTTCAGAGATGGTTGTTAACACATTGGAGGTAAACCTGGTGAAACGGAAGCCATATTGTTTGTCCAAAAAGAGGTTATGCAAAATAAGATGCTTAACCAGTTTGACATTGATTCGGACCTCAAATAATTTTGTTGAAAAGCGTAAGATATTAACGCGGTGATAATTTGAAGGGTAACCAAATTTGATTTTGTAAGAATGCTTCATCCTTACGAGATGTAATCAACTTTATATTTTGTTATTGATATGGTCCCAAAATTTGAATAGTTCTTACAAAACAGATACATGATATTCCTTTGTAAAATGAATCTTAATAACAGATCTCTGTAGTTTAACACAGGAAATCAATTTACAACTGTGTGAAGTGTAAACTTTGTATTCTACATACTTTTTTTTTAATGTAAAGTTTACATAATAAATGAAAAACTTCATGATTTAGCTGAATTAAAAATGGAATTTGTTAAATATAATCTTCACTTTTCTATTGCTGCTGGTTGCAGCAGTTATCATGATGATTATACTAGCAGGGGCAATCAGCTGATCTCTTCATTTTTTTTTGTTCTACCCTTGTAACTCTCTTTAAGTTGGACTACTTAGTTTTATCTCAATATGATTGAGAAGAGAGGGAGGTCAAGAGCATGTACATGCTTTGTGCCATTCTAAAATACTTCTGCCTGTGTAAACATTAGTGAAAATCAGAACCAAGCTTATGATAAGGAAATACCAATGAGTGAATGACACCTTAGCAAAGACACGTTAGAAAGTTATTTAATGGGATCCCATCATAAGATGGGCCAACATTTTTGATAGTTTGAGACTGATAAGTCTAATTGAAGTACGCTAACAAAACATTCAAATATGTTAATAAGAATCTAAGCTTTTCTATTGAAGAGTTTGAGAAATGCACAAGCTGAGCTGTCCTGAAAGGATGCTCACGGAATACCAAGGCTGAGCTGTCCTGAAAGGATGCTCACGGAATACCAAGGCTGAGCTGTCCTGAAAGGATGCTCACGGAATACCAAGGCTGAGCTGTCCTGAAAGGATGCTCACGGAATACCAAGGCTTTCCCTACTCAAAAGCAATTCCAGTTGCTGCATTTCTCAACTTGTGAAATGTTATTCAGAATTCACAGCTTCACTGGCCAAATGCACAAAAGCAAATGAGAGGCTTTAAGCACAAGTGCAACTGTTGTGAAATCAGTCTCAGAAAAATAGAAATTGGTGGTGAAAGTTTGTCTTCAAATTGAAAAGAACATTATGAACTTGTAATTATCCTTTTGATATTTTTTCAAAGTTTCAATACATCTGCATTTGTTTTTATTAAACTGAATCCTAGTTGAGTTCATTAGCTTCCCCACAAATAATAATAATAATAAAAACAAACCCTGAAAGGTTTGAATTATAAAGAGCAAAACTTGAATCTGATTGCAATTTTTAAGGGGGGTATGATCTAATATTTCAAGCAAAGTTTTGGTTAATATGCATGCAAAATTCTGATATGTCTTCCATATGTATTTGAGAGAATACTGAATAGTTCTTAGCCTAACCAAGAAAGTAGCATTTCCTCTTATGGCATGAAGCCATATTAAATCCTCCTGACACTTAGTTTCTTGTATTCGTATCTGTATGGATTATGTTGGTGGTGTTTGATTCATTATGCTTTCATTTCTAAAAGTCTAATAGAATATATATATATTTCACATCTCTATTAAAAGTAAATAAATTTTGCTATTTTCATGTTAGTGAGAAGTGTATAGTTATATTGTATAATAACTGTAACTGACCACTGGTCTCCATGCAAAACATTCACAGTTTATACTGATGTTATCCTTTTTATTTAGGAAATACACAATGAAAACTAGAAACAAATTTAAATAAATAAATGGCAAATTTTCTTTGTGTGTCTGAAACCCCTCTAACGTGGGCCACTCTTGCTCTACATTGACATATTATATCTCTTTGGAATCAGGAGGACCCCAGGATTGAAAATCTGTTGGTCATCTGGTGCTTGAACATTCAGAATTCCTTGGGATTGTACCTGGATGAGGGAATAGTTAAAAATTCAATTTTAAAATAAGTGAAAAAAATTGGTGAGTTTAAGTTTTTAATTGATATCGAGTTTAAAATAACACAAAAATTTTTTTTTTCTTTTTTTTTTTTTTTTGGTTGTTTAAAATTCAGTTTAAAATATTTCCAAAACTTTGAATTGAGGAAATAAGTTCTATTTCTTCAAAATGCCAAGGAATCTGAGTTAAAGTGAGTTTTCATGATTTGAAGTTCCACAGAGTTTGTAATTTGAAGAACTCTATTTTCTGCCCAAGCTGGAGTTTTGGCCTTAATCGAACTTTCGCCCGGGATTGGACTTTTAGCTCGAATCGGAGCTAAAGTGAGGTTTTAAAGTTCCATGGAGTGAATTGAGGAATTCAAAGTTATTGCTCCAAAATTATCCTTCAGCTGTTTTCTAAGCTGGACCAGAAGTCCCTTTTGTTTGGAGCCAGCAGCCAATTAGTCCTCTGCAAAAGCTACCTTAAAAAGTCTGTATGGAGTGCAGCTTTTTAGCTAGTAACAAATATCTCTCAAAAGGGAAAATGGATAAACAAAATATATTTCAAAGAAATACACAAGCAAGGAAAACGCTTTTCAGACAGAATAACAATAACAATTTGGAACAAACTCAAAGAAATGATAAAGGGACACATAATTTAAGACTTAGTAGGGAGCAGATATTTATCCTGTTGCCTTGTCGACTGGCAGTAGCTAAAGAACATATGGTCATTTCCTTACCCCTTAAAGAGTAATGCAGTAGCAAACTTGTACAAAATTACAGCTAAGTGTGTGATAAATGTCTTCTTTTTTTTTCTTCTTTTTCTTTTAACACAAAATTAAAAATTATTCTACACTGTTATAGATTTCATTTATCATTTCTGTAATCTTGTCTGTTAAAATCATCTAAGGCTGCCAACGTCTCTATTATGATTCCATCTGGCCCTGCAATTTGGCCAGTGTAGCTTCCACTTCAGTTTTTAATATTTTCGGTCTGTCTATTTCTGTATATTGCCGGTTGTTCTTTCTTCATGGAAGAGTTCTCTGATATATTCGTTCCATCTCTGAAGTATTTTTTCTTTCTCTAATTTCATCATTTTGTCCTTGGATTCTATGCATTCTGTTGATGAGTATGTCTTTTGTCCTGTTAGTTCTCTTTGTTTTTATATATATATATATATATATATATATATATTATATAATATATATATGCATATCTGCTTTATCTGTGATACTCATGCTTCCTATTTCTGCACATGTTTCGTTGAGTCTTTCCCCTTTAGCCTGCTTGCATTTGTTCCTTATTTCTTTGTGTAGTGTTCTATATTCTGTTCCATGTTTTGGCATTGTTTTTTTGTTTTGTTTTTTGTCGTCGTCCCCCCCCCCCAACCTGTTGAGAATATCAGCTCTCATCCACTCATCTTTTTTCTTCATCTCTTTTCCTTTGGGATGATCTCAATTGCTGATGTTACTGAAATTTCTCTTAACCTGTCTCACTTAGTTTCCATTTCTATCTTGTCTCGCATATCTTTTCACACTGTCCTTATATTTCTCCTTCAGGTTTGAGTCATTCAAGTGTCTGTTGTATCACCATTTGGGAGCTGTGTTAGGCCTCTTCAGCTTCCATAGTTTCATTCTAAGTTTACATATAACTGGGAGGTGGTCGCTTCTGCAGTCAGCACTTGGATAGGTTTTGCAGTGTACAACTGCATTCCTGAATCTCTTGTTGATAGTTATGTAGTTGATTTAGTTTTTTCTTTCTCTTCCTGGACTTCTCAATTCTATACTTGTAAGACGTAAGTAAATCTATTTTCATAGAACTGTCTAAGAAACCAGGCACAAACGAATGCTATCTCCATCAGGCAATCAGCGCCGTTCATTAAAGACACTGGAACAAGGAACGTGATATTTATGCTCAGAATGTCATCGGAGAGAGCAATACAAATGCAGGAGGACATGTACCTGTGCTTTATAGATTATGCAAAGGCGTTCAATAAAGTATTCCATGAAGATATATTAGAGCTACTCAGCAATCTTCTAATTTGGGAAGGATATTAGAATAATCAAGAACCTCTACTGGCAGCAAACCACCTGCATTCAGATAAAAAAATTAGTCCAGCCATATACAAAAATAGAAAGGGGTGTAAGACTAAGATATGTCTTCTCAACTGACTTATTCAACCTATATAGTGACAGAAGGTTGCGAGAAGAAACGACTCAACATAAACTACAAGAAGACAGGATGCATGGTTGTTAGCAAAAGGATGAGTCCAAAATGCAAATCACAAATTGGGCATACTAAAATCAAACAAGTACAAAAATTTAAATATCTGGGAAGTCTTAACAGTGAATGGATAGCCAAAGATGCATTCCAAAAGCTAAGCAGAGTATTAAGAGACAGAAAAACTTCATTAGAAACAAAGAAAAGAGTATTGAACTGTTATACGATATGATCTCCTATCCAGCAGTGAATGCTGGACCATCTCCCTAAAGATGAAGAAAAGATTTAAAACAGAAATGTGGTTCTAGAGAAGGATGTTGAGGATACTATGGATTGAACATGTGTGCAACGACATGGTTTTGGAGGAAATGGAAGCAAAAAGGAAACTTTGAAATTTAATGAGGAAAGAAGGCTTGGAAAATCTGATACTCAAGGACAGATTGAGGGGAAAGAGCGACAGAGGAAAACAGTGCATAACATACTTGATAATCGTGAGTAAATGGCAGAACAGGGTTTGGGAGATATAGTAAAAAGAGCTGGAAGGGACAGGAAGTTGTGAATGGCCATGATTGCCTACATCCTGAGGGGATACAGCACATAAAGAATTGAACACTATTGCTGCTGCTGCTATTAAGCAAGTTATCTAAGCCTGCTAATGCATATACATGGTCCTTCAGGGACCGTTACAATAACACTGTTGGTATAGAAATGTACTAGTATTGATATTGTTTATATTAATATCATTCTGAGTATGTTAATTCTAATGATGTTTATTTTGGAATATTGATAAATCCTGAATAGAAGGCTATTATATAAATCATTATTGAATGATACCAATGTTGATATATTGATACCTGTCTCTAATGAACTTGTATTACTGTTTGTATTCTATTTACTTTCAGTAGGTAGGAACATTTAACAAAATATACAGATTCAAAAAAATAAGAATCAAATTGTGTAATAAGTATTGTTAGAAAATGAGCTTGGTCATTTACAAGCAATTTCCTGAAAAGAATCCGTATTATATAGTCAACAGATAATTCTTTTAAATCAAAACCTATTTTATTTTAGAAACTTTTGGAATTTGAAAGGTAGTATATTTCATAGTCACTATTTGATGTTTGAAGAAAAAAGATTATTTTTTTATGAGTGCAAGAGTTTGAATGTTCTGAAGTTGATATCATCATTTAAATAAACCCTTTTTTCTAACTTCATTAAGGGAACAGATTTTACATGTCTGTCAATCACAAAAAAGATGATTTTATAATGTATAGTTAAAGCTGAAAAGTAGATTTCCATTTTCTTCTATCCTTCAATAGTTAATTGCCAAGTTTAACGTAGATAAGATAGAACCAGCATAGTAATTTTAACATATTAAGTAACTATAATATTTTAACCAGAATAGTAATTTTACAATTGCTCATAAATTGAGGGCATCATATATCTGTTCAATCATTTGTTAAATAATTTTATTTGCTTTATGACTGAATTGATAATGTTTATCCTCACAAAATCCACACTTGAAATATTAAAAATTGCGGAATTGCTCTTGTACAAATTTGAATTGCTTTATTTTTTTATTTATTTATTTATTTTTTTTTTTTTAATGAGGTAATTTAAAACCTGATATGATTGCTGAAAGAAAACCTTTTTATTTTTGTTGAATATATTGATTATCTAGAGGTAAGTGGGTTTAATCTTTGCTATTCACCCATACAAAACAGTGAGTGTAATTTCTATTGTTCTGTATGTCTGAATATTTATGAATGAAATGTCAGTAGTTGTAAGAGTTGAAAAGAATGAGTTTACATTCATCTAGCCAATCAGCAGTCAAATAGTAAGAATTTTACAATTTAGCTATGAATTGAAGTCTCTAAGGCAGTTTATTTATATAAGTCTATAGTTGTAGATTCATTAGGACAGTAACATTCAGATGTCTCCAAATAATTGTATTTTATAAAATTGGTATTTTTTTGTTCCATTTGATTTTAAAACAAAATACAAGTTTTTATATATATATATATATATATATATATCTGTTTTATTTTTTATTTTATTCCCCCCCCCCCAACTTCGAAGTTTCTTAGCAATCCATTCTTCATGGGGTTCTGTTTTGTAAATGATATTTTCAATTTATTCTGCATCTTTTTCAATCCATTTTGTCATGCATGTTCATGAATTTTTGCTTTTGTTTATGTCTTCAATTGTAAGTGTTGTAAATTTTTTTTTTAGAAATTTATTTATTTTTTTAAAATGGTTTATATTGAAATTGTTAATTTATCAATTAAATTGTAATATTTGTTAATTTGTATTATTAAATTATAATATTTTATTTGATTTATTATGTTATATTATTAAAATAAATATTTGTTAATATCCAGTATCTCATTCTTATTTAATAATTTGTTACTAAAAGATAATATTGATAATTTTTCTTCTAAACACAGTCTATAATTTCTATTAGTAATATTATATGGGTGTACTTTTTTATAATTTCCCATTTAACTTTAGTAGGTATATTATTTTCTTTTTGACTCATACATATTTTGATAATGTTGTGCTATTTGCGTATTTATCTACTTTAAATGATGTCATATGATTATTAAATCTTTCTTTAAAAGTGGTTTTGTTCACTCCTATGTAATTTTTTTCTTCTGCGTTAATATTATTTGATACAGTTGCTTTATATATTATTAGTTAAACATTTATTAAATGGACAGTTTTTGTTTTTTTATTTCAACAATTACAATTATTGCTATTTTGCAGATGTGTGTCATTATTATTGCTATTGTTTTTATTTAATATTTTGTCTATTATTTTCTCCATATTATTCATACAACTATAACTGATTTTTATTGTATTTCTTAATGATTTTTGATAGTTTACTATTTTTAGAGAAGTGTTTTTTCAATTAATTTAAAGAATATTTTTCCTATTTTTATTATATTATTATAAGGAGGGTTAAATCAGATTCTGTTTCTTTTTTTTGTGTGTATTGTTTTTAGTTATGTGTTCTAATTTAGTTGAATAACCACTTTTTCTTAATTCTGATTCATATTTTCTTTTCATTAAATGTTTTATATGGCTAGAATTAGTTGCAATTCTTTTGTTAATAGATATTGGTATATGTTTAAATATTAGGTTGATTTGAATATATATATATATATATATATATATATATATATATATACATATGTGTGTGTGTGTGTGTGTGTGTGTATGATTATTATTTATTTAAGATATATATGGCTGTGATTTTGCATGTTTGCACCATCATAACTGACAATTGTTATGAATGAGAATTTGTATATATTTAGGTGTCTCGGTAGTAATGTACTTTTGTTGTTGGTTTTTATAGTACTACGATTATGCCTTGAATGAAACCTTTGCTGAACTCTGAATTATGCTTGTATTTTTTTTTTTTTTTTTTTTTTTTTTTTTTTATCTATGTCTCCTTTGTGGATTTCAGTGGCAAATTTTAAACTGAAACTGAGGGCTTCTCATTCTGTATTGGAAAGCCTTATATCTGATAAATTTTCTATTAGATTAGGCTTTCCAATATATTTCCACTTGCTATTGCTGCATAGGTTGATAAGTTTTGGAAAAACTAACCAGTAAAAAAAAAAATTCAGAACTTCTAGAATGCAATTCCACAAAAAGTATATTATAACAAAACCGGTAATGACTCGACTATACCAAACTATCAAATGAATGACAATCAAAACAACAAACTGAGACAAAAACTCACCAACCTATGCAGCAATAGCAAGTAGAAATATATCAGAACTCCTAATATTTTTGACATTAAGGACACCAGACTCTATAGAGATGACTGTGTAATTCTCCTCTGTAAAACAAGTCCAAGAAATATAGACTGATTGAGAAAGGAACTGATAACATTTTTTTCAAAGGTTATAAGCTACACAGCACCATTACCACCAATGCTAAAGTGATCAACTTTCTTGATGTGATGTTGAACTTGAATAATGGTTATTACAAACCATGTACCAAAGATCTATATAACCATAGATACGTCAGTGAAGAATCAAAGCACCGTCATAACATTTTAGATAGATTACATAAATCAGTCCAAGTTAGATTATCTACTAACTTCAGTAATAAGGAAATATTTGATAATAATAAAATTAAATATATAAAAGCTTTAGAACTAAGCAACCATAAAGTAAATTTAGTATTTAGAAAAAACAAAATGGTAAAATAAACAGAAACACTGTAGGTGTAACATAATATGGTTTAATCTGCCTTTTAATCATAATGTTCAAACAAATATCAGAAGAATTTTCCTAAATTTAATTTATAAGCACTTTAATCATTCACCAACAC
Organism: Acanthosepion esculentum; assembly: GCA_964036315.1. Taxonomy (NCBI): domain Eukaryota; kingdom Metazoa; phylum Mollusca; class Cephalopoda; order Sepiida; family Sepiidae; genus Acanthosepion; species Acanthosepion esculentum. The sequence goes on from OZ038500.1 coordinate 80,873,630, forward strand.
TAAAAAAAAATATTTTAATAAAAATGTTAAGATCAGTTATAACTGTGTTAATAACATCGATAAATACCAACATTAAACAGATACATGTCCAACAAGGTTAATTTAAAAACAACAAAAATGCAACTGCTGAAAAAATATCTGTCCCTTAAACAGCCAATGTATTGTATATATGAATGATAATATTGTATACCAAGCTAAAATACATTGTGGTAATGTCAAATTTTATTTTGGTTCCACTGAAAATCCTTGGAAATTTTGTATCTGCCATCATTGAATGACTTTAAGCAATATAAAATATATAAACAGTACTGCTCTCTCAAAACATTTCTGGCAATTAAAGAATGATGGTAATACACCCATTTATTACATACCAAAGCCGAATGGGAAAGTTGATGTAATTTATGCTTTGTTGAAAATTTAGTTATTTTAAAACACTTACATAAACCTAGCTTATTAAACAGGAGAAATGAATTGATGGTTACATGTAGGCATAAAAATATCTGCTGAAATGAATTGACCCAGATTAATTTTTAATGTAAATTATGGCTTGTTGTTTTTTTTATAATCTCCCTTTATGCTTAATATAAAAAATTAATATTCACAACTCTAAAATAATTATATATATATATATATGTATGTATGTATGTATGTGTGTATGTATGTATGTGTGTGTGTGTGTGTGTATGTATGTATGTATCGTTTATTTTATATGCCAAATATAGTTTTTTAATAGAATAAACTGTTATCACTGTATAATATTTGACTGCACCAACATTGTGGTAACTAGATATTTTTATTAAAATTATATTGTAACGGTCAGTCTATACTCGGCACCTGAAGATTGCATTGTGCATGAAACTCAACCGGTGAAGGAGATATATATATATATATATATATATATATATATATATATATATATATAATGGGATTGCAAGCAGAATGTTGGTCAGACTGACCTAAGTTGTCTGATTCCCTCGACAACCAGCTTAATAAAAAAAAAAAAATTCGATTGATATATTCTCCTCTTATTCAGACAGTATACAATAATTTCTCTATAACTGCACTCTCCAACTCTTGAGATTTAATCTTTGTCTATTTACTTATAACTGCAAATAGAGAAAAGATCACTTGTGATTATGTTAGCAGGTAAGGTTTTTTTTGGATGCCAAGGGTCTTACACTTTTTTTTTTTTTTTTTTTTCTTATTAGATAATTCTATAAATCAGAATGTTTATTATATGATGTAGTTTTTATGCCCATTTATGTTTTGGGTATATGTGTATAGTAGGTGCCCCACATAAAGTAATACCCAAGTTGAAAAATCTTTCCTAAAGCTTTGATTTAATTGTAATTCTAAGCTAATAGATTAAATTTAATATTTCTAATGAGCAGAATACTTTGGTGTATTTCAAAATGAATTTAAACTGATTGGAATCTTTTTTTTTTTCTTCTTCCCCCTCTTTACCAGTAAAATGTATAAATTTGTCCATATTCACAGATCTGTTGATACAACTCTTATTTAAAAAAACAAAAACAAAAAAAAAGCTTTAAAAAATATAATTTTCTGAAATGTCATTTGCTGATTTTAAAGTTTAATTAATCTGAATTGAAACAAATATTACTTTTAGTTTAAAATATCGTAGAAAAGCATTTTTTGTTAAGATGGGTTAGGTGCTTTGATTTATTTACAGTTTGGGAAATTTAAGTAAAGTGGCTATAATTGAAGAAAAAGTACATGAAAAAAATACAATGTCCATAGTTTATATATTTTTTTAACTACCCAATAATCTTTAAAATTTAAAATATTTTAATTATGCTAATATTTTATTGAATTTTAGGTACATTGGCTTTGTAGCTTTACTTACAAAGATGCTTGTTGAGGAAATGTTAGAAAATTACAAATAAATTTTGAATTTCCTATAGGTACCTTATTTTCTGATAATGTTGTATATGGATGTCCATATTTACAAAAATCAATGCATTTATACACAAAAAAGAAAAATTCTTTTTAAAATACTGGATGTCATTGAATTGGAGTAAATACAATTTTAATTGAATAACTATCACGTGACCATTCCAAGTTAATGCAGAATTTTAAGATTTAAAATTTTATAAATTATCCTAATTAGAAAAAAAAAAAAAAAAAATGAAAACAGTTCTTGCAAAAATTCATTATTAATTAAAAAAAATCTTTTAAGACTATAGTGTCCATAATATATATTTTATTCTAAACAAAAGCTTTTGTAATTAAATAGTGTCTTAGTTTTATTTTTTATTTTATGATTCTGTGCAGATTTTCTGTAACTGGGGGTCCTGTCTGACTAAAAAAAATTTGACAATTTAAATTTTCTGAGGACTTGTCTTTGTAACAAATTAAGTAATACAAAAATTCTCAATTTCATAAAAATTACTCGTACCTTTGCTTGGATTCTATATCTGCTGGAAATAGATATTTAATATAGTATGAGCAAAATAGATGATCTTAAGAAAATAACTTTTTTTTAATAAACATTTGTTTGTCTATAATGTGTATGTGTGATTGCATTAATTTGGTTACAATTGTTTTGTAGAAATATTTTTTTTCTCAACATCAAGCTTATTCTCTAAGTGATGATAAACCCAAAATAAAAGTATCATAGATATAGAATTCATATTCATCTACAAACACACACGCACACGCATATAATGACAGAAATTTTGTGTTGATTGATTTTAATGTTCATATTTTCCAAATTCTGAATCATCCTACTCAGACAAGGAGGAAATTCCATTAGGAATTCTCCGATGTTCATTTGGAAGAAAAGTACAAAAAATATAGCCCATGCTTTCGACTTAAGTCATCATTAGGGTAGAGAGAGACAATTTGTGAATTTCATAGAACTAGTGAGTGTTGTGATGTAAGAGAGGTGTGACTTTTTTCTTTTTCTTTTTTTTTATATACATTTAAGGATGTGGGCACTTAAGATATAATTGTTTTTATTTTTTTGATGTTTTTTTTTTTTTTTTTTTTTTCCGTACGAGTATTGCTTCAAGGATCATAAATCTGTTTTTGCTATTTGATTTTACTAGTATTTGGGTATTTGTGAGTAGATGTCTAACGTTACTATGCTGCTTATTAATGTGTTGTCTGATGGCACTATGGTCTAATAGGGTGGCAAGTGAGTCTGCATGTGGGTGTAGCATATCCTATGTATGACTTTGTTTTTATTTATAGAGAAAGTGGGCAAGTATTTTCATACACAACACCACTATGGCCAAACTATACTCAGACATCACCAATCAACCAAACCTTATTATACAAAACCAGGATAGCTCTCACAAATGTAACATTTGATGTTGTTGCATTTAACAAAAAGGAAAAAAAAAAGCTCATACAAAGGATCCATATCTGATAAAATTCTCAATCTTTCAAACAACTTACTGAATATCCGAAAAACCTTTTAAAATTTTTGACCAAACTGCCATATATAAGATAAATGCAACATCAAACTGAAATAGAAATCTTCTACAACAATATTGTAAACTTACAGAAAGATAATATCATCACATCTCACTCATGACTAAAAAAAATTTCAAAAACAGATGTTTTAAAAACACTAATTCACTTTTAAACAAATCAAACTTGAAAAAAAGCTGATAAATCAAACACTTTCATAATATTAAGATGATTCCACAGAATTTTAAAAAAATGATAGAAAATCACATCTATCCTGCTAAAAAAAGAAACTCCACATAAATCGACTAATAACTATGAATAATGCTGAATTTGGATTGTTAAAACTTGGAAAACAAAATCACTGGTTAATGTCTTCCTGGTTATTTATACGAGAATGTTAAAATCCATAAGTCAGGCAATCCACTCCGCCCTATAATATCACAAGTTCCTACACTTATATATCAAGAATTTTAAACTAATCATACCATACTTACCTACCAAATATAGTATCTGCTCTACTAATTAACTTTTACAAATTCTTCACTCCACCTAACCTCAGGATGAAATCTTAGCATCCTTAGATGTTGAAAATTTGTTCCCTGACATTCCAGTCCATGAAATAATTGACATTATTTTAAATAACTTTTATTATTAACATCCACGACACGAGTCTCTTTCCACGATCACATTGGTAATATTTATGCCCAGACTGAGCAGCACTCTGGGCTCTTTATTTTCAAACTTTTACAAAAATATTCAATAAAATAAACTCCTTCATGTTAGATATATTGATGCCATCTTTCTCCAAACCAAATCTGTTAATGACATTAGAGAACTTGAAAAAAAGAAATTCCATTTTAAAGTTCACTTATAAAGTAAATATCAGTAAAAAAAAAAAAATCCCTTTTCTAGAGATTCACATTGACTATAACAGTAATAATTTTTTTTTATATAAAAAGTATGTTTGTTCTAATTTTTGCCTTCTAAATTACAACAGTGAATGCCCTGAAAAATATAAAACTGCTGTCATTAATAATCTAATCCAAAGAGCTAAACTTATTTCCTCATCTAAAATAGCTTTCCTTAAAAAGAATTAATATAAATGAACACTCATCAATAATAGGTACCCTAATTATATAGTCAACAAGCAAATCAAATTTCATCTAAACTAACAACAATTATAATAAAAACTACAGTCATAAACATAATATTGACAATAACATTATTAACATATATTACCAAAGTTAGATTAACCACAATTATGAAAAAGATGAAACGGCAATAAAACAAAAACACCTATATATATATATATATATATATATATATAACTGGTCGATAAAAATAAATATACCAGATTTATTATTTACTACAAAAAATTCAAAACTAGCAACTCGGTTATTAAAAATAATGTATTCCAAACTCCCAACCACCTATGCAAGAACAATGTTGTATATGAATATACTTGCCCACTCTGAATGTTTCTCTGTAAATAAAAACACAAAATGTCTTACATAGGACATACCTCAACCACACTCTCATGGTGTCTAACTCGCTACCATAGTGCCATCAAACAACACATTAATAAGCAGTATGAAGATCATAGTAAAATGACAGCTACTCAAAAACCATACCAAAATACTAGCAAAATCAAATAGTAAGAACATAATTATGATTCTTGAAGCCATACTCTTACAACAAAAGCAGCCATCAATAAATAAAAACAATTAAAACTTAAAAGCCCACATCCTTAATTATAACACTAACACACGTCATGACACTCTTTACCTACGTCACAACACTAACTTGTTCTATGAAATTCACAAATTATTTGCTTACCCTGGCAATGACTTGTTGAAAGCTTGGACCATATTTCTTGTACTTTTTTTCCAAAATAAACATGGAACAATTTGACAGAATTTTCTTCTTGTTTAAGAAGGATTATTTGTAATTTGGATAAAATTATCTTTAAAATTGACACAAAATGTCTGTTCTTTGCCTTAAAGAACATTTGCTGCCTAAATACACAGTGTGTGTGTGTGTGTGTGTATATATATATATATATATATATATATATTAAAAGATAAGACTTCCTCCTATTACAAAAGATGTGTTGACATGGAGATTGGAAACATTGTCAATTCTTAGGCTGCTCGGGGTTTTTACATTTAATAAGTTGTCTTTTCCTTTTTGGTTTTTGTGTGGCACTTTTAACATTGATAATTGAAACCTGTTTAACAGGTTGATGCTATTTAAGATTTATTTTCTGCTACCATTATACCTCACTGTCCTGTCTCCAAATGCTGTTGAAAATGCTTTATTCAGACTTTATTTTCTAGGTTTATCATTTGTATACAAGATTTTTGTAACCATTTATTGGTTATGAAAATCTCATATACAGGTTAGCTGGTGTTTAAGCATCTAATAGGTAATATTAAGTTTTAGCAGCATATTAAAATATTATCAATGTTAGACTGTTATGATATAAAATGGTTACAGTATCTTCACAATGAAATGAAAAGGTAATATTGTATTAAAACTTTGTTTTTAGTCTTTGAATGTTGTCAAAAGACCACTTTTATTTTCTTTGTAGAACAGATCATATTTAAAGCTAACTGGAAATCATTTTATTGATATTTTACAACTGATTATGATTCAAACTGAAATATTGAAGTTCATAAAACCCAGCCACCAGGTCATTTTTATTTATTTATTTATTTTTTTAAAATTCATGACACTGTATCTCCATTGAATTGATCAACATGATAATATGGTATGTTATATATATTTTATTTTTTTAAAACTATCTCCACAGAAGATATTTGGAGAATGTTTTGTCAAGAAGTAATGAATGAATGAATATGATAGCAAATGAAATATACTATTTGATGTGTTGAACCTTGATTGAAGCAAATGAAATGTTTTCATTTGTAATCTTGACATTGTACTAATTTATATCACTCAATAAATTCTTTTTATATTGTCAATTACAAGCAGCGCATTTCTGTTAAACAGTTTTGCATTTTGAATTCCATTAAAATATGCTAAACACATTTATACATTGACCCAATAACAATTTTAATGTGTTTTATTTCTTTTCCATTTGTCATTGCTTGCTGTTACTGCTTCACTGGCCAACTGTGGGAGTAGCATTCAACAGCATTCATGACCAACTGTTCCTCAAATTCCAAAACTTGTGGGTTTAATCAATATTGACTGTTGCTTGTCTTTATTGTAGAATGTCTTGATGCCTCCTCCTACTCCTCCCAGGTCAAAAGATGATGTCAGAACATACAGAAATTTCCACATCCAAAAGGAGGTAAATCCGTGTAAATAACTCAGATTTATCGTTAACCCTTTCCCCCTACACAAGGTTAAAAAAAATTCCAGTTTCCCATTGCAAGAAGTTTTTTATTTCTTATTTCTGATAACAATAAGCTTTTTGTTGTTAAAAGATATAAGTAATTTTAGTTCACATTGAATTTAAAAAACTTATTCCCCCCCCCCATGTTTATTTGGGTGAAGATAGTTGCCAGTTTACGAGCATATCTCTTTGGTGTACTTTGAGAATTTTATTTATATTAAATAGAATTTTACTTTCATTTTTTTTTTGTAATTCACATTTGTAATACCAAAATTGTAATACCAAAGATTCTGTAGAGTATCATTGTGAGAATCGGAATTTCCATATTTCTTTTCTAATATGACCAATTTCTTTTGTATATTATTATTCTCCCCCCCCCCTCCCCAAGTTTCCTAAGTAAGATTTTATTGTTTGGGAGGGTGGGAAAACAAAATTGTTTAACTTCATTACATCTGAATTTTTGGTTTGAATTTTTCTTTTTACAGACTTTGCTTTAATCAAATATTTAAGCTTTCTCATTGTGAAACAATGAAATAGGTCAAGTATCTCGAATAAACATGGACACAAAAACATGCGTTTTATTAAGAACCGTACATGGCTTCTACTTGTTGGAAATAATATAATAACAATAGACAAAAAAACTTTTTAGCAATATGAAAGAAACTGGAAAATTTACCAATATTAGAATGACATGGGCTAATTTTATGATCTTTTCAAAATTGGGATATAATTATTTTATGGCTTATAAATTAATCTTCCCCATTCTTCTTTGTGATCATTCTTCAGGTGATGCCAAACTGTGAATATGCATCTTTTTTTAAAAGATTTGCTATTTTTCTCAACTGTTCAGTATAACTGAAAGAAATATTGAATCAAAATTAAAATTTTGAAGTGAAAATGTTTATATAAACATCATTTTTACCTTAAATTCAGTATTGCTTCTTTCAATAAGAACTTTTTTTCATGTCATATTCTGTAAAGATCTGTAACTCTATAGCATTTGCTCTTTGATACTCAGTGTTGTATGATTGTATGTTGGCTTAGAACATTTCTACACAAGTTATTCTTCATATTATATTGAAGCTTACAATATAGATGAGAAATCTATTTCATAAACCTGAAAGATTTAAATGTAATTTTTTTTTTTTTTTTTTTACAATAAATTTAATTTCTGAGAAATGGCAAAAAAGAGAATTGCATTTCACAGTGTTGCAACATCTGAAAACTCTTTTTCTTTTTTTTTCTTTTTTTTCCCCCAATTTGTTCAATTTTTATTAACCTTTTTTTTACTTTTACATAATTTTAATAACTGTGACTGGGCTGGTGATAGCTTAATCCCTTGTGCAATCTGGAATAGATTATGTCTACCTTTTTGTTATCTGAGAATGCAGATAAGATAACTTGTTATCTATTCTATAAGATTGTACAAGTGACAAAATCAAGATGTTATCTTCAATGATTATACTATTTGCATAGTTTTGTAATTTTTTTTTATTAATAAAATTTTAAATGAAGAACTATTTTTGAAAAGCAGCTTTGCTTCTGATTGTAAACATGCAAAAATCGGGGTACATGAAAATGTTTATATTAAAAGCATATTTTTTCATTTGTTCACACATAATGCAAATGTGTATCTGTAGGAAGAAAATCCCATTTTCTTGTGGAGTAAAAAAATATTTTCACAATACCTTTTCTTTCTTTTTTTTTATCAGTAGATGCACGCTGTGTTTCTAATAGTAGTCTCTTGTGATAGGCGGGGGAAATGACACATAGGGTATTCTCAGTAACTATTGCTACTCTGTTAGCTTTACTTTTGATGACATCTATAATAAAATCAGGGAAATATATCCCTGCACTGTTAGCACCAAAAACAAGAATGTCTAAAACACGATAGCTTGTAACTTATAAGGAAGAATCCTAAAGTGTTCGGCCCTGTTGGCGGGGCTTCAGAATACGCCGACTGCACCTCTGCAGGGGGTAAAAGTCCCCCAAGGGGGCCACCTGTTGGTCGTGGGTGGCGACCTGTGATGCCTGGGGACGGGATCCTGGTGGTTGAGCAGACTGTGATCCGGGTGCAAAGAGGTCATGGTCCTGCAACACACCACTTTGGCCCTTACCTGGACTAGACGGATGGTCGGAGGGGCCCAATCCGATCAATTGGCTGGTCAGGTCAAGCCCTAACATCTACTCCCAAACACACTTAAAAAAAACAAAAAAAAACACCATCTATCAAAATAAAATACTTAAGCTCCAAATTTCTATAAGTAACTAAACAGTAGATGTTAGGTGGTGGCTGAGGTCAATTGCCTATGTTGAGACCCATAGGCCCAGACATGGCTGCAAACCATCCACTTGTGCACTGATGTTATGGGGTGGTGAACAAGGTGATGTGACAGGTGCTCTGGGTCTCTCACGCTGATGAGTATACTGATTGTGTAGTTCCTGATCCGTCAAGGCGATAGGGTTTCCCCCTTGACAGATCCCAATTGCAGGCTCTGACATGGATAGGTGGGTGGGGAGCACAGTCAAAGAATCAGATGACACATTTAAATGGAAAACAAACACAAACAAAACCCCTCAGGCAAATTAATTTCCAATAAATCCATTAAGAGACCACATATGGATTCCGACTCTGAGGAGGACCATAACATTATGGAAAACTTTCCCAGATTCATAATATTAGAATCTATGGAAGAGACTCCATTGACCAAATTATCCCCTTTTCTGATACAGAAAGTAATATCCTCCAATGTTCCCGCTAAAACAGTAAAGAGCATCCGAAACGGAACACTACTAATAGAGGTAGAGAACAAGAAACATGCCACCTCCCTCCTGAAAATGACCAACTTTCATAATGTGAAAATACGAGCCTACCCTCATCAAAAATTAAATTCCTCTAAAAGAGTAGTGCGAAGCAGGGAACTCACATTATGCACAATTGAGGAAATTAAAACGGAACTAAAAGCCAAGGAGTAATTGATGTGAAGAGGGTCTCTATAAAAAGGGAAGGAAAAATAATAGAAATAAATACATATATTTTAACTTTCAACACACCTATCATACCAAAAGAAATAAAGATTGGGTATAATATAGAAAGGGTGGAACAATTTATCCCTAACCCTCTTCGATGCTATAATTGCCAAAAATTTGGCCACCATGAGGATGGATGTCGTGGACGAACGGCATGTGATAAATGTGGACGAAGAGACCCAGGCCATCTTACAAATGAATGTAAAGAAACAACTAATTGCGCAAACTGTGGAGGAGATCACCTCTCCTACTCAAGAGAATGTGATGCATTCAAAAAAGAAAAAAATTATGACTGTAAAACACACCAAAAACATCTCCTTCCCGAGGCTCGTCGAATAGTGGAGGGATATATGAAAGGGAAAACATACTCGCAGGTTGCAAGAGAAACAACAACCAAACAAGATAAATAGGAGGCGTTAGCAGAGAAACTACTACAATTGGGACCAAACGACTGGCCTAGGTTCATACAAGAAATCAAACCAGCTATAACAAAACCTAAAGTCACCCTCATAAAACAGCCCAACAAAGAGGGAGGGAGGGATCAAAGAAATAGCAACAAAATCAATGGCAATATCCATTCCTAATTCAAAGCAAAAGAACAACAATTACAAAGAACAAATAGAACAAGCAATTGAAGAAAAACCTGAGGGTACAAACCCAATACAAATGAAATGTAAAAAAATGACTTCTGCCAAACAAGAACCTACACTTCCATCCATATCTAAATCACGACCCCAAAAAAAGAGAAAAGCAAATACAAAACAAATTCGAAGACTTAGAACCAATGGATGTCGAAGGAGAGAATCCTCGACTACACACACCAAAAAAAAAAATGAACAAATACAGGACCAATTTGAAGTCTTGGAGTCGATGGATATCGAGAATCAGAATCTTCGACTACCCAAACTAAAACAGATTTCAAAATAAATGGCTTACAGAATTCTCCAATGGGACATAAGGGGTGAGAAGGTCAACCATTGCGAATTGATGCTTCTCATCGCCATTTTCTGCCCAGCAGTCATATGTTTACAGGAAACGCACCAAAAATCAAAAGACTCAATTCACATTAAAAAATATACATCATACAACTACATAAATGATCAAAGAAATAGAGCCTCAGGTGGCTCATCAATTATAGTTAATAACAACATCACTCGAAGCGAAATCAAATTAAAAACAAAACTGCAAGCAATTACAGTATTAGTAACACTACAAAAAACAGTGACTTTAAACCAAATGTTTCCAGCAGTACATTTTTGAAAACGAAATGTTTCCAGCAGTACATTTTTGAAAACGAAATGTTTCCAGCAGTACATTTTTGAAAACGAAATGTTTCCAGCAGTACATTTTTGAAAACGAAATGTTTCCAGCAGTACATTTTTGAAAACGAAATGTTTCCAGACTCAAAATCATTTTCGACATAAAATGACCACTATGGTTGGAATGCCATTAAACAAAACAACCAAACCATCCTAAAGAGTTTTCTTTTTCCAGAAATCATAAATATACTAATTCATTTGGCTACTTGTGGTGACAATTCATTTGTGTTGATTTGATATTTATAAAGATTATTTTTCTGACTTTCTAAGCGAAAGACAACTCTGAATCCAAAACCATAACTAAATCATAGGTTGCACTTTGGCAAGATATAGCATCCAGTAGCCAGGTTTATGGTGAAGACATCAACAGCAGGATGTTGGATGTAGTCAGCATCTAACAGACCAGATTTGGCATTGAACTAAAATGGTGTCATGCAAAAGATCCTTCATACTGGACAATGGAGGAAACCTAATTATTCCAAGTCAGATGAAAACTGCAAGAACACAGAGTAGCACCTTGTGTCTCCTAATATATATGCTACCAAAGTCCCTTTGATGACCCACATAGAGCAACACTAGAAAGAAACGTGTGGATATGGGACATCCTAATGGACAACCTAGTTCCGTTGTTAGTGTAGATGAATAAGATTTGTGATGGATTTACTATAAGTGAATTAATGACACCTTGACAAAATATTATGAAAAATATTCATATATAATGTGCAGATGGTGTAATTGTTATCAGTGCAGAAATTGCAATTGGCAGACTGAGTTCAAATTCTAGCCTAGTCAAACCTGTTCACTTTTGCACTAATGCCTTTGGGAAAGGCATAAATCCATCCCTTCCCCTGGCTATGAGTTAAATAGCAAAGTAGGCTGGCCATCTAGCTTTGGGTGGCAGTACTGCAGGAAAAGGACAATTCTGAATTCAAAGTCTTGGCGAATAGAAAACTGTTCTACCACCTTTCCCAATATTATAGCAATTCACAGATAATAAAGAAAAAAAAATTATTACTGAATATGTCAGTCAATACAAAAGATAAATCTAAGACCTGAAAAGATATAACTGATATTTTAATTATATATATAAAAAACAAAACAAAAAAAACAACACAATTATGACTAGGAATTAAGTTTTATATTTCTAAAATTATTCACCAAAACTGAGAGGCAAATATAAATATAACTGGTTTGAAGAAAGAAGCTTTATACCCCCCCCCCCTTTTTTTCTTTTTCTTTTTTTTTTAGGGGGTGGTGGCAAGGATCAAACTCTGAAAGAGAACATGATTTTTGGGAGTTTTAATAGATTTACTCTTGTTTCACAGAATGCCTAACATGGGTTTGTTTGTACACAAACCATATTAATTTTTCACACTATCCTCCTCTTCCCTGCACATTTGGGTCAATTTTTTGCACTTTCCCTCATTTCCTTGCTTGTTGTCTCTTTTCACTGCTTTCATTCATTTCTTTCTTCCTTCTGATATTGTTAACTCATTTCATATTCTCTTAGCACTTGTTCACCAGCTTATTCAATTTTATCCTATTTTCTCTTTTATTCATGCCTCTGTGTGTCAGTATGTATATTTCAGAAACAAAAAAAAAATGTGGTTTGTGAGAAATTTGCTTAACATATTAACTTTAGAATGGTTACATTAAAAATTTGACTGTAACCATTTTTTTCTCTTAATATTCCAAACATTCTCATAAGAAACTACGAATCAACATGTTCTGTAATTTAATTTATATTGCCAGAAGATCATTATCTCAAAAGGATTTCGCTTTTTTTCTTGGTAATCTGCTTAAATCTTGTCACTACATGACTTCATTCAAAATAGTTAATTTAAATTATGATTAAAATTATATTAAAAAAGAAAATATTGAGACCCTTTACTTAAATCCATAACCAGAAATTAAAAAAAAATATATTTATAACTTTCTTCAAAGGCAAAAGTTGAGACTGCTAAATAAGAATTTCAAAATAATTTCAAAGTCCCAGATGTGCAAATGAATTCTCTTTTATTAATTCTAACTATCTGATTTACATAAGTTATTGTTTCATATATCATTAAGCTGCAGATTTTATCAATAATTTTTACAGGAAAGCACCTGATTGCAAGAATAAATTACATGGCAGGCATTATTGTTACTGGTAATGTCTCACTGTGAAATTTTTAGTTTAATTTCACCTTTTGTAATAGTTCCCAAAACAGATGCTGTTATCATTGATAATCTTATGGATAAGCATTCATTTATCTTGATACAAGAGTAAATTAAATAGCGGGGGAGAAGAAAAAAAAGGAGTACCGTGTGATTTGCATGAATGTGATAATTCGTATTATTTTGTAAACTATTGATGACAGGAGATGTAATGGCATTATTTTATAAACTATGCAAAAAAAAAAGTTTCAAAATATTAGGAAGACGTTACAAGAAACAAATGAACATTAGAAAAATTACATAATGTTACAAAAATAGGAAACCTAATCAAATGATAAAATGGTGGATTAAATAATGTAATATTGAATCAGAATTTAATAGTTTGTTCATCCAGTAAATTAATTTAGTAAGGCTTTGGAATCATAGATTCTGATAACAAAAAAAAAAAAATGATGTATATTGATAAATTCTTTAACCTGATTTGTATACCCATTTTCATACTCTTTTTTTACTTAACAAATTATTGTACTAAATTCTATTAGAAATCTACAAAGTTTGAGAATAATGTCTAATATCCACTTTGATGTCCTGTTTGTCTTTGCGACGTTTGTTGCTTTTCCATTTATGAAATTTTACATGTATACATGACATATTAAGAATAAATTTCTCTCGTTTGTCATTTTTGTTTTATATGAATCAATCACTCCAGGTCACTTTTTTTAAAAATATTTTAATTCATTATCATTTTTATTTAATTATTTTTTTTCTCATGTTAAGATTGTATTGTTGCATGTGGATTAGTAAAAATAATTTAATGAAAGTTACTTCAGAAATACTGGGTAACTTTAGTAGTGTTATGAAATTTTGGTGTAATTTAAAAAAAAAAAAAAAACAAATAAAAAAAAATAATCAATTTCTTATTGGACAAATAAATTTTGCTTGACTTGTGTATGTGATATATTTTCTTAGTGTTTTAGACAAACTTTAGTTTTGAAAAATTTGAATGTTTAAATTTATTCTGAAATGGTTCCAATTGTTTTTCTTTTTTTTTTAATTATTTTATTTCAGCTTTTTGCTTATTTCGATTCTAGGAATAAGAATTGTATCAATGTATTGAATAGTTTTTCATGATTTAACATTTTGCATTGTTTTACTCAGTAGGTTAGTACATTAAAAATATATGCTATTTTAGATTTTTTTATAAAAATGACCTTAATGTGACACTATAAACATTCATTCTAATTTTTTTTAACTTGGTTCTATTATTATTTACTGTTTATTTTAGTTTAATATTTTCTTATACTAATAATGACCAAGCAATTTCAGAACATCAGATTAGTTTTACAGAAAAACTAACACCAAAGTTACATTTCAATATGACTTTCTATACAATTTGTGTGTGGATTGTGAATATTTTAAAAAATGTTTTTGTGTTAAAAGTAAAAAAATTAAGGAAAATGAGATGCATTTTCATCATTTGATGACCTTTTTTATTTCCAGAAAGAAAATTTTTTTATATAAACAGCAAAAGAAAAGATGTGTGCTGTTTATGGAGATGGTGCCATAGCTAAGAGTACTGTTCATAAATGGTTTGTTAGGTTCAAAAATTTTAATCCTGGCAGTCCTGCGGTTGCTGATGACCAAATCAAAATGCTGATTAAAAATAATCCTGGTCACATGACCTGGAACATTACAGAGATGTCTCTTGAATGTTATCAAACATTTGAAAACACTTGGATATTGGAATCATGACAATATTTGGGTGTTTCACAATTTAACAGGAAAAAAAAAAACATAATTTAAATTTTTAAACTTAAAATTCCTTTTTTTTTTTTTTTTTTTTTTTTTTTTAAGAATGATCACAGGTGATGAAAAATGGATTATTTACAACAATGTAGAATGAAAATGGTCCAGAAGAGAAAAATGAAATGAGCTGCTATTAATTACTCCAAAAGCCAAAGAAGCAGTGTATCTGGTGGGATTGGAAGAGTATTCTGCATTACAAGCTCCTGCAAAATCAGATATTGAATTCAGACAGGTATTATTTCTCAATTGGACCAATTAAAGGCAGCAATCGATAAGTGTTCAGAATTGGTCAATCAGAAGGGTGTCGTCCTCTATCAGAACGGGGAAAAACCTCATGTCTCTTTGCAGAAATTGGTACAGCTTCATTAGGATATCCTACTACAGTTGTGGCCAAAATGTTCAGAACGGCACTGTTTTCGTCAGAAAAGTAGGTATAAGTTTTTATCAAAGTTGTTTTATATCCTGTAATTTTCAGACAATAAATACAATATTAATTGTTATTGTCTGAGATTTTGGTGTAATTTGAGAGGATAATACAAAAGTTATGGATGATTTAGTGATTTACTGCAAAACCCATGGTGGCCAAAATGATCAGAATGGTTGAAAAAATAACAAAATAATCAAGAATGACAGAGAATACTGGAATTATTTAATATTTAGTGTGAAGCCCTTTAGCTTCAATCACACTTTGACATCTTCGACTGCATGAGGAAATTAAATTTTCAATTTCTTGCTGAGTGATCTTGTTCCATTCTTCCTGAAGGGCATGCCATAATTGCTCGGTTGTTTTAGGATTTCTGGCTTTCGAACGTTCTCCTAGAATATTCCACACATTTTCAATAGGATTGAGATCTAGGCTTTGAGCAGGCCAATCCATAACAATAACCTTTTCAGCCTTGAGGAAGTTCATGACCACCTTAGCCTTGTGACATGGGGCATTGTCCTGCATAAATATGGGTGGTCGCTTAGTTGAATTTCACAGCACAGGGAAGACATGATCTTTTACAAGTTGTTTATAAACTCCTGCATTTACCTTTCCATGTAATCGCACCAAAGGGCCCACACCATCTCCAGATATCATCCCCCAAACCATGACACTTCCTCCACCGAATTTAACACTAGTCTTAAGGCATTTAGGCGACAATTTTTCACCTACTTTTCGACGAATGTACCTTTTCCCATCTGAACCAAATAACAAACTTAGATTCATCATTGAAATGCACCACTTGCCATTTTTCTTGAAACCACAACAAATGTTCGGTTGCAAAGGTAAGACGACACTTTTTATTCTTGGAGCTGATCAGTGGGTTCACTGCAGGTGCTCTTGCTTGTAGGTCATGTTCAACTAAATGACGAGACACAGTTTTTTGAGATAAAGTTTTCTTCAGTACAATGCTCATTTCCCGAGAAACAGCAGTAGCAGTTTTAAATCTGTCCTTTTTAACCAACTTTACCATAGCACGATCTTCTCTCTTGGTCGTTTTTCTTGGCCTACCTGTAGACTTTCTTGCTTCACACGAACCACAATCATCGTAGACCTTAAGAATACCGTGAACAACACTTTTTGACTTGTTAACAATCTTTGCAATAGACCCAATACTTAAATTATCCTTCTTTCGAAGCTTAATAATCTGCTGACGAATGGGTAAAGTAAGTGGCATTATATTAACAAAGTACACTGCAGATATTTTTACTAATGTTTAGTAAACGAACCGTCACGTAAGCAAATTAAAAAAATTAGTTCGCCAGTTAAATATATTAAAACATGGAGTAAAAGCAACTGTTCTGATCATTTTGGCTGCCATGGGTTTTGCAGTAAATCACTAAATCATCCATAACTTTTGTATTATCCTCTCAAATTACACCAAAATTTCGGACAATAACAAATAATATCGTATTTATTGTCTGTGAAAATTATAGAATATAAAACAACTTTGATAAAAAAATTATACCTACTTTTCTGACGAAAAAAATATTGTTCTGAACATTTTGGCTGCAACTGTATTTACTCATATTTATAGGAACCCAGTGAGCATTAAGCTTAGGAAAGCAGACATAATAAAAGACTGAAGCTTGAGAAATAATCAGCATAAGGCCCTGCCGTAAATTGAACACAGAAATAATAACCATGAATTGACGAGCTTGGGCAGAACCAACCACATTTTTTTTGGAAGAACTGAATATAGAGAACTAGCACACAGACCCAAAAGACCCTCCGCAGGTTTTGAATTCAGAGTCTTCATTCTCATAGACCAGGGACAACCTGTGGGCTGCACTGTGGCCCACTTAATATTTTCATGTGGTCCACTGCACCATAAAATCTTCAGATATATTTTCATTTACTTTAGTAATGTATGTTGAGAAAATTATTTCCAGATTTTTCTAGTAGGCTCACTTCCCCATTGCACTAAAAGGGGAAGGGATCAAAGGCCTTTGCCAAGATACATCAGCTGATGTGTGGGGCAAGAGCCAGAGCAAAATAAAAATTATTTAGTTTATCTAGAAAACTCTTATGCATATGGGGTAGTACATACTGCTGTGGACAGTTCTTTTCATGCATGAAAACCCTCAAAACTGCTGAAAGAAATAGGTTTTTAGTTAAATGGGAATCACTCATTCTTAGAATAAAGACTCTTACCATAAAAGTAGATATTGACAATATTTTAAAAGGAAAGCAATGTCTCAAATCACATTAAATTTATTTTGTGTATGTATTATTTATAATTATATATATATATATTTATTAAAATTTGATATTCACAACTCTTGAATTTTTTAAATAAAATACTTTGTGGCCTGGTGAATATACTTAAATTTCTAATTTGGCTCATTTGGAAAATAGGTTGGACAACCCTATCCTAGATCATTCACCACCCAAGGCTATAGGACCCAGTCTGTCCTGCTATTTACTCATAGCTGGGTGGGTAAGATGGATTCATACCTTTCCCAAGGGTATTAGCACGTAAGTGAATGTAATGAACCCCTCTTTCATTTTATATATATATATGCGATTCCCACTTTAAACATAGTCCTTTGCCATATTCCATCTGAGTGGACATACAGATAAGTATCCAACCCAATTCAAGTACCAGGCACACCTACAGTTAAAATCTTTCAGTGTAATTACTGATCATCAATTAAATTCTATATGCAGTTGACACCCATGCTTGTTAGCATTGCTTATTGATATAAAACCATTCACTACATCATACATCTCCACTATTATTGTCCAGTTCTTTTTTTTTCTATGTGCCATGTCCTTTCAGGACATAGGTGATCATAGCTCTCTCCCGCCATCTCTTGTAGCTCTCAATAAGTTTTGTCCCTCTGCCACCTCCCCATGACCATGTTCTGTCATTCACTTGCTTAAGCCTGCCAGATATGTCCTGAATTGCTTTCCCTTGTCTCTCTTTCCCTCTATTTGACCTGTGAGTATCAGATTCTCCAGGCCCTCCTTTCTCATTACATATCCTAGAAATTTCAGCTGCCTCTTCCTGATGTTAAGTATAAGCCTCCTCCTTGTTTTCATCCTCTCCAAGACCTCATCGTTGCTCACATGCTTGGTCCATGATATCCTCAGCATCCTTCTGTAAAACTGCATCTCTATTGCTTTGAGTCTCTTCATCTTTGAGAAGACCGTCCAACATTCACTGCCATAAAAGAGAACAGAATTCACATAACAGCTCAGTACTTTTTTCTTTTTTACAAAAAAATCTCCTCAGGAGGAGATTTATAAAATCTTGCTGTAGATTAATTAGCAACTCCAAAATTTCTCACAAAACATGAGTTATGGTATTTTAGGATAGGAACACAGAATCGGTTCAGTGTCTATGCTTGAATTTAGCAAATTTAAAAAAAATAAAATAAATAACTGGAAATCTAAGTTACCTTCCCATTTTCTAGGAATCTCCCCATACTGTTATAAGTTTACCATTGGTTGTTACTAGTATTATCTGTTCACTATCCAAGTGCCTAAAAATGCATATTCGGTTCATTTATCATCAAGGAAGTAGTTTATCAAGAGCTTGTCAAAAAACAATATGGCACAAGAATTACTTTACAAAACTCTTGCTAATAATTAAAGGCTGTTGGTATATAATTTACTGAAGTACTAATTTATTAGAAGATAGCTTTTTTTCTTTTTTTTTCTTTTTTTTCTTACACAAATGCTTACAAAAGAAAACTTAACCAACATTATTTTCTTTTCACTTGTCTTCAGCAGTAAGATGATTTTAAAATTTTTATTTTGTTTTTTGTGTTTTTTTTGTTTTTTTAAGCAGATTATACCATTCTCTTGATATGAACCCCATGGATGAGCGTGAATTTGATTACTACTCTGATGAACGCTGGTAAATTAAGCTCAAATCTACCATTCTATACTAAAATAACTTTATTTACTACACTTACTAACTTAATGACTAGTATTTCTTTCTTCATAATTTATGTTGCTTTTTACTGTAACTCCTAGATTCTTTTTTTTTTTTTTTTTTTTTTTAGTATAAATTGGAAATAGTGAATAAGCTTGCGTACAGTGAATTAGAGAATATAGCTATATGACTAGAATTGGTCAAGCCATTTGGTTTTCATAGCCTAATTTATAAAGCTGGCAACTTACTCTTTATTTCTAAGCCCCACTTTTTACTGTTGATCATAGAATGATCATTTGGGATTGGTGATAAAAAAAATAGCAACTGAAATCAAGATGAAAGAAATACTAGTGAGAAAAGGACACTGCCTCATCTAAGAAGTTTGAAGACAATTACTAACATGTACACGGTTGTTTCTAATCTCTAAAGGTATTCCTTTTATTTATTCATTCTTAATGTAACGCTTTTTCTTCTGCTATCTTGCCTACACTAACATTTGTCTGCAAATCTCTTACATTTTTTACAGTTGATTTTATAATTGACCATTACTGGAAAGCAGTCATAATGTATGATGGGGTGCTGAAAAGTACTTGACCCACTCAAAAAGAATTTCAAAATATTTGGTTATTTGCTCAGATTTTGGGAAGTGAGTTGGGCAGAGAATTTTTCAACATGCAGCTAATCTCACCATTACCATTATAATTGCTAAAGTTTAATCTTGATATCTATGAGGCTTATATTTAATCTGACACAAAAATTGTGGTTAAAAAATGGTGTACAATAACAAATAAAAGGAAAATGGAGAGGATGGTGCAAAAAAAAAAAAAAAAACTTTTTGCTTATGACAACAAAATTTATAACAAATGGAAGCCTCTCTCTCTCTCTCTCTCTCTCTTTTTTTTTTGTTTGTGACATGGAAGAATTCATTTTATATGCTTTGTGTAATATTGAATATTGTGGCCTTCACTTAAATTAATTTGAAGTGAGACTGTAATGAATGACCTCAGAAGGTACATCTAGAAAACTTGTATCTATTAATCTATAATTACCAATTATTTTGAATTCTAACCAATTATCAGTTTTACGAAGGTCTTTTATTGACTAACAAAGTTGCTTTTTTTTTTTTTTTTAAACTTGATGACTTCATTACTATTATTATAGAAGATTAAAATCTAAGTTTGAGAATCACTCTGTCATTTTTTTTTTTCTTCCTCAGGATTTTTTTTCACTGCACTTTTTTTAACATGGCCAATGAATGTTAGGAAGAACAAATACTGATTAATTATTTTATATATATATATATATTATACCTAAATTGCTTAAGGTCATATTGAGTATGCCTTGAAGAAACAACTCCTTTATAATAGCTTTTAAAATTATCCTACTAAAAAAAACGGCCAATGAATATTAATTTAGGATAAACAAATACTGATTCCATTTTTTTTTTTTTTTTTTTTTATTTTTTTTTTTAACTGGAATGGCACTTTGATGTATAACAGATTCCATAAGACATTTGTTCCTACTTTAACTAGAAAAATTAAGTTTCTTTTTATCAACATCAAATAGGCAAGTATTAATGAATTTCCATAAGAAAAAAAATACAAGCCAAGCAATAAACAATAGCAAATGTTTGCTGTAGAAATTACTTTGCTCAGTGATGGCAATGGTATGGCTTTAACTGGAAGCTGAAGAGGAGAATAACTGCTGAAATTCAGAAAGCCTGAGTTCTCAAAAGTGCTGCATTGTAAATTAAAACAAACTGAAACACTTTAAGAGTATTTAACACTGGTGTGCTACTTGCTCAGTGTACTTTTTCATACCAAGAGTACCTGTATTAATTTTTGCATGGTATCAGCTGTCTGACTTGCAACTTGTTCATTTCAGGCATCTTCCACCCAGCCAGCCAGCCCACCTGCCGGCCTGTCTAGGTGATGTATATAACTGTGCACACAAACATGCAGACACACATTAATATATGCAGTACCATCACTAGATTGGTGTGAAAAGTCAATAGATGTAATATTCTTTTGAATTTACCATCTAGTAGCCATCAGCAGAAAAGGCAAAACAAAAACAGGGAGATTTTATACAAGCTTGCTGTATATTGCATGCATGCTGTAGCACAATACAGATCTCAGTATCACATGAATTGGACACATGAATACCTCCCCCCACTCCCCTTAATATTCTTTCTGTTATACACCTTTTTTTTCTTTTTTTTTTTTCTTTTTTTTACAATGCTATATTCATGTGCTTAGGGCAGTGATTTTTCAACTGGAGTGCTGTGCTACAATAAGTGTATGTATCAAAATTAAAACCCGTTTAAATAGATTATATGTGTATATCATTTGTTATAAATAAACGTATACATAATATAGAAAATAATATAAAAGAAAAGTTTTCCTGCAATAAAAAATATTAAAATAAAAAATTGATCATAGCTAGAATCCTTGGAAGAAGATTTAAGAGTATGCCTATCCAAAATCCGATCTTGCAAAGATGTAAAAAAAAAAAAATGCTGACTCTGATATCTTGTTAAATTATAATAAACAGAAAAATAAATGTTTGTTTTATGAATTTTAATTATCTTTTTATTATAAATTATAATAAATTGTTTTTATGTGCTAATAACTAAATCGGAAAAATTATGCTCTTTTTGCTCTGGCGAAATATATACTATGCAGCTGAGGAAAAGATTGTTCACGTTGACTTGATGATCCTGACTACAGTAGACTCTTTTTATCATCGTAATTTAAGTGTGATGCAGAAGTTTAACTATAGGTTCAAATGTGCCATAAGATGAAAAAGGTTGAACAACATTGGCTTAGAGGTTTGTCAAAAAACTGGTGTTTACCATTGTTATAACGATATTAGGCATTTATTAAATTTTATGCTTCAATAGCTGCTATAAAGAAGCAAACTCATTGAAGAAAGATTTTGTTTTACCCATTGTACTTAAGTGCACATGAAAACTCACAATTTAAGCAGTAGTTTGGTGCCAATGTTTGTCATCTTCCTGAAAATTCACAAACTTATTTTTCACCATTGAGCTTCTCTACACATTGAGAAAAGCCATTATGTTTCTTTACATATTTTGTGTATAAGAATTTTATCATTTAGTATGTTTGGTTTTTCATATATTAGGGATTTTAAAAATTTACCAGCATATAGGTCATTTCTGATGATAATTATTCTAAATAATTCATAGAATGATAGCTTCAAACAGATATCTGTTAATAAATACAGTGTTGATATTCTATTAATATACTATTAAAGACCAGCATTCACTAAATTCACATATTTAAAAAAATGCATTGATGAATAAGAATCATTTATATCAATGGTAATTTGAACACTAGTGACAAAAAGAGCAGATCTCCTATTTAAAGTGACTCACTTTACATCTGTTTGATAAATTGTTTACCTTTTTTATTTATTTTTGGCAAAATATGAAGGTGTTTACTCTGTGTGTATTTTAAGTTTCATTTTCTGGGACAAATTTCTAAATTATATTTTCACTTATCAAATATGACCATAAAACATCTTTCTAGTCATCATTTCCAGTTTGTTTTTTGTTTTTTTTTCTCTTCTCACCTTCTGGTGAAAATAATATAGTAAGAAATACAAATTTGTTTTTCTCAGAAAAAAAATAAAATGAAAATAACTCAAACTTTGAACCTGCTCCATCAAATCTTTATTTTTCTCATATCATTCTTTTGAATGTAAAAAAAAAAAAAACATTGCTAAAATGCAGCTTGAACTATAGTTCTCATCTTTGTTGTTGCTATTACAATATTTCCGCTTTGGCCATCATCAGCCTTGTTGATCCAAGGAAATTTCAAGGCATTTCAAACTGAACCCTTTGTTTAATCTATGGGGGTAGATTGTTCTTGTTTCCATGTCCATGGATATCTTGTCTAGTTCTTATTTAGTACTGCTCAATTAGTGTTTATCCTGTTTTCACTGAATTCAAGTAAACAGTGTTTGTTTGGCCCAAGGATTGAACTGGCAATTATAATGAGTTGTATCCTTAAAGAGGTTACAAACAGAGCTGGTACTCAAGTGAAGGAACAGCAACACGTGTGTAGATGAAAGAAAGGGAGTTTTATTATAAAAGAGAATACACTACTAAAAGACAGGGAATTTGGTAGCAAGCTAGTAATTCCTGAAGCTCACTATATATAGCTACTGATATAGTCAGTCCACATAGGGAGTGTGGGACGTTCCATTCCAACACCTCCCCTGAGCTAATTTTCCTATGAAATCTTGCTCAATACCTTTTCTTTTAGGGGTCAGGACATAATTGTTTAACTTTTTCCCTCTTCCTAGTACTTCTCTGTCTCACCAGCACAAAACAATGTCACCAAATTCCTGAATCAATGTTATTGTCCCACAGACAATTGAGTAGAAAACTTGGAACCTTCTTTAAAAAAAAAAAAGGGTTAAAAATGGTTCCAACCCTAAAAACTGATTGGAAGTTGTCATAGATCCTAAAAAAAAGAACATGGACTACTTCACACTGAATAAGTATAGTCAGCTGACTCAACATTACACAAAGCTGCCACGCATGTATGGTCTCTCCAATATTCCTGCAGGGGTTCAGCATACTGTCTGTTGGACAGATTCCTTGTGGATATAGCCAATTCACTTGCATGGAAGTCCTTGTCATATGTTAGGAACTGAGAACACTTTGTGGAATGAATCAAATGGGTCCCATTCATAGCAATTAGCAAATTCCTACAGATGAGGCTCTGACAGTGGGTCAAATCCAATCCATCCCTTGGAGAATTTATTAGCATTCTAATAGATAACACGATGGAAAAGTTCATGTACTGTGTAGAAACATTCTTCCAATTAGTTTGACATATTCCAAGAGGAGGAAGGCTTGGATATGTGCTCGCTGTTGTCACCAGGGATGGCAAACCTCTGAATGGAATACTTCTAGGAATTGAATAACCCCACTGAAGCTAACAATATATCTGAAATATGTAGATGATGTCTTCATACTCTAGCCTCACCAGGAAGCTGTACAAATACTATTGGACTATATGAACTCAATAAGACCTTCAGTCTAGTTCACAATGAAATAAAACAATCAGCTGGACTTCTGGGATGTACTAATAACTCTCAAAGAGAAAGGATTCAAGACATTTGTATATGATGAGCCAACCTTCAGCAAACAATACCTAAACTTCAGTTCCCACCATCCATGCAGTGTAAAGAAAGGATTTGTCTGATACCCAGAACACTATGTAAAAATCATAAGCTCAACCGAGGCATATACCAACAGGAAATGATCAGCATCAAACATGTCCTTCAGACTAACGATTATTCTGCAAGCATAAGCTCAGTTTCTGCAGGTAGAGACAGAAGGGTCAAGGAGGAAGACCAGAAAACTGTCACAGTTTGATTGTCTTGTGTCAATGTCTTATCAGAAAAGATTCAGAAGATATACAATCTATAGACTATCAGGACAATATTTAAAAGCAGCTCTACCCTACAGAGAAATCTCAGCCAAGTCTAGCTTAAGATGGAGGAGAACATGACCAAGAACTGTGTTTACTTCATTCCTTGCAGTTATGGTGAAAAATATAAAGGTGAAACTAGCTGCCCCCTTAAGAGTAAGGCTTGAGGAATATCAAAAAACTAATTAGAGGTGAGGCAATGAAATCAAGAATGTCTGATCATGTATGAAGGAAAAAGGGCAGGCATCAACCCCTCTGGAATGAAGAAGAAAAAAAAAAAACCTGGGTAGAGAACACAGGATCCAAACGTCTGAAAGAATCATTGTATATGCTAGGTCATGAAGATCACTTTAGTAGGCTTAGCATAAAAATAAAT
Source organism: Acanthosepion esculentum (assembly GCA_964036315.1). Classification (NCBI taxonomy): domain Eukaryota; kingdom Metazoa; phylum Mollusca; class Cephalopoda; order Sepiida; family Sepiidae; genus Acanthosepion; species Acanthosepion esculentum. Next base: position 80,898,946 of record OZ038500.1, read on the forward strand.
ATGAGAGCCATTAATAAATAAAGAAGTGACAGCAAGGCTTGAACAGCAGCAGTAAAATGTGAAACCTCAGTGAGTGTACTCAAGCATGACAAATAGTAGCAGCAGGCAGGTTAGGTTTAAGGTTCAACTTCTTCCCTCAATACTACTAGGCTATTGTCTCCTAGTGGCTTGAAGCATTCATTTGTGAATTTTGTGACATAGTAATTGCGAGTTCAATCTCTGGGTTGGGCAGTGTGTACTTGGAAATAGGATGAGCAATAACCGAGCAGTACAAAATAAGAACTAGATGAGATATCCCTAGACATGGAGAGTGGAATGAGAACAATTTACTTCTGTAGGTTAAAGAAATATAAATAATAATGATGGTAATGTTGTTTGGTCAAAGAATTCTGAAAGTTTCTTGTACAGAAACAGCTAATTTCACCATTACTATTGCTACACAGGTAATCTAACATTTGAAGCAAAACAAATTTCAGATCATACCAGTAACAATGATTTTCTTCTTTGAATTTAACAAAATTAGAATTTTTTTTTTCACAGAACTAGTCTGTGTCTATAGCACTGATTGTAAAATCTATAAAAATTGAGGAAAAAATTATTTCTCTCCTAAGCTCTTTTCTTTTGGATGCAGTCTTAAGAAAACTTCATTCAAGAGTAACAATCACATAATTTTATTTGATACAAAGTGTTGGAAGGGGATACATTTATTGATTTAATATAATAGCTCTTTATAATAAATGTACCATCTTGTAAAAAGATTGAAAACAACTGATTTAGGATTAAGATATACTATTGTTATTCTAGTTGCCATGACAGTCCTAAAATTTATATCTGAGAGTGAAAATTGAAATTTATCAAATAGACGTGCATATTCTCAAGTAAGCATCTCTTCAGGCTTTTTTGTTCTTCTTTTTTTCATTAACCATCTTTTCAAGGTTATAAAAAATAGAGGTTGCCAGCAATATATTTTGATGTCATCACATGACTTAATATACTTCCATTTAAGTTTTAATGCAAAATATTTCTGCTCCAGTATAGAATAGATATTGTTCTAAAATGGTTTCTGCTTTAGAAACTCATGAAAATGTTTTCATGATTCTTTTCTACATTCTAAAAAATATCAAAATAATTTTTGAGAAATGCATGAGAGTATGTGCCCAAAACATCAGTTTAAAGCAAAACAACAAAGATGAAGAAATTAGTTCAGTCTAATATACAGGTTGCAATGGGTAAATTGTCGCCATTTTATATTTTTAATTTCATTAGTGGTTTTTGATTTTGTCAACTGCACAGTATAATAGGGTCAGTTAGGCAGTCTGTGAGAAAAAAAAACAAACACCATGATGCAATTCACTCCACCAGAAATTTGGCAATAGCATGTTGTACTCTTTGACATTCATGCCAGAAGCTCTAATACAAATATTTCAGAGTTTTTGGGTGTCAATCTGAAGGCAGTGCAAAGTATTTGGAAAGAGTTGGATGATATATCCAGTCAACATCATGGTGTTTGGAGTGATCACTAGTGATGGCAATATTATGCTCCCATTCATTTTCCCACAGGGCCACAGACTCAACACAGAGACCTACATCAGGTGCCTTGAGGAGGTAGTACTGTTCTGGGTCAAGAGGGTGGCTGCTGGAAGACTGTGTCTGGCAACAAAACTTTGCACCATGCCACACAAGCAGAACCCAGTCATAGCTGTCAGACAATTTCTGTGACCCCATCACCCCCTTAAATCTAGCCAAATAACTCCCCAGACTAAACCCCTTTATTATAATTTGTGGAGGTGAAGTTGAGTGAGAAACCAACAAAACTCCTTGTAACACCAAAGATGAACTGAAGGCAAGGATTATAGCAGCATTCACTAACTTAAATAAGGAGACCATCCAGAAGAGTTGCAGGAGATTCCAGTCCTCTGGAGGCCTTGGTTGAAGCCAATTTTACTCTTCAGTATTTCATGATATTTTTGTGTAATTTTGGTAAATATATCTGTTAAAATTAGATGTTGTGTTATTTTCATTTTTGTGTAATTTAGACGACAATTTATCCATCACTGTATACATTATGGTAGTATCTGCAATGTGTGTGTAAGTAAAAGCCACATTTGTTTTCATGTTTCTGTTAAACAGCTTGAGCAATGCATGGTGTATATTGGTTCTTCTCAAACCAAAGCTTTATTAATAAAACTTGTATTTGCATAACCAAACTAACTAAAACGATTCTAATTATTTATAAGAAGTTTTTGTTTTTTCTTGAACATCTCAAAAACTTAAACTCAATTTTTGAAAACATTGGACGCTTCAGCTTTTTGAAAAGATAATTTTTGAGACTGTTACAAAAGAAATTTGTGCTGCATTGTTGTCGGCAATATATTTAGTGGGAAGTTTTCAATTCTTACAAGATAGATACTTAAGTGACAAAGTTGCAAATTCTGTCATGGAAAACCCCTAGATATTAAGATACTTTAAAAGAAAAAGTGAATCGTATTACATGTTGCTGTTGCATATAAATTGAAGTCATTGAATCGTTGTAAAAGAATGATTGACTATATTCACAAAGGCAAAGAACAAATTGAATATTCTTTGTTTTTTGTGTTTGTTTTTTTTTGTTAACCAGTTTCTTTACATATTTTTTCCCCTCAATGATTTTTCAATTTTCAAAAGAAGGCTAGGTAAGTATCCATGCAATCTACTAATTCCTTTTTTCTATTTTAAATTTTTTTCCCCTCTAACTGTTGACTAAAAATTGAATAAGCCAAGATACATTTTCAATTTTTTATTTATTTTTTTTTATTTTTTATTTTTTTAATAACTCTAGCATCAAAATTGATTGAAGCTTTTTTTGTTTTCATGGAAATTTATTTTTATTCTGAACATATGAAAGCTTCTCACTGGGTGGTGTAATTAATAATACTATACTAAAAGAATGGTTTTGTGATTCAGATCTTGCTGTTAACTTGTTTTCTTTTCAGAAAACAATTGGTTTTCATGAGACGAATTCAGTGACTGTGATACAGTTTGAAATCTGTTTAAATAACTTGAAAATGGATTGAATACAGTAAATTTTAATTGATGCTTCATTAATTTATATTTTCTGCATTTATTCATTGTTCTAAAACTTAAAATAATTTGTTTTAAAAACAATTTCAATCAAATGGATTTGTGTTTTATTAGCATTATCTCCATTTACAACTGAAAAAAAAAAAATGAACATGTCATAATTTGTAATGACAAGTGAATTGTTTTTAATTTTTAAATAGTTTTCATTGATTTGATAATAGAATTTGTAAAAATGTTTAAATTTATTTCATATGAACAGATGGTTCAAAAAGAGTTTATCAGTGAGACTTTGATAATTTTTTCTACTTTGTTTTTTGCCTACAACATTCTAATTTTCTATGCAATTAGTCTCTCCAATGTTTTATGAACATCTGCTAACACTTGATGTAGTTTTTATTCATGGTCATTAGATGCAAATGATAAAGTTGCTCTAGACTAAATCAAAATGCCTTTTTCTTGTAATTTTCTATTTTTTTCAGACGCATATAATTGATAATCAACAGCTGTATATGTTTACAAATATTTCCTAGTAGTCTTCATACATAGGATTAATAATAGTATGCAGGATTAATTTTTTCCAATGTAATATTTTAGTTTAGACACACTCACACAATTTTGTTGAATAAACATTTTAAGTTCAAATATTACAAATTAGTTTTGCTGCCAGACATCTCCCATATCATTATATCACATGTCTGATTTTTCTACAAAAGATCTCTTTTGTAGTGAAGATTGTCTTGTTAGGTATAATAAAGAATATATCTTTTTGTAGAAAAGAATTCTACGAGAGAATGAAAAATTTTATTTTTCCTCAGACTTGATTTCAGGCCAAAAAAAATCATTTTTATAGAGTAGCATGAATTTTTATGAGTCTACAGATCAACTGGCTGTAAAGGGCACATATTGAGAGACAAATGTCTAAATGCCAAAGCCAACATGATTATGAAGATCTCTTAATGGCTGACTCGTTCCATTACTCTTAAGGTGTCAAGGAGTTTAAACAGACAAGTCTTAGAAGGGCAGTCAGACTTTTGAAGGTGAATCAGATACTTGAGAGTATTACCTCTGATGGCCAAGACTCTTGCATGAAACTATCACTCTCTATTGGGTTGGTTCATGTGATATTTAAAATTATTCACATCTATTTTTACAGCTCATGAAAAGGGTGACATTTTGCATTTAAATTTTCAATATAATTAATCAAAAGAATTATTAAACAGCAAAGTAAATCTTGAGAACTATTTTTTATAGCCTTTATACTTAAAGGGAATGCAAGGCCTAATGTATCACAGAATGAATTGAATTTTGATAATTGTCCTTTTCCTTCAATATTTATAAAACATAGGAAAGATTTTCCTTTCAGTTTGGCTTAAACTGGCAAAAAAAAAAAACCTTATGGATTTTTCTTTGTAGGATCATTTGTTTTATTATATCAAACAAATTGATAAAATTGTTATTGAAACTACTGCTTATTATTTTAATCAAATAAATTACACACTGCAATTCAGCATGTCCTCAACTGTATAAAATTCATCATTTTCATTGGATTAACAAAAAAAAAAAACAAAAAAAACTACCTTCTAAATGTTGATTTTTTTTTTTTTTTTTCCCCCCTTTGATTTTTATGCTATTGCAACTAGTGTGTGTGTGTGTGTATATATATATATATATATATATATATATATATATACACACACACACACATACACAAAGCCTAAGTTTAGCAGCTTCATCCTTTCCTGATTTAATTTATTTCTAAATTTTACCAGTTTCAAGCTAACTTAAATTTGATTTGTTAGCTTGCTACACTAGTTAACCTCTTTAAAGCTCAGGTTATATGGTAGGCATTTTTACTTTTTTTTTTTTTTTTTTTTTTTTCTTGGAAGAAACTGAATACAGTAAATCATGTTTGGCTGGAAAGGGTTAATTTAAACCAATTGTTAAGAACATAAATCATAAATTGTTAAAAACATAAATCATCTATACTGCAATGAAAACCTAAAATGTATTTTATGGTTCTGTTTCTAAATTCACTGTCCAATATGAGTTTGTTCATATTTTCACTCCTTGATAACATTGTATTAAAAACATAAATAAATGGATTGACTGAAAAGAGCATTGCTTGGAAAAAAAGATGGATTGAATGGAAAATATCTGCTCACTGCATCCATATCTCTACCAATAAAAAAAACCAAATGTGTTACTGTGGCAGTCTACTTTCATGTCGCCTATCTCTCTCCCAACTTAAGTGTTGTTAGGATTTTATTTTGATGGAACAGATTGAGTTATACAAACTTTGTCTATTGACCTGTATATTTTATAATCGTATTTACTATTTAAAAAAAAAAAAAAAAACTTATCTAAAACAAGTGTGTTATTTTTGTCTCCATTAAAATTTTAGCATAGACTTTTTTTTTTTTTTTTTTTCTTATTGCAGGGAATTGCCAGGTAATGACTCTAAGAAGATGAATGAACTGCCCCCAGTTCCTGTAGAGGAGGGGGTTAAAATAATTGACTGTACCCAGACCTGCAACAAGTTTGGACTCCATTATCATACTGTATACCTGTGGTGTGTGAAGGATGTGTGCGGCATCATTTGTGCCGTTTTCACCTGGCTGTTAGTGGCCTATGCGGAGTTTACCGTTATGTGTGTCATTCTTCTGCCAGGTCCATCTCAGATGTACTCGTTTTGTAATGCACTTCTTTTCAATTGGTTTGTTATTATGGCCCTCACTGCTCACGTCCGAACCATGCTATCTGATCCGGTAAGGAACTTCTCATTTCTTTATTTATTAATACTTCTTTTATTCATAGTTTCATTTCTAAAGACAAAACTGTAAAGAGTATCATGTTTAAGGCCAAATTCTAAGATTCAATTGTCTATTCTTGGCATTATAGTTAGGAAATTGTTCTTTAAATTATGTCTATCAATCTTCATTTTTGTCTTGTTTGCTATGTCAATGTAAATTCCAACTCGACACTGCAACACAAAACTCTGACAGTCCATACATCAAGACCGCTTTTTTGCGACTGAGAAAAAGCTGGTGTTATACGGCTCTCTGAGTTTCATATCTATGCTGACTATTGGCTAATACCTGCCCAGTATTGTTTGTATGCAAATTTTGTCAGTGCCACCCACTCTAAGTAGAATGTCCTCCCTCAACAACCAATTGTGGAAGAGGACGTAACTTCTGGTGCTTACTGCACCACACCCAACCAACTCTGGGTCTGTTGTTGGTTTGACTCGATTCTCCATTATGCTACCAAAACTCTCTTAAAACAGATTTATTCTCAAAATGCCGTTATTGACATTACCTTTTTCTAATTTGGCTCATGACAAGTGGCTTTTGAAACTGTATTCTTGTCATATCAGATGAGTCTTCTTTTTGCATATTTCATAACATTAAAAGTCATATCTGTCTACAGGGACACATGGGATAACAGTGGATAAAAGCGTTGGTCGAGTAATCCAAAAAGTGACTTGACCCAAAGAGTTGAGAGTTCAATACCTGGCCACAGCAGAGGGAACAAAAACTTGGAGAGTTGAGTTACTAAACTGATATATCCCAAAAAGGCATGGCACGTGGAACTACAACAATCTATCCCCATGGGTTATAAGGTTTCAGTTTGAAATTCCAAAAAAATTTGACCTGAAGGTTGGAGCATAAAATGGATGAAACATTGTGAATATGGCAATAAAGATGAAGACAATAGTCCGAACAATGTATAGTGTAAAGTCATGCTTTCAATTATAAAAATGTTTTGAGGATTTTTTTTATGTTAAAACCTTTTATAGTCAAATCAGTAATCTCTAGGGTTGTGAGAATTTTATTTTTTTAATAACCCTACAATCATGAATGATTTTGGCCTTGTATTTAAATGAAACTAAAATTATTAATTTGATGCTTGCGCTATTACATACCCGAAAAATAAATTTTACCTGTACTCTTAATATCAAAATTTGGTGCTTTAATATTTTAAACATTTCAAAAAGATTGAAAGTATTTTTTGTATGATGGCTGAAAGAAAACCTTAAATTAATGATCATTTGAGCAAACCACTTTCCCATAACTACTGTCCTGAAATATTTTAAAATATAAAATGTAATGTGGGTGAAGCATGGTAATCTTACTCGGGGATGTATCACAGTAATGTCTACAGTTTTTTCACTGTGTTTTGTAATGTTTACATTTTACAAGTAAATAAATGTAGCAACTTTAAAAGACAATGTGGAAAACTAATTTAGATACCCACTTGTAGGCTAGTATTTAATAATATAACAAAGAAGAATGTTAATTTGGAAAGGCGTGTGTCCTTTGACCCCTATCATATGTTATTTGCCCTACTTGGAATTCATTTGTGAAAAAGAAAACAGTGAACGTTGCTATTAGAAAATTACAGTATGTAGTGAAATTGTTGTAGATGTTATTGTTTGACTTGAAAGGATTGGTTTGAATAATCCATGCTTTATGAAGAGCAGAGAATACCAATTCATACATTTAGGCATTAGCCTAGAGAATTAAAGCATTGATTTATGAATCTAGTGATTGTGAGTTCAATCCCTGGGCTGGGCAGTTTGTATTTGGATACAATAACAGAGCAGTACTAAGAAAAGGAACTAGATGAGATATCCCTAAACATTGGCAGTAGAATAAGAACAGTCTATCCCTGTAGATTTAAAGGGTTCAGTTCAAAATTCCCTGTAGGTTATCCAGATTGATATAATCAAGAAATTTTTATATATTTTTTTTATCTTTTACAAAAAATTCTGCTAAAGATATATATATATATATATATATATATATATATATATATATATATATATACATTAATGAATCTATTGAGCAAATAACTGATGAAAGCCAGAGGGTATAATAACTGAAATGTTGATATCAACAACAAAGATGAGGATATTGGTCCATATGTAAATAGTGTAAATAACTCCTCATTCCAGAAATTCAGGCAGAGAAGGTTGTCTGTATAGTAAAGTTCTTATTTGATGCCAAAACTTGACCTCATGCAACCCTTGTTTGACCAAGTGTTGATTTTGTTGTTTCTCAACAGTTACTAATCAGATACCTTCGTTGCTCATTAATATTTTTTTTATTGTTTTGTGATTTTTGCTTAAGATAATGATTCCTATGATGACAATATTTTACTTTGAAATAAAGTCTGCTCATAATTTTAGTATCTGGCTTTACCTGGCTCATTTACCATTTTAGAACTAGACAACTAAACTAAAATTATTTATAGTTCTTATTGACAATGTGCACAAATTAATAATATTTTTGATATGATTTGTATTGTACTGGTACCGTTCTTACCATCTTGACAATTTTGGTAGTTCTAGGATATTAAATATGCATGTTATTTTTCTAAAATAAAAAAAATAAAAAATTTTATCTGGTTTTGATGGCATTTGCTTAATAGATTCATTAATGTACTTTATATATATATATATATATCCCTAAACATGCGTAGTAGAATGAGAAGTCTATCCCTGTAGATTTAAAGGGTTCAGTTCAAAATTCCCTGTAGATAAATACTAATACACACACACACACACACACACATATATTCTTTAGCAGAATTTTTATTTTTTATAGTTGTAAAAAAAAAAAAAAAAAATGTATAAAAATTTTTTGTAAAGTAAAAAAATCTTTGGCAAGAAGAGAAAATACCACTGTTTGATGTATCTAGAAGCCCTTAATTTTGTTTACTTACATATTAGAAATAATAATAATAAACAGATTGAAGAGTAAATGCTTGTATAAATGATTAAACATGACATTAACCATATTTCTATAAATGTTTTTGGAAACCTGCTGAAAGTAAAATTGTAAAATCTTGCCAAAAATCTGTTTTTATGAATTTTTTTTTTTTTTTAATTATTATGCCTACATGTACGACCTGCCATTGCTCTTGAAATGATTGTACATTTTTTTTTTTTTTTCATTTCTTCCTGACTTCTTCATTTTTATATTGTGAATATCGTAGTAATAATTAGAAATATGATGCCTTTCATATTTTTATTTGGAGAAAAGTATTTTGTGATATTGTTTAAAATTTTCATTTTTTCTATAGTCTGATTACAAATACAAAAAATTAATTTAGAATAGCTCATTTTATTATTATTATTACATCAACTTCTCCAAGAAAACTCAATAGGAAGAAACCCCAAAGAACTGTTGGTTCTTACTGATGGAATCCATTTTTTCTATGAGGAAATGAATTTGAACTGCATGACAAAGCAACATTATAACAATAAAATGTCTGGCTAAAACAATGTTTTCCAACCTTTTTATCTTGCGTCACATTTGAATCTATAGTTAATTTCCTGTAGCTTGCTTAAATTATGATCATCAAAAAGAGTATATCTTTTATGATTTATCTATTAAGACAAACCAAATTTATTATAACTAATAATAAGATAATTAAAATATTTTTAAATTATATTTATTCTTCTGTTTATTATAATTTAACATAAATGAGATGTCTGAACTAGTCAGATTTTTGTTTTTGTTTTTTTTGTTTTTGTTTTTTTGTTGTTTTTTTTGTTTTTGTGTTTTTTGTTTTGTTTTGTTTTTTGTTTTTGTTTTTTTTTGTTTTTTGTTTTTGTTTTGTTTTATTTTTTTTTGTTTTGTTTTTTAAAGAATATTTGCAAGGTTGAATTTTGAACAGGCATATTCTTAAATCTTCTTCCAGAGATTCTAGCCATGATTGATTTTTTTTTTTTAACATTGTTTATTGCAGAAAAGCTTTGTTTTTGTTTTTTTAATCCTATATATTATATATACGTTTATTTATTATAACAATGATATACACATGTAATCAATTTAAAGGGGATTTAATTTTAGTGTGTTGTACACTTATTGTGCCTTGGAATTCTTTCAAAAATAATTTAATTAATGAACTTTGAAAATTTTCACAACATACATATGATCTTCTCATGGCACACCTGTTGAAAATCACCGATTTAAAACATTTTACTCATTTCACTTTATGGATAAAGTGTGTATGGCATTTCATAATGAAACCCTTGTTTTTAATGTGTCAATAATTTGTGTTAATAATTTTGGGAAAGATATGATTCTGGAATCTCCTACTTTCTAAATGCATGCATTCATAGACTCCCCTCCCCCATGCACCAGTTAACATTAAAAGGTTGTTTCTACCCGATTATATTAGATCTAAAATAAATAAACTAGCTTGTTTTATCCTATGATTAATTATCTGCACATTAGTGTTGGTTATAGGATGAACGTATGTATTGATAATTATGCATTAATCTCTTCATTATAATTAATTTTTGTGCACAAATTATTACTAACATTTCTATCTCTTTCTCACACATGCACACACACGCACATGTATTCTCTAGTGCTTCTTCCCTAATTACATGCCTCTCATTTTTTTGGGAGGTGTTTCAAATGGCTTAATGGTTAATGGCAAGCAGAATAGTCTCAGCAAACTGTTCCAACTCTGGTTGGAACAGTTTGCATACATTTCACATTAATAAAATTAAGGCATGAATCCATTTATCCCTGCAGGTTTATTTGAGTCTTAACTTTTGTAAAACAATCCCTGTTGGTCACTTAACAATAGGTCAGGTATTACTCTTTACTGCTGGTACCATGTAACCTAGTACAACCTGTTACATGCTACTTGGAGAGAAAATGAGCACTGTCAAGCAACTGTTATTGCCTTGAGAGATCTTATGAAGAATTACAGGCTTTTGGCACTTGAACAATCAAATTGTTCATGGGGGAAATATTCACATTTGGAAATGGGCATACTCATATAAACAATAACAGTAATATCCATTGTAGATGATAAAAATTGCTTAAATTAAATATTTATTCTGTTTGAATTACTTGCATTTTACTGTTTGTCAGATAAAATCTTTAATTATTTACATTATTGCAGATTTCTTGATGCATGAAAATCTTTCCTTTTGTATTGCAAAATTAGAAGTGGCTTGTAAAAGCCCAAATGGCAAGTTTTCAGTCAACAACTCTTTGTCCCCACCCAACCTTCTTAGCAACAACAGCAGCAAACAGTGTTGACTTCGGAATGAATTAACTTATAATATTTAAAATGACTTCATCACTTAACGGCAACAAAAGAAATGGATAGATATATACAAGAATATGAACAAACATTGTGTCTTTTACAAGCAATGAAAATCATGATATGAGTTATAACCTGGGGAGTTGATTATAGTAGAATGGATTGTCTGTATGCTCATTCACCCACTTTTTCTTGTATACGCATTATGACATCCCAGTAACAAGACCATAGTCAAGAGGAGTTGTGATACAACAGAGCAAGGAAAGTTGAATTGTGTACAAGTAATAGAAGTTGGGTGGCAGATTTGTGCACAGAAAAGCCACAACCACGCTCAGATCATGTGACTAAAATTTCTCAATGCATCAACATCAGTATGGGTCATTTAATATTAATGTTGCTATTATTGATTTTCTTGCTTCACAACTTGCCATATAACAGTTGATGTGTTTTGTTTTTTTCTGAAAAGAAATCCTATTCCTGTCTGAATTTTGTAAGAGGTTTTTAATCATCGTACATAGTTGGTTTAGACTAATTTCCATGTTTGTTTTGGGTTTTTTCCCCCAAATTCTTTCAGCTTTTCTTTGGTGTCTGTTGTGTTCCAGAATGTTGTTGAATCTTATCATCCTGAGAGGTCATAACTTCAGTGAAGAGGTCAAGAGGAGTTAATCATAAGAACATACAGATGCAAGCACCAGGCATGATGTATATTAGAGGGTTATGCATACTTCTTCAGCATAAGATTTGATAATGTTCCAAAACACAATAGACACTCTAACAAGGCCAGACGATACATTGGTGGGTGGAATACAGCAAAAATAAAGATTTATCCAAACCAGCCAAATACACAGATTCCTATTATCTGAGCAATCATCATGTGTGAACAACACATTACTCTGATCTCTTTTAGTCAAAGCTTGGATAACAATTGCTAGAATAATAGTAGCTATAATAAAAGGATTTACAAATGCACAAGTCAGATGCTGATGAAGTGATCAGTGAAATAAACATTGGAGGGAGACTAAAGTTGGCCAGTTTGAAGTATTTATGAACTTGATTACAACTCACATAGAAAGTAAAATAACTTGTTCAAAGTCTCTATACCTGTTTATAGATTCCCCTTACTAGGGAGACCATTATCTGCCCTTTTAAAGTATATAGCATGAAAAATCTAAAATGTTTTCAAAGCTAGTGCAACAATGCATAGATGAAAGTAGAAAGATGTCTAATGAGATAGATATATATATATATATATATATATATATATATATATTAAAAAGAAGAGAGGTACCGCAAACTTTTTTGGTTGTAATGTGGGTTTTTTTTAAAAAATATTATTCTTTATTTTTCATAGTTTTACATAGTTTTACAACACGTGTTTCTGGTCTTACGACCGTCTTCAGGTAAAGGGTGGAGATTTCCACATATTATTAAAAATAATTATTAAAAATAATTATTTTTTTTCCTTTATGCTTTTCAATGTTACATCTTCTCTATATGAGACATTCTCTGTTTTTGTGTTGGTCATTCCAATGTCTTTCTTTAAATGGTAGTGAAGAGTTCTGAGCGAAGGGTCATAAAACAATTAAGGTTGGTTTGAGAAGTGATGAATCGGGTTGTCTTATGTTTTAATAACCCCTGTGTGTTCTTAGATCCCTTAGATCTATTTCCGTTTTCGTGTGTTCCTGTCAGCATGCGTGTATATATGTGTGTGTACATTCCCCCTGAATACATACTGTTTCACTACGAAGAATTAGTAAACACACTTGTACACATACACACACACACATAAACATACACACATACACATGCACACACGTACATTGTCCCACCATAAGGAATCTGTACAAACGCACACACACTCATACACAAACACACACCTTTTTCCCAAGTTACATGGAACCAGCACGCACACACACACACACACACATATACATACGCATATACATACACACGTATTTCCTAAGTTGTGTGGGGTTTGTGTGAGTAGCTCCCCTGCTTTCGCCAATATGCGTGCATATACATACATGCATACATACATATACATACACATACACATACATACATACACATACATATATATATATATATATATACATATACATATATACACACACATATATACATATACACACATACATACACACACATACACACATATGCGTACATATATACATTTTTTGTGTTCCACAGATACCCGCATGTGAGCTTGCGTGCATGTATAAGAGCGGTTTGATCACTGTATTTGGTCACCATGTGTGCATGCTGTGTGCTTTTGTGTGTGGGGTCATGATCTATTCAGTTCCGGTTTGAATTTATGAAGTTTTTTTCCTGTATTTGTAGGTAGGAATAATTGTCTGTTTGGTATATCGGCATGATATTAAATTTACCCTGGTTACATTCAAAAATATGTTGTGAAACAAAAAGTTTTCTGTTGTCTGGCAACTTTATGTTGCTTTTGTGTAGGGAGACCCTGTTGTTCAGTTGTTGGCTGATGCCTATATATGATTTCCTGCATTTTGTGCATTTAAGTACATAAATCACATTTTTGGAGTTGCAGTTTAAGTTTTTGTTTATTGTGAACGTTGTTTTGGGGTTTTGATAGGTGTACGAGTTTCCTTCTATAATGATGTCACAAACCCCACACCTTTTTTTGTTGCATTTTGTGACTCCCTGTATTGTGTGTTGGGTAAATTTAGATGAGGTTAATGTGTTTTAGGTTTTTAGATTGGCGTTTGCTTTTGATTATTTTGGTTGTTTTTATTATATTATTCAGTTTATTATTCTTGCTAAGTCGGTCTAGATTTTTGGTAATTTTGTGATTCAAACCGGAACTGAATAGATCATGACCCCACACACAAAAGCACACAGCATGCACACATGGTGACCAAATACAGTGATCAAACCGCTCTTATACATGCACGCAAGCTCACATGCGGGTATCTGTGGAACACGAAAAATGTATAAATGTACGCATATGTGTGTATGTGTGTGTATGTATGTGTGTATATGTATATATGTGTGTGTATATATGTATATATATATATATATGTATGTGTGTATGTGTATGTATATGTATGTATGCATGTATGTATATGCACGCATATTGGCGAAAGCAGGGGAGCTACTCACACAAACCCCACACAACTTAGGAAATACGTGTGTATGTATATGCGTATGTGTGTGTGTGTGTGTGTGTGTGCGTGCTGGTTCCATGTAACTTGGGAAAAAGGTGTGTGCTTGTGTATGAGTGTGTGTGCGTTTGTACAGATTCCTTATGGTGGGACAATGTACGTGTGTGCATGTGTATGTGTGTATGTTTATGTGTGTATGTGTACAAGTGTGTTTACTAATTCTTCGTAGTGAAACAGTATGTATTCAGGGGGAATGTACACACACATATATACACGCATGCTGACAGGAACACACGAAAACGGAAATAGATCTAAGGGATCTAAGAACACACAGGGGTTATTAAAACATTAAAAGATAAGACAACCCGATTCATCACTTCTCAAACCAACCTTAATTGTTTTATGACCCTTCGCTCAGAACTCTTCACTACCATTTAAAGAAAGACATTGGAATGACCAACACAAAAACAGAGAATGTCTCATATAGAGAAGATGTAACATTGAAAAGCATAAAGGAAAAAAAATAATTATTTTTAATAATATGTGGAAATCTCCACCCTTTACCTGAAGATGGTCGTAAGACCAGAAACACGTGTTGTAAAACTATGTAAAACTATGAAAAATAAAGAATAATATTTTTTTAAAAAAACCCACATGACAACCAAAAAAGTTTGCGGTACCTCTCTTCTTTTTAATATACACACTTTTCTCTCGTTGGAACCATTATAACCTCTTCATTTCATTTTATTTATATACTTGTAGGTATCTGTATGGATTATACATTTCTATGTTTATTTGTTTTAAATATGTTTGAAAATATTGTTTGAATTAATCTTTTAAATATTCAGCATAATTTACCAGCATAGTTTTCATTAAAGGATTTTCATTAACAGGAATTTATAATTATCTAGTGATAAATTCAGTGACAGTTAAAAATCTAAATTCCCCAACCTGATTCTCAGGCATATTTAATGCTTTGTTTAACTACCCACCTGCGATAATTAGTTGTTTTCTCACTTTTTATTTTTATTTAGGGAACACTTAACTAACTTAACATAATTTTGGCTAAAAAATCTTGATCAACTATTGTGGGTATTATTCTTCATTGTTTTTTTTTTGTTTTTTTGTTTGTTGTTTTTTTTTTTTTTAGATATTTAAACATATTAAATTTTTATGTACAAAATCTATTTAAGATCCTGCAGTAAATGATGGAAATGGAAAGTGTGGAAGTTAATGTCAATATTTAGCAGATAACCTATTGGAGTTTGTGCCTTTTCACCTTTGGTACTTTTCTTTTCTTCAGGCAGTGCATGTCTCTTTCTTCAAAGACGTCATTGTTTTTCTATTTTGTGCATTGTTTCAGGGAGCCATTCCACGTGGAAATGCTACAAGGGAAAATATAATGAAGCTGGGTTTGAAGCAAGGGGAAGTTGTATTTAAATGTCCAAAATGTGTAAGCATAAAACCAGATAGAGCACACCATTGTAGGTAAGTATTCCAATTATCATCATGATAAACATTAAAAAGTGTACCTCCAAAGTAATTTTTATTTTCTTGATCATATGTTATAGCCTCTTAGTTTTATTTTGACAAATTTTATTGGATTGAAAAACTAAGAAAGTTTTATTCATCATTTTTCCTGAAGAGCTGTACAGTCCTGATCACTCTTCAGTAAAATGCAGATCTTTCAGTGGTGGTCAAGTTAACAGAAGTCGTTAAATTGTTTTATGTAGTAATGAAATCACATGGTGGATTTTGTCAACAATCAAGATACACTGCAAACTTTGAAGTAATAATGAACTTGACCTTTTGTAAAGAATTAAAGGCTGGTTTGGTCATTTTAGGTTATACATGATAACAGCAGAGGTGCGCACAGCAACAATGAAAGGAAATAATAAATTTTTTTTAAAAAGTAATTATTTAAACAATAGCCAGTATTAAAGAAATGGAACCAAATTCTGTAATGTGTAATTCCACTCAGAATTGATTGAATCATGAGTAAATTCTGACATCAGATATCAGCAAGCTTTCTTTTATTACAACTGGTTTTGTACTGAACATAAAATGACATGGACACTGTTATTTTGTAATCAGTTATTTAAATCCAGAACCCCCACCCCCTACTGAAATTTTTTCCCCTTTGATTTAAATTTGAACAAGGGAATGACTCCTGTCCAAAATATAGGAGAAAGTCAGATGGAGGTTTCATCAGCAAAATCATTGAGTAATATTGAAATGCATCATTTTTCTCCACAAATTATAACAATGATTTAAAATCAATCATCATTTTCTTACAAAAAAATGTGTGACACAGCAAGGCGCTGGTAATTTGGTTAGTGTGTGTGTATGTGATACACACACACACACACGAAAGAAAAACTTAATTTAGCCAATGCGCTTTGTCTTTTGGATTTTATCAAGACACCGGAGGATGAAATGTGTCAGCTAAGATAAGTTTTCCTTTTGTCTTTATTATAATTTGATCAGAGTGACCCAAATCATTTTAGTTGATAAGACTTGTTTTTGTAAGTGCCAGCATATAATTGCACATAAACTATTGTGCAGTCAACTCCCACTTGGTAACTGATAAGTTTTGAGATTCTGCTTGACCTCACCCTTGTTCTTTTCCCTACACACTATATAGACCCTTACATGTGAGTATGAGGGAGGGAAAGAATTTTTTTAACTCGTTACATTTTTTTTTTCTTTTTAATTCAGTCCAGCTATGAAACTGCCTATACATTTTTGTTTGTCTCCTTGCTATGGACATTTACTCTTGTTGTCCTATTTGTATTCAAAATGGCTTCAGTTTTGTGCCAATATAAATAATAACTATCATTATGGATGTAGATTTTTTACTTTCATTTCTCCACACTTGTATGTTTACATTAGTATGCAAATATTAAAATAACTATTAAGAATAGTTGTGTGTGTGTGTGTGTGTGTGTGTGTGTGTGTGTATATATATGATTGCATCTAGCATGAAACGGACTGTCGCCTTAAAGTGTTGACTTCTATGTTCACTTTTATATTTACGCACGCTCTATCTCTGATATTGAGCTCTTTATCCCATAAATATAGCACACTTTAAGACTATATTTCTTCATCGCGTCTTTTGAATTTAAAAGGATTTTAACGTTTATTTAGTTTGTAAAAAAGTAGCAGCATGATTACGCTACAAGGTAATTGGCAAATGTTTGTTTAAAAAATTTTGACTAAAAATATTAACCCTGAAGATGAACAATGATGTTCGAAAGCGCTAGGTCATCGTACGGACAATACTTATTTTGAAATCATTTTCAAATAAAAAGTCTCATTAGAGAATATGAGAAAATTCAAAAGAAAATATGCAAGACTATGTTGTCTTTAACATTCAATACTACATGTTTAAAAGAAAAGTTGCTGCCAAATTATATATATATATATATATATATATATATATATATCCTTTTAATTTTAGTGTTTTGTTCAAGCTTTTTATTGCACTATAAGAGATTTAATAATAATTATGCAGTAATTGAGCAAATGCTATTGATTTAGTTCTACTTGCTCTATAATATCATATGAAGAGTTCTCTCTGATATAATCTCACCAGCAAATTGAAAATACCATTGTTATAGTTCTTGTTTGTAAAGGATTTATTAATTTTAGATTCCTTGATGCTTTTTATGACTTATCAAGATATTTTTCACAAAGGGCTATTTTTCTTCTTCCTTTTTTTTTTTTTTAATAAATCTTTTAATAGAACCTACACTTTGACTCTTTCAATTTTATTAGAGACTTTGTGTGTATGGTATTTAAGTTTTTTTTCTAATGCATGTTATCCTTTTCTTTCCTTTTTACAATAAATACATTACACCCTGTTGCTTTTCTACCTGCTACCAATAGCACACAGAAATTATTGATTACCCTTTTCTTTTGTAAATACTTGCAGACACATTTTCACACTGCCAAAAATAAATCCATTTAAGTAAAATTTCAAACCAAAAAAATGTTCTGTCTAATCCCATCCTTGACATGTAGAATCCTCAAAGGCATATCAAAACACAGGTGGAATAATCAAAAGCCCTTTTTCCTTTCTTTAACCTTTATCACCCTGCATTCCTAATAATACTTCCCTTTCCACTTCATTCTTTTTTCAAGGCCTCTCGATTGCAGTAACCTTATTGTTAATTTCACTCAAAGTTGTTTGCTGCTGCAATAGCAGGATATAACTATGAAAGACAAACGCTCTAAGAAATACACAACCCCACTTGACCCGAACAAGAAAATTAAATTATCTATTACAAAGAATTTTAAACAGTTAACCTTATAAAAAATAACACACCTAGAAATCAAAACTACAAAGAACCAACATTATTTACGAGTTCAAATGCCCCTTAAAGAACTGTATTCCTGATCAAACTCATAAATATTTACATTGGTCATACCGCTTGTCAAGATGACTTGTGTTACACCTACTCGACCATAGCTCAATTAGAACATTTAAATAGACTTGAAAACCTACTAAACTCCATCTAGAATATACTAGTAGAAGATACAAGTATAATAGCCTCATCTACATGTAAAAAAAAGATTAGAAATAATGGAAGCCTTAATAATAAAAAAGCCAACCCTTAATAACATTAACTATGAACATGGCCACAACGTGCTGACTGTGTTCAGAAAATAAAACGTTCCTATAACTTTAGACGCATACATTTTTAGTAAAAAAAATAAAAATCATCCTTGATAATGACTAAAAAAAAGTAGCTGAAAGTGCTTGAATATACAGTACTTTTGGACAGTTTTTATAGACTTTGTATCCAGAAATGAAAACACTTGTACAAATGCAAGAAAAATTAAATAAAAAGCTTAATTCCAGTACCTTGAAGGCTGTCTTTAACAGAACATGTATAAAAGAGGGATTTCTGCCCAAATATTCACACACACACACACACACACACACACTTTTAAGATATTGTAGAATTTTTAATCTATTTGGACAAAGCAGAATCTGCTCAATGTTCATTGAATGTTCTATGCATTGTATCTTACAAAGCCAACATGCCACTGCCGTATTATGATTGCTTATTAAGTGTTCAAATCTCTGCTGTTAACAGCAGTGTGTTGTCTTATTACTGCAGATTCTAAAAGACATTCTTTGTAAGAAGCCATTTCATTCTTAATAGATCAATTATAATCTGAAAAATAAAAGAACATTTCTTGTTTCATCTGCAGCTGAGGAATGGCATATCAGATAAAAGGATCATTTTCTTTTCTGATTAATTTACCTCTTTTATTTTATAATCCAGAGATAATTGACATTGTTTTGCATTGATATACAAACTGCTACATGCAATTAATTATTGCTATTTGATAGATTTTCCTCTCTAAATTACATTTATGGCTACCAGAGCCTTATGCAGTAAAAACAAAGAATTTCATTTCTAAGTCACATGCATTCTATTTTATAATTTTATTAAATAATTTAATATCTCTGTAATATTTTTATTGACAATCCATTATATAATATTTCGATACGTTACTATTTTGAAGATTTAAATCTTAGAATCTTGTTTATTTTGAATTTCTCTTTAAAAAGCAATTCACTCTTAGTTTATAGCACGGTTTTACAATGACTAAATTATTTGGAAGCTATGTGGGAATCATTACTGTTCTTTTCATATTTTCATGGATTTATTTAAAGGATAGACTTCTGAAAAAGTTTAACTCGTTCTTGGAAAGGCAACCATGTGGAGTGATAGGGCTTGGTAACCAAGTTCACAATGTACATTCTAGAAGGACTGTAATATCCAGCATCTTAGTGTATCACAAAATAATGTGATAGAATATGAATATCAAAGCATCAAAATCTAGTAATGACTTTGAATTATCCACAAATCAAGCGGGAAATGGATGCAATATATTGGGATGCTAAAGTCAACAATAGTATAATTCTCAAAATTAGATAAATAAATCAATTAAAGGGAATGGAACCAGTGTCAGAACAAGTACCATAGAACACAGGATCCATTTATTTGTTTACCAAAGGTACCAAGTGTAAAAGAGAATTGTTGCATTTTGTGTTGTCTCTGGGTTCCCACCTGACTACATAAAATGGTATCAACAAAAAGAACCATTTCTTTTTCTCATTTGTTTTATTAGGAGAGAGTGGAGGCAGCTTGGATTCTAAGAGGCATTGGGAGGAATGACATCACAGGAACGCATGTTGCATGGCTCAGCGTCCCTTCACAGGTGGTCTTAGCCGGTTGCTGATTTGGTTATATGAGGCATATCAACACTTCAGAACCCATGTGGCCTTCTGTTGAATTTGTGCCATTCTGGACAGTTCATCACTGTCAGAGTGCCACACCCATGATGCACCCTGGCCAATTGCTGACTATTCTGGCCCTGTCCTATGCATTTTGTAACAGAATGCAACCTATATCAGGTGACCAAGTCTGAGCAGTGAATGTATCTGCAGTTATCTGGCACACCCACATTGATGGAAAACCAACAAAGCCAGGTTATCACATTGGGTATTGCCAATCTGCCTTGGGTAGTGATGCTTTGCCTCTGAAACCATACTCTGATTAAAGCTTTTTTGCTGCTGTTTCCAGTAATACTCTCCCATGCCTAATAAGCCATGGGTGAGTGTGTGTCTAATAGGAGGGGAGTAGAAATTTTCTGTGAAATTTTAGTTGGAGGTGGGTGCTCAAAATAGGTTGGTACTACTAGTGATTTATATTTCAATACAGAAGTTGAATGAGTTGGCATGAAGCATAGAAACAACTTTAAGTTACTGGGGTTGAATAAGTATACATAAATGTTAAAAAAAAAAAAATTATTTTTGTAAATGGAAGTTGACCCTCTCTCTCTCTCACCTATTAGGCACAGAGCTGGATGAACTTATCTATGTCAATACATCAATAATTCTACAGCCTAATAATGAAAAAAAAGAAAAAGGACTAGAAATATTTACATTTCAATATTATCTCCTTCCTTGACAATGTACTTAATTTAGTTGGAATATTAATCAGACTTCACATTATATAGTGAAAATTGTAAATCAAAACTAATTAATGTATTCGATTACAGACTTATTGATTCAACCTAGTACGTATTTTGGATGATGAGTATACACACACACACACACACACACACACGCGCGCGCACACAATGTGCAGCAGAAATACCTCCTAAACAATGGTAAGACATTACTGGCAATGGTGTCTTCATCTAACTAATGACTTAGCATTCTGTGGGAGATATTTCTGCCCCACTATATATATATATATATATATATATATATAATGAGAGGATTAATGTGAGTAAATGTTTATCACAGCTGATTGATGTTACCTTCAGCATCCTGACTCCAGATTTTTGTAGGTGGGCCTCTACAATGTCCATCCATCCATTCAGTGGGTATCAGCAATTTACTACTTATATTTTTTTTTCTTTTTTGCAATTTTTCCTTATGTACTTAACATTGGTGTAAGTTTTTGTTTTTTTAGTGTGCATTTGTTCATGTGCAGCCATGCACACATCTCTGCAGATGTGCATAGGTGTAGGGTGTTGTGATCATTTGTCTCTTTAGGCTTTTTTTTTCCCTTTTGTTTTACATTTACTCCCCAGCCTTCTCTCTTTTTATTCTTTTCTCCTCCTTTCCTTCAACTGTTGCCACTTTTGTCACAATTTGTTCCAACTACAGACATGTCACCAACTTTTATCTTTGGGCAATTTTTTCCCCTCTCCTCCATGGAAGTGTGTGTGTGTGTGTGTGTGTGTGTGTATATATATATATATATATATATATATATATATATAGAATTACAATTCTCTTTACAACTGAAAGGGACTGTTAAATATTGTGTAATGAAATTCTTGGTTGAATTGTTTTGCAAAAATGATTGATTTTGTCACTCTTTCTTGTATACAGTGTAATCTGCAAAATAGATGGATAGTTGCATGTAATGAAAGTGGTTTATTAAAAAATTTTTTCTCTCCCAGTGTTTGTCAGCGATGTATTCGAAAGATGGACCACCATTGTCCTTGGGTTAACAATTGTGTAGGAGAAAGCAACCAGAAATTTTTTGTATTATTTACGGTTAGTAATACAATCATTTCTATTTTTTTTCTTTTACAGCAAGAATAACAAAACAGTCTAAAAGAATTTCATCAGATATCTTTCAAAACTGAAGAATTAGTATCATTTATCTAATCTAGACAAACAAGAATTTTCATAAAGTCAAATTAGTTTACTAATAATCTATTAGAGTGGTAATCTTGTATTGTCCAAGTTAAAATTTGAAAATTACAATTAAATCCTGACAATTTTTTTTTTTTTTTTAACAATTTTCTAGAGACCATTCTTCACATGTTTAATGGTTGGCTTAAAGAAATTGAATGAAGGGAGATTTTTCTGTTCTTTTAATATATTGTTTTTCTATTTTAAATTATTTTCAAAATATAAAGGGTGGAAGAGCTTCTTATAGACATCAACAGCCAACATATAAATAAGATTAGGATGAGAAATGACTTGAATGGAAACCTTTCTAGAAATGATGTCTCAAAAAAAATAAATAAATAAATAAAAAATACCCCATGTACTTGGACTACTATGAGTGTCTGAGTTGGGCATCAGGAAGATCATCCAGCCTTGTAAAATTTTTCTTCAAACTATGATGGAGATTCTGTCAGGCAGGACTCACCTTGCTATGTGTGAGATTAATCCATGTCCTGCCCAAAAAACATAACAATGTAATGAATGGAAAGAAAGAAAGAAAGAAAGAAGGAAGGTGCTTCTAAATCACATGTAAAAATTCTTTTTCACAATTTATTTCCATGGATGTCATATTTTGATAACATTTCTTTTTACAATGATGCTCACCTTGTATAAGACCCAGGAGCCAGTTACAGAGTAAGAGACACAGTTTATGGGAAAGATAACAGTTGATTCTAGACTTTAATAGGTTAAGATTGTAGTGATTGTGAAAGAATGTGTAGATTTTGTTAAGATTTTTATTTTAAGAGCTGTTTATTGGTTCTATAATGAATAACACTATAAAGTTTTTATTTAAAATATTGCAGAAAATCTTTTATCTTTTTTTTAGGCACAGCATAATTATTAATTTAAAGAAATGGCAGAAAAATGCAATAAAAGCAAAATCCTGATTTTTAGAAAAGATTACATTATGGTAAACAAATGCTAGAATTTATCACAACCAAAAATTCTATCACCTAATCTAATTTTTCGCTTGTACAAATGTCTTTTTTTCTTTTGTAGCTCTACATCTGTTGTATGTCACTTCATGCAGCAGTTTTATCTATCAATCATTTTGTGGTTTGCATTGGAAAAGACTGGAAAGGTAAAGAGATAAAAAAAAAATATTTTCTTTATTTTTCTTTGTTCTCTGTGTGTGTCTGTGGAATTTGTTTGTGAACTCGAGCAGAAGTTTTTAAATTGTAAACTAATACCAATATAACTTAAGATGGGTAAAATTGAATTTCTAGTTCTCACATTGTTTAATATAAATCCCTAAGATAGTTTTAAGAGCCTTCCAGTAGCCAATATTAATTTTTGGGAAATTGGTTAGTTTTTATTAGTAAGAGCACAGAAATGCCATATTGTATCTTTGCAATTTAAACATTAAAAATACAAGACAAAGGAAAATGTAGAGCCGATATATCTTAATATGTTTATGATTGATATCATTTTTTTTTTTTTAAATTGAAATCACCCCATGCAAGGCAGTAAAGCTACTAAGACACTATGGGTTACTGGGTGTGGAAGAATTAGATGCAAACTCATTACTAATGAGTGATGGAAAAGGTTAATCAGGAGGACAGTAGATAGCAATTGACATTGCATTTAAATTTTTGCAGATTAAAGTTGGCTAAAAAGCATGGAGCCAGAAGGGAGTTCCACAAGTGAGAATTACTGGGAAAGAAACTGTTAGCATAGAATTTACGGTTACCAACTCCACTGTAAATTGATGAGATCTTGTCACCAGACATACTGCACTTAAATTTTAAAAAAGTCTAGGTACCATAGTGAATGATTACTATAAAAGTATTTATAGAAACGGCATGGAGGCAACCTTATGGTGGTGGGAAAGGACCAAGAATATTGGAACTTGTTTGCATTTGTCTATCATAAAAATCAGATTTTACACATAATGACAGAAAAATCATATGTATTTAAAATAATGTTCAGTAAAATTAAACAGATAATGAAACCTTATAAATGTACATTGAATCCTTGGTTCTGACATTTGTGACTTGTATTGCCAAAAATGATAGGAAAGTTATTGTCTGTATTTAATTTATCATCACAACAACCCGCTAGGATTTGTTTTAGCTGCTTTGTAAAATTTATGTTCTAATATGAGTTTATTCTTTTATGTTTTCTGAAGACCTTTTTAACCTCAACTTGTCATTTGATGACCATAGATCATCTGTAGAAATAAATTTAAAAAATAATGATTATTAAAATATTGAAGCTTAAAGCATGTAAACATTCCTTAAAATGCTAATTCTTACAAAATATAAAGACATTAAAAAAGAAACAAAAAGCTTTTTAATCAATCAATCCGACGCAAAACTTGCTTGACGTAGTGTATCCCAAAAAATAAATATGCAACCATGAAACTTTAAAAAAAAAAAAAATTCTGCACTCTTTCTAACACCATCAAGAAAATTGGGAATTCTAATGAAGTTGTTTGAATTTTTAGTACTTTTTTTTTTGTAATTACAAGGTATTTTTAATTATAGCTAATTTGCATTGAAAGTTCTTATTGGCTACTGTAGATGGAGTATTGATTTTGATAAGAAACACTACAAATCTGATATCATAAAAAAAAATTGCCCTCTTGAGAAAACGAAAGCATTTTCTGTAAGCTTTAATTTGTGCTTCAATAAGTGATCAATAAATGTCTTTCCTTTTCTTTTTTACTTAAAAAGAATCATACCAAAGTTCTAACTTCTGTATTTGCATGTTCACAGTTTTTGCATATGTTGTGCGTATTTGCGTATGTGTTCATTTCATTTTCTCTTTAAAATATGCATGGGTAAACTTTTACCAATACTGCATTGTTTTATAAATATTGTATAATGCATTGATGTTGTATGTTATTGTAGTTAATTGTTGATAGAATCCTATAAATAATCTAGTGTATTATGGAAGAGTATAGCAGTTTTAAGAAGTTTGGTAAAACATTCTTTTTGATTTAGTCTAGCAAGTAATTAAATATCTTTCTAATTATGGAAATTAGAATCCAATACAACAAGAGATTAAGAGTAAATCTAATCAAGTCTCTAGGAAAATGACATAGCATAGGATGTCTCTTTTATTTTTCTCTTTCTTGATACTGAGAGAAAAAAAGTTGGTAGTCTGTAATACAGAGTGCAGCAGAAATACGTCCCACATAATGGTAAGACATTAGTGGCAATGGTATCTTCATCTATCTAACCGCTTACCATAATGTAGGAGGTACTTCTGGGAAATATTTCTGCTACATCCTGTATAATTATTTAAAGGCTATTGAGGAATTATATTTAGGGGTTAGAAGGAATATAAATATTGATTGCTATTAAGAACAATCAGTAAATGTTTAAGGTTCAACATGATAACTGATAGCATTATAGGCGTACAATGTATGCCTATAATTTGATTCCAGTTCTAAATATTTAATACTTTACAGAGTATTAAAAAAAATGGCAGCTCAAGTCTCTATTTGATAAATCTGTGTGTAAAATGAAAGAATTCTTAATCAGATAAAGGGATTGATTAAACAAATTTATTATCCTGAACTAGGGTACTCTTTTTTTTCTTTTCTTTTTTTTTTCTTCCTAAATATAAATATTTTGAATAAAGTATTATATACTTGAGGATAGGTTGCACTTTTTTCACCAAAATTTTGATAAAAATCAGGGGGTGCGATCTATCCTCTTGACATAGAGAATCTGAAGTAGACTGTGGCATATCAGTAGTCCAGGCAAATTACCCTGAGCTCAAGCGAGAGCAAGGGTGGAAATTTTACACAATTGCCTCTTCCAACAGTACCACGTCACACATCAAATAAAAGTGCTCGATCTGCACTGTTCATATTTACCATTTATTATCTGATTTACGATGGAAGACGATCATTTTCAAGTGATTTTAAGACTGATGATGTTTAATAACTATATCTAAATGAATAAAAACTTTTCTTGTTTTAATATATGTAAGCAAAGTTTTGAAATAAAGGTGAATATTTAACAAATATTAAATTTACATTAAAAAGGGCTGTATAACTCTCCAGATTATAGTGCGACCTATCTGTGGGTCAACTGGAAATACCCACTTTGACAATTGCAAACTAAGTGTGCGATCTATCTATTAGTGTGACCTATATGTGAGTATATACAGTAGATATTTATTTGAACTTAGTCTGGCACCAGGTCAATATGCAGCTAGTAATATCAAACTCAAAATAAATAATATATAAGGTTAATTTTAGTGACTGTTGCTCTATGGTAGGTGCCTACAAACCAAACTTAATGTAAGCTTTCTGCACTACTAATTCTTCTAGAATAAAAAAGACATTGTCTCATATTTAGCAAAAGAAAATATAGATAAATGAAAATCTTTTGTCTGAATTTATTATTATACACAAATGATTAAAAAAAAAATTACTCGGACAAATGTTCTTATTTGGTCATTATCATCAATGTTTCAGTTGTTGTACCCTCTGGCTTTCCTAAAGGGTCTATTATAGCTTAGTAACAATATTGGTATTTGGAACCAAATCCTTTACAGATTGTCCTCATTCCACTGTCCATTTTAGAGAATGTCTTGTATCAGTTAATTCTTCCTTGTTGCTTGACTCTGTCACTGAACGAGAGTATATGAAATTTCATGCACTATCCCACTCGGGGAGTGAAAACATAATTACCATATACTACTGGTTGCTTAGCCAACATTTTTCAGCAAGGACATGTTTCATAGGACAATTTGGTGGTGGAAACCTAATGTCTGTCTGCCTCTTCAAATGAACAAGAGCATATTTTAAGTTTAGTGAATTTCTGAGTCTTAGGCTTAATGTTCTTTCAGATTTCTAGATCCCACCATTGAATCATCCTATGGTACATGTGGCCTAATTGATAAAAAGATTGAAGTGACTTGAGTTGCCAGGTTGTTATGAGTTCAGTCCCCACATCGTATACTCTCATTCATTAGAATAGAGTCTTGGGTATGATGATAAACTATATCTGGCAGCAAGGCCTCCAATCATGAGTGTGGACGTTTTGAGAGCTGTGGAAACACTGCTTAATTGCTGCTGTTTCCAGGTCCACCTTGACCCAGAGTGGCAGCACCAGTTAGGGTCCCAACTATGGGCAAATAGTGACCACCCCTCCCCAACAAAATGCTATGACAGTATAAAAATACTAGCAATACATTTTATATCAAAAATGACCAACAATACATATTTAAAATGATTAATGATACATTTTATCTTAGAGGATGACATGTCACTAAACCTCCCCTCCAAAACAAACAAACAAGAATAGACAAGTAATGTCACAGCAGAATTAGAAGACTTCATTAATTGAATAAAAGGTGCAATGTTCAAAATGTTATGCAAGTAAGTGCCAAAATTAGGCATTAAGTCCGAGTAAATTAGTGTATAATAAAGATTACTGAAAGATTTTGGTTTGTAAATTTATAAAAAGAACTTTGGGTAATTTATCTGAACATTTTGGTTCAAACTGTAGTTTTCCAGGCCGAGGAAATGTTGCTGATATTACGTTATCTGAATCTGTATTCAAGATTCTTAGTTTTAATTATTCTTGTGATTTTTCAAAATAAATTATACTGACCATCACTTTGTCAGCTTCCAATTATAACATTCAGTTAATGCTTTTGCATTGACTATTGAAACAAATACTGAAAACTATTTTAAATATCTAATGTTGCATATTAAAGTAATGGTGGTTAAAGCATTGGACTGGTGGTAACAATTAGTTCTTGTGTTTGATTTCCAGTACATGATATTGATAGTTTCACTTCAAGGAATTTAAACAGCAGAAGCAGGTAGCGTGGGAGTGCCAAAATCCAAGACATCATGAATACTATAGTAATTTTGAAGAAATTTCATGATAGAACCATTTTGTCTTCAAATTTATTTTCATACACCGGTATTAAAACATTTTGGAACTATTTTAGTGAAATATATCACCTGTATTTTTAATTGGTTGTATTCTCATGTCCAGTATGCCTGTGTTATGGTGATGAATCATGCAGCTGGTGTACTTGGGACAAACCCTTAAGCTGCTAGCTGATACTGAAAAGGGGGTGTACTACGTAAGGTATCAGACCTATAGCTTGTTGATGGTGTTAGTTTCATTCTAATATTTCAAAAAGAACTAATGATATCAAATGATGTTTCACCTATTTTGACTAAGTACATATGTACCAATTTCCTGGTACCCACTTAAATTTTATTTTGGTAAAGTTATTGACAGAGGAGTCACTTTCAGACTTTTTTTTAGTTGATTGAATTTTATTTTGATTGACAAACAACAACAATTAAAATTGTGGAAAATTTTGGTATATTTAGTACACGTGTACCAAATTTAATAATTTTAATAGCAACCACCATGGTACTAAACCTCATGTCTTCAATTTTGGGACTACCACTCACCTCCAGTTAAAGTGGGTAGAAAACTGTGTACATGTGTGCTTATAATAAAACTATTGAGAATCAGTTTATAGTATTTATATTACTCTTAGTCTCTCACTTGTCTCTTTAGCCATAGTATACAATGGATTATTTTAAAAATGAATTTGAAGCTGATTGATATACTAATAGAAAACACTGGAAATTATTAGGCTGAATTCTCATTTAGTTTTCATTTAGTTTCCATTTCTTCTTTCTCTTTATTAGTGTTATTCCTGAATTATTCAGATAGGTAGCAACATAGGTGTTTATTTTTAATATTTATACTTTCTTTGTTACAAAGTTAAATGTTGTGCACATTTTTGAGGGGGAAGGGGCCAAAGTTTTTGTTTTACCATATTGTAAAAAGATTATTAAAGAAATATGTCAGTTAATTACCAAGATTTCTGTTCACAGAAAATGAACATTTATTGTAAACTGTTATTGAGATGTCTGGACCTCAATGAATGTGTCAAGAAAATCAAAAACAAACAAACAAAAATGAAATTGCATTATATGTGGCAAAAGATTGTGAGATCTAATTGTTACATTTTGAGTTTTTTTTTTTTTTTTATGTCCAAAGCATACTATACATATTTGGTCCTACAAGTTTCTTTTCTAAATTGCAAAACTTTTGGGATGATATTTTAGAAAACAAATATGGTAAGATTTGAACTTTGACCCTTGTCTTCCAGATTTAACCAAATCATTCCCTGCCCCCCACCACCACCATGTAATTGTGTGTGTGTGTGTGTGTGTTCTTGTTCTGTATTCTTACTGCAGAACACAGCATCTCTTCTGCTGTTCTCACTAGCTGCTTGTTCCGCTGCACTACAGCTACTGCATGTCCGTGTTTTTCAGGTGACTACCCACTGCCACTGGTGGTTTTAAATTTACTTCCCAACAATGCCACTGATTTGACTCATATTCAGTTTGGTGAGCTACCCACCCTTTCACTTGGTCTCACGATCTTGTATTTTTCTGTTTGTTTGTTTGTTAAAATTTAGAACTAAATGGAAAAAAAATTGGATAAGCTTTTTTTGCTGAAAGTTTTTTATTTAGAAAGATAAAAAAATGTGGGTAATTAAATGAGCATGCCTTATCAGTGAAAAGGAAATTGCTAATTTCCAGATTATTAATTATTTAATGTTTGAATATAACCATATTGGGAAAACTCCTGTAATTTTCATATCCTTCTGTTGTTAAAAAGAATATTGCAATGAAAAAAAAAAATTATCTTTTTAAATGAATGAATGATCTTGAATTTTTTTTTAACTTCTTGGTAAGAATTGCAAAATCTTAAATGGTCATATCTGATAATTTATTTCACTTCAAAAGGAAAATGAATGCATTATATATTATAAATAATTGATGAGAAATTTCCAGACAAAGTTTGTTAAATGGAACTCATGAAAACCAGATTTAAAAAATGTTTTTTGTCTGTTAACATTTTGCTCTGTGAGAGCATTTTCAAAACAACTGAAAAAAATCTAATGAAAGAAATCATTACAATGGTTGCCATGGTAATGATTTCTTTCATTAGATTTTAAAAATCTTGCTACTTAAAAATGCTGTGATTAATTTGAGAAAGTTTAACAGTTGATAAAATTTTAAAATGTCCATGAATAAATTAATGAGATCTGTATATGGGGAAATATTTTAAAACATAAATATGGTTATTTAACACAAGAAAACAAATATTTTATGGCGAGAAAAATAAAATGTATATATCCAAAGTAAATAGTGAAAATACTTAGAATTAAAATATAATTTGCTATTGTTTAGGCGTTAAGGAAAGTATAGAATTAACCACAACATTAAGTAGTAGGGTTGCTATGGTAATGATTTCTTTCATTAGATTTTCATTCAAATATCTTATGTTCAACCAGTATCTATTTTAATATTTTCTTTTTAGCTAAAAAAAAGTGACAGGTTATAAAAGCCTACTTTTTGATTAATAGAATTGGCATTTCCTAGCTGATTCAGTAATTCTTCTGGATGATTCATGGTAATTAACTTTCACCATTTTGGCATTTTCTTTTTTTCAAAATGGTTTTTATTTTGTATATTAAAAATAAAATTATTTAATGTATCCTCAATTTTCATAACATTTTTGTGATTATATGTTTTTTTTCTTTAAATGTTGTCATACCAGTATAAATGTTATCACATTTACGATATGGTAGTCTATAAATCTGCAGCTCAGGATTTCTTTCAGGTATCTACTTTCCTAAGTCAACATACATGACTATAAAATTTATTGAAACCTAACAAATACAATTAAATTCATAACCTTCTATTATTTAAAATATATAATACTTAAATTAATCTCAGACTAAGATAATACAAATAATATTTACATTATAAAAAAAAACTTCAACATTTACTCGCTTTCATTTATTAGACGTTAAATTACATCACATGGCATCCTCGTTAATTTAGTTAACGAGAATGCCATTAGTCAGTTCACCTGATGTATATTTATAAGAATTCTTAAATTTAAAAATTTAGAAAAACTAATGTTTTTACTTTGTTTATAAATACTTGTTGCAAAATAAAATCCTTACATTTGCCTCGATAAAGTCCTTCAGAGGACGAAACACATCAGCTAAGTTTCCTTTTGTCTTTATTTATAATGTCCATTTAAAGATATATTTTTAGTTATGTGAAATTTGCGCGCGCGCACACACACACACACACACACACACACACACAACCATTTAAATTATATTGTTGATTTTTTTTGTATCTTTTATGATAGATAAAGTGGTTTGGATAGTAATTATTAGTGTAGATGGATTTGTACAGATATATACCTATTATTAGGCATAGAATGGCCATAAGAATCTTCACGTTTACTATTAATGTGTATCTTTTGATCCTTTCTCTCAGCATTTAGTCTCAAGTAAATAGGGTGTTGTAGTGATTTGAATGTGTTTTCAATGTATTTAGGTTTGTCTAGTTAATGGGGGCTATATATTCTAAATGCTCAGATAAAAACCTATAATACCCAGTTTTATTGTTGTAATGTGAGTAAAAATGTATATGTTAATTCTTGTTTATTTTTTTATATATTTTGAATTCTAATTTATTGGATCTAATTAATAAAATATATAAGGAAAAAAGGTATGGCATTATTTTCTATTTCAAAAGTAAATTCAATAGTCAGTTCGATGTGGTTGTGCCTGTTAGACCTTTCCTTATAAGGAAACATTTGGCATTCATTGACTGAGCAGTCAAATTTATCAAATCTTTCTCTTGAAACATTTTTTCAAGAAAATAGTTTTCTCAAGTCCAGTAACTGTTATTGCTCTTTCCAGTATTGATGGGGGGGGGTTCCTTCTGAACCTTCTGTTTGATGTGGTGTGGAATGTTAACATCATGATTATGTCATTATTTTCTCTTCTAGTTACATGTGCTATCCATTTTAGTTGTTGTAAATTCTCAAGTAATGAGGTTTTTGTTAACTAGTACAGTTCTTTGTGATTTTGTAGCACCAGTCCGCAAAGTCCAAAGAAGAGGTTTTCATTTCAGGACATATTGAAATGGGCCCTGATTCTAAAACTTCTAGAAATAAATACATGAACAACTACTAAAAGGAGTTATCTATAAACAATCCAAATTTATGTTTGTAATAATTGTTGTTAAATTTAAAATAACATAGATTGCTGTATAGTCTATATATACTAATAATGGTATCACTGGGTAGAGGTAAATTTATATTTTACATGCTTTTTCCAATAAGTTAAGACTTTTATTAATGGGATTATTAGTAGAGAGGAATAATATCTAAACTAATAACTTTGTGATTCCAGTCTCTATCATTGATTTTATTTTTTATTCAGTATTTACTTTGGATATATACACTTTTTCTCATAACTTTCTTTTATCTATCTTATTTTCCCCATTTCAACTCACCATATTTACATTTTAACATACTTCCCATATGCAAATCTCATTGATTTGTTCAGATATTTTCTAGATTTTAGCATTTTTCAAGTTATCCACAGCATATATAAATAATAGGGTTGCCAAGGTAATGATTTTTACAGTTGTTTTGAAAATGGTCTTACAGACTGAAATGTTAACAAGGAAATAAAAAAAAAAGTTAAACATTCAACTGGTTTTCTTAAATTCCATCTTTATACATAATTTGAGTTGAAAACTTTACATATATTCATTTTAGTGTCTTTGAAATAATAAATGGAAGAAAATTAATCTTTAGGAAAATTTGAATAAAAAGAAAAATGTTGTTTATGCCATTATTTTAATTGGATAATAATATTCAGTGTTTTTTGCAATGGGCTGGCAGCTGTACAATCTACTAACCCATTGATAAACATTTTACTATTAATGCACTACAGAGAAAGGAAATTCACATTTCATAAAAGTTCATACACAAACTAATGCTTGTAAAATTCATAATGCTCACCATTTGCAAAAGTGGAGAAGCTTTGAAAGCATTTCAAAAATTTTAACCAATAGCTTTACAGTTTTTAAAGTGTGAAGAGATGACAAATATTGCTGTAAAATAAAATTATTACTGCTCCAGAAATTGTCCCTTGGTAGACTCTGAAAACTCTTTTGTAAATTGACCAAAAAAACTCATTTACAATAGAATTATTGTGAATATTCTTATTCTCTTGTTAATGTATAAGGGGGAAAAGATCTCGATATACCCTTGTGCTTGTAAAATCCAGAAAATAGTTGAGCCAAATGGAAGATGATTTGTCTTTTTAAGAGACTTTGGAATTCACATTTGAAAACAAATCTAAATGTATTAAATTTTTATTTTTACTTGCTAATTTCCTTTCTCTACTTGCATAAAGAAAAGATCATCCCAAAGATTGTAGGAGGAGAGAGATAAGGGAAAAAAATAATACAGTCCCTGAAGTCATACATTTTCATTTGTCGTCTTCCACTTTTTTCTACCATTTTTCTAAGTCTGAAGTTTGTGCTTAGATACAAAATGTCAACTTGTCTCTGAGGCCTAATGACTTTTTAGTTCCACAGCTGAATCTGATTCTTGTTCCCCACACTTCATTTCACTTGCCATTTTCACAAATTACATTTTTTTGTTTGTTTTGTTCAGTATTTTAGCTTTTGTCTATGCAGTCTTATTGACTATTCTCTTTGCAAATATCTGCACAACAGAATTTTGGAAAGGAAACAATATCTTTCTTTTTTAAATATCCAAAAGTTGTCTTCACCCCTTTTATTAAAACTGCTTAACAAGTTACCATATGATTCAGACAGCAATGATTTTTATCTGTTGGTATTTAAACTTTTAAGCTCCCAACCACCTTTTTATATAAAAAGTATTTCTCTTGAATAATCCAGGGTAAATATATTTGCATTCACTGATCAAAAACTGATATTAGCAAAAAAATAAAAATGAAACCTGAACATCAAAAGAGTTAACATTTTATAATTATAGTCCCAGTTATTGGTATATTTTTTATTTCTATTTCAAAACAGAAATTTGCATAGGCTTCAGAAATGTATGATAAACAACTGAACTCTCCATTTTATTGTTCAGCAAATAAAATGCAGATAAGACTAACGTTTCTCATGTTTTTTTCTCATCATTCATCCAAGCAAGGCAATAAAGCCACAAAGACAGAAAAGGTTACTTGAGAAAAAGAATCTGAAAAATAAAATGTTAAGCACAATAAAAGAACGGCATTCAAAATTTGGAAGATCACAGTTGACATTGCAATTAAATTTTTGAACATCGTAGTTGACAGGGAAGCAAGAAACTGGAAGAGAGTTCCACAGGCGAGAAGTGCAAAAGAAGAAACTATTAGAATAAAATTTAATGGCAACATGTAGCAATTTAAATAGTAGAATGAGATCGAGTTGCTAGTTTAGTACGCTGCTTAAATTCATAAAGTCAAGGTACCAAAGAGGAAAGCTGACGAGAACAATTGTCATTAACTGACTAAATGTAATCTTTCCAATTCATATCCGTGGAAAATGTTAGACCGAGAAGGCACAAGGAGTTACTTTTCTGGAGGTTAGCATCAGCCATGCTGATAGAAGGCAAAAAAGATTCTGTAAGACAAAAGAGAACAGTTTTGGAAGTGTTAAAATTAACAAATCATTTTTTGCGCCAGTTAACAGATTGGGGTCATTTTCAATATCAGCTACCAATTTGACTTTATTAAAACTATTTTAATCTAAAAAAAAAAAAAAAAATTTTTTTTTTTGTTCTCAACAGTTAGACTTTTTGTGAAAATGAGCCAGGGAGCATTTGTATATTAGTCGTTTGTTTGCAATTCAGTTTATTTTTAGTTTCAATAATTCCAGTCATGAAGAATTCTCATAACAGATATCCTCGTCATAGCTGTTAAAGTCACAATGTGTCAGCCAGTCTACCAATTTAAGGTTGTATTCTAAATCATTCTGGGACTTTTGAATAGAATTCTTTATTCAATCTATAGAGGAAGATTATCTTCATTCTGCTATCCATGTTCAACTCTATTGTGTATTGATGGAGTCTTCTAAATTGATCTGTTTGCATTGTCCTTTTGGATGCTTTTTCTGCTTGTCACAATCTCATGTGATGTTCAATTCAAAATATTGGGACAATAACAACCAAAATGTAGATTCTAGTCTTATTTTATTTGTTGCTTTTATTAAAACTATTAATACTGGGATGATTAATGAAATTATATATATATATTATAATATATATATATATATATATATATTTGTGTATTTAGGCAGCAATCCTTCTAAAAACGAAAAACTTTAAAAAGAAAAACTTTATTAGATCGCACGAGAAATTATATAAAAAAACTAAATAAAAGTACCTTGTCAGTCGTTTTTAATGAAATGTGCATGAAAGGAGGATTGCTGCCTAAATACACACACGTATATATATATATATATATATATATGAGAGATTTTCTATTTCAAAGGTAAATTCAATAGTTAGTTGAGCCTGTTAATAATTTTATAGCAATATTTTTGTGATAAATGATTGAGATCATATCTATATATTTGAGGTATGAGTTTCATTTTTTTTTTTTTATGCCAATATTAGACATTTCCTTATAAGGAAACATTTGGCATTCCTTGACCAAGCAGCAATATATATATATATATATATATATATATATATATATATATATATATATATATATATATATAGTCTTGTCATCCACAGACACTGTTTTGCTGTATCACAGCTCATCAGTGTGGCTAGACGTCCGTTTGCCTCTAGCTAGGATCGAAACCCAACTGAATTAGTGTCAGTCGGGGATTCTACCACTAAGCCATTGACACATGGCAGGGATGAAGGAGAATTTAAGCGTATTTATTTTTAGATAAACACACAGTGACTGAGAGAACTTGATTCGATCTACCGAAGAGTCTTCCATTATGAGCCGTAATAGTCACTGTTTACAAACCCAAGTCAATAAATTAGTGGTGGGGGACTATTAAAATTTTTATATTTTTAAAATAATTTGATATACAAGATTAATTAATATTTGTTAAATATCAATTGCTGAGTGCGATTTCATGGTACGGTGCTTTTATAAGTTGGGAGGGGAACGAAGCATTTTACTTTTTAATTATTTTTATAAAATATGAAATGAATTGCAATTGTTTGCAAATTATAAAATTTGACATTTTCTCGAATTTTTGCTGGTTATTGTTCCAATACCAAAAGATCATCAGAAATCGTGCAAAAATTGACATCTTTTATTGCTGATTTTTTTTTTTTTTTGTCCAGTACAATAATAAACTAAATGTAACTAAACATTTAATATACATAACCAATTTACTGCTAACATTTCACTATAATTCTCTCTCTGATTTTCTATAACAGAAGCTTCACTGATTAGTGTTTGCAGCTACAATGTTTTGATTTTTGTCCTCATTCTGGAGCCCTACTTGTAATCTGTCTGGGACAAAACTGAATATTATTATAGAATTGAAAATGTATACCGTCTTATAAAACTAAGTAAATGTGCAGCTATTGACGAGCAGGTTTGATCAGGAGAAATATTTGTGCAAATTCAAATTTGAGTGATGACTTAGAAGGCCATGTTGAATCCAGGCAGTCTCACATTGTACCAACTTGGAGAGAGGAAAAGGCTGCTCAGATATCGACATCAATTATCTCAGACTTTATCCTAGATTAGTCAGCACTTTAACATGTAATGATTGAAATGACCTGGGTAGGTACACTTGTCATTTCATGTTAAATTATCTTCTGCAAAAGGAGAAACTTGTTCATTAAATTATGCAAGTGTTCACTCTCTCTCAAAGAGAGTGTGTGCTTGTCTGAGTGATGTCAAGTATTAACCCCCTTTTTAATTAGGTTGGTTAATTTATACCCTTTGTATTTTTGCTCATCATCATCATCATCAGGTCGAGCAAACTCCATGACACGCTGCCTCCATTCATTCCTGTCGCTCATTGCATTTGGAAGCCCATCCAGTCTGCACCCCATGTCTTCAGTCAGAAGGTCAATGTGCGTCTTTGGTTGACCTTGTGTTCTTTTTCCAGAGTAGAACGCGTCTCCAG
Organism: Acanthosepion esculentum; assembly: GCA_964036315.1. NCBI lineage: Eukaryota > Metazoa > Mollusca > Cephalopoda > Sepiida > Sepiidae > Acanthosepion > Acanthosepion esculentum. The sequence continues at coordinate 80,936,429 of OZ038500.1, forward strand.
CTAGTCCTTCTTTGCTATGCCCACATTGAGCAGCAGATCTTAGTTTTTGTTGGTGTATTAATTGGCTGCTGATAGGTATGTTGCCATAGAGCTCTTTCTTTGTTGGGTGATCATTCCAAGATTTGTTTAATGCTGTTCGAAGCATTTGTGTGTAAGCACCATCTAACCTCTTTTCCAGTTTGGCAGTTAGTGTTCAGGTTAAGGAGCTATATACAAGGATGAACTCTAGTGTAGCTCTGAAAAAGTTTCTCTTCAGTTTGTCTTGAGATGTTTGGAATTCAGTGTGCTTATTCAATATTTTCACTACCAATGTAATGAGTTTCCTTAATTGATCATTAATTCTTAAAACCTTACCAATTTTTCAATGCAGTTTGAGATGACCTGACAAAATGGGTTCTTTGTTTGACTAAAGAATAAACTTCATGTCACTTATTTAAATTCAGACTGTCTCTTCATTCTACACCTTAATCCCAATGACAAACATTTCAATATCACTAGCACTAAGGTAAAGATCACTGACTATTCTACAAATCTTGATATTTCATTAGAATCTATCTAGTCATTTTAGAGTCAGGTTGGTTGAAAAGTTCATAGACTGACTAAGATATAATTGAAAGTAGACACACCTCTGTACCAGAATACAACAGCTGGTTGACTAACTGTTGTATTCTGGTACACTTGCATGTCTTTTGGTCAGCCTATGAGCATTTTTGGCCGACCCTTGTAAAGGTTGCCTACTTTGTTATTGATTTCAGTTATGCTGTTCAAAAAGGACTGCAGTTTTGCTCATGAACCTTTACGCTCTTTCTATCTTTGTCTGTTATGAAAAGAGAAGATGACTGAACATTTTGTTTTGTATCTCTTACAGTATGTCCTGCATTTTCACCCCCTGCCACCACAGTGTTTTTGATCATTCTCATCTTTGAAGGTCTTCTCTTTGGAATCTTCACAGCCATCATGTTTGGCTCACAGCTCTCTGCTATTTGCACAGATGAGACGGTAAGTACGCACGCACCCAATTTGAAACCACACTATTTGAGCACTTGTTAAAATGTTGCTCATTCTTGATTGCTTGTCACACTGACACATTAATCACCTGTTCTACCAGGAATGTTCCAAACTCGCCAATATACGAGGTCCGATCAAATAGTATCGGGACTGGGACTATAAAAAGAAAACTACAACACGTATCAACACGGCATTTAATCTGAAGCCACACACTTTATCCAGTGTCATTTCAATTGATGGAAGCATTCTTGGAACTCCTTTTTTGTGATAGAAAAGCAGCTGCCTTGTTGCATTCTCTTGGATTTCCTCGACACCTTGAAATCTTGTTCTTTTCAAGTGGGATTTGATTTTTGGAAAGAAGAAAAAGTCACAAGGGGGGCAGGGATCTGGGGGAATGTTGTGCTTGGATCAGAACTGTTGCACTGAATGTGCAGGTGCACTGTCATGGTGAAGTTGCCACACACTGGACACACATAATTCTGTCCTTTTTCGACAAACAGCATCCCTCAAATACATCACAGTAGTAGTCTTTGTTTACTGTCTGAGCAGGGGGATCATACTTATCATGAACCATGTCTTTGTAATCAAAGAAAAACTGTCAAATGTCTTCACATTATTTTGACTCATTCATGCTTTCTTCGAACTTGTGTTGGAGTCTTTCACTGAACCATGGTTTCAAGGTCATAGCCATAGACCCACGATTTGTCTTCCTCAGTACAATCAAAGATATCCTGCACAGCTGAAACCTGATTTTCTTTTTTGTTAACAGAAAGCAGTTTTGGCAGAAATTTGCTAAAAACATCTCGTACCCAAATCTTCAGTGAGAATGGACTGAACTGAACCATAACTAACATTCACATCTCCCGACAACTCTCACACAGTGATATGACTTGTTTTTATAAGTTTTGCTGGTTGCAGGTCTCCCAGAATGTCTGTCATCGTTAACATTTTGTTGGCCATCTTGGAAATGTTTGAATTACTTGTAGACACGTGTCCAACTCATACACTCCTCTCCATACACTCTTTGCAACTTTGCGTAGGTCTCTGCACATATGTCACCAAGCTTTTAGAAAAATTTGATGCAGATACTTTGCTCAGTTTTCTCTACCATGGTCACTGGTGGAAATTCTGTGGTGTGGTGAGATGACTACACACTTTTCTTCCAAGCATTGCCAGAAACAACGGAATTGACAACATTATAAACCTAGTGTGCCTGTGTGACAGAGTTCAAGGCCAATCTGTGTGAAGCAACTTCATTCTGCATACTTTATCATAGCAACAGTCCCGATACTTTTTGATCAGACCATGTATGCTTATGTCTTTTGGATAGGTATGTCTCTAACAACTACAAAAAATGCAATTTTGTCTCAAAGCCTTCATTTAATGAATTTAGGCTGAGATATGGTTTAATAGTTCAAACTTCATTTTCAGTAACTCTGTTCTCATAATACCTCATGATATCGGAATAAAAATTTATTATCCGCTTTAGTATTCAAATATTAAAAATTTTGATATAACCATATTTTGTTCTGTTATACTGTGAAGAGTGTTAGCTTGATGCAGCTACACTGCCTGCCTAATTTGTGAAGCATATATATATATATATATATATATATATATATATATATATATATATATATATGGTGCGATGGATAAATTGTCTAAATTATGCAAAAATGGAAATAACACTGAAATCTCATTTTAACAGATATATTTACCAAAACTGCAGAAAAATAACTTGAAATACTAAAGAGTAAATTTATTCAATAAAATCACCATTGGCTTCAATCATGGCCTCCAGACAAGTTTGGAATCTCCTGCAACTCTTCTGGACAGTCTTCATGTTTAAGTTGGTGAATGCTGCCATAATCCTTGCCTTGTAAATCTACAAGTTCATAAAAAGTGATGTAGATTTGCAGTTAAGTGATTGTTCATTCATTCTTATAAACTAGGTTTTGTGTAAGATTTTGTCACAAATGAATAATAATGACAATATTTCATGTATGAAATTGAACCACAGCTGAAAACTGTTCCTATCCTAATGTACTTCTCCATTTGTTTGTTATTTTAGATATGCTGAATTGTAACAAAAAAGTTTTTGTTTCAGTGATTATTAACAAAAATATCAGCTTTCTTTCAAGTTAGGCTAATGAATCTTGTTACACAAGGCTAGTATTATTATCCCCAACAGAAGCAATAAGACAACTTATATTAGGTTTAAAGCAATAGAAGATAGGCTCCTGATAAAAATAAAATGTTGGTCATTTTAAAAATTAAAACAAATATCTTGTGAAATGAATTGAGAAGTATTTTCTCTCTCTCTCTGATAATCAATTTTTTTTCTTTTTCTTGCCCACACACACACACACACACACACACATATATATATATATATATACACACACACACAAATCTAGGATTGGTGTATACGGAATAAATTCCAATAACCAACAATTACTATTCTTAAGAGTAGAGCATATATAATTGTTTATTTAAAAATTATAACATAATTGTGATTTTATAACATATTTGTTATAATTTTTAAATAAACATATATATATATATATATATATATATACCCACACACACACATTTTTTCTTTTGTATAAAAAAAGAAAAGAATTGTGACTACACAACATGCATTTAAAGCACAGTCCAAAGAATTTTAAAACCCAAGGATTTCAACTTTGCCCCTTTTTTATTAATTTTTTTAAATATCAACCTTTGATTAACAATCAAGAATAATTGATTCATTTTTGTTCCTATTTCAATGCATCATCCTCAGTATTTATGGCTAAAAAGGAATTACAAAAAGCATTTTCCAGTTTCATCAAATGATTTTCGTATTTTATTTGCTTGCCTCCATCTCATTTTGGGTCTGACAATAAATATGCATTGTCAATAAACATTGAAGTATTAACAAAATAAATCCACATTTATTAATAAAGTATTGATTAGCAACAAGTTAATTTTATTTTTATTATTACTTGCTTTCATTCTGATTCATTTGCAAGAATGTTGTCTAAAGTTCTGCAATCTGAATTATTTTACTGCCTCTGTCCTGCAAAAGTTGTTAATTTTCATTCATGTTTTACATATTAAACGAGGCAACTATTGTATCAATTATTCAGATGTCACAAGTGAAGATGCTCATTGGAATGATTCAGAGAATAAGTTGTAAGAATAGCTTTTAAAACATTTTGCACCCAAGATTTTTTCTTTTCTCTTTCAGTTTTGTACTTGGTATAAATTTTCTAATGTGAGAAGTATTACAATTGTGTTTTTGTATTTCCCCCCAGGGTATTGAGCAGTTAAAGAAGGAGCAGGCCACTTGGGAAAGGAAATCACGTTGGTTGAGCATCAAATCTGTATTTGGACACCCTTTTGGCCTTCATTGGTTTTCCCCCTTTACAAAACCCCGCACCTATAAACCCCTTCACGAACAATATTCAGTGTAAAGTGAGAGCACGATTTCGGCCCTTGACCACAGACAGCCATTCACTGGCATTGAGCGTGCGCGTAAATTATCTCTTGGCCTTTGTGGAGAAATGGAAACGAGAGATGCAAAACTTGTGGGACATGCATGATCACCTCTTGACAGGATTTCTGTGTCCGTTCTGGTTATCTAAATGATGCTGAAGGGGTGGAGATGATTGGCCATTGGTTGCATATTTGGACTCTGACAATAGCAGAAAGAAAGAAAAAAAACACACAACTGATTCTCACTTACTTGCCTTTTGCAACCGCAATCTTTTGCCTCCAGTCATATTGAAAAAAACAAGCAAAAAAAGACATTAGGTCATAATGATGAACAATAAAAGAATGTATGTCCCTTTGTAAATGGAAAATGTGAGCTATAAGAAGAAAGTTTCCTCTTCAGTCCAAAATGAACAAAATTTATTAAAGAAATTTTTTTTAATGTATTGCACTTTTTTTCTTTTATCTCATGTGAAGTAAGTAAACTTAAGTTTTCACATTGTGCCGCAACAAGAAAAGAATGAAACCAATTTAAAAATGTGATGATAGTCTTTGGATGAAAAACAAAAACAAAAAAACAAAATAAAAAGATAATGATCTCTGCCTCTGTTTGAACAGAACAAAAAAAAAAAAAAAGACTTTCTCCCTCAACTTCAAATCTATGCCTTAAATCTTTTATTTTGCTCAAATATATCTCTTTACCTATATCTGTATCCCTCTTGATAAATGCATAAATTATGGCGTGTGTGGGCAGGTGTGGGTATGCGTGTTTGTACATTTTAATTCCCAAATATATAACATACTCCCAAATATGTTTTTTTTGTGTGTGTGTGTGTGTGTATATGTATATATATGTATATATATTATATTTTTACCCATATAATATGATATGCACACTGTCAAGTGAGGTGATTTAAATCCGTTTTGAATATATTACTTTTTTCTGTACACAAAGGTGTATAGAATTTTGAAGTTTTTTTTGTTTAAAGAAATTTTAAATTAGTGGTAAATGAAAATTCAAAATATATTGTCTTAAAATCGGTCTACAAAATTTTGTGCATAGTATCAAAGGAAGTGGAATTGAAAAAAATGCTCTGACAGAAATTGTTTTTACAGTCCCCCCCACCTCACTACTTATAAAATTGTTTAATTTTAGATAATTGACTAAAATACTAAATTCATTTCCTAGAATGAAAATTGGGGCACCAGTGATCAAATCTACGAAGACAGTTTCAATGTAACCTGGATTACGTATCAACGTCTATACGGATGCTCTTGTGAGGGACGCCAACTTTCCAACTAGTGCCACACATTTCAGCTCATGAATATAATAAGTGAAACATGGTGGGGGAAAAGCCCAAATTCGGTAATAACCATTAGGAGAATCTCTTTAGAAGCTGTCGTAAGCAAATATTTCTTTTAAAATATCCTATAAATGAATGAATTTGGTACATGTGTAATATTATTTGCATAATATCTTCTTTTTAGACTTAGAGAAATCATGTTTGCAGAGCTATAAGACTCCACCTCCCCAACACTACCATTCTCCTAGGCCACTTCATTTGCAGGGGGCGTAATATATTAAATTTTTGACAGGTATTTTTTTTTTTCATTTTATTATTGTTGCATTATTATTATTATTGTTTTTTTTTAACTCCCAGATTATAATTCCATGAGTGTTGGTATGTAGCATAAAATAAAGAAAAAGCCTGTGCCAAGATTCAAATTTGCAACCCTTATCCTTACAATATCATTATATTGTGCAGGTGTGAACACCTATGCATAATACTAATGCATTTAGTACGGTATATTTGGTTATTTTTAATAGTTATTGCTTATAGGTCAAATGTAGCAATTTTATAGGGAAATGATTAATAAATAATAATAATAAAAAAAAAAGAAACATTTTGGGTGGGGGTGGGTTGAAAGTTCTTGACCCAACCAAATGACCAATGTTCTCTTATTTTTTTTTTATTTATTTATCTATTTTATTAATGGCTTCTTGATCAGGCTGAGAACTTTTAGGCACCCCCCCACCACCACCTTGTATTAAGTTATATTTGCTTTTTACTAACATAATTAAGAAGTACAAGGAACATAACTCGATCAGTGATAAATCACCCCCCTTAGCAGAACATAATTTGTATATTTTCTGTACGTGAGACGTGTATGTAAATATATTTATCTGTTTTACAGGTTGGCTGTAAATTATCATTCCATTTCTTTTTTCACTTATCTGCCAAGCTAACTGCAGCACTGAAGTTTGTGTGTATGGTTAGGTATTTTGTTAAATTTGAATATAGTTTTTGATTTTTGTCTTTGTGAAAGAGTGTAGACTATATTGAAATGAATTGTAGTGCATATTTTCTGATGGAAGGCTCTTTAAAAACAGAATACAAAGTATGCCCCCCCTTTAGGGTGATCATTGTGTTTTCAGAAATTTTTCCTTTGGCCCTGCTAATTTTTCTTTTTTTTTTTTTCTCTCTCTCTCTAAAGAAGTCAAACATCAATGCTATATTCAAAAATGTATGTAATTCTTTTCTCTTTCACTCTCTCACACACACACACACACACACACACACTTCGAATATTTTTTAATACTGCCATTTTAAATCCCTCTCCTTACTGATATTTATGGGGTGAGGTTTATCACTCTCTTTGCCCCCATCTAACTACAATTTCTCAATTATCTAACCTTTTTAGTTGTGTCTATTTTATTTGGAAAAAGCAAAAACAAACAGTCCATTCAGTGTCATCAAATTCAAACACTTGTAACTGAAAACAAGGTCTTTATTTTTTTCTTTTAAATTTCATTTCTTTCTCTAATTGATTTTTAACACTCTAAAAATGATGTTTTTACGTTTCTACTACAAAATATTTTATCATGTAAAAATGAAACTTCAATTTTTGCTTGGTCACCAGGGTTGAGTTACGTTCAAATTATTAAAAATTGTTCCAGTATAACGAAAAAACATTCTCATTTCTAATCTCTTTTATTTGTAAGCAAATTGTAATCCTAATATCTTTCTAGCTCCCTTCCTCCACACGTTTTATTCTAATTCTTTGATTCTGATCATAAAATGTTTTGATCAAGTGATGCATAGTTGTAAGGGAACAATTGTTTGACTAACATTTTGATTCCCATAATGTGTGCAGAACAGGAAGAGTTGAAAAGTTCAGTTTGACCCACTTCCCACAATCACTATTTTAATGCAAATTCTTTTTAATATCCTTGTATGTGTGTTTACACACACACACACACACACACACACACACACACACATATATATATATTTATTTGGTAAATATTGAGCATTATTATATCTAAGACCAACTTATTTTGTAATTTTTCAATCACTGATTGGAACTGTCAACAAGAATGATGAATGATTGAAAAATTACAAAACTGTCAGTTTTCGGTAAGCATTGAGCATTATTATATCTAAGTTAATAATAATTATTGCTCTAGTTTAATATTGAGAACTTTATTAGAAAATCTACTAAATTTGATATACATTAACTTATGTAATTTTATATATATATTAATTGCTTGTACTAATAGCTAACATTATCTTTTTATTTTATATTATTATGTAGTGTATGAATGCATTTAACATATTCAGTTTATCACGTCTCTTCTGGTTGGAATGTTTCATTAACTAGCAGCTTGAGTTTTGCCAAACAAGGGATACCTAGACTATGAGCAAGTCTTTTATTTTTCATAATGAGTCTTATTGTAATTGGGCACTTCATGAATGTGACCACATACTAAAGTTGGCTTTCATCTAACAAATATCTATTGTTGTCTACTCCAGTTTCTACATTTAATAAATTTGTAGTATTCTTGATTGATGGACAAATTAAATGATTGATGACTGGTTTGGTTCAGTTTATTTCTAGATCTTCATTTCAAACTGTGTGCATGGACAAAAAGAGGTGCTACTGATAGGCTTAGAGATGTTAAGGTGTGAAATGGCTTCTTCGAATAAAAATATTAATAGAAAACAAGTTTCCTTATTCCCTGAAATGAATTTTAAGAGCTGTTTGGCAAGACGGGAAATGCTGGATAACTTGACAAATGTTCAAATTGAGTAACTAAAGTATGTCTGTATATGTAATGAAGTCTGCTGTCAATTTCAATGTATTCATATCCAACAAGTAAAATCAGTTCAAGTGTTTAATACCTAACATGGCATTTATATCGTGTGTGTGATTTGCAGACATGGCCACAAATGGTCCAAGAGTTTTCAGACAATGGTCATGCCTCTGACCTTGCTCAGGTGTTGAAGACAGCCAGTTTCAAAGACACTAATGTCATTGAAACAATTAGGTCTCTATTCTTTGATTTGAGACAACTGGTTCAAAAGGTTTCATATGGGATCTTCACAAATGCAAGATATATATATATATATATATATATATATGTGTGTACATACACAATTGTAGAATTGTCATACAAGTACAACAGAAGAACATCTGAAATCATTTCATCGAAATTAAATTTTCTACCATTTTTAAAAAAATAAAAATAAAAAAAAAAAATGGTAATGTGCAGAGTTCTCCATGTAGTGACAGCCATCTTTCTCTAAGGAAAACAAAACTGGGAAAAATTAGCATTGATGTAAATTTTGTGTCTGAATTTCTGGAATGTGGAGTTCTCATTTACTTGTAGAGTCAAGTTTGCATGTAAACAATGTGAGTTTTGCTAATGAAATAAGTTTGACATTGAAAGAGAATTAATTATATTTATATAAATTATAAAAAAGAGTTTAAATTTTCTCTCTCATATGTGTTTTTAATTGTGTAGTTAACGTAACAATGTTTAATGATATCGTTTATAGATCAGAAATTGAGCCTGAAGATCTCCCCACGATGGCCTATATTGAATCTACAGAGTGTAAAGATACAACAACCATATATACCCACTCTAAAGTTAAATAAATGCCCTAATAACACTGCCCTATCCAAATAAATCTGGACAATCAAAGAGTTGTTAAGGTATTTATATTTTATAATTCAATGTTTCTTTGTGTGTGTAATGAAAACAAACATTGATTATGTAAATTAGAAAATTTACTGGAATCCTGCATGTGGTTCTGTTGAGAGTAGATTACCAAATAAAGGCAAATGGTGGGGGAGTAAAAAAAAAAAAAAAAAGCCTGAATGTTTTTACTGAATTTGCACTCACAGTTGATGTTGCTTCAAGTGTCCTGCAAACAATAACATCACTGTCTGCTCATGTAATTTTAAATACCCATTGTGTAACTTAACAGGAAATGTAGGCCACAAGCAATATTCAGCCTGTGTTTAGGGAAAATAATCAAGTATCATGGTCTGTATGATTGATTAAATTACATTCTTAAATGATCCACATGAAATTTAGTTTCATTGTCATGTTACAATAATGTGATGTAAATGATTTTGTTTTTTTTTAATTTAATCTAAACATGTAATTATTTCCATAAGCAAATTGTTCCACTAAACTAATCAAACATCTTAAAATGATCACTTAGCTTAAAAAGTAATCATCCCACGACATAATTGAGCCACTTCAACAGTTGAACTTGGAACTGTTTGCAGGTTCTCTTTCTGTTAACCAGAGCCACTCCGCACCTCGAAGGTTTATTGAAATTGCTTTATTATTTGCTGTTTTTGATACACACACACACACACACACACACACACATTATATGTGTATATATGCTATATTTGTGTGAGAACTTATCAACACTAAATAGCTACTGTCCAGGTTTGCATTATTTATGAATGATTTGTGTCTCTATGCATGCTTTATAAGTTGTAAATTTTTCATTTTTGCTGCACTAATTATCTCCCTTGAACTGGAGACGCCAGATAGCAATGTCTTTGTTTGGCCAATGGTAAGCTGTTCAAAGATTTTTATGAAGGCGCGAGGTGACAAGATTTTGTTCATTACAGAATACATTACACTGATAAGAACAGGTTTAAAGACTTAGAAAATTTGTAAACACTTTTTCTTTTGTGTGTGTGTGAGAAAATATTGACGGTTCCTCTTGAAATACAATTAAATATTTTCCTTTCAATGCCACATTACTTGATCAAAATGTTCATAAATTTTATTGTGAAACACTAGATGTTAATCATTTCAGAATCATACAAGAATTTTTATCATTTGATTTTTTTTTTTTAATAAATCCACACCTATTAACCCCCACCCTATTGTTTTATAAACAGGGAGGGAGTAGGAAAAATTCTCATTTTTTGTTTATTTTCAACAGATTTAACTCAACCTTTTACTCCAGATATTTCCCCTACTCATGGTTATATAATTTTTACAGGGTTGCCAAATTGGACACCATTTGAAAGTTGCAAGATCCAATAATTCTGGGATTTCAACTGTTGCTTCTTAGTTCAGAAACTTGAAAGTATAATCAGTTCAAAATAACATTTTTATTTTTTTAATTTTATTTATTCCCCCCCCCCCCAAAAAAAACAACATTGCATGCATCTTTTTAGATGCAGCCATGAAAATCTAATCAAATGACAGTTACCACTGGTCACAATTAAATTTACATTTTCTCCATTTTTATTTTATTTTTTTTTCATATAAAAATATGAGTGGGTGAAAAAGATTCTCTTTTGTTATTTAAGAAAGAGACTTCCTTTTTCATTGATATTCCTTTCATCTTATTTCTCTTCTTTTCATTGCATCTCTCAGGCTGACTTATTAATGACTAAAAATAGTGTGGGTCAAAAAAGAGTTGGGATAAAAAGTGAAAGAAATAAGATGAAATACAAATCAATAATTGACAATCCTTCATTTCAGAAACTTCAACAGCGTTACATGTAATAGTACTTCATATAAATAGTAAAAGAAAAAGATGGAATAAATACTAATTTCAAAATGAGTAATTGATAAAGCTTCATGTTTGAAATTTTAAGTCTTTAATCTCGTCTTTTTCAAATGAAACATTACAATCAATGTAGAACTTGAGCAATTACTGAATGTCTCTTCCTTGTAATAAATCCTTCCTAACTGGTGTCTTCACATGTTAAGCTTTCTCCTACACTCAAGGCCTTAATTAAATGCAATAATAATTTAAAAATAAATTCCCCACAGTTAAGTCAGATGAAGTCTAAAATCTGTATTTTGTTACCTTAGCTCATACTCCCAAAATTATTTTCTTTTAATCATTTTTATGTCAAACTTATTGTATTAAATTTTGAGTATGGATGGATTTTTTTTTTTTTTTTGTAATATGAGAAATTAATCTTGCAAGGTTTTTCTGTTAAAATTATCTTTTTGGAAATTTAAAGAATTTTGTTCCTTACCTATTTGAACATTTGCATTTAATTATTGTATTATTTTTTTTTTTTAGTTACCAACCTCCATGTAAAACAAACCCGCATCCCCCTTCTGTGCACACTCATTGCTCTCCAACCTGCCACTTCTTACTCTCCATTTCAATCTGCACAAAAATTTCCAGTTGCAGATAACTCATGAATTAAATGATTTCAAACCAAAATCTTTAGAAATTGTTATTTATTTACTGTCAATGTGTTTTATTTGTCCTTTCCATTGAAGTTAAGGATTGCTTTCATTCTTTGCTTTATTAAGTTTAAGTGCAACACACAAAATACATTTTGTTTGTCTTCATTTTATTCAGTGTATGGGTGTGCGTTCTCCCACTAGAACAATTGCTTACGGCCACATTGTATGTGAACTGGTGTTTCAATGTAATCAGCAACGTTAAGCTTGGTTAGTACCTAGATGGGTGACCAATTAGGAATATTAGGTATTCTATGACTGATGTGCAGGTGGTGTAATGGATAATGGCTCAGAATTATCAAAGAGCTGAGTTTCAATTGTCCTTGTGTCTATTATATTCACTTACACACAAATAACCCTCAAAGATATGAATCTATCTTCAGGTAAGGGTTAATTAATAAAACTTGTATAAGTAAACCATTATTATCTCAAAAAAAGACAGCTGAGGAATAATTTAAAATGGACCCCCCTTTTTATTTCTTTTATAACTAATAATGAAAGCAAGAGCATCTATTCAATGATTACCAGATTTGACAAACCCTTCAAAAATGTTTCAAGATTTAAGTTAAAGAGAAAAAAAACCCAACTCCAATGCTTTGAATTTTTCAGTTGGTCCACTTTAATTTAGCAAGGAGCAGTTGACAAACTTATCAGTTCAAAACTGTTTGCATTCACTTCACTCCTGTCCTTGGTAAATACATGAATTAAAGTGAATTCAAAAGCAAGATGGACTCCATCACTTTTGACACTCCCATTGCTACTGTTGCCATAGGGCAGGTACTCCCCTCCCCACAATAACTTTTGGGATACATGCATTTAAGTTTAATAATTTAACTAAAGCTTGTTTGTTTTTTGTTACTGAACTCATTTCTTAAAAGGAGAGAAATTAAACCATTTCTTTTTTTTAATCATTGAACCTATCAATATTTTAGCCGTGGCAGTCGATCATAACAGCAATTTTGAATGGTTCATGCCACAAAAAAAAAAAGTTAAAATATTAAAGACGGAACCTTTATATTGGAATAATGCTATTATAAATAAGGTATCATTTCAAATTTATAATGAATACTTTAAAAAAAAAAAAAAAAATTCATCATTGATAATTTTGGGTTTTATTCTGGAAATATTTTTAAAAAATGTGCCAAAGAAAAACAAAGCTATTTAAATATCTCCCATATAAAACATGCATAAATAATTATGCACAAGTTTTCTGTAACCATTTTTTTTTTTTCCCCTCCCTCCAAATAAAGATAATCAATTTCCTGTGTTTGATATCAATATTAAATAATCCTCTTAAACTTGTTGTCAATCATTGATTACTGTAAATGTGCAACAAATAAATTTTAAACATGTAATTTTTGAAAAGCACCATTATAGTTATCTCCCTCTAATTTTTTTACATTTGGATTTTATGTTGACGTGAACCATTCAACAAATATTCAATTTAACATGTTTGGTGAAGCCAGTCTTCAGTTGAATGAAATTCTAGCCTATGAACTGGAACCTTGAGCAGTACTCATCATATACCAATCAGCTGGTGTGACAAAATTAAGGATGACTACTTTAATTGCTACAATTTCTATAACAAATGGAAATTAACCTTTTAATCTAAAAACTTCAGTTGCAAAGCAACTTTGAAATTTTTATCTTTTTACCTTTTTTTTTTTTCTTTTTTTAAAGTTTTTTTTTTTTTTATTCAGGTTAGGCAATATTAAGTAAAAACTATATTTGTGACACTATTCGGTGCTGACAACTGAAAAGAAGGGATAATAGATAGAATGATGAATATACCCATTAATAAGATTTTTTTCAAGAAACTGAAGAATTGCGTCAGCAATAATTTTACGAAAAGGCAATGTGGCGATCTATGACAATTGATGGATGACAGACATAGGAGTACTGGTTATGAAAACGCAGAATAAGCAGATAGGCAAAGATAATATCTGTAGACCAGTTAATTGAGAATAAAGATTCTATGTATTTGAGTACAACGACCCTGATGAACATTGTTTACATTATTCGGACTATTGTCCTCATCTTTGTCGCCATATTTATTACTCCGGCCTTCTTCAAGTGGTTGGAATGTTGAACTGAACCCTTTATTTCACTCACTGGGGTAGACTGTTTCAGTTCCACGTGCCATGTTTAATGGATGTCAGTTATCTCCTGTTAATTTCCACTGTCTTAGCCAGGTATTGAACTCACACTCTTTGGGTCCTGTCCTAACGCCTTTATCCACTGTGCCATGTGTCCTTGAATTTCTGGGTATTATAAACCTAATGTCTGCAGAAACTTTTTTTTACCAGAGCTCATATTGCAATTTTTGTTGTTATTATTGCTTTTCTCTGGCATTCCTTATGACTGGCTCCCATATTGTATTCATTTCTATGATTGGTCGGCTCAGGAGATTTTTGTGGCCTAGCATATGTGCTGATTCCTTAAGTTTACAAATTTTCCAATGGTGTTCTTTGTCTATGATCTCAACCTGATCCCACAGAGGACGGTGATCTCCCTCTTCTCTCTTTATATGTAGTTAGCCACGCCTGATTTTTCCACTTCCCCTCATGTTAGAGCTTTCTGGTGTTCCTGAAGACATTAGGTTTATAATACCCAGAAATTCATACACAGATGTCCTCAAGGACACATGGCACAGTGGATAAAGGCGTTAGTTCAATCCAGTGACAGGACCCAAAGAATGTGAGTTCAATTAACAGGAGATAACTAAAGGAGATAATTAAACATGGCAGTGAGCGAAATAAAGAGTTCAGTTTGATATTCCAACCACCTGAAGAAAGCTGAAATGAAATAAATATGGCGACAAAGATGAGGATAATAGTTCGAATAATGTAAATAATACCTCATCTCAGAAATATCTGATTTTGAACAAGATTTTAAATGATAATTAAGGCACACAAGTTAAGCCATACCAAAGCGAGCGAGAAGCCATTGGTGGAGTAGCAGGAGAAAGGTGGGGAAACTATCCATGCCCACTGGTAGGTATTGGTGTGAGATGCTAATGAGAGAAGGAAAGAGTTTGGATCTCCCCAAAATTAGATAAGTAATTAATTTTCCAGAGCCAGACAAAATGAACTCTTGCCCCACTCCGGTTTTGGGTAAGAGCATAAATACGAGTGCACTCGAAGTAAGGAGAGAGTTCACCGATGAGTTTGTAAGAGTTCACCAGAGAGCCCGCTGAGTGATTCCACGCCGATAAGACCACCAACATCAGCCTTGTGCCACACTCAACCAAGCCAGCAAAATGAATTTTGCCAAATCACCAAAGTGTCACTTCCGACTAAAAATAGGTTGGGCTTAGAATTGAATGCATGCAAGCTTCTACATTTTAAACCAACTGCTGTACAAAGAACCGATATAAAATTAGAATATATTTTTTATCTGAGCTTCGTTTTAATTCATCACCCTGTTTGGACCAACCCAATACGAGGATTCCCAATGACAATTCAGTCTTGGCCGCTTTAGGATCTAAATCACATGGGATATGGTGAGACCTGAAATAAAGCGGTCACTTCAAGTGACCAGCCATTGGCATTCAACATCTTGGACAACCAGAGCGGGTTGACATAGTCGTGCATTTACTAATCATAAATAGAAAAACTTACAATTCAGTGTTTTCAAAAGAATTTAAAATTATTTTTGAGGGTGTGAAATGTATTGACTTTGGTAAATAGATGTTCATACACAACATTATCAGAAAATAAGAGTGGTAACTATAGTAAATTTAAAGCCAAAACACCTAAAATTCAATAAAACATTAGAATATTTGGGGAAGATAAGTACAAGTCATGTGTATCTTATTTTTGTTTCATAATTTTTCTCTTGTTCTATATTGAAATTAGCATGGTCAGTGATGTAGAACTTTGCTATGACATTGGACTCTTAAATTGCTCCAACAGCAAAATCTTAAATCGTTGCTTTACCATTTAGTCAATAAAAACTCAAGATAACTAGTTTTCCCTGCCTCTATATTTGTTTAAATAATTCAAACTGTGTGCCACATTTATTCTCTTCTAAAATCAAAAACTATTATTTTTATTTTTTTCATCTTAAAATTCTCATCCAGATTGAAAATATATCAAGAAACATGTCATGACAAATTTCAAAGTAGATGATTGTGAGTTCACAGACTAAACTAACATTTTAAATTTTGTGTGTGTGTGTGTGTGTGTGTGTGTATATATATATATATATATAAAAAAACTAACCAAAAGAATAGCATTTCTGATAGAAGAAAAAAAAGGAAAATTTTACAAAATTATATATATATATATATATATATATATATATATATACACACACACACACACAGTGTAACCTGGATATAAGAGAGATGTTCTCTGGTCCCAAATTAAAGCCTGTGTTAATGTATATATAATAGACCAAACCCGGATATAAGAGACTTCTTCTCCGGTCCCGACAACTCTCTTATATCCGGGTTACACACACACATATATATATATATATATATATATATATATATATAGAGAGAGAGAGAGAGAGAGATCACATCAATTTTGATATTTCTAAAGAATCAATTTAGTTGCTTTAAGTGGTATTTTTGCTGGATATCCATGTTTGAAATAGACGCCAGATTTTTATTACATCTACGCACTCGAGAAATTATAATAAAGAAAATGTGCTCTCCAGAATTGTACAACAAAGCTGGAGAAACTAGTTTGATCTACAATGTTTTATACCTAAACAAGTTCATTTTCTTTAAGTTTTCTCAAGTATGCAGGCCAATAGACGGAATACACACTGTTTAAAATAAAATAAAAAAGGAGCGTCTATTTCAAACACTAACAAAATTTGAACTTATATATTTTTTACTTGAAGATTTTTATATACGTAAAAATATTCCCACAGGCCGTACTGCATTAGTTGTTTCCCCTTGAATAGTTCTAACAAGGGAGACAACTAATTTGCTCGATGAATTTTGACTGTATAAAATGTGTGATAAAAATCTTTTTCTCTTCTGTAAAATACATTAAAAGAAATTTTATTAAGGTTTTCAAAGAATGAGAGGTGAATGAGGCATTATCTAAAACAAAAAATTCATCGTGTAGCTTTTGACACACCAATGTGTTTGCATGTATTTATTATCTTATTGAAGGACAAGTTTTGGAAGAAAGAATTCAGGAATATTACAAAATAGAACTTCACTGATACAAAGACACCACAAATTCATACATATACCCCTTTCTCATATAGCACCTGTCAAGTGGCTAACGTAGTTGTGTATTTTTCATCAGTGCAAATGGCGTTTGAGCCCAGGATTTTATTGGTCAGGCATGTTGGCTGGCTCGCCTTTACAACCACACCTGCCCCCAATCTGTTTACCTTGAGTGGTTATATTTAGAGAAAACTATATAAAATGACTTAATTTGATTAACATTAGTGAGAAATATGATAATAGGTAAATGTTAGTGGATTACCTAATCAAATACAAATTGTTTACTATTTTAGTAAAAGATAGAAAAAAAACCCCCCAAAAAACCCCAGTTATTATATAAATGCCAATGGTTATTTGCACAGTGTAATAAAGAAAAATAAAAAAGGTTAAAACTCTGGGAGGAGGCTTCATGCAGTCCAGGCTGATTTTTTTCTTTTGCCAGGTTTCATTTTAATTATCAGGGCCTGAGGTTTGTGTAACATATGCCAAAAAATTGGCTACACATTTTGAAAAATTTTTTTTTTTTTTTTAAAAAAAAGATATTTCTTAAATTGTTTAATTAAAAAAAAAAAAAAAAAAAAATCCTTTCAAATATGGAAACTTGTAAACCATTGTTAAGAAAGAAGGGCAAAAAGAGAGATGCCTTACAGTTTCAAATTTTAAAGTTCATTAAATGAAGTCAGGTTAGAGAAAAATTAAAACAAAGGAAAATTGATGTTTTTTTGTTACAAAATTGATTTTTCATTTTGATAATCCAGCAACAGGAATTATTTATTGAAATTGAACCGGAGAATATTTTGTTGATAGCTAATGAAATTTAGAAAGATAGAAAGAGAAAAAACAAAGTCACTGCATTTAATTATCTCCCTTTTATGTCCCCCCTTCCTCCTTCTTTAATACTTCATTTTTCTGACAGTTTATCAGAGAAATGAAGTATAGATTTCTTTAGATTAACAGTTGTGCATATTTCAGTCTAACTTGAAACACATCCACATAAAAACAAAGACTTGCTGCAAACTTTAACAACATTGAGCGATTATTTTCAAGAGTATAATTTTGTTTTGCGGGTTTTATTGACAATGAATTATAAAACTGAAAAATATTAATAAATTTATTAGGGAGCATGAATATTTCTGTGTGTGTGTACGTATGTGTATGTGTGTATATATGTACATGTGTGTGTATATATGTACATATATGTGTGTATATGTACATGTGTGTGTATGTATGTGTGTGTATATATGTACGTGTGTGTGTATATATGTACGTGTGTGTATATGCACGTGTGTGTATATGCACGTGTGTGTGCATATATGTACATGTGTGTATATGTACACGTGTGTGTGTGTATATGCACGTGTGTGTGTATATATGTACATGTGAGTGTATATATGTACGTGTGTGTGTATATGTGTATGTGTGTGTATATATGTACGTGTGTGTGTATATGTGTATGTATATATGTATGTGTGTGTGTATATATATGTACGTGTGTGTGTGTGTGTGTGTGTACACGTGTGTGTGTGTGTGTGTTTAATCAGTTGTATTGATTACCAAAACCACTTTCATGTCATCTCCATCCCTCCTTTTAACAAATAAAGTTTGATAAATGAAAAAAAAACTTTACATTTTTGGCCCTACGATAAAAGTCGTATAATTTGGAAAGAATGATGATAAGCATTTGAAATAAATTCAACATTGACATTGTTAAATTCTGTTTAGAAGTTACAAAAATTTACTATAGCAAAAACTTATTTTTATTTTCAATTTGATGTATATGAAACAGTATAAACTCTAAATATGAAGATATTTCTCTTTCACCAAGTATGTATTTTACAAAGCTATGAATTTATGGGTTAATTCTGTTATTACTGAAGCAATAAAAATGGCTAATGAAAATTTACCCAAAAAGATATGATAGTTGAATGATTGTTTTTTTTTTTCTTGATTCCTAAAAAAAAAAAAAAAAAAAAAAATGGACCTCTAATTTATGATCAGTAAAATTGTGTGTGCGTGTGTAAGTTCATTTTAGGCATGGTTTGATATTCTAGTTTGATCACAACCACAAAAAAAAAAAAAAAAAAAAAAATATCAGTCTCTGAACATCACCAGTTATTTGCATAGGTGAGATTGGTTGTGACAAATTATAAAAATATAGTGATTTTTTAAAAAAAAAATTTTTTTTTTTTTTTTTTTTTTTTTTTTCTAAAAGTGGTGGGGTGTTTACTGTAAACATTTAACAAAATCTACTTTAATTGCAACTGTTCTCTTTTTCTCTCTCTTATTCTTTTTTTTTTAGTCTCTTTACATGCCAAATAAACAAAAAAAAAAAAAAAAAAACCTGCTGAAAGAAAAATGTCTTCAACAAATGAGACATTTATGGTCAGACTTACATAAGATTTAATTCCTGACTTTTTTCGAGATGTCTACTGTTTTAGAAATGTAAAGTTCCGGACGGATGCTGACTTCATTGCTTTCAATTTATAACAAAAGAATAGGTTGGTACTTGTTCGCTGTAACAGTCACCCCAGCAAAATATACAAAAAGCCGATGCTTTCTCCCCCCCAACAGCCAGGGATGGGAGGAGACCCAGATATTCATTGATCAGTTCTCTGTTAAAAAAGAAGGGATGCAAGATGCATTGTCACGCGTCTCTTTTCCTCTTTCCATGCTTATGGATCGACAAATGAGATCATGATGTAACGGATTCCTTTGGTGACTCGAAGCCCCTCATGGAAATGAGTAAGCCGACCAGGGTGCATTAGCACCCAGCCTTTACGTGTCTCCAGAACCTTGCAGTTGTAACGGAGAAAATGGACACCACCACCCTGAAAACGAAAATAAATAAATAAATAAATGTCCAGGCAGAAAAATATTTGAAAACATTGTTATGGTGGACATTGGAAATCGGGATAAATAGGATTGTTTGTGGTCAGGAATTAAAATGAAAATTACCAACACGATGGAGGCTAACATGTTAAAATGACACCATCATAAATTATCATAAATTATAATATGATGAACAGTGTGACTTTTTTTTTTTCTATTGTTTTGTTTCTTTGTTCCTAACAGTTCTCTTCACATAACAAGAGACTGTTATCCATGTGAAGAAATGAAAATATGCCATTTGCAATAAAATTTTCATAAGATAGTTCATTTGCATTTCATTTTAGTGGTTCCAAAAATGCCAAGCAGAATGGTTAGCCCTCATGTACAATCACTTCATCAAATCTAGCCCTCTTTGAAAAAAAAGTTTGGACACCCCTGCTATTGTCCTGCAGGATAATTTTGGTACCTTAACCCTTAGGCTCTTCTATTTTGCCTGCATTCAGTGCGGCTTCTCTTTTCATACTGCTGCTGCTGAAGCCTTGCTGCCATTTCTTTTTATTTATTAAGACCAAGTAATACAGACTTAGTTTAAACAGGAAACAGGGCCAGTAATAACTGCACAGTACTAAACAAAAACATGTGATATCCCTTGTCAATGACAGTGAAACAAGAACAATTTAACCCTATAGATTAAATAAAAGGTTCAGAACAAAATTCCCCAAAAGTTATCAGGATCAACAAACACCTGGAGAAGGCCAGATTGCATAAAAGCTGAAAATCTTTGATAATAATAGCAACAAAGATAGGGACATTAGACCAAATGCAAATAATGCTCATTCCAGGTCCGCAAAAGAACCTAGCAACTTTTTATAAAGTTTCCTTCAAGCAAGGGAAAGATAAAAAAAAAAAAAACGTCACTCACCTCATAGTCAATATGTGGATGATTTAATGCAATATTAATGGTAAATGTGGAAGAATCATGGTGTGGCCGAAGAAGTGGTTGCTCATGGGGTTGGTAACGGACAACAAAGTTCATAATTGCCTGAGGTGGCTACAAAAAAAAAAAAAATTACAAAAAAAAAAAATTTCCAATTCCTTCTTCACTGACTGAATTTGAAAATATTTTATGATCAGTTCATTGGACAAACTTTTATTTTAAAACAAAAAAAATTCTCATTGTGGTTTTGAAACAAACCCAAGTGGATACAAAACATTTGTAAAATTCATGACAGTAATGAAGATGACGTAAAACAAAGTATCCTAGTAAGTAAATAAAATTTCTATGAACAAGTTTTACCAGCCCATCAATACCTGCATGGGTCAAACACTTGCAAGCCATGAGAGAAAGTGTACCGGTGAAGACAATGGCAGAAAGAAATGACAATTTTGTGCTAAGCAGATGAAGCATTCATCGATTTTTGTATGAGGATGTATAAAGTTACCAATAAAAATATAATAATTTTTAAACTTTCATTTAAAATTTAATCTACATAACATAAGAAACAAATTAAAAAAAAAAAAAAAATTATATATATATATATATATATGGTTTGCCTATCATCTGGTTCACACTCATTCCCAGTATTCTGAACAGGAGTAGAGGTTATTTCCTGTTTAGTGTTTGGTTTCCGCTTCCTTCTAAAGTCTACTTCAATTGTATACTTTCAATGTCTCCGCCTAAACTCAGAAATTTTATTCCCTAATTAAATCTTGACTCTTCATGTCTAGAGTTAGCTGCTATCTTTCCTGCATAGCCCCCAAGAACTTCACTTCTTGCCCTTTCCTATGCTCATACAACACCACACAGTAACCCTCTACCTTCAGAGGCCCTTAGGCCTTATATTGATTAAACATGAGTAATATATATATATATATATATATATATATATATATATATATATATATATATTTGAATCCAACAGAATGATAGGATAAGAAACAAATAGAAAATGTTTATGAATTTAACATGTTTCACTTTTATTTAAGCTTCATCAGAAAATGAAATCTGGAAGAGAAATTCTGATATTTATTTTTGTCTTTCATGTATTTGTTTTGTCTGGTAGAGTTCATGTGTATAATACTTGTGTGTTCATGTATCATAATTCTAGTTGGTCTATAGGTCTATATGGGATTTGATAGATAATGTGTGGGCATCTAGTGGGTATATTATTTCTGTCTGGTAGTGTCTTTAGCCTGATTGGGGATGTTTTGTGTAGGAGTGAAAAAATTTAGGTTACACCGGTTGTGGTTAGTCTGATCTTAGATTCTTTAAGTATGGCTTTTATAAAAAATTGATGAGAATTTCCTGTAGGTTATCCAAATTGATATACAACTGATGAAGGCCTGAAGGAACAATGGCCGAAACATAACAACAACAACAAAGATGAGATCAATACTCCAAATATAAATATTGTAAACATCACGGTATTGTAACGGATTGCAGCTCGGATTGAGGAATCAGAGAGCTGTATTCAAATTCCAGTTCTTCTCCCCCCAGTTATGGGTAAATAGTAGGAGAACTGGGTTTTATAGTCTTGGATGGCAACCGATCTAAAGGGAAGGAAAACTCTGATTTCAAAACTGTATCCAGCCCTAGTGAAGCACATATTATGCAGCTAAAGGAAAGGATCGTTCAGTTTTCCTGACTACATTCGAAATATTGTAAATAATGAAAAAAAAAAAAACAATTGAAAAATAAAAGATACTAGAATTTACTTTTTTCTTCCATATTTCATTTCAGATGAAGCAAAGCAAAACGTTAAATTTAAAAACGTTCACTATTTGTTTCTTATCCTATTATTTTTTCTTTATATATATATATATATATATATATATATATATATATATATATATATCGGTTTTGTAGTGCGTATTCAATTTATGTAACGTAAATCATTCAAACGAAAAACAAATACTGAAGCTAGTTATATGGCGAGAATCAGTCTCACAAACAATATTTAATAATAAATTACAACCAACTTCGAATCTGTTCATGAATGGTGTGATCCTTGTTCATAAATTCCGCGTTTATCTGGTCTTATTTTTTTGTACGAGCCGGCTTTCAGTCGTTTCGAACGTCCGTCATCAGGTAGACATATTATATATATATATATATATATATATATATATATATATATATATATATATATATAAACTCTGTATCCTTGGAAACGGGAAATTATGAATTTATATGTGCATTTAAAACTCAGTAAATTTAAAAATAAGTTATTCCAAAATTCGCTTGAAGATGAAACAGAAATAATGCTTTTAATTTAATTATAGAATTAACACAGTAAAACATTGGATAATTTTAACACATTATGGATTAAAAAAATAGTGAATTTTATATAATATCTTAGCATGAGCAAAACAAATTTCTGTGTGTGTGTGTGTATATATATATATATATATCGTGTGTGTGTGTGTGTGTATATATATATATATATATATCGTGTGTGTGTGTGTGTGTATATATATATATATATATATCGTGTGTGTGTGTGTATATATATCGTGTGTGTGTGTGTATATATATATATCGTGTGTGTGTGTGTATATATATATCGTGTGTGTGTATATATATATATATCGTGTGTGTGTGTGTATATATATATCGTGTGTGTGTATATATATATATATCTATATCGTGTGTGTGTGTGTGTATATATATATATATCGTGTGTGTGTGTGTGTGTGTATATATATATATATATCGTGTGTGTGTGTGTGTGTGTATATATATATATATATCGTGTGTGTGTGTGTGTGTGTGTGTGTGTGTGTGTGTATATATATATATATATATATATATATATATATATATTTTCACTGGGAGGTCAAAAAAGATCCCAGTGAAAACTTTTCATCTTTTAATAGTTGTACTTTGTTTAATTGGTGAGATTATATATAAATAAACATAAGTAGAAAAAAGCAATGTTGGTAAGAGAGCAAGGATCACAAAGCACTGCCTCCCCACCAGTCAGGTCCCCCCCCCTGTTGGGGGTTTGGTGGTAGTATGCACTGACCATGTATATATTACTTAAAAATAGGGACAATATTTTAGCCTGTAGATATACATACCTCATGATTATAGCCAATGAAGACCTTTTTCTGCAGGGGTGTTACATATTTGTGTAGGAAAGAGAGCCATTCCTTTTCATAGTTGATCTGTCTCATGTGGATATCAACAGTTGGAACATTCTCATAGCCACCAGCTAAACGGGGATCCTAAAAGGAAAGAACACAAAAATTACACTTTGCCTGCTAGACAAACAAAATGATTACTGTATATCGTTTTGTAACACACAATCTCATGTATCACGCGGCCCCCAAATTTTCACTTATAAAAAATGATTTTATCATGTATCATGTGAGTTCTTTAGAGACCACATTACAATAGACTAACCTCTATTCCTCTCTATCTTTATCCCATCTTCTAGTTAAATAAGTTAAAAAAAGTAAAAGAGAATGTAAAAAAAAAAAGAATTCAAAGACTTATTTAATGATACACACACAGAAAGCGACTTTGAAGGATTTTAGTTTATTTATAACCAGTACACTTTACCTGCTTTCTATCTGGTAATTTTTCTCAGAAAAATGAGTTGTTTTTCTATGGGATTAATTTTCACGATGAAATGTTGAAGGGGTTGTGGACGTTCAATATATTTTTTCAAAGAATATGACTGCAAAAACGGAAGAAATTAATTGGTAGGGTGTGGGCACAGGCTTGTTATAGTTAAGGAAAGTTTTACAAATAGATGCTAACTTGTTGAAGGCCAAGTAAAATGCAAATTTCAAACACTTTTCTGCTCTATACAAGACAGTATTCTGAAACAGAACTATTTTTGATATGCAAATCAAAACAATCCTCAAATAAAAGAACAGTAATGAAGGATGCGCCTTCTCGTTGTACTAGAGAGAAGGATCGGTGTACACATTGAGGCCAGTGCAACCGACAGTTGCGGGGGCTTGGCGAATTTCTGTTCCTTGCCCGAGTATATGTGCTTGGGCTCCCCACATTAAACCAACCTTGTGTCACAACCTGACCTCGTGGGGAACTGAGCAAATACAAATTACTATAAAGTAGAGTTAGGTTCTTTTAACCTCAGAATTTGTGGGAGAATTGAACTAATTTGTTGTTACACTTTCTTGGGTTAATGTTCTCAGCTGACATGAAGTAGAAAGACTATACTGAATCTATTGCTAGGTCAGCTGCTAACAAAGTTGGTTCACTGTGTTGTGCTAGACAATTTTTCTCTCCAGAATCTATCTTGCATATCTATAAGTCTTCCATTCACCCATGCTTAGAATATTGCTGTCACATATAGTCTGGAGCTCTTACTATATATCTAGAGATCATTGATAAGATGCAAAGAATCAGCAATATTATTGGTTCTGATCTGGCATCTCGGCTTCAGTCACTTCCTCCACTGCCATAAAGTTGCTCCCTGTGCCTTTTCTGTATATACTTTCATGGTAATTGCTCAGATGATCTCTTCACTATTGGGGCTTAGATTTTTTAAATTGTTGTTTTATTCCCCTCCACCAACAGACAAGAATTGTACCTATGGGAACTAGATAGGACTTCATGGAGATTCTGAGGTATTATGGTGGATGTAGTAAGAATGTGGTGTTTTGGTGTAAGGAATAAGTAATATTGCAGTATGTTTGGGTTTGTGCTTGTGGCTAGCTAAGTTTAATTATAACATAGAAGACGACCATCCTTTCCCTATTCCATCTTTTGACCTTGTGCCACATTTTTGTAAATTTTACAAAAAATAAATCGCTCTTCACTACGACTTTATGAATTTAAGTGCAGTACTAGACTGGCAACGAGGTCTCATCAATTTACAGTTGGATTGGTGAGATGTAACCGTAAATTCTATGCTAACAATTTATTTTCTTGCATTTCTTGCTTGTAAAACTCGTCCAGCTCTATGCTTTCCAGTCAACTTTAATCTGCAAAAATCTTTATGTAATATCAATCGCTATCTACTGTCCTCCTGAATACACCTTGTTCCTGCTCCTTAGTCATGTTTCTGTTTTCTAATTCTTCCACATCCACTAATCCCTTGTGCCTTAGTGGCTTTATTGCCTTGCTTGGGGTGAACACGATTATAAAAAATAAAATAAAAATGTGTCTTTCAGGTAGATCCAGTTTTAAAATTTTCATACCCTTGAAAGTTTTTCAGATTTTATTTTCACAAATTTCTGTATATATTACATTTATTAGATATTCTGTTGACTGATTTTTCTTTTTAGAATAAAACTCATTTTAAACAAATAATGAAGATTTTAAATTTAAATTTTTTTTTTTTTTTTATTTATTTATTTTTTTTTTTATAAGCTTATCACCCCAAGCAAGGCTGGAGGCCACTATCACGCAAGGGGTTAAAGAAGGGTTGGAGGAAGAGCAGATAGGAGTGGTAAAGGAGAGGATGTGGTGAAAGAGAAAGACAGTGGGTCGATCAAGGCAAGGGGGTTACAGAAGATTTGGAGCGAGAGCAGATAGGAATGAAAAATGAAAGGATGTGGAGAAGGGAAGTGGATAGATCAAGACAACTGGAGATGTCGATTGACGCTACACTTAAACCGTTGGAGATTGTATTTTAAACATTAAAAAGGTTAACATGGCAGTGAACAGGTTAACCAATTGGAAGTGATTGATAAAATATCTTCAGAGGTTTTCTCACTATTTCTGCTCTACTGAAAATAGCGCAATTTAGTTTTCCAGTTAGAGTAAAAAAAAAAAAAAAAAAAAAAACAAAACAAAGAAAACAACTCTTATTCTATCTAGCTTCATAAGGTAGCAATATTTATGCCGACTGACCCTTGAAAATGTGATTACAATCACATCTACTAAACATCCCAGCCTTTAAGAATAACAGCATCCATAAAGAAACATTGTGTATAGGTTTCTGAGAAGCTTAACAGGGCTTGGAATAGGAAATCAGAGATCCGAACTCAAATTCCAGTCAAGTTTGTTACATGAAAATATGCGCAAATAGCTTTGGGAAAGATATGGAGCATCTTATACCCCCAACTATGGGTTAAATAGTAGGATATGTATCGGGGGAGAATTGTTATTAAAAAAAAAAAAAAAAAATAGTTATTCATGCAATATTCACACACTAAAAATTTTTTTTTTTCCCCCCAATCCAAAATATATAGGTTCATAAGCATGAAAAAAAAAAAAAAAACATGAAGCTAGTGATCCTAATGACCCCAAGAAAATCACTCTTGTAATATGAATAACCTTTCACTACTTACTTCATTTTTCCCATTGGACCACTGACCATGGTTCTCCATCTCTTCTATAAGTTCGTCACAAAATTTTTCAGTAAAAACTGGGAACCAATAAACATCAGGACAAGGCTGAAGAGAATAAAAGAAAGAGGATTTGTTAAACGTGTAGAGAAACAAAAATAATTTGAATTAATAAACAAACATTTATGGCTAAATTCTGTGGACAGCTGCAAAAAAAAACAAAAAAAAACAGAAAAAAGCAAACATCTAAAACTCTAGTGTTTGGTTCTTGAAAATCATTAACACAAATATGAAATAAAACGGATAAACCTCATTTAAATTGTACAAAAGCCTGAAGGATTGTGGGTAATTTATTATGCTGGCCAAGTGGTTAGAATGCTAGCATTCTGACCATGAGCTGCAGGATCAAATTTCACCATAGTCAATTTATCATGGATACAACTTCTTTATAATATCAGCCTGGGTGTGGGTGGGAAATTTCTGAAAACTATAACATGGGTCAACTAGAGCCTTGTGAGTGAAATTGGGTGGACAAAACTGTTTGGAAACTATTGATAGTAGTGGAGGCATAAAAAACTGGCTTGAAAAATTCTTCTCAGCTTGCAATTTGTAAAAGATGTGCTTATCTGTTTTTTATGCCTCTACAAAGACAAGTTATTGTGACCAAGGGTTTGAGTGTACCAGCCTTGTTTAACCTGATGATCACACCAGATTATGCGCTTTCTCCAAGAAACTGTTGCAGTATAAACACAGTTTGGCTATGTGGGTGTTGAAGAAACACAAATGTGCCTGAGATGGTGTCTGAAACAAGGATTAGCAGGTTTTTTTTTTTTTTTTTTAGATAATAATGGATTAGTGGGAAGAGAAGAGCTGGATTCATACCTTTCCAGGTTATTTGCACGTAAGTGAATATAATGAACCCAACAGAAATTAGAATTCTGCTCTCCAATTAGCAATTCTGAGCAGTTTATCCATTACATCACCTACACATCCAATGCTGTCACTCATCTAGGTACTGACCAGGCTCAATGTTACTTAACTTCAGTGATCATATGGGAACTGCTATTTCACCATGATATAGCCTATAAGCCATGAAATAGTTGAAACTACTGACCAAAGAATGTTGCGTGGAACAAAAATGAAGTTGTAGCCCCAGGATAATTGACTAAATTTTTCAAAATGGTGGCAGGTACTCAGTAAAACCACTGGTTGACTAAATTGTCCAGGAAAAGAATTTATCAAAGAAATATAATTTTTTTTTTTTTTAAATTAGTAAAAAGAAAAAGAATTCATAAAATATAAGTAGTGAATGTTGGACAATCTACTCACAGATGAAAAAGAGATTTTAAGCAACATAAATGAGGTTCTACAGAAGGATGCTGAGAATACCATAGACTGAACATGTGAGCAATGATAAACCTTTGGAGAAAATGGAAACAAAAAAGACACTTATACTTACGTTTAGGAAGAGAGTTAAAATTTCTTGGGACACATGAGGAGGAAAGGGGGCTTGGAATGTTTGATACTTGCAGGACAGAGGAAGGGAACACAAAACCCACCTAATGAGTTTGAGTGAATAGATGGTATAACAAGGTTTAGGAGAGATGCCAAAATCTATTAAGATCTACAAAGGACAGGGAATTGTGGAGAGCCATGATCGCCTATGTCGGCACATACAAGAATAATAATCATCAAATTGAAAAAGGTGTATAGGTTTTGATTAGTCCTACCTGCAAAGCAACTGTAGATTCTTTGAGGGTATTGGTGTAGTTGACATGAATGTAACGTGCTTCCCAATCCTGAAATAAAAAATAAAACCATTATTATTATTACTGAGAAAATATATATAGGAACTTTTTTTTTTTTTTTACTCTGTGCGTGCGTGTGTGTGTGTGTGTGTGTGTGAGATGAACTCTCCCATTGCTTTTGATGTATGAAGATATGGCAACATCACTCAATTTTTATGTTTGTGTTGTAGGAGACACTTCAGTCGTGCTAGTGACTTGAATACAATACTGCATTTTGTGCAACAGCAAGGAACTCAGAAACATTTGCTGATTCTTTTCACCATTGTTCTTCAATCAATACAACTCATTTCAAAATGTTTGATACCACTCTGGCACAAATATTTCTAGTTATTTCTATCCAGAGCAACTCACTTGAATGGCTATGATGCACATTGAAAACTGAGAGGTAATTTGGAGCAGATTTTCAGGAAATGGGCAGTAGTTTGAAAAAAAAGGGAAAAAAAACAAAACAATTGATGATTTATATTCTCCAAATTTTGAGATTGAAATTTAATTTCTTGTAATTTCACAAAATTAAGTAAATGGAAGTGGGTGGGGGATTATGTAAAAAAAAATTATTTTCAACCAAGATTTTCTAAAAAAATATTTTTTAAATAATTTCATTTTTTTGTGAATATGTACTGAAAGTTTCATTAAAATCTGACAATTATTTGAATGTTGAAAGAATTTCCAAATCAATGTGTTTTTCACCTGGTAAAAAAATTAAAAAAAAGGCTCTAAAATACTAATCATAATTATCATGTAGACCATTGACATAAAAAAAAAAAAGAAAAAAAATTTTTCAACCAAAATTGATTGGAAATGATTAAAAAATTTAATAAAATAATAACAAAACACTTTGGTCTTTCCTCTTAATAATAACAAAACACTTTGGTCTTTCCTCTTAATAATAACAAAACACTTTGGTCTTTCCTCTTAATAATAACAGACATTTTGACAATAAAACTTTGTTTTTATTAAGTTTTGGGCATATTTTCATCATGCTATAAATATAAAGATATTTCAAGATTTCTACTTGAAGTTTCAAAATAAAATCCTTCATAATTTGATGTGGTTTTGTCTGACTGTGGCACATTTATTTGAATACTTAGTTTGAATTGTACTCTCCTTCATAGCAATTATGCCACATAAATGATAAAACTAAGCCCAAAATATCAAAGCATTTTATTTGGTACAGAAACTGTTTGTGTTTCTTTTTTCTTTGTTATCTTTTTGGCAGGTGGTTACCAAACTTTTAATCTCAAAGACTGGATTTATTGAATCCGGTTTAATAGGATGAAGAAAGTAAAGCTACCTTTGTATTATTAGTTGCATATTTTCCATTAATTGGATTTAATGGAAGTTTGAAACATTTGGAATCAAGAAGTACGAGAGAAAAAAAAAAAAACAATACTTACACTGGGATTGTCATAGAGTTGCCAAAGTTCATTATGTTTGTGAATGGTGTCAAAATGATCAGCATTGACTAAATGTCCGAATGATTTCAGATTGCTAACAAACATAAAAATTCCCTGAAAAACAAACAAATATGTGTAAACATGTGTAAAATAAATAAATGTCACAAATTAGTTTTAAAAAAAGAGTAAAACAAAAAGTAGGAACAGTGATTCATTTAGAATTGTGCAAATGATTGCAATTTGACCATGCAGAAATATAGTATATGAACAAGTCACAAGTTATCCTATTGAAGGAGGAAACTAAAAGTCAATTTAAAAATGTAGTTCTTACCAAAAGACTAGATAAAAAGTATCTGTTAGCACAAAATAATCTTCCTATCCAAGGATCACTACAATCTTTTCAAGTCTAGGGGTCAACAATTGTCTATCCTACATATCTTCATAATTTGCACATTTCCTCCTCCTCTTAAGTCCATACAACAACATCACTCAGTAGCCCTCTACCTTGAGAGGCTCTTTGACCTTGTATTGGGTAAACATTAAAGAAAAAAAGAATTTCCTTTTATTTGGTTGCATGGATTCTCCTCCGGTTCCTTTTCCACAAATGCAGATGGAGGCCTACTCTGTTCCTCATCTTCATTAATGACCTCCCCGATGTCATCAGTTCCCAAGTAGGCATCTATGCTGATGACACTACTATTTACTCCTGCCTCAATAGCAAGTCTGGTATCACTGACAAAACCTGGCCATTAGTCTCAAAAAGGACCTCCAATCGGTTGTAGACTGGGGCAGGAATTGGCTGGTTAACTTTAACGCCTCTAAAACAAAACTGCTCTCTATTACTCACCACAGGGAACCATCCCTGCCACCCATTAGAATGTCTGATGCTCAACTCCACGAGAGCACCTTTTTGCGACTGCTTGATCTCACACTGTCTGCTGACCTGAGATGGAACAATTACATTGAATCAATTGCTTTATCCACTGCAAGGAAAGTTGGTTACCTGTGTCGTGCCAGAGAGTTTTTCTTGCCCGAGTCCATCCTTCAAATCTATAAATCAACCATTCGCCCTTGCATGGAATACTGCTGCCATATATGGCCTGGAGCACCCACTGTTCACCTTAAAGTCCTCAACAAAATCCAGAGATGGATATGCAATGTGATTGGTCCTGATCTGGCATCTTGTCTACAGTCTCTCTCACAGACGTGCCATTGCCTCCCTCTGTCTTTTCTACAAATACTTTCACAGTAACTGCTCCAACGAGCTACTTTTGCTAGTTCCCAGACTGCATGAATTTAAGCGTGCAACTAGGCTGGCATCACTGTCCCACCCTTTCACTGCTGAAAAGGTTAAATGTGGCCGTCTCTTCTACGCCAATAGCTTCATGTCTCGCACCTCCCGTTTGTGGAATTCCCTTCCTATTACTTGTTTCCCTGATAGCTATAATCTCCAACTATTCAAATGTAATGTCAATTGACATCTCCAGATGTCCTGACCTATTCCCTGTCCTTCTTTTCTTCCTTTCCTCCATCACGCCTCTTTACTCTCGCCCCCACTCTGTAATCCCTTACGTGCTAGTGGCATCCCTCTTTGCTTGGGGTGAAATGCTTAGGAAAAAAAAAAACACTACTAAAAGCTTAATAAATATCTGGAAAAGGATTTCCATATTATTAGTGTTAGGAGTATATGGTCTTCATACCAAAATTATCCACTTTCAGTTTTAACATATTAGGCACTGTTACTGTTGACGTTTCAGCTGACCCGAAAGTGAAAGTTAGAAAAACAATATCTGGACATTGATAGAAAACTTCAAGTATATGGAATATAAAAGGTGATGATTCTATATCGGATTATCTGTGCACTTGAAGTAATCACCAGACACTGAAAAAAATGTTAAGTCCTTTGTAACTATCTAACCTCCAATAGGCTTTATCTCTAAGAGAGTCAGCTCCGACCAAAAATCGAGTACTGCTGCCACATTTGGGCTGGAGCTGTACAGTCTTCACATTCCATTCTCGATAGTGTTCATAAAGTTGTATGTGAACTTGTGGGTGATTAATTATATTCAACCCTACAAACCCTTTCTCACAGATAAACATCCCATTTCCATATCTG
The DNA here is from genome assembly GCA_964036315.1 of Acanthosepion esculentum. Taxonomy (NCBI): domain Eukaryota; kingdom Metazoa; phylum Mollusca; class Cephalopoda; order Sepiida; family Sepiidae; genus Acanthosepion; species Acanthosepion esculentum. Next base: position 80,969,049 of record OZ038500.1, read on the forward strand.
ATGAGCTACATTCCTTAGTTATACCAATTCTAACCTTCACAGCTACAACCTGTCATGCCACATATACTGGGCCAAATCATCATCATTCCTTTTGTTTTCTATTATTAGACAGGAAGTTCCACTGAAACAGATTCTTCCACCAAACTGCTCTGAGAGGATGCTTTTTCTAACCACTACAATCTTAAACTCTCTCTCTCTTTCTATATATATATATATTTATTATAATTTTATCATATAGACAAAATCATTTTACTCACAACAAAGATGCAACTTGGTTTAGATGTGCAGTTGAAATGCACTGAAACCAAGTTGCATCTTTGTAGTGAGTAAAATGGTTTTGTCTATATGATAAAATTATAATAAATAAATAATTATCGCTCTACTACCTGTATCGAGCTCTTTTTTTAATTAACGCTGCGAACGTTGGAATTTATATATTACTTTCGTTCTCATCGCATATCTATATATATATATATATATATATATATATATATATAAAGTATAATACCAAAGCTTCTTAAAAGAAGGCTTCAAATCAGCCATGCCTAAAAGATGTGAAAATTTGCAAGTAAATAAATAAATATATATATATATATATATAATCTTTCATATACCTTCATAAACTACACATCCTACCACTCATACAACAAGGTCTTTCAGTAAGCCTCTACCTTGAGTGGCTCTTGGGCGTTTTAAGGTGAACATTAGTAAAAAATAAGAAATCCTGAAGAGACTCGCAATGAAACCAGAAGAATTGGAAATTTGAGCATGTATTGAAACCAACCAAAATACATCACAGAATGAAGGCATGAAAGCCCATAGATGTGATAAGCTTATAGATGTGATAAGTTTATAGATAGAGCCACCAGAAACAACTGGAGTTAAATAAAAAAAATACAAAAACTCAATATCACTATAACCACAAGTATCATTTTCTTCAATTCTTGAATAACAACAACAACAACAACAAAAGAAAAAGAAATGAGGTGTTTTTTAATTCTTTCACACCCAGTAACCCTTTGTGTCTTAGTGGCTTTACTTGGGGTGAACTTGATAAAAAATAAACTACAATGAGGTACTGTAAAGTTCTTAACCATACCAAGAAAGTACTTTTTAAAAAAAAAAAGGTTTTAATATTGGTCATTTAGTCAGATTTTGAGAAGTGAGTCAGGCTGAGAACTTTTCAGCAACCTCTCATATACACCACAATGTTAATGGTAATATGAGATGTTTCCTTATAAGGAAACATTTAGCATTCATTGACCAAGCAGCCAGTGCTATTGTCGGTTGAAATTTATAAAGTCTTTCTCTTAAAATAATTTTTCAGTAAAATAGATTTCTCAAGTCTAGTGATTGTCATTGTTCTTTCCAGTATTGATAGCAGTTTCTTTCCGTGCTTTTTGTTTGAGGTCGTGTGGAACTCATGTCATTATTCTCTCTTCAAGTTGCATTTTGATTGATTCATTCATTCATTTTCTATGGCTCTATCAAACTTTGCAGGTTATTTAAAGTCAGAAAATATTTTTTAGATTGTAAGAATTTTTTTTTTTAGTTAATAATGCCTTAGTGATAACCGATAGCTGGGGAGAAAAGGAGGGGAATTCATACCCATTCCAAGGGTATTTATGCATAAGTAAATATAACAAAATCAACGGAAATTAGAACTTGGCTCTGATTAAAAATTCCAAGCCATTATCTCTTACGCCACCTGCACATCCAAGCTAATAGCACCTGGTATTCCCAAGTGATTACCCATCTAGGTACTGACAAAGCTTCATGTTGTTTCATTTTCAGTAATCGTACAAGAATCGGTGTTTCAATGTGATATGGCCATAAACCTCAAGTTCTGCGTGCTATCCATTTTAGTTGTTGCTGCTGTTGAAAGTCCTCAATTGATGTGGTTTCTGTTATTTGGTACAGAACTTTGTTTGTGGAAAGGAACAGTGATTAGAAAGCAGTTTCTTTCCTTGCTTTTTGTTTGAGGTCGTGTGGAACTCCTGTCATTATTCTCTCTGCAAATTTCAAATAGTCATTCTAACTGCAATGACTGATTATCATTGTGCCCCTCATATGCAGTTTTAACCAAGTCAAGCTTAGTAAATATGAAAAAAACAATATAAAACTCATGGTTCATGTTGGATTGTCTGCATTAATAGTAACTTGAAATACCCATGAAAATTACATATTTTTCTTATTTGAATTTTCCCATGGATCTTAATTCTTAAAATAATGACTGGATAAGCTCATGGCAAAATATCCGTAGCAAGTACCCTATGGCATTGTTAAATATTTGAACTTAACAACTTTAACAAAATATTGCAACAACAATCATAAATATGAATGCTGGCCGTTATTTAAACAAGTAAGGGGGTACAAATGAAAAATCTGAAATTAACAACTTTTTCCATTTCACTGAAACAGATGTTAAAGACTCCTATCTTCCCTTTTTTTCTTTCATTTTCTCACTGAAACCAAGTAGTGTTTTTGATATGTCTTCCATCTTTCCATGCAATCACAATGGAATAGTCCATTATTTATGAGGTATTGGCAGGAGAAATTAAACACTTCTATTATAACGTCATGACTGGTGTCAGAGGTTGACTAGCAATCTACTTTCTATTTCTAAAGAAAGAAAAATATTTTCATGTTAAAACAATGAATTATCTGGTTTGTGTCACTTATGGAGTATGGGTTGAGAGGGAAATTGTAAGCTTGGGTAGGATTGGTTGTTAGATACAGTCTTAGGTCTGTTGAATGTTTTTTTGTTTTCATTTGATAAAGGGATTGTTTGTTGAAATGAGTGACACAGTAATTCTTTACAGGTTGAGTTTGTTTTTAAATCAGGGATACAACATACTTTGAGATAGAAATAATGATGACAATCAGGTCAGACGAGGGTGAGATTCTAGAACATGTTCCACTGAAGGTGGATATGAGCAATGCAAAGCCACAATTTTGATAGGCCTGCCAATGAGGGAAGGGCTGGGATGGAGCTTCTTGTCTCCTCTTCCAATATTTACGACACAGAGCTATTATTTTGATTGAACCACCAATCATATTGTATTCTTGGGGGCTTTCCGTCCTTTCCTTCAAGGCATATGACACAAGACCATTGGTCAAGCATTATTATTGGCTAGCCAATACCATTGGTCAACCATTATTATTAACTAGCTAATCAGAGCAGTGCAATTGGCGCCTATACCCCACTCCCCATAAAAGCAGTTGCCAAAAGAGCAGACATAGATTGAACTGGTCTTGCTACTAGTAGACTCTCACACTCACTGCCGGATGATCTTTGACAGTTCCTCACCGATATTCCTGCGGATACTGAAACAAAAAACACAATGTGGGGAAACAGGATTGGTGCAGAGTGGGTTCGCCAGAGATGGACCAACAACCACAGACCAAAGTAAGAGTGGAATTCAGCAAAATAGACAACAACAGGGCCACACTATCTTCCCTAATTTCTTCCATTTTCTCACTGAAAGTAAATACCTGTTCTGATATGACTTGTCCGTCTTTCCACATGATCAAAACATAATAGTTCATTATTTATGATGTATTGGCAGGGTGTAACGGTCATAATAACTAAGGATCTAAGGGAGGGACAAGTAGAATTCTAATTAGATATTATTTTGATTTTATTTTTTAACCAATATTAATAATTTTTCATTATTTGACTACTATTTCTTTCATTACAATTCGAGTTTTCGTAACCAAGATAAAAGAAATACTAGTTGGCAATTGGTAATAGTAAGATAAATTACCTTGTCTCTAGCTGTTTTTGTGAAAGCCATATCAGCATCCATGAATCTATTACTGTAAGCCCCTTTCAATTCAGGTAGAACGTGACCTTGGATAAGATAGGCTTGGGAGATATAAGGAACATTCCAGACACCCCTGAAAATAGATATTGTAAAAACAAATAGAAAAAAATATTTAGACACAATTTTTTTTTTTTTTCCATGTTTTCACATGGAAAAAAAAAAAAATTTCAGTTCAGAGAAATTTATAAATTGTTATACAGTGTAACCCGGATATAAGAGAGTTGTCGGGACCGGAGAAGAAGTCTCTTATATCCAGGTTTGGTCTATTATATATACATTAACACAGGCTCTAATTTGGGACCAGAGAAAATCTATCTTATATCCGGGTTTCTCTTATATCAGGGTCTATTATATCCGGGTTACAATGTACAGTGTAACCCGGATATAAGAGAGTTTTCGGGACCGGAGAAGAGCTCTCTCATATCCGGGTTTCTCTTATATCCGGGTTTGGTCTATTTTGTTTCATTAACATCTTATATCGGGGTTTCTCTTATATCTGGGTCTCATATCCGGGTTACACTGTAACAAGCCAAATAAAAATCGACAAAAAAAGAAAATATCTTGCATTTTCACCATTTCAATCACTGAAAGACAGGATCATAGTTGCTAATTTAGTTGTAAACATTTTGCACTCAATAACTTTGTTTAGATTTTCTTCTACTACTACTATTACTACTACTCTTGTATCCGGGTCAATATCTAGGTAAGTGACTTCTTGAGAATACCAGGTGGTGTAATAGATAATGGCTCAGAATTGGAGCGCCAAGTTCCAATTCCAGTCAGGTTCATTATATTCACTTACTCACAAATACCCTTGACAAAGATAATGAATCCACCTCTTCTCCCTCTTTGCTATGGGTTAATTAAAATTAATAGGACTTGTATCCATAAATCATTATTATTTCAAAAAATTCTTGAATTCTAAAAATATTTTCTGGTTTTAAATGACCTGCAAAGGGTTGATAAGCCATAAAAAACAAATCAATCAATCCACTGTGATTTGCAGCTGCTCTAATAAGTTGCAGTTTGTTTTTGTTTTCTTCTTTAAATTGGTACCATCCCTCGCAAGGTAGTAAAGGCACTAAGACATAAGAGTGTGGAAGAATTACGGAACAGAAACATTAATGATGAGTGGGAAGAGGAAAGTTTAATCAGGAGGTTAGTAGTTAGCAATTGATATTGCATTTAAATTTTTGCAGATTAAAGCTGGCTCAAAAGCATGGAGCCAAAAGGGAATTCCACAAGTGAGAAGTACGAGAAAAGACACTGTTAGCATAGAACTTATGGCTACATCTAGCCAGCTCAACTGTAAATTGATGAGATCTTGACACCGGTCTAGTAATGCACTTAAATTCAAAAAGTCCGGGTATCATAGCGAAGAGCTCATCCGAACAATTAGCATGAAAGTATTTATAGAAAAGGCAAAGAGAGGCAAAGTGGGAAAGAGACTGAAGCCGAGCCGCCAGATTAGGACCAATAATATTGCTGATTCTTCTTCGGAATGATTTCATTCTTGCTGCTCTAACAATGTCCACTGAATCTTACTCTCCGCTCAGCAATTGTATCCATCAGTTTTGGTTTGTTTCGTTTGTTTTACAGCATATCAACCTCAATGGGTCATTTAATGTTGGCAACTTTTTTTTTTCCTGGTAATATTTTTGTTTTGTCAAAAATCTATTTCTGTTAATATTTTTTTTTTCCTCAAAAATGTATAGCTGGTTAATATTTTTTCAAAAAACGTATAGCTGGTAGCATTATTTTTTCATAAAAAGTATAGCTGGTAGCATTATTTTTTCAAAAAACGTATAGCTGGTAATATTTTCCCCAAAACGTATAGCTGGTAATATTTTCCCCAAAACGTATAGCTGGTAATATTTTTCCAAAAACGTATAGCAGGTAATATTTTCCCAAAAACGTATAGCAGGTAATATTTTCCCAAAAACGTATAGCTGGTAATATTTTTCCAAAGATGTATTTTCGGCAACATTATTTTTCCAAAGATGTATTTTCGGCAACATTATTTTTCCAAAGACGTATAGCCGGCAACATTATTTTTTCAAAAATGTATAGCTGGTAATATTATTTTTTCAAAAACATTATCAGAGGCCTTGCTGTTGGACGTAGTTTATCGTCTTACCCAGGACATCGATGTAGTCTGGGTGTTAACTATTTGCTCATAACTGGGACACTAACGGGTGCTATCACCCCGGGAACACCAGCAATTAAAAGGTAGTTCCACACTCCTCAAAACCTCCTTATCAGAGGCCTTTCTGTTGGACGTAGTTTATCCTCTTACCCTGGATGCAGATGTAGTTTATCGTCATACCCAGAATGCCCATCAGCTTTGTCAAGTCAACATGGAGCATTTGATTAGTCATATGTTGCTACCAATGGATATCTCTCAGCACTTAGGCACCAGGCAAAAGATTTAAAATAGAACCAATAAAGCAATATTAGTTTAAATTTAATTTTCTCCTGTTAAGATACATGCTATAGTAATAATGCAGATTCATATTTATGTGGTGCTACAGAAGGATGGTGAGGATACTATGGACTGAAAATGTGAACAACAAAGTTTTAGAGAAAATGGAAACAAAAAGGAAAGTTATACTTAATATCAGAATGAGAGTTGAAATTTCTGAGGCATAGAATTAGGAAAGAGGGCTTGGAAAATTTGATACTCACAGGATAGATTGGGGCCAAGAGGGACAGAGGAAAACAATGTATAAGCTATTTAATCAGTTTGAGTAAATTGATGGAGGAAAAAGGGTAGAAGAAATAACAAAAAGAGAAAATTTATTAAGCACTATGAAGGAAAGGAAATTGTGGAGAACCATGTACTGAAGGGACATGGCACATAGAAGAACAATCATAAACTGCAATCAATCTCCTCCTCCTTATTATTCTCTTGAAAAACATCTTAAATGTTTTTTTAAATGATTGAATATTAATTACTCATCTTTAATTAATATTCAATCATTTTTTTTTAATACTACCTTTATATTCCATTCTGCAGGTGTGTAGCCTTGTTGCTGGTTTTACTTTTCTTTTTATCAAGGTTATGAAATGTCATGTTATCTTTGCTGACTCATTCCATTCTACTGGACACTATTGCTGTAATTGCATCACCTTATTCACACTATTAACATTTCTGGTTCATTTTCTTTATCTCTCTTTTTTTGGATTTAAGAATTCTTCAGTGTACTTAAATATTCTACATTCTTACAATTTTTCAATGTTGATCTATTTCTTATTTAATTTGGGTTCCTTAAACGAAAAAAGAAGTGATTGGAATTGCTTCATCTAACTAAATATTGTGGTGAAATAAAAAGAAAACAGCAACCAGCGAGGAAATTCAAGCTCTCCCAACTGGTATTCCAACCTCGAGTCGTTCCTTCTTGAGTTCTGTCTCAAAATCGCACTAACAGACTTTTCCAGTCACCAGTCGTGAACGTCACTCCAAGCATGCCCACTGGAGAAAAATTAGTTGCTTTTATATTTGTCCATATACCCATAATCCCTTGCGTCTTCATGCGATCCCATAATTCATTGCATATTCATTGCGTAAAAATGCAATGCAAGTCTCCCCTTATTCTTTTACGTTATCTGGCCGAGGACGGATTACGGCAGAGCGGTAAGTGCCTTTTTTTTCTTCTTCATTTCAACTGCAGTAGCTTTACATGCTAAGCAAATACAGGCTCTTTTTTGGCGGGGAAAAGGCAAGTCGCAACCAGTTGTGCTCGTCCCAGGTTCTGCCTCATCATGTCTGCCACAAATATACAGAGACAAATTGTCCAGCAAGCCTGTGGCTACTACTACTACTACTACTGTAATTTCCAGCTTGGAAGAAGCACCATATTATTGGAAAGAAATTTCTAAGAAAAAAAAAAAAGTCATTCTCATACAACAAAACATTCACCATGCATCCCTCACATACTGGTGCCATGTGTTGTTTACATTAATCACTTGTCCGATTTTGTTTGTATTGCAATGACATACTAGTCAAGAGCAGAAAGGCTCCCACAGCTGCTAGTAAACAAAGCATGTTTAAGCTTGTGGCTCAGCTCCAGGAAAGTTTATAGCCTTGGAAATATTTGTAACAGCTAAGTACTGATGTTATATCATATAAAAGGCTGAATTAGGTAGATAGCTAACATTATAGTGTAATGACTCAACATACAAATTTGTGTCCCTATCAGTCAATCCAATTAGGTGACCATCCAAACTTACTTAAGCCTGGGTGTTGCCTTACATTCATCTTGGGAGATGCACATATTTTTCAGGAAAAAAAGATGCACATATTTTTCAGGAAAAAAAAGTGCATCTTGTAAGCCCTTAAAACATGGTACTTAAGAAAAAATTTTTTTTAAAAACATAACCTACTTAAACATTAACTGATTTTTTAATCCTTGGTAGAAGTGTTGAGCCATACAAAAATAATCCATTTTTTTATAGGTGTTATGTTGGTATTAAAATATTTCATTAAAATTTCCTGTTAGGGAAATACAAACTAGGAAGAGACTTAATGTCTCCTTCATTCCAGTCATAAAATCTGGTTTTCTTCTCACTGGACATACTGCCAACTATCACACTTTGTTTTAATGAGATTTTAAACATTTCTCTTCATCTCCAACTCTTAAAAAAGAAAAAAAAAATGCAGTCTTGTAGTATCACAACACATCCCCAAAAACCTGTAGCACTGAAATCCTTCAGAATCAAATTTTACATATTCATAAACTCACCGTCGAACACCTTCAACAATATCCAAATAATCTTCAGACCGAGCATAGTAGCCATCTGAGCTAACAGCTCCCCAAAAGTTGCTCCAGAATTTGCCAATTCTGGCTAGCATTGGTGCCAGAATAGTCCTGAAAAAATAAATATACATTTTTGTTTTAAATTAATAAAAAATAACAATTTTAAAAGAATTAAAAAAGAGCATGTATGCACACATAAAGAGACACACACACACAAATTATTGGCTCCAGTGGTGGGCTGAGTTTAAAAATGAAAGGGAGCCCACCCACAAGTACAATGCTATCATTTAAATTTTATAATAAATAAATAAGATTTTCAAAAAACATATATTGAAAAGTGTGTACAATTAAAACTTTTGTGGAAAAAAATGTGTATTTCTTAGTACAGTGTAACCCGGATATAAGAGTTGTCAGGACCGGAGATGAAGTCTCTTATATCCGGGTTGCTCTTATATCCGGGTTTGGTCTATTATATATACATTAACACAGGCTCTAATTTGGGGCCAGAGAAAATCTCTCTTATATCCGGGTTTCTCTTATATCCGGGTTACACTGTAATTACAGAGTACATATATTGTACATATTACTGGCAATCGATAACACATGTAAATACAGAATTTTATGTTTTTATTTATTATTTTTAATTTTAATTTAATTTTAAATTCCATCGTGATTTTCCTGGTCATTAGCTTAAGATTCAAAATATCCCTGCCATTGAGCAACAGTTAAAATCTTACATTACATATTTGCGTTAGACCCATACGTTTTGCAGACGACATTGACCTCATAGCAGATAGTAACACCGAGCTTCAGGACTTGACCAACAAACTTGTTGAAAAAGCAGGAGAATATAGAATGGAGGCCAGTGCCAAGAAATCCAAGGTAAATAGCACAAGGAATTCACTGGTGGAAGTGTCCAGTTTTAAATACTTGGGAGCAATCTTGTCTAAAGATGGTACCTGCAACTCAGAAATCTGCACATGGATTGCTGCAGCCATGGCAGCGATGGCCAAATTGGCAAGAATATGGAGGAGCAAAATCAGCTTTCAAACAAAGTACGAATCGCTGGTCGTCTCCATTCTCCAATATGGATGTGAAACATGGACACTGTTGGCAGAAACAGAGAGAAGGATCCAAGTGCTTGAGCACAAATGCATTAGAAAACTCCTTGGCATCTTCTATTGTGCAGAAAAGGGTTGAAAGTTTAGTGAGCCACCAGGAACCTCCTCACCACCATTCAAAGGGAGAAAAATGGTGTGGTTTGGACCTGTTGCAAGGCATGACAGTCTGTGCAAGACCATCATGCAAGGCACTGTTGAAGGTGGATGTGGGAGAGGACGCCAATATAAAAACTAGTTGGACAATGTCAAACAATGAACAAGTATGACCATGCCATTGAAAGACCATTGTGGAGGAGATTGAGTGTGGCTTCTGCATTCGGATCCCTCCTACAGTCACAAAAGTCAAGGGGATGATGATGATGATGATGAAGATTAATAAACAAACTTTGGCAGTGTGTTTAAGTATATCATTTAAGTTCAGTGATGGACCAAGACTAAAAATATTGGTTGCCAGGAAACAAAAGGAGTCCACCCACATGTACAATGTTATCATTTAATTTTCATAATGAGTAAATAAAATTTTCAAAAAACACATACAGAAAAAAAGAGTTCAATTAAAATTTTTGTGGAATAATGTGTCTTCTCACCATTTCATTGAGTTCATTTTATATTATTTTATTTACAAGTGTAACAACTATTTTGGAGACAAATTTCATTCACTAAATGCAACAACTATTTTGGAGACAAATTTCATTCACTAAATGCAACAACTATTTTGGAGACAAATTTCATTCACTAAATGCAACAACTATTTTGGAGACAAATTTCATTCACTAAATGCAACAACTATTTTGGAGACAAATTTCATTCACTAAATGCAACAACTATTTTGGAGACAAATTTCATTCACTAAATGCAACAACTATTTTGGAGACAAATTTCATTCACTAAATGCAACTATTTCAAGGCAATGTAGTAATAAATACAACTATAGTATATCAATAACCAAGTACTGGTTATATAATGCTTTATGTGAATTAAATTTTATAGCCATGGAATTTAACCACAAGTAAGACTAAAAGTGAAACATTGTGTTACATATTCCGACAAAAAGCAAAAGAAATTCCTTGAGAATCTTCCTACCTGTTTTGTTCAATCAATAAACGTAGTGTGTCAGGATTGTCCATATGTGCAAAAGGATCAAGAGAAAAGAGGTATTTGCAAGACTTTTGGAGACATCCTTCACTGTAAAGATACAATAGGACAATGAAATTAAAGTGTGTGTGGCATGTGGCTACTTTTAGTAAAAGTATGGTAGATTAATTTGGATGTACACAGGAAAGAATGTGTTGTGGGATGTTAGTAGGTTTGGGCAAATATTTAGTTGCCATCATGTTGCAAGAATCAAATATTTACACGCTCCTGGGACATTTATCCTGCAAACAATATTGGCAGACTCAGTGTGAGTCCAGGTAAAAATGAAGAATACAAAACAAATATAAAACAAATGACAATACATATATTAACAAAAGGAATTATGGTAACGAAAGGGAAAAACATTAAAACAAGTTATACAGGTTTAGTATCCTTCATCTGAAATTCCGAATTCCTTTCAGGTGCTGACATGACTTGCCACAAATGGAAAATTTCAGAAAGCACTGTAAAGGTTCCGAGATGATGTGCAGCTGTTGTAAGTGACCTCATCTGTCCTGGGTAGGCGTTACCCAGCCTGGCTACATAGCTTATGTTGACATCAGTTTTTTGTCACAGCAACACCTTCATTCATGGATTACTTATCAGGTCTTTTGTGCTCAGTAAAGATATTTATATATTTTTGGTATTTTTTTTTGTACACATACAGAAAGTACAAAACATTATTTTTACATCAAATCTTAATTTCACCACTTACAAATCCGAATGAGCATTATATGACGAGCATCATTACCTGTATCTGTATGTATACAAAATTTATTAAATTTTATATAAAACTACTTTCATGGTCTGTCTATATTTCTGAGAGATGAGGTATTATGTACAGTATTTACATTAGTCGGACTATTGTCTTCATCTTTGTCGCCATTTTTGTCACAACGTTTCGGCCGTTGTACGCTCCGGCCTTCTTCAGGTGGTTGGAATTTCGAACCGAACCCTTCATTTAGAACAGTCTACCCCAGTGATCGAAATAAAGGGTTCGGTTCGAAATTCCAACCACCCGAAGAAGGCTGGAGCGTACAACGGCCGAAACGTTGTGACAAAAATGGCGACAAAGATGAGGACAATAGTCCGACTAATGTAAATACTGTACTTTCATGGTATATGTTATTTATATAAAACTACCTTCAGGGTATATGTATAAGCTGTGTTACCAAATGTAAAAGGATATTGTGGTCCATTCCCAAATGGCCACATTTTATAAATGCTATATACAAATTAAATAGCATGTATTCCAAAATCAAAAATAATCTGAAAACCGAATCACTTCCAGTCCTGAGAATTTCAGATAAAGGATTCTGAACCTGTAATAAGAATGTGCTTGAAAGTGTGTGTGTCTGTGTGTATAACAAGCATGTGTGTATATATGTGTGTATGAGTGAGTACAAAAATCAAAGGAGGACCAAAGAAATGAACGTGCCTTGGCGGCAGTGTCCTTATCTACGTGTGACTACATCTGAAAGCCAGAGCCAAAAAGACCAAAAAGATGGTGAGTGAGAATATCATTGCCTATTTATAGGCTTAAAGAGCACCCCCTAGTGATCGCTTTTGACAAAGTCAAGTAGGATAACCCAGAAATGTAATTATGTATATGCATAGGAGAGATGGATGTTTTGTATCCATGTGTAGTAGCTGCCACTTGACCCCTTGGTGAAGGAAGGTATTTTTATTTTTCAATGTAGCAAGGAACAGTTAAGCTATGTATGGTCACCAGTTAATCGTGCAAATGTTGTATTTCATCCCTGGGTATGTGACAATGACCGCATCATCGGAAAAGGGACAAAGATTAATTTATCAACTCTGATTTTGGTCGATTTTTCATCTGTTAATGAAATATCCTTCTTTAACAATTAGTTAAACCTGAAAAGTGATATCGACTAGAAATAGATATTAGGTTGGTGCAAAAATAATGTCGTTTTCTCACATGAAGTTGAACGTCAAAAAATGACATTATTTTTGCACCAACCTAATATAAGTCAGATATTGAGCTTTTAGTGTGTAAATTACTCTCAAGTAGTTTGTAACACGTATTTATCATCTATATATCCACTTTGAACAGGCTGCTCACTTCTCATCAGCTTGCAGTCTATATCATGAAAGTTTTCTGACTGATTGGTTGAACAATGGCCTTCTTTGCCTGTGATTTTTATTATCCAACTATTAGGTTGGTGCAAAAATAATGTCGTTTTCTCACATGAAGTTGAACGTCAAAAAATGACATTATTTTTGCACCAACCTAATATTTTTAAAGATGGTGAAATTTTGACTGTCTTCTTATTTAGTTGTTTCTCTATCACCCCAAATGGAGTGGTTAGTGAAATCACTTCCTTAATCATACATGTATACATAGGCATGTTTTTATTTTTTTAATTTTTTTTTTGAGGTAGGACCAGAATTAATCTGACATAAAGCACAGTGGGTCCTTCATGACAAAGTATGTCACTGTTTTGACACCCAAAGGAGACACTTGTGATAGTCCAAGTACACAAAGTTTGTTTTTTTATTCAGACCCCATCCTAGCCATATATATATATCTTATATCTATATGAATAAACACAAAATTGGAGATCAATTCTCTCCATGAATTCTGAGGTTAAAAAGTCCCAACTGTACTTTATAGTATAGTATGGTATTTACTCGACTCCCAACAGGGTGGCATTTAAGCTAGTTCTTGAAGAGGGCTCTTGATTGGGCCTTCATCACAAGTAGGGAGGAGTAGATAGGCAACAATAAACTACAGAAGAACTCAAAATTGATCACTGCATTTAAGTATTGCATTAATATTTAAGCTTACCTTTTAAAAGTTCAATAATAATTTGTCTGCCGCCACTTAAAGACAATTTGATGTATGTAGGTCCTTACTTTCCATACAAACAATTAATTCTATTTCATGGGTTATGCAATTAATTCTGATTATTCCCAAATTTATTTCTGTATTTTTATATTAATCCTTTGATGTCGTCTAATTAGTTTCTTGATATTGAAATTAAATCCATCAAACTACAGCACCTTCTTTGATGGATTTCATGTCAATATCAAGAAACTAATTAGACAACATCAAAGGCTTAATATAAAAATAAGTAGATACAATATGTCTATATTATTCAACAATATATAAAGCAACAAAATCAGCAAAAAACAGCAAAAAAAGACATATATATTGCATATGAAATATCTGTTTATATTTCTGAAATGAGGTATTGTAATTATTTATATTGTTCGGACTGTTATCTTCATCTTTATTGGCATGTTCACAACATCATGACCATGACAATAAAGCTGACGACAACAGTCTGAACAATGTAAATAATTGCATATGAAATATAGTAAAAATAAAAAAACAAATTAATATATGCAAAAAATAACTTCATATCTGAGAGAGTAATAAAGGCTAAAAAGTATAACAAACAATTTCAATATTGGTGTTTATTCATATGCTGGTATTAATGGTTTTACAACTAAAAGATAAATACTACAGAAAAGAGAGAACATTTAATTTACATCATTATAAAAATGCTTCAGTGGAATTATATTGCACTTAAGATGTAACCTCATACTTTTTACCTACCACTGAGCATTATATATATATACTATACACACACACACACACACACATATATATATGTGGTGCGATGGGTAAATTGTCGCCATTTTTTTTGGGGGGGGGGGGCATTCCAAAGCAGCAGACAGTAATGATACCAACTTATGTAATTGTAGAAATCCTAACGACTGTCCATTACAAAATAGGTGTCAAACTGATTCCCTTGTTTACCTGAGTACTATTTCGTCTAGAGAAAATCCAACAGTTAAAAAATTTTATATCGGCAGTACCAAAAATTCCTTGTGGTATGAACATATATTATCTTTCATCAACAATGCGTACAGTAGTAGAACGTCCCTTTCCAAATATCTTTGATACTTAAAAGTTAACAAAACTCCTACAGTAAAATGGAAAATATTAAAAAAAAAATAGGACTTGTAAATCCTTACATGATCTATATTCCCTGTGTTTACAAGAAATATTACATATTATAAAGTTTGCTAACAGAAAAGTTCTGTTAAACCAAAGAAATGAATTAACGGTGTTATGCCAGCATTGTCTATCTTTTACCTTAAAATATAGTTAAAAAAAATTTTCATAAATAATTACATATTACAATTTTATAGACATTTTTATACATTGGTCCACCCAATACAGGCATTTCTTTTATTTGATTTATTCAACTTTAATATTTCCATGTTTTGTCATCTATTCAGCATTATTAGCATCGTATATAAATGTTACACATTTTTAATTATATCAATTGGCTCTTTTAAGAAGATTCCTGAATTTAAAAAATATTTAAAAAAAAAAATTGTTTCTGATAACTTTGTCTACTTCAACAAATCAGAACATCATACCTGGCTACATTCATAATACATTTGTCGCTGCCATGTTTTCTATGATCGTTGGATGACATGAAAAAATAACCCATCCACCTCAACCCTCTGACCATATTTTTCTATTTTAGTGTAGATCTGACTTTTAATTGGTTAATCGAGACATACCCACAAATATATTTTTAATTCTGACCTGATACCCCCAGTCAAATAACTTCTGAAAAAAAGTAATGATTTGTTTTTAAATTTCCCTAATAAATCATTTTTATCACACGGTATGTATCATCACCTTGAGAAGTACAATCATATTATTGAAACATGAAAGCTTTTATGTAGCGATGTAAAATGTTTTTATTATAATCTATTATAATAAAAATATTATAATATTTTGCTCTATTTTATATTGAGCACTTTTTAAAAAGTAAATGCTATGAACTGTGGATTTTTACTTCATCTGTTCATTCTCTTATTTGGATACGTGTGTGTGTATGTATGCATGAATTACTTCAAATGTTATTATTTTGTATTTGAAATAAAAGTGTGTAACATGTTTATCTGTCTGCATGCTCAAGATATCTTTATTAAGAAAGTGTGTTCTCTGGTAGGGACTAAACCTGTATTCCCCTTTATAGAGGAAACCACCATTTGATCTGGCATGCTTTACTGCTCAGCCACAAAGAATGTTACAGTGAGCAAAGCTGTTTTCCCTGAGTGAAGGTGATGTGCTTTCCTTAAAAAAAGGAAAATAGAGCATACCAGATCAAACAGTGGTTTCTCCTACAAAAGGTGAATACAAGTTCGATCCCTGCCTTGTGTGTGTGTGTGTGTGTGTAAATGCCCACCTACAATCAGAATGCACAGATTGGGGAGAGTAAACATCAATCTCCTCACCAAAGTAGCCCAACTTTTAAAATGCAGCAAAATTGGAAAAAAAAATTGGAAAAGAGAAATTAAAGCATGTGAAGCAAAAGATGAATTTGAAAAAAAAAGATGAGGAGAGAAATCATTGGATTGGAAGATAAATGAAGAATCAATGACCAATAAAAAGTATTTTAAGCTTGGAAAGCTAAAAGTTAAAGAAAAACAAAAAGGTTTGGCTTTTTCCAATGGCCAGAGATACTGAAAACATTATAAATATTATTATCTCAAAGTATGTGCATTTTGTTTTATTTTCATTATTAATATTTTCAATGTTTTTAGCAGCCCTGGAGTTGGAAAGATACAAAAATGTCCAAATAAAAAGTGACAGATTTTCTCCCAAAATGGATACAATTAAATATTCTCACCATCTTTACCAGAGAAAGAACTCTAAAAGAAAAAAGTCCAAACAAAAACAAGCAAAATGTTAAAATGTGTATGGAATGTTATTGACTGTAATATAAGAAAAAAAAAAGAAAACACACACAAAAAATAAGAGAGAGGAAGGGAGACAAGTGGGTGACAAGATAGGAGGAGGTAGCAACGCATATAGAACTAGAGGTGAATGAGAGGAGACACCACGATGACGAGGAGGAAAGAGGAGATGGCAGGAAGGAGGACAGGAGGAGAGGATGTGGCAAGGAGGAGGAGGAGGAGAGGATGTGGCGAGGAGGAGGAGGAGGAGGAGGGGATGTGAGGAGGAGGAGGAGGAGAGGATTGAGGAGGAGGAGGAGGAGGATGAGGATGAGGATGTGGCGAGGAGAGGATGTGGCGAGGAGAGGATGTGGCGAGGAGAGGATGTGGCGAGGAGAGGATGTGGCGAGGAGGAGGAGAGGATGTGGCGAGGAGGAGGAGAGGATGTGGCGAGGAGGAGGGATACAGACGTGGCGAGGAGGAGGGATACAGACGTGGCGAGGAGGAGGGATACAGACGTGGCGAGGAGGAGGGATACAGACGTGGCGAGGAGGAGGGATACAGACGTGGCGAGGAGGAGGAGGAGGGGACAGACATGGCAAGGAGGAGGAAACAAGACATGGCAAGGAGGAGGAAACAAGACATGGCAAGGAGGAGGAAACAAGACATGGCAAGGAGGAGGAAACAAGACATGGCAAGGAGGAGGCGGACAGATGTGGCGAGGAGGAGGAAACAAGACATGGCAAGGAGGAGTAGGAAGATTAGTTTTATAGCTGTCATAAAAAAGTATAAAAATGCTTTATCAATCTTAAACAGAAATGATACAAATGCAAATATGTTGTATAAACTCTTGAGTTTAAATATCTTCATTACTGCATCATCATTTGAAGTATTTTCCATCTTTTCCTACATTTATTTTTCCTTTTATTCAAAGAATTCTGATTATCATAAAAATCAAAGAAAATTTTTAAAAAAAACCTAAGAGAAATCAAACAAATGAACATGAAACAATGTAATTAAATTCTAAAATTAATTTATATTTAATTCATACAAGTGGATTAGATTCAATATTGTTAGTTGCATATCCTTGAGAAATCTGACAGATTAATAAAAAACCCCAATAAGGATAAGACTGAATTTGGAAACAACTTAATTACCTAAGATAGCAGAGGGTTGTTAGAAGAATTTGCAGAGAGCTGTTTCAACAATTTTACTTCAAAACATTTGTAGATTTGAAAAACATACATACATTGCCCAATTCCTTGCAGATGTTTCATCAACATTATCTGATGAATCCAAAGTGTGAACAGATCTATATTTGTCCTTCACAAAATCAACAAATTTCTCCACATCTTTCTTATGGAAATCCACCTAGAAAAGAGATTATCAGATTTTAATTCTAAATAAAAGCAACATTTCTGTTGTTTCAAAGTCTTTGAGAATTAATGATTTTGTCCGATTAGCCAAAGTCAACCAAGTATTAATAATTCACCTCTAACCTAGAATTTCTTCATAATTGTTCTAATAATTTTGTTTTTGTTTGATAAATCCATTCCAAATATTTAATGAGCAAATGGAAACAGTGCCTGACATTTTCTTTTTGACCTTCTATTAAAGTAATTAAAACCAACACTTGGGCTAAATAATAAATTATCTGTCAAAAGAGATATAACTTCATGTTTCAACTGCTAAATAAAAACTCATTTTTCTTTGAAAAAAGGAAAAAGAAGAAAAGGAAAAGAAGAAAGAGAGAAAGAAGAGAGAAAGAAAAGAGAAAAGAGAAAAAAGAGAAAGAAAAGAGAAAGAGAGAAAAAAGAGAAAGAAAAGAGAAAGAGAGAAAAAAGAGAAAGAAAAGAGAAAGAGAGAAAAAAGAGAAAGAAAAGAGAAAGAGAGAAAAAAGAGAAAGAAAAGAGAAAGAGAGAAAAAAGAGAAAGAAAAGAGAAAGAGAGAAAAAAGAGAAAGAAAAGAGAAAGAGAGAAAAAAGAGAAAGAAAAGAGAAAGAGAGAAAAAAGAGAAAGAAAAGAGAAAGAGAGAAAAAAGAGAAAGAAAAGAGAAAGAGAGAAAAAAGAGAAAGAAAAGAGAAAGAGAGAAAAAAGAGAAAGAAAAGAGAAAGAGAGAAAAAAGAGAAAGAAAAGAGAAAGAGAGAAAAAAGAGAAAGAAAAGAGAAAGAGAGAAAAAAGAGAAAGAAAAGAGAAAGAGAGAAAAAAGAGAAAGAAAAGAGAAAGAGAGAAAAAAGAGAAAGAAAAGAGAAAGAGAGAAAAAAGAGAAAGAAAAGAGAAAGAGAAGAAAGAGAGAAAGAAAAGAGAAAGAGAAGAAAGAGAGAAAGAGAAAAGAGAAAGAGAAGAAAGAGAGAAAGAGAGAAAGAGAAAAAAGAGAGAAAAGAGAAAGAGAGAAAAGAGAAAAGAGAAAGAGAAAAAAAGAGAGAAAAGAGAAAGAGAAAAAAAGAGAGAAAAGAGAAAGAGAAAAAAAGAGAGAAAAGAGAAAGAGAAAAAAAGAGAGAAAAGAGAAAGAGAAAAAAAGAGAGAAAAGAGAAAGAGAAAAAAAGAGAGAAAAGAGAAAGAGAAAAAAAGAGAGAAAAGAGAAAGAGAAAAAAAGAGAGAAAAGAGAAAAAAAGAGAGAAAAGAGAAAAAGAGAGAGAAAAGAGAAAAAGAGAGAGAAAAGAGAAAAAAAGAGAGAAAAGAGAAAAAAAGAGAGAAAAGAGAAAAAAAGAGAGAAAAGAGAAAAAAAGAGAGAAAAGAGAAAAAAAGAGAGAAAAGAGAAAAAAAGAGAGAAAAGAGAAAAAAAGAGAGAAAAGAGAAAAAAAGAGAGAAAAGAGAAAAAAAGAGAGAAAAGAGAAAAAAAGAGAGAAAAGAGAAAAAAAGAGAGAAAAGAGAAAAAAAGAGAGAAAAGAGAAAAAAAGAGAGAAAAGAGAAAAAAAGAGAGAAAAGAGAAAAAAAGAGAGAAAAGAGAAAAAAAGAGAGAAAAGAGAAAAAAAGAGAGAAAAGAGAAAAAAAGAGAGAAAAGAGAAAAAAAGAGAGAAAAGAGAAAGAGAAAAAAAGAGAGAAAAGAGAAAGAGAAAAAAAGAGAGAAAAGAGAAAGAGAAAAAAAGAGAGAAAAGAGAAAGAGAAAAAAAGAGAGAAAAGAGAAAGAGAAAAAAAGAGAGAAAAGAGAAAGAGAAAAAAAGAGAGAAAAGAGAAAGAGAAAAAAAGAGAGAAAAGAGAAAGAGAAAAAAAGAGAGAAAAGAGAAAGAGAAAAAAAGAGAGAAAAGAGAAAGAGAAAAAAAGAGAGAAAAGAGAAAGAGAGAAAAAAAGAGAGAAAAGAGAAAGAGAGAAAAAAAGAGAGAAAAGAGAAAGAGAGAAAAAAAGAGAGAAAAGAGAAAGAGAGAAAAAAAGAGAGAAAAGAGAAAGAGAGAAAAAAAGAGAGAAAAGAGAAAGAGAGAAAAAAAGAGAGAAAAGAGAAAGAGAGAAAAAAAGAGAGAAAAGAGAAAGAGAGAAAAAAAGAGAGAAAAGAGAAAGAGAGAAAAAAAGAGAGAAAAGAGAAAGAGAGAAAAAAAGAGAGAAAAGAGAAAGAGAGAAAAAAAGAGAGAAAAGAGAAAGAGAAAAAAAGAGAGAAAAGAGAAAGAGAAAAAAAGAGAGAAAAGAGAAAGAGAGAAAAAAAGAGAGAAAAGAGAAAGAGAGAAAAAAAGAGAGAAAAGAGAAAGAGAGAAAAAAAGAGAGAAAAGAGAAAGAGAGAAAAAAAGAGAGAAAAGAGAGAAAAAAAGAGAGAAAAGAGAAAGAGAGAAAAAAGAGAGAAAAGAGAACGAGAAAAAAAGAGAGAAAAGAGAAAGAGAAAAAAAGAGAGAAAAGAGAAAGAGAGAAAAAAAGAGAGAAAAGAGAAAGAGAGAAAAAAAGAGAGAAAAGAGAAAGAGAGAAAAAAAGAGAGAAAAGAGAAAGAGAGAAAAAAAGAGAGAAAAGAGAAAGAGAGAAAAAAGAGAAAAGAGAAAGAGAGAAAAAAAGAGAGAAAAGAGAAAGAGAAAAAAAGAGAGAAAAGAGAAAGAGAAAAAAAGAGAGAAAAGAGAAAGAGAAAAAAAGAGAGAAAAAAGAGAAAAAAAGAGAGAAAAGAGAAAGAGAAAAAAGAGAGAAAAGAGAACGAGAGAAAAAAAGAGAGAAAAGAGAAAGAGAAAAAAAGAGAGAAAAGAGAAAGAGAGAAAAAAAGAGAGAAAAGAGAAAGAGAAAAAAAGAGAGAAAAGAGAAAGAGAGAAAAAAAGAGAGAAAAGAGAAAGAGAGAAAAAAAGAGAGAAAAGAGAAAGAGAGAAAAAAAGAGAGAAAAGAGAAAGAGAGAAAAAAAGAGAGAAAAGAGAAAGAGAGAAAAAAAGAGAGAAAAGAGAAAGAGAGAAAAAAAGAGAGAAAAGAGAAAGAGAGAAAAAAAGAGAGAAAAGAGAAAGAGAGAAAAAAAGAGAGAAAAGAGAAAGAGAGAAAAAAAGAGAGAAAAGAGAAAGAGAGAAAAAAAGAGAGAAAAGAGAAAGAGAGAAAAAAAGAGAGAAAAGAGAAAGAGAGAAAAAAGAGAGAAAAGAGAACGAGAGAAAAAAAGAGAGAAAAGAGAAAGAGAAAAAAAGAGAGAAAAGAGAAAGAGAGAAAAAAAGAGAGAAAAGAGAAAGAGAGAAAAAAGAGAGAAAAGAGAAAGAGAGAAAAAAAGAGAGAAAAGAGAAAGAGAGAAAAAAAAGAGAGAAAAGAGAAAGAGAAAAAAAGAGAGAAGAGAAAGAGAGAAAAAAGAGAGAAAAGAGAAAGAGAAAAAAGAGAGAAAAGAGAAAGAGAAAAAAGAGAGAAAAGAGAAAGAGAGAAAAAAGAGAGAAAAGAGAAAGAGAAAAAAGAGAGAAAGAGAAAAAAGAGAGAAAGAGAAAAAAGAGAGAAAGAGAAAAAAGAGAGAAAGAGAAAAAAGAGAAAGAGAGAAAAAAGAGAAAGAGAGAAAAAAGAGAAAGAGAGAAAAAAAGAGAAAGAGAGAAAAAAGAGAAAGAGAGAAAAAAAGAGAAAGAGAGAAAAAAAAAGAGAAAAAAAAGAGAGAAAAAAGAGAAAGAGAGAAAAAAGAGAAAGAGAAAAAAAGAGAAAGAGAAAAAAGAGAAAGAGAAAAAAGAGAAAGAGAAAAAAAGAGAAAGAGAAAAAAAGAGAAAGAGAGAAAAAAGAGAAAGAGAGAAAAAAAGAAAAAGAGAGAAAAAAAGAGAAAGAGAGAAAAAAAGAGAAAGAGAAAAAAGAGAATGAGAAAAAAGAGAATGAGAAAAAAGAGAATGAGAAAATGAGAAAAAGAGAATGAGAAAATGAGAAAAAAGAAAAAGAAAAACAGGAAAAGAAAAACAGGAAAAGAAAAAAAGAAAAAGAAAAAAAGAAAAAGAAAAAAAGAAAAAGAAAAAAAGAAAAAGAAAAAGTAAAAAAAAAATGAAAAAGGAAAAGAAAAAGAAAAAAATCAACATCTATTATAAGTAAATTTATGAAAAAGTGCATGCCAGAAGGAGTCAGGTACTTTCTGGAACAATAGAATGAGATGAAACAGTTCCAGCCCAGATATTGCAGCAATAACCCATTTTTGGTCTAATCTGAATCTTGTAAAGATAAAGCATGCCAGAAGGAGTCAGGTACTTCTTGAAGTGATCCAATCATTTTTTCTGCAATTTTAGCAATGGATTATTTATAGGAGTTCCTCTTGATGCCTGGAGTGAACTTGGAAATTATGTCCAGCATGGATGGTATAATGGTTATCGGCGTGGAAAATAGAATTGGCAAGCCAAGTTGAAATTACAACAAAGTTAATTTTGTCCACTCTGTACTAATAACATAAGAAAAGGTATGAATCTATTTCATCTTTTCCAAAGGCAGACTGAGCTAATGAAGACAGAAAATGAAGTCACAATGTGAGGCAGGTAAATGAAAAGATTTGATAAAGACTTTAAAACATTTTTGGCTTTGAATAATTGGAATGTGCTAATATTGTTTATATATAGAAAATAAATGCTTAGAATACAATCCTTAAATTAAAGTCTGATAAAAGTTACTCTAAGTATGAAAATTGATTATTAAGAACATTTCTGTGTAAAATTATTGAATGTGATTTAACAGAAAAGTGTAAATAAAAAAGCAGTGATTTTTATAAAAATTGACAGTAAAATATAATGTTTTTTTTTGTACTCATTCATTTTCAAAACCTAATATATTAGATTTTATAATTTATAACATTTTAATGGTGTTTTTATTAGGCTATTAACAACTATACATTTTAATAATGTTTTTATTAGGATACTAACAACTAGAACGATAAAGTTAAAAACATTTTAATTTTAGGATGGTTTGAAATTTTGGTGGGGAAGACTAAAGTTGTTTTTCAGGATATTTCCAGGATGATGGAGAAAAAAAAAATTTAGTCTGGAGTCTAGTACCTGTTACATTAACATTTACAGGAGCCAATGTTGCATCAACAAACAAGTTAATATTTATATTATCAGTTTAACAGAAATCAGAATCTACTTACAGAGTTGTGAATGAACAAATCAATGTTGGAGGTGGGATAGTTCATTCGATAGACTTTTTCAAAGAATTCTTCTATAAATGGAACACTGCTCTCAACAAAGATTGCAATCATCACATTGGGATAATCTGGCAGCTGAAATGAAAAAAAAAAATTGTCTTAAAAAGAAAATCAAGTTATGATAAAGAAATTATATATATATATATATATATATATATATATATATATATATATATATATTAAGCATTCAACCCCAAGAAAGGCAGGAAGCCACTAGCATGCAAGGGATTATAGAGTTGGAGTAAGAACGAAGAGGAGTGACAGAGGAAAGGATGAAGAGACGATTAGGGGATAGATCAGGGCATCTGGAGACATCGATTGATGTTACATTTGAATAGTTGGAGATTATAGCTATCAGGAAAACAAGAAATGGGGATGGAGTTCCACAGGCAAGAAGTGTGAGACATGAAGCTATTGGAGTAGAAGAGATGGCTATATTTAACAGTTTCGACAGTGAAAGGGTGAGAGCGAGATGCCAGCCTAGTTGTACGTTTAAATTCATGATGTCTGGGAACCAGTGAAAGCAACTCATCGGAGCAGTTACCATGAAAGTATTTGTAAAAAAAGACAGAGGGAGGCAACAGCACATCTGTGAGAGAGCAGCTGCAGACAAGATGCCAGATCAGTGTGTGTGTGTGTATATATATATATATATATATATATATATATATATTATGTTGGTGTCATACATTGACATAATCTGTTCTTGTGGCATAGTGTCAACAAGACTCATCAAAACTCAAGAACATTTCAGAACATTCTTGAAAAGTAAATGATGCCAGTTTTCTGGAGCTCTACAATCTTTCTCTCAATTCCAATACTCCCCAAGTACTTTCTACTATTTTCTAGTTGCTGTTCCAAGTGTAGGAATTAGTTCTACATTCATGTTCCATAGCTTCTTCAGCACCCTAGCCAGATTCTGGTATTTTTTAATATATATACACTTACACAGGTCTGTTTGAAAATAATACGACTATTTAATATGAATGAAAAATTAAGTGAATGGTATTCTAGTCCTCTTTAAAGTACTCCGACTCGGAACCACACACATCCCCACCACACTTTTCAAAACAATCTGCAAACTCCTCTTTCAGCATTACTATCAAATTTGAACTGTGGGTGGGTGGGTGTAACTGACAGACTTTTGTTCTTGCAAAATATTTTTTTCTGATAAGACCAGTTCACTGGCAAAACATGAAAAATTGGAGTCTTCCAAATTGTCTTGTATATGAGGGAAAAAATTATCTGCACTTTTGTCAAAAGATATGTAATGTCTAAAGTGCAGGTAATTGACTTAACCTTTACAATTCCATCAGATTTGCATCCAACTTATATAATCTAGGTACATCAATATATAATCTAGGTACATCAATATATCCACAGCTTAATGATGCACAAAAAAGTATTTATTTAACACTAAAAATACATCTCTATGAGGAACTTTTGTTTTTTATATCTTCATTTTTAGTGATTCTTTAGCTGCCTTTCCATTTCCCAGGATGCCTTTATGGCTAGGGATCCAGCAAAATATGATGTGTTTTTGAATACAAAGTAAATTGATTTTGTTTAAAAGTTTGACTATAATAGGGTTGGCCAAGTTTTTATACTTCAGTGATGTAAAGACAGAGAGGGAGTCTGAGAATATAATGAATCTGTCTGACTCACCATCTGCAATAATGTCCAAAGCTAAGTTTATTGCCACAGCTTCTGTGCTAAACAAATTGAGAATTTTTCAGGTAGGCACTTTTGAAATATGTTTCCATTATTGCTGAGCAGCCAACTCTATTGATATTTTTGGATGTGCATTATGATCATATTTTCAGTGTGTATACAGTTGCGGCCAAAATGTTCAGAACGGCATTGTTTTCGTCAGAAAAGTAGGTATAAGTTTTTATCAAAGTTGTTTTATATTCTATAATAAATACGGTATCATTTGTTATTGTCTGTGATTTTGGTGTAATTTGAGAGGATAATACAAAAGTTATGAATGATTTAGTGATTTACTGCAAAACCCATGGTGGCCAAAATGATCAGAAAATATCCTCTCAAATTACACCAAAATCTCAGACAATAACAATTAATATCGTATTTATTGTCTGTGAAAATTATAGAATATAAAACAACTTTGATAAAAACTTATGCCTACTTTTCTGATGAAAACAATGCCGTTCTGAACATTTTGGCCGCAACTGTATGCTTACAATTTGTATGTTTTTGATGGATATTATGAATTTCTCCCGTGAATACAGTTGTATCAGTTTAAATTTGGGAGTGTTTTGCCAGCCTTAATATTACAGTGGGATATTTTATTAAATAGGGAGGAGTTTTTGAGAGAATAGATTCAAGTATTGGAGAAGAGTTTATTTCGAGTTCTTTGAAATTGTTTTCTACGTGGATGCCAAGAGGATTTTCCTTTAACTTATATAACTCATATTGAGGTTGGAGAACACAGTTGTGAGCTGAATTATTTAAGCATGGACAAAGCTTGGTGTAATATTGCAGTGCCAGCTTATGTTGTCTTAATGCAAAGGTGGTTCATGTGCCTCAGCATATAAGCTTTCAATTGGGGACGTATTATAAGCTCCTAAAATGAGTCACGGACTCTGGTGATGGATGCTATTTAGTTTTTTCGTGTATGATTTTCTTGCTGCACCATAGATAAAGCATGTATAATCCAATTTGGATCTAACCAATGACCGATAGAGTTTTAGTAACATCTGTCAGCTCCCCAGTCTTAGTGAGAGATGACCGAGCAGATGTATAGCTTTATTGCATTTCTCTCAAAGGTATTTTGTATGTGGTATGAAGGATAATTTTTTTATCAAAAATTATCCCTAGGTATTTGTGTTGATCTACTACAGCCACTTCTGTACCATCGAGTCTTAATTCACGATTATGGTGGAGCTTTTGAAGTTGACTGAAGTGTACACATTGAGCTTTTTGTTTGGAGAATCTGAATCCATTTTCTGTGACCCACTTGTTTGCTTTATTGAGACATTGTTGGAGTTGTCATTCAATTGTATGGATATTTTTCAATCTGTAATATATTAGAAGATCATCTACATACAGTAAACAGTCAACTCTGAGGTTCAAGCATTTAACGATGCCATTTATTTTGACGTTGAAGAGCATCACTGATAATATGCTTCCTTGAAGGGCACCCATTTATTTCTTGTTCATATAGGTCTGATAGTGTGGTACCAATACAAACATTTATCCTGTCAGGAAGTTATTAATAAGAATTGGCAGTCTTTCTTTAAGGCCCATTTCATTTATATCTTTCATGATACCATATCTCCATAGGCTTTTTCCAGATCAAGGAATACTGCTATTAAATGTTCCTTTTTAATGAAAGAATTTCTGACAAAGACTCCAGTTGAACCAGATGATTGATTGTACTTTTCTTATTTCTGAAGCTAGCTTGGAAATTTGTAATTTTATTATTAGCTTCACGAGACAAAGTAAGCCTATTATTAACAATTCTTTCAAATGTTTTGCATAAACAACTCCTAAGTGTGATTGGACAATAGTTTGAGGGATTTTCTATGTTCTTTCCAGGTTTCAGGATGGGAATAATGGTAGCTGGTTTCCAGTAACCGGGACTATTACCATTGACCTATATGTAGTTGGGAATTTTGAATAGTTAGTTCAAGGAAACATTTGGTGAGTTTTTTTTAGAATATTGAAGTTGAGGTTTTCAGTTTTTTGTTAGGTTATCTTTAGGTTTCCATTTTTTTTCTGGATTGTTTTTAGGTAATTTTTTTGTCTTACAGGGTTTCCTTTTTGCATATGTTGAATATTTTATTTCTTTTTTCTATGTCGATTTTAGGAGATTTCTTCCTTAGAGTTTTCTTTTTGATTAAGTTGCGCATTTTCTTTCTTTTTGTGTTTCATTTTTTTTTTTTTTTTGTTTGTTAGAGATTTTCCTCTGGGTTATAGGTGAGGAATGTCTAGATTGAGATGTGCAACTAGATGCTTCTTTTGGTCTTTTAGTTTTTATGTTTGGCCAATTCAAATTTTCTATATTTTGATTGGGAATATCAGCTTTTATTAAGGGATGTGGTGTAACTCTTCGCTTTTCTCGGTTGATATCAGTTTTCATTATTTCAATTAATTTCTTAAGCACTTGAATTAATGTTGTTAATTCACAGTAATCATATTTCTCACCAGTGTTGTTGGGTTTTAATTTATTTGCATAATTTATTATAATATTTTCTCTAGTATTTTCAGTAATTTTCCTGGCTTCAGGAAAAATTTTCTTTCTCGTATATTTGATGTCAATTATTTCGTTTTACTAAACTTTACATAGGTGTGAGTATTGTGCCGTTCCTTATTTTATTTTCCATACACACAATAAAAATTAATTCACACCACGGGTATAAAAAAATGCAACTGCGCGGGAACTCACTCCTCACCATACCCTGTGGGGTCAAAAACAAGAACGGCGCACCCAAAAGTTCAGACGTAGTGAAAAGCACACCACGTGGTAAAAAAATATGATTTATTGACCAATCAGGGCTCGACATAAGAAACCCATTTCTTAATCTCCCCAGAGCCTCATCATTCAGATATAAGGAAGGTAGAAACTCTCATCAGACCAGAGGGAGAACAGCGACAAGCTGACACCAAAGCGACACGGACAGCTTCGAACACACACACACAGAGAATTCAGCAGTTCACACAACAGGCAGTATCGCGTATCAGTGAACATTCCTTCACCCTCTCTTTCTTTCATCTCGCTCGCTACACATCGTCCTACCTTTTCCCTCTCACATTCCCAGTGCCTTTCTTTCTCCTTTTCTTCCACTGCTTTACGGACAATTTCATTTTTGTACAAAAAAAATAATTCTTATATTTTTTTTTACGAAAATAAACAAAAGTTTATTTTGCTTTATTTGTAGTGCATTTTTCTTTTATTATTTGTCTGAGGGACTTCTTTGCACCCTCTACAGTATACAGGGTGGTTCTCATTACAATTTATGCATCTGTCTTCATGATGCCCAAATCTTTGGCAGTTATGACATCTTAAAGGTCTGGGAATGTAGATTTTCACTTTTGTGATGATATACCCTATTTATTATTTCAGCTGGTAGTTTTGGATTTATTGAATATATACAGTATGTGTGTGTTGGTGTTTAAGGAGTGGCCATTTCTTTTGTTATTTTGGTTAAATCTATTACATTTTGTTTTTTTAGGTTAACTTTGATTTCTTCTAGAGAACAAGCTACCGGGTCTGGACTTTTGATTACACCTCTAAAAGTGTTTACACTTTGATGTGGATAGGTTTTGATTTTTAAATTATTAAAATGTTGACCACTTGAGAATTTTGTCTGCATATATTTTTTTCCTATTTGAATTATTATTGTGTTATTTGATTTTTTTTTTACAGCTACAGGATTAATTTGAGAGTATATTACTTTTTCAAATATAAAAGGAGATTGTTTTGTTATCGTATTTTCTTCAAGTGACTCCATTAGTAAATATTGAAGGAAGTAACAATGCAAATTTGGTTCTTTATTAAAACTTGATTCAGATAAGGGTCTTTTCATTTTCTTTGTTGCCATATTATGTCTCTTTTACTTTCATCATCTTTGCACCCACCATCCTTAGAGCCCTATCGTGGGAGATGGCTGGGGGAATCCCATTCATCCAAGCATCCCAGGGATACAAAAATGGTATACTCAGATTTATAGTTTATATGTAGTCATCAATAATTTCTTTCATTCATCTACCCATGCAAAGTTGAACATAAGTTTTAATTTTTGATGATACATTTTAGTTATAACCTGACTGACCCTTGCCACTGCCTTCTAATACCAATTCGATTAAAATCGGTTGTTGTGTGTAAGATCTTTTATTTTTTGAGGAGGTTGTGAAGTTATAGTGTTTCTGGAGGGTGAATTGGTACTAGGGCTTGACATGACTAGCCGAATGATCAGATCAGGCCTCCCTGACTGCCCATCTAGCCTAAGTGAGGGCCAAAGTAGTGTGAGAATTCAGAAGTATTCTACAAAATGCCTGAGGTCCTCAACTACAAGGATCCTGTCCTCAGGCATCCTGGGTTGCCACCCACAGCAAACAGGTGGCTTTATTGATGATGTGTGTGTGTGTGTGGGGGGGGTCTTACTCCTTGGCAAAGGTGCAGTCGGCATATTCTGAAGCTCCAGCCTACAGGGTGGAGAAGACTTGGTTTACCATTTGGAAAAATTGACAAAAATAAGATAGATCTGGCCATGGAAATTTGATTCAGAAATAACACTAATAAATAATATCACCTTTGTGTCAGCCAGAGAAAGGACATTCTTGTTACAAGAGAGACATCCAGAAGACTTTGTCCAGCCATCAACAAGGTAATTGGCAAGGCGGTTAAACTCGGGCTGAAAAGACAATATAAAAAAAGAATCATAGGAAAGGCATAAAATTTTAGAAAAGCTAATGGTTGCCCAGTGATATCACTGAGCAAAAAAAAAAAAAAATGGTGATTTTCTTAGTGTAGCTTAGATATGGCACAAGGATGAAAGTATGGGGTACCCAGTGAGGATTGAACTCACTACTTGGTCATAATTGCTCTAGTGAGACAAGCTTGTTAACCATTACACCAAGCTGAAGTGCCCTGGTGATGGTATAGATAGTGATTTTCTAAGCATAGCTTAATAATGTCTTTCTTATATTCTTTCACACTTGATAACTCCCTGCATGTTAGTGGCTTTGTTGCCTTGCTTGAAGTGAAATGATTTAAAAAATATTGATTAAAACAGTAGAGATACAAAAAAAGATTTTGATTTTTATCCTCTAAGTTATTCAAGGATATTATTTTCATCCATGTTGTTTTTAGTTACTTTTAAGCTACTGTCTATTTTGGTCTTTCATAGATGCATATTTAATCCAGTTAGATTTTTATTATCTTTTATGGATTATTTCAGATTTGAGTAACAAAGTATCAATAAAGTAGCCAAGTGAATTAAATTGTGGCATAGTAATTGTGAGTTCAATCCTTGGGCCAGGAATTGAGACTTAAACTCAAAGAAACAATTGCAACAATAAATGAACAATACAAAAAATAGAACAAGACATCTGTGGACATGGACAGTGGAATGCAAATACTTTACCCCTATAGATTAAATAAAAGATTCAGTTCTAAATTCCCTGAGATCAACTGACACCTGAAGAAAACCAAAGAGCCCATTGGTGAAAATGTTGTGATAATAACAAAGATGAGGACATTAGTCCAAATGTAAATAAAACCATTCCAGTTGATATTCTGGAAAAGACATTCTAGTTTTATGTACTGAACAGAATTATACAGAGTGTGATGGGTAAATTGTCACCATTTTATATTTTTAATTTCACACATGCACATTTTTATCAACTGCACAGTATAACAGGGTCAGTTGGGCACCATCTGTGAGAAAAAGACCACCATGACACAATTCGCTCCGCCAGAAATTTCTCAGTAAGAGAAAAAGCACTATGACAATTCTCTCTGACAGAAATTTGGAAATGGCATTCATACTGGAAGCTCCAATATGAACATTTCACAGTGTTTGGGTGTCAGTCTGAGGTCTGAGCATGTTGCGTAGGATTCAGAAAGAGTTGGATGAGTTTCATGGTGATTACGAAGGTGTTTGGAGTGATCACTAGTGACAGCGACATCATACCTGCATTCATCTTCCTCCAGGGCCTCAGACTCAGCATGGAGACCTACATCAAGTACATTGAGGAGGTAGTGCTGCCCTGGGTCAAGAGGGTGGCTACTGGAAGAACCTATGTCTGACAACAAGACTCTGCACCATGCCACACAAGCAGGAGAACCCAGTCATATCTGTCAGACAATTTCAGCGACCACATAACTCCTAACATCTGGCCACCTAACTCTCCAGGCTGCAACCCCTTTGATTATTATGCATGGGGCACAGTTGAGTGAGAGACCAACAAAACTCCTTGTAATACCAAACATGAACTGAAGGCAAGGATTATGATAGCATTCACCAACTTAAACAAAGAAACCATCCAGAAGAGTTGCAGGAGATTCTGAAGTTGTTTGTAAGCCATGGTTGAAGCCAATGGTGATTTCATTGAATAAATTTACTCTTTAGTATTTCCAAGTATTTTTGTGTAATTTTGGTAAATATATGTGTTAAAATGAGGTCAGTGTTATTTTCATTTTTGCGTAATTTAGATGACAATCTATTCATCGCACCATATATATATACACACACACACACACACACATATATATATAGGGGGGGGTGAAAAGTAATGCCTCATTTTAAAAATATTTATACAGTGTTACCTTAAGTCATTTTCGAGGATACATCAGTTTTTCTTAAATATTATATAGAAAAATAAAACTTAGATCATTTTTCTTGAGTTTACATTGGCTGTTAAAAAATATTAGAAAAGTCAAAACACTAAAATAACAATAAACACATAAAATCATATTTAAATAAATTGAAAAATAATATTATGTATATATACATATATATATATATCATAAAATCATCATAAACAAAAATTAGCATAAAGTATGTTCAACAAATATTCTTATTTCAAATTCCTGACAACAGGTGGCACTCGTGCTGTTTTCTGTTCCAACACACATTTTGAATTCAGACTTGTTTACATCTGTGCTCTGCCATTGATGTTCTTTCAATTACATTTCAGTTGTGATTTAGAATGCATTTTTGCCCATGGCCCCAAAGAAAAGTCTATATTGCTGGAAGATAAGGTGGAAATTAACTATTTTATTCAGAATACTGTACGTACATATCATAAATACTGTAATAGCCAATGTGGAGTACTTATTTGAGGTTTATAGTGTGGTTATTTCAACTTAAGTCATTTTTCAACCTAAGTCGTGACCTCTGGAACCAATTAACGATGTAGGGTGAGGCATACCTGTAATTAATTTATTAACTATAATTTTCACAAGAAATGGATATGAGAGGAAAGCGTTTCGCATGAGGTTTTATTTAAAATTCAATATGGGCATCAGATTTGGATACTAGCTTCTTGAGTCACCCAGGAATTGTGTCAACTGATTTCATCAGAAACTCTTGCGATATGGAAGAGTTAACTTCTCGTATTCGCCCTTCAAGTTCTTCCAAAGTCTTGGTTTGGTATAGGAGACTTGCTCCTTTAAACAAAGAAAAAAGTCACAAGAGGTTAAATCAGGACTTCTGGCTGGCCACTCATACATAAAATAGGGAGTTACTTTTCTATCACCCTGTATATATACAATTCTTTAGGGGGTGAGGAACCACTGATAGTATTTTATCATCAGTCACAGAAAGAGTTTTATTCTTTAGCAATTTTGATAAGCTTTATGATCTTAAAATTTGGCTGTTTTCTTTGTTCTATTTTAAATAAATATTTATTAAGCTTTGCTTAGTCAAGTAAAAAGGCCACAATATTAGTACACTTAATGAAGATTTAACATACAAACAACACTAGCTTATTAACCATCACCCTATGGTAAAAATTCCTAGTATTTACTGAATATATGGAATTAAATCCATCTCAGGATATTTAGTATATCTCTTCATAGACAGCTCCTTATTATCCTTTCTCAGTTTCTCGTGTTTTAGTAGCTACAATAATAAAGCATCTGCTCAAATAAATACCAAAATATCATTTTGATTCTTTTATAGTCTTCAGTGTAATAAAAGAAATAAACTTCTTTATACTAAAATTCACTGCCACCTTGGATATTTGGACCCTTATATAATACACTTTTATGTTTTTTGTTAGAGTTGCTATTATAAATTGCCATGTAAGACAATCTGCTTTAGTTTGGTAAACAAACAAATTTATTAAGCTATAAAAAAAATTATGCTAATGTCTCCGAGTTTTTCTTCTCTATCATTCCACGAGACACATTTATTTTCTTTATTCTTTTTTAAATCAATTCATCCCAAGCAAGTTGATAATGTCACTAAGACACAAGTGGAAGTGAAAGAGAAGGAAAAGACTTAAGGAAACAGAAACCCAATCCTAAACAGGAAACAAGGGATAAAGCTCTATTCCTATACAAAAGTCTGTGGAGGAATGTGAACCAGACAAAAATTTATGCCTGATGATCATTTAAAATTTTTTTATTTTTTAATTATAAAACAACTCAACCAAGGGAGAAATAACACCGAGAATAACTATGTGGATATAGCTGTTTATATTACCTTAAATAAAACTATGGAATGGACATACATTTATGTCAAAGGCAGGTATACAAGATGCATGTGTGTGTCATGTGACAGTAAACGTGTTAATTTGGGCAGAGATTCAGAATGACCTGTTCAGAATTAATTTTATTATATAACCAACAGTTTTTATGAACAGTATAACCATATCAATCACAAAAACACTTTGAATTTCCTTTAATCATTCACAAATTAAACATTGGGGGGGGTGATGAGTACTTGTTGAGAATACCATGGACAGAAACAAGGAACTTTTAAGAATAGGAAAACAAAGAAAATGTTAACAAGCAGAAGGAGAATGATTAAATTTTTGAAACACATGAGGAAAGAAAGCTCAGAGAATTTAACATTCAAAAGGCATATTTCAGACAAGGAAAGCAAAAAGTAACCTACTTAACAAGTTTGCGCAAATGAATAGAGGAACATGTACAACAAAGAAAGGTCATATTGTCAGAATTAACAAAAAGGACGGGAAGTTGTGGAGAACAATAATCGCCTACGTCTTGAATATACATGGCATATACACAGAGATATGGGTGCTTAAAATACTTGACCAAATTGAATGTTCCCGTTTCACATCGATTTAATTCACTCTTCGACAGAATTCAACAATTGCTAATCTTACAGACACAACAACAATGATGAAAAATCCTTTCAGGATACGTCAACTTTTTTCCAAGTACACACAAAAATATATTTACTTACCTTGATTGGACCATTTCCATGAACAAGTGATGACACCTGCCTTGTTTTAACATTGTACATAAAACTGCGGCTACCTTTAAACTTAAGCATCACCTCACCTTTAAAAAGAAATGAAATTATTTTAATATTATTTCATTTTCTAAAGAGATTTAATTGAATCCATACAAAACATCACTTATATTACAAAAAAGACACATGAGGAAAGAAAGCTCAGAGAATTTAACACACAAAAGTATTAAACATTTCAAGTCAATTTAAAAATTGATAACATATTCACTGCTTCCTTTGATATTTAAGCCCTTACATAAGCCATCTATGTTTTTGTTAGTTGCCATTAGAAATTGCAAAAAGTTACTAATGTCTTATGTTGGTAAATAAAATTAAATTTAGAAATACATTCAGTGTTACTTTGGATATTTAACCCCTCACATAATGATAGAGGTACCTCCAAAAAAAACAATACCTAAGTTTAAAATGCATTTTAAAAAATTAAAAAATATTAAAGTTTTTATTTTAGTTTTAATTTCAAGTGCATAGATTAAATTTAATATTCCAAATAAGCAAAATACTTTAGTGTATTTTAAACTGAATTTAAATTGATTAGACGATTTTTTCCCCTCTCCTTATCAATAAAAATTATAAATTCATCCATATTGACAGATCTGTCATATCCTGTCAGCACTCCCACAATTTTGAAGAACGAGTGAGTGTAAAAAGCTTAACCAGCAATCTTTATGAAACTGATCCGGGTTACAAAAGAACTTCAAAGCAATGAGATGTAACATTTCAAAATAAACCACCTTCCATGGTGCAGATGACTAGGATCAAAGTGTAGTATCTGTTCTACCAGCTGACAGCCAGCCCATGGCTCTAGCCATCAGCAGCCGTTCCAGCTAACCGGCCATCATCATCATCTCTAACTTGCCATTGGCCGCTGCTCCAGCCATCTCCGGCTTCCGCTGCTCCAGCCATCTCCGGCTTCCGCTGCTCCAGCTATCCTCACTAGTAGCAACAATATGCAATCAATTGTCCTTTTCAGGACAACGCACTTCAGTAACTACAAAACTGTCCTTCTCAGGACAATGCTCTTCTCATTCTCCACATGAACATGCAGAGATATTTTTTCCTAGTCCCCTGTAACCTTATTTTTGTTGATGTATTTTCTTTAATGAAAATAAACTTGGCATATTTTTTACTCAAGTCATTGTTTTGCTTGTTGTTGTCTCCCATCATTTAATATTTGTTTGCGAGCCAATATACCACCTGCAACAAATCTGTCGACACAAACTAATTCTCTTTATTAAAAAAAACTTTGAAAAAATAAACTATACTTTTCTGAAACTTCCTTTGAGGAAGATTAGCTTATTTAAAGTTTAATTAATCTGAATTGGAACAAATATCAATTTCAGTTTAAGTATTGCAGGAAAATGTTTTCTTTTTTCCACATAGAGTGGGGTGTTTTCCTGACATGTTGAGTGATTTATTGACAGCCTGGTGTTTGAGAAATGTAAGTGTTTATTCTCATTGTATTTGGTTTTGTTATAATTTTAGTAACTGAATTATTCACTTCATCAGTCCTTCTTTCCATAACACTATTACTGTTGTTAGTGACCAACATCTGATTCATATTTGTGTTACACTTTAACTGATTATAGCTTTCTACTATCTTGTAAATGACTTTGTATCTCAACTGATAAATACAAAATCTATGATAGTTCTTGATACTATAATAATTTTATTTACTATATACTTTGGGCTATGTAGTAAAATGGTAGGAGTACACTAGCTATGATAGTAGTAGGGTAGTATCAACCTTACTATCCAACAAGATTTTGTTGTTAAGGAATCTTATTGCACTATTTAGTTAAATAAAATAAAAATTGTCAATTCTGTTTATTCTTACCTAATGCACCATTCAAATTCTGGAAAATCAGAGATTTTGTATCCAAGCGAATATCCCATTTCAACTAGAAATAAAAAAATTAAAAAATACAAATAAGCTTTATTATAATAGGTAAAAGTTTTTAAAAATGCTTTGTGCATATCTGAAGATGAATGTGAGGAAATTTCAAGAATCCCATTTTCACTGAGTGGCAATGTTTCAAAAAAGTCTACATATGTCACTAAACAGGACAATGTATTTATCATCCAGTGCATGCAAAGGAAAATATAAGTTACATTATAATAAGCATAAATTTATTAAACTACCAACAGAAACACTTAACATCTGTCTACATTTCTGAGATGAGCTATTGTAACTATTTACACTATTTACATTGTTCGAACTGTTGTCTTCAGCTTTATTGTCACATTCACAATATTTCGGCCATTGTACGCTCCGGTTTTCTTCAGGTGATATTTATTTGAATTTCAAACCAAACCCAGTATAGTCAATCTGTTTGTTGGCATTTCTAAAGATTGGCTCGATGATGTTTGTGTAGATGCTCTTCCCAGGTTTATTTCCTGAAATGGACTAACATACAACATTCACATTCCTGGGTTGCTCAGTAGAGGAAATGGAACAGATTCTCAGTAACTTTTCTTTTTTTTCTTTTTTTTTTAACCATTTCACCCCCAGCAAGGCAATAGAGCCATTAAGATGCAAGGGCTTACTGAGTTAACACTCAGAATATGAGAAAAAGACATGGTGCCAAAAAAAAAAAAAAAGAATAGACTGATCTTGTTAGTATATTAATGATCACTAATCTCAGCATATTTAAGAAAGATTAATCTGGATTTAAAGCTCAAAAATAAACTTTAAAGACATACTTACACGGAGTGCCTTGTCCAAGAATATTTTCGTAAAATAAAGCTGGTCATCATCCCTGTTGTCAACCTTTTTGTGGTTGAGTATTTCAACAATATCTTTGGCTACTCCGATGTAACCTACAAAAGACAAAACAAAGCAAGATGAGTAAGTATGAATTTTAGAAACACTTATATTTATTTTTTTTACACTTTTTTTAAAGTAGAACGTCAACTGCATTTTTAACTGCTATATCAATTGTGAATTCAGAAAAACAATAGCTAATCTATTATAAAACTAGAGATTTTTTTTTTTTTTTGCTTGCATGCATTTTCTGGTCAGCCAAACAGCTGGAGTTTGGAGATTGAAAATTAGTCTATAAAAGTTGACAATGATGAACAATGGAATAAGTGGCACTGACCTGAGGCTACTAGAAGGTCAATTTATGGTTAAAACTGCTATTTCTGCAAAAAGAGACATCTTTTTTCATGTGTTCTTGTCATAAACTTAAAGCACCCAAATTGTAAGCATTTATATAAACTAGTTTTAAAAAACAACCTAGACAATTAAACATTTATTTACTATGCTAAAGACTAAATTATAAAAATAAAATTTTTATATTTGAGCTTAGCAACTTTAACAAATATGGCAATAACAATCATAAATAGGAATGCTGGTCATTATTTTAAGAAGTAAGGGGGTACAAATAAAAAGACTTGAAATTGACAGTTTTTTCCATTTCACTGAAACAGACATTAAACACTTATCTTCCCTTCTTTCTTTCATTTTCTTACTGAAACCAAGTAGCATCTTTGATATGTCTTGTTTTTTCATACGTTCAAAATGGAATAATCAATTATTTATGAAGTGTTAACAGGAGACATTAAACACTTGTCTTTCTTTTTTTTCACTAAAACCAAGTAGGGTTTTTGATATGTCTTTTGTCTTTCCACATGATCAAAACAGAATAGTCCATTATTTATAGGTTACTGGCAGAGCATAACGGTTGTGCAAACTAATGAAGTGAGGGAGGGAGGGAGAAGCACAACTATTATATATTTACATTGTTCAAACTATCATCCTCATCTTTGTTGCCATATTTATCACAACGTTTCGGCCGTTGTACGCTCCGGCCTACTTCAGGTGGTTGGAATGTCAAACTGAACCCTTTATTTCGCTCACTCAAGGACACATGGCACAGTGGATAAATGCATTAGTTAGATCCAGTGAGAGGACCCAAAGAGTGTGAGTTCAATACCTGGTTAAGGCAGTGAAGAACTTGTAGAGGGGAATTAACAGGAGATAACTGACATCCATTAGACATGGCAGGTGGAACTAGAACAGTCTATCCCAGCAAGCGAAATAAAGGGTTCAGTTCGACATTCCAACCACCTGAAGAAAGCTGGAGTGTACAACAGTTGAAACACTGTGATAAATATGGCAACAAAGATGAGGATGATAGCCTGAACAATGTAAATAGTGTACATAATACTTCATCTCAAAAATATAGACAGATATTATATATTTATTTCTAAAAAATACCAGTGGAGATGCAGGTGGCCAAGTGGTTTGACTCAACAAAACAAGATCCAAATCTAACAGATAATTTCAGTTCACTTTGCACTAATGCTTGTAGAAAAGGCATGAATTCATAAAACCCTTAAAAAAACAGAAGCTATCTGTGCATAGAGTTCTATATTGCTTAACAATAAATCAGTAGATTAGATCAGGGATTTCCAAAAGGAGATTGATGAGACTATCTTTGGTCTTAGGGTGGGTGTCAATGAACACCTGTAGGTTCAAAAGAGAGTTATTAAATAAATCATAATGAGTTATGACTAAAACTAACCAATTTCTAGCCAATTATCAATGTCCTTACTACTGCTTATCAAGCACACCCTTCCCAGTAATGATGTCAAATAAAAATGTATATTAATTTATTTTTAATATATTTTTCATTATCTATATTATTTATCAAATTATTTATCAAATTATTACTTTAACAAACATGTCTACTCTAGTATAGGAAGAAAAATAGAAATGGAATAACAAAATGTAAACCTAAAATAAACATTATCAAAAAACAATAATGAAGGAAAAATGGCAAATTTTTACCATTAAATTAAAATAAATAAATAAATAAAAAAATAATTATCAGGTTCTTTTTGTTTGGTGGTTGATGAGAGATTAAACATTCCATGAAAAAGTTTGGTGACCCCTGGGCTATAATATATCCAGTTGTTTTCAATATTTTTTTTTAATAGTATTGTTCACTCAATACAGGGCCCAAGAGCCATCCAAGGTAGAGGGTTACTAAATGAAGTTGTTGTAAGGGCATAAAAGGAAGCAGTAAGAAGTGCATATTATGAGGATATGTAGTATAGATAATAGTTTGCCCTAGACTGGAAGAGGTTAAGAATTTAGTGATTAGGGAAGCATCATCATCATCATCATCATCCTAACAAATATGTCTAGTATAGAAAGGGAAATAGAAATGGAAAAAAGGAATAACAAAACAAAGCTAAAATAAACCTTATCAAGAAACAATTATTGAGGAAAAATGGCAAAGAAATTTCTACCCTTAAATTTAAAAAAATTAGATTTTTTTTTCATACCTGGAGGTTGATGAAAAATCAAAGATTCCATGGAGGGCTTGATGATCTACAAAGTTTGGTGACCCCTGGGCTATAATATATCCAGTTGTTGTCAATATTTTTTTTTTTTAAATGGTACTGTTCACTCAATACAAGACCCAAGAGCCATCCAAGGTGGAGGGTGACTGAATAAGGTTGTTATAACTGGGTACAAAGAGGGAGTAAGAGGTGTATATTATGAGGATATGTAGGATAGTTAATGGTTGACCCTAGACTTGAAGAGGTTAAGACTTTAGTGATTGGGGAGGCATCATCATCATCACCACCAACACTATCAGCATCATACCAACAAACATGTCTAGTATGGGAAGGAAAATAGAAATGGAAAAAAAAAAAAAAAGAATCGTAAAACAAAGCTAAAATGAATCTTATCGAGAAGCAATAATGAAAGGAAAGAAAAAAAGAGACCCTACTTTTAAATAAAAATAATTATTCATTTTTTTTGGTGTGTGTGTGGGGGGGAGGGGTCATAATGAAAGGTCAAGGATTCCATGAAAGGGTCAATGAGCTAAAAAGCTTGGGGATACCTGAACTAGATAAATATTTTCTATCCTACATCAACAGATGTTAGAAAAAAAAAAGAAATAGAACAATTTCATTTCTTCTGAGAATAAAGGATATGTAAGGTGGCTTAATGGTTATCAGTTTGGAATACGGAACCAGTAAATTGAATTCAAATTAGACCAGGAAAAAAAAGAAGGGAAGGGCATTGTCATTTAATTCTTCTTAATCCCTGAAACATTATGAAAACTATTATATCAAAACTTGATAGTCCATTCCAATATGGTACTCTTAAAAAGATCCATATTTATTATCTATATAATACTAAAACTTTAATCTTGTATGTGTGTGTGTTCACAGCTTAAAGAATACATAATACACCAACCAATTTAGGAGCATATTGTACCTTGAACCCCTGCCAAATGCAGTGTGAAATTTCATTAAAATTTGACAAGTAGTTCTTGAACTAGGGCCATTTTTCTGTTTTTACAGCATTTTTAATAGGAAATTTAGTATTTATTTTCAATACAAATTCTTATATCAATCCACGTATATAAACAAACATTTGCATATTATATTACAACAAGTGTGTGTGAAAAATAATAAAATATTCATAATACATTATAAGATTATTAAATAAATTTAACTATACATAACACAACATATATTCATACAATTCACTACACTAAAAAATCTTTTATAAACAACTACTTGAAAGGTGAAGAGGTTATATTTATGTCATGTGACTTGATGGCAAATAAATAGATGCATGCTGGTTTGCTGCCATTACATATTTTGAAAACATGTGTAATTAATAATAAAATTGATAATATTGTTACCTCATTATTTTGTATCATGAACTGCTTTTAAAAGGCACCCAATGGGTTTATGGATGGTCAAATTAGAATTAAAATGAGAATTATTTTAATTCAAAGTGTGCCTCCCACATTTGAAACCGACATCTGTGTGGTGCTAATGTACTTAGGCAAGTGATAATGGTGTCTTCATCTAGCTAATGTATTACTATCTTTTTCAAATACATCAGTTACCATAATGTTTTGGACTGGTGTACACTGTGCATTTGCTGTTGAAACGTTTTTTTTTAAAGACTGCTGGATCTGTAATTGCAACACAAAGAGCTTTTTGTGCTCATTTCTGGTTACGTTGGAATGAGGCTGTTCCAGAGAGAAAATCAAAAAACACCTGGAAAACTTCAAACTTCCAGGTGATAGAAAACTTTAGAAATCATTTTCAATAGTGTATGGAAAATAGAAGCCACAATTTAGAGAATGTCATTTTTAAGAGCAAATGAATAAAAACTGTAGCCCTTTGTTTAAACAACAATGAAATAAATTTTTTAATGGCAGTTACTTTGGTCTTTTTGTCAACCTGTCAAATAGTTGAAGCATTTCTGTTACACCTTGTACTTTCAAACAAATGGCTTTTATTTCATTTTTTTCTTTTAACATCATTTCAAGAAATTTTAACAACAATGCAATTTTGCAGTAAATATGTACAATTCATTTATTCTCACCTCCAGAATTCAGGAACCTTTTTTCAGTGGCACCAACTGTTGGATATTCTTTCTGAAGAAATTAAAAGAATAAATTCAGTCATTTCATACATGAATCACAAATATAATCATTAAGTTTGGTTTGTTTTGTTTTATGGAATATCAATCTCAATGGATTATTTAATGTTGACAAGATTTTTATTGTTGGTAATTTTATTTTTCCCCAAAAATGTATTGCTGGTACTAAAACCTATTTTTACACTTTCATAGTGTCTTGACCTCAGTTTGGTGTTAACTATTTAGCCATAGCTGGGACCCTAACAGGTACTACCACCCCGGGTCAGGATGAACCTGGGAACATCAGCAATTAAGAGGTGGTTCCACGCTATTCAAAACCTCCCGATTAGTGGCTTTGCTGCCAGATGTATTTTGTCATCATAGCCAGGATGCCTCATTGGGAGGGGTGAGGGTCTTACCCCTCTGCATAGGTACAGTTGGTATATTCTGAAGCCCTATCCAACAGGGTACTAATCATTAAGGAAAGGATCTATGGAAGATTTCATCATGTACTGTATGTAAATTCAGGTTGAAAAAAAAAAGAAAAAAAAGAAAGAAAAAAGGGGAAAAGAAAGAAAGAAAGAAAGAAAAAAGGGGAAAAGAAAGAAAGAAAAGAAAGAAAGAAAAAAGGGGAAAAGAAAGAAAGAAAAGAAAGAGAAGAAAAAAGAAAAAAGAAAAGAAAAAAGAAATTCATATATTTGAGAGAGAGAGAGAGAGAGAGAGAGAGAGAGAGAGAGAGAGAGAAAAGCAATTTATTATTAATCATATAAAATATAAACCCCAATTACTTATTTTTAAATGTCAACAGGAAGTAAGAAATTTTCAAGTCTTGAACTTTTAGCCATCATGAATTGCCTGTTCAAAAAGA
This sequence comes from Acanthosepion esculentum, assembly GCA_964036315.1. Taxonomy (NCBI): domain Eukaryota; kingdom Metazoa; phylum Mollusca; class Cephalopoda; order Sepiida; family Sepiidae; genus Acanthosepion; species Acanthosepion esculentum. Next base: position 81,011,389 of record OZ038500.1, read on the forward strand.
AAATTCTATGAGTGTATGATGTAAATGTGTAACTTACTCTTTTTGAGTTCTTTCACATTTACTACCATCTCTCAGTTGCGTCTGTCTTTGGGCAGAGTGTGCTCAGGAGCTTCTCTGTCAAAGGACAGATGGGCAAGTGAGGAAAATAATACTGAAGAGGTGCCCAGTCCTGGGGAACAGCTGCCCTAGGCTGCACCCTCCCATTGCACCAGAGGGAAGGATTGGTACTCACATAGAGGCCAGCAAACCGACAGTTGTGGGAACCGAGGGGAATTTTTGTTCCTGTCCAGGGCATATGCACTCAGGTCCCCACCTAAAAATAGACTTTGTGTCACATCTCATCCAAGTTGGGAGGACAGAGTAAATACCGAGTGTATGATGCAAACACTGGGTAACAATTGTCCATCATATGCAACTTTTGTTTGTTTGTTTGGGGTTTTATGGCATATCAACCACTATAGGTTATTTAATGCCAGATCCAGTATTTACTAGATATATCAAAAACGTATAGCTGGCAACATCATTGTTTCAAAAACGTATAGCTGGCAGCATCATTGTTTCAAAAATGTATATCATATGCAACTGTGAAAAAAGTAGATTTTCATACCCAAGATGCAGCATGGTCTGAAAGACCTTCAATCGTGTGAAGACCAGAAACTGTTGATAATGTTCATGACATAATTTTGGCTAGTTGACAAATCCTAGACAAAAGAATTGCTGAGACACAAAATCCCAGGAATATGTTAGGTTTACAACTCGGAGGCTATCAGTCAAATGGGTCCTAAGATGCTTGAATGCTGGCCAGAAATGATAGCGAGTGAACACTTCAACAAAGTTTAACTTCCGTGCACACAAAAAGATTGTGTGTCAAGAGGATGATTATTTCTTTGATATCTATTACTGTATAGACTTTTGACTCTCAGCAATATCTATTTATAAGATTATATAAAGAAGAGAACCAAATACAATGTGATAATTATTATTTACCATTTATAAAGAGATATATTTGAAAATTTATTCAAAAATTTATAAAAAAAACATCACAAAATTAACAGAATATATACGAGGAAGAGATTCTCTGAACCTATTTTAGTGAATTTATGTGGGAAATGAAAGAAATGCGCAGAAAATTCATATTTTCAAAATTTATAATTACAGTTCTTCGTTGTTCTGTATTTATTTAAATTTTCTTCAGACATTTCTATAAATTTATAAATAAAAAAAAAGTTCTTTTCATATTTATTTCCTTATAAATTGGTAACTAATAAATATTGCATTGTAGTTGGTTCACATATTTTTATAATCTTGTAAATATAAAATTATTCTTATAAATAAGCAATCCAATAACTAAATAGTGTTTCAATTCTGAAGAACAAAAATGTATAAATCCATTTTCATATGTTTGCTTAAAATTCTAATCCTTGCTTTTAAAACAAACCAAGGGGGTTAAAAGTGCATATAGTAATTTTTTTGTGGGCACAACAGTTAGCAAAATAAAAAAAAATTAAAAAAAACCACACACACACAGCCTGACTATTGCATTTAGCATGAAACAGACTGTTGCCCCTGGATGTTGACTTCAATGTCCACTATATATATATGTGTGTGTGTGTGTGTGTGTGGGAGCTAATTCCTACACTAGCAAAATTGGGTGCAGCTGTGAGGTCACATAATTCTGCACTTGGCAGCTCAGACGTCACCTCAGGTTAATCTTGCTCATGACTTCCATGATGGTCTGGTGTAATATTGTGTGTAAATTCTATGCTGGCATTACACTAAACTTCTAGCATATCAAAAGTCTTAAATTTTATCTTCACTGATCAGCAAACAATTTTTCAATGCCAATAAAAACACTAACAGGTTTGTGGTTAATAAGTTGTATCAATAGAGTTGTGATGAGGTAATTCCTCCTCCTAGGAGGAAAAAAAAAATAGAATTTAGATGAGAGCCCATCAGAAAAATTCCATTCAGGGGTCAAGGAGTGTATATTGTGCTTTCATTTGTCACTTAGGTGATAAGTCCCTAAGAGAGAATCAGGGTCAACAAAAAAAAAAAAAAAAAAAAAAAGAGTGTGTGATATATTGTTGGCAGCGACAAATATGGCAGAGGGTTAACAAGAATTTGGGGGCCAAATAAATAGAAGATTGTGCTTGTCTTTTGCTCAGCAATTGGAAATGTAGAAAAATAAATCAAGTAAAAAGGTCAAAGGAGACTTTCTTTACAAGAATAGACCAGTTAAAAAAAATGAAATGTTTTTCTTCTTCTTCCTATAGTTTTGTACATATTACTTGTTGATGTTTGCTTCATTTGTGAGGATCAGAAGAAAATGACATGGTCCTTTACTGCAGATGAATCATCCTGTCTACACTGAGTGTTTAAAATGGAGACCAACTTGAAAACACACAGTCCACTCTTTAGGTTTTGTGTCCTTCTTTAGAAGCTGAACAAGTTGAGAGAGCTAAGTCAATTGCCAAAGTGTAGGTTTTTTGTCAGATTATCCTTCTTTTTTTGTCTTGTCAGAGTAGACATTTCTTATTCCTATAGCTTTGTATGTAGTGTTTTTTTTTTTGCATGTGTTTGTGTGTGTGTTAGAGTAGCCTATTCTCTTATGTGCAGTACCTTACAAGGTTAAAGAGTTCCAACTACCTTGTTATTTGCCCATAGTTTTGAGATAGGCAGTAGGGGATAATCCCTAAGTTAATCCAGTGGGAGAAATGGATTCATATCTTTCCCAAATTCCTAATAAGACATTAACTTGATTATCATCTGGTTCACACTCCTCCCCAGTCTTTTGAATGGGAGTAAATGTTTACCCCTTGTTTCCTGTTAAGGATTGGGTTTCTCGTTCCTTCTAACGTCTCTACTTGAACTCTTAAATTTTTTCACTATTTTATTTTTTCCCTGCCCCCCTAACAGGAGTAGATAGGTTTGCCTACTGTCTGGTTCACACTCATCCTCAGTCTTTTGAACAGGAGTAGAGGTTTACTCCTTGTTTCCTGATTAAGATTGGGTTTCCAGTTCCTTTTAAAATCTACCTCTAACTCTATACTTTTGACATCTCTACCTGAACTTTGAAATTTTATTCACTAATTAAATCTTGACTTCTTCAAGTCTAGAGTGAGTTGTTATCTTTCCTGCATAGACCCCAAGAGCTTCACTTTTTGCCCTTTCTTATGCTAATACAAATCCACACAGTAACCCTCTACCTTGAGTGGCTCTCAGGCCCAGTATTGGGTGAAGCATTAATAAAACATAAAAAAAAATAAAACATAAAAAAATAAAACAAAAGAATAAAACATAAAAAATAAAACAAAAGAATAAAACATAAAAAATAAAACAAAAGAATAAAACATAAAAAATAAAACAAAAATAAAACATAAAAAAATAAAATATAAAAAATAAAACAAAAAATAAAACATAAAAAATAAAACAAAAGAATAAAACACAAAAATAAAACAAAAAATGAAACATAAAAAAAAGAAAAAAGAAAAAAAAGAAGAAAATCAAGACTTAGTGCACTATGAAGGACAGATAAATCATATTCTTGGGTTTCTTGATTGAATGATGAAATTGATAAGAAGCAAGAAACAGAAAAAAGGTCAACTTACAGAAAGTGTGTGATCTGGCCAGCAGAATCCCTCAGCAGAAAAGATAACTCGAGCATTAAAATTATCGTATTTTTTCATAATATCCGTAGTACCATTTGTGAAGACCACATCATAACTGCAAAGACAAATCAAGAAAAGGAACTGGTATGAAAGAATTATAATTTATTTATTTTTAATAAGTATAAATGGATCACATGGCATCTAAAAATCTACTGACATTCTTTCAACTACAATTTAAAGAATGCCACACCTATTGAAAGAGAAAATAACTTACTTAGAAAGTTATTGAAAGTGCTGCTATCAAAACTTGCCAAAATGTAAACCTGTGCTCTGTATTTTTTTCAAATATCCCCTTTCCAAGAAGATATACTCCTTTCCCAAACCAACATATATAATCATAAAAATGTTTAAAATGAAAAGAAAAAGGTTAAACCAAAACCTATTATTTGAAATAAATAGATAATTTATCAAATGAAAATAATTAACAATAACATTAAAAAAGTAAAATAATATAAACATATATATGAGAATTTTCTTTGGATCATTTGAATGAGAATTGGACATGTCATTAGACTACAAAATGATATCAATTTTCTGTACATTTAACTCCAGGTATTTTACATGAAAATGTTACTTTCCCAATTGATTTTACAGCGACAATGGCTCTTGAAACCAGTAACTTGCAATGCTAATTATAGATGTGACAAACTAAGTTGCTTTTATATGATGGGGGACCCAGAGTGGTTTCTGCCCCCCACCCAATATATATATATATATATATATATATATATATATATATATATATATATATATATTAAAAAGAAGATGGAAACTGCAAACATTTTTGGTTGTAAAGTGGATTTAAAAAAAAAAAAATATTGTGCTTTATTTTCCATAATTTTGCTACCTGTTTTTCCGGTCTCATCATGTTAGTGACCCAAATCTCTGTCTTGAACTGGCCAGTTCAAGAAAGACATTTGGGGTCACTGACACAAAAAAAAGAGAATGTCTCATATCGAGAATATTTAACATCGAAAAACAAAGGAACAAAAATTAATTATTTTTAATAATATGTGGAAATCTCTACCCTTTGCCTGATGACAGTCAAAGACCGGAAACGCGTGTAGCAAAATTATGGAAAATAAAGCATAATATTTAAAAAAAAAAAAAAAAAAATCAACATTACAACCAAAAACGTTTGCGGTTTCTCTCATCTTTTTAATATACACACTTTTCTCTCATTGGAACTACTATAACCTCTTCCTTTTATATATATATATATATATATATATGAATGTCCTCCAGTCCTTTCTTTGCTAAGCAAAGGAATTCATACATTTGTCACTCCCTTCAAATTTCTCATTTTTCATCATTGTTTTCTATTATTTGGACCTTATCCTGGAAGGGGTAATATGATCCTTTCTCCCTCTATATATGACCTAAAATAAGGAATTTTCTTTTTTCTTTGGATACAGATTTCTTATATTCTTCAAGCCTGAAAATCAAATTTGCATAAAATAGATCATTTTGCATTACACATATTTGCTGAGAATAAAATAGTCTTATTTCATACTTTAATGGAATACGATGATCCTGACTGTATATTTGCCGCCATTATCTTTTCTCTTTGCCACCATTTCGTGTTACTAAGGAAAAAAAAAAAGAAAAAAAAAAGACACCTATTTCTTGCTTTCTATTCAGTGTATGCCTAAAAATGGCTATAGTCTGAATCAATAAAGACAGTATTGTAAAAAAAAAAGTTCAAAATTCCAAACAACTCTGGCAATTCTCAAACCTACAGAAGCTATCTTAATATTCTTACCTGTCAGTATACAGAAGGATAAGATCTTCTCGGTCAGCATATTTGGCCAGGGCTTCTTTGAGTAAATTCAATTTGTGCCCACCACCAGCAAATCTGGCCACATCTCCTCCATCCCACTCTTCACCCATACCAACAACCTATCAATAGAATTAAAAATCAATAATAAAACTGGAAGCATGCTATCATCACCTGAAAAATTAATCAGCTGATAGACAATCTTTATAACCCTTAAAACAAACTCAGATGAATATTACAAATTAAAAACAGCATAAATTATTTTTAATATCTTTTCTTTCACCTTGTTTTTGTTATTACCTTTCATTGCAACACCAAACTCATGATAAACAATGAAAACAGGCTTTGAAACAAAGATAAAAATCAGCAATCAACAACTGACTAGTAGTAAGACAATTCATATGTCTTGACTCGGTTATCAGTGAAGAAGGACCCAGAGTAGGAATAATTTAAAGAACAGCACATAAAAAATGGTAACTGTTACAAAACTAAAGACCATCTGGAAAAACAAAAACATGTGCCTAAAATCAAAAGATCAGACTATTTTATGCATTAGCCTTCTCAGTTTGTCTCTACACTTGTAAATCTTGCCCATTAACTGCAGAATTACAGCAAAGAATCCAAGCATTAAAAATGAGATGTTACAGAGCCATCCTAGGCATCTTCTGTGTACATTGTATCATAAATGATGTAGTGGAAAAACGCCATCAAACAGGCTTGATTTGCATTTTTAATGGCACATCAACTCCTTATGGGTCATTTAATGTTGAAATTTAATTTTCTTGGGAGCTTTGAAGTAATAAAAATATGATATATATTATTCTGCTTTCACAATTGAATACATGGTAGATGAGACTCAGCTTTTGTGCATATACAAGTTTGTGTAGACAGGATTACTAGAAGCAGTGATATGTGTGGTTTTATGTTGTAGTTTTGTTGAAGTTATATTTTGGAATAAAGTTTCAATTATTTAAGTAATTGAAAGGACATTATATGGATTAATGTAATGAAAGTGTTCTTTCATGTCAGTTGCTTGATTTTGTTTAACAGCATATTGATCTCTATGGATTAATTATGCAGAAATCTAAATATTTTGAACACGATTTTATGGCTCCAACTAAATATTTTTTGAATGCAATTGTATGCCTTCAACTACAGATAAAATCTTTTACTGAAGGGATAGAGGGAGTGAGAGGGATAGTAAAAAGACAAACATTGCTAATAGGTACAATGGATAGGAAGTTGAGGAGAGCCATGATCACTTGTGTCTTGAAGAGACATGACATATAAAAGAAATGCCAGATATTTTTTAATACACTAACAACTGTAAAGATAAATATCTAATATTTCTTTCTTTTTTTTTTTTTGTATTTTTCTTAATATAAAAAGTTTGGTTTTGCAGCATCTTACAGTGTAGGGTAAAAGTACCCCTAGTGCAGCCTATCCTCTGTTCAATTTCCTTTGAGTAATTTGAACACATTTCAACAAAAACCCATTTTTTTTGCACTGTTAACTATTAAGCCAACGCTGCACCTCCAAAATAAATTTACTGCTTTCACAACTTACCAAAACTGGCAGGTCATATTTTTTAGCAGAGTTCATGAATCGTCTGAATCCATCTGTCTCCTTTGTTGCCACCGTTACAACCAATAGTTCTGAAAGGAAAAGAAAGTAAAAATGAAATTAGTATACCTTTTACTTTCAATACTTTTTTTACTTATGCAAAACAAAAACAACAAAAATGTGTGTATGTATAGGTGTGCATCTAAGTGGTTTTCATACATCACTTATAAGAATTTCGAAAAAATTGAATATTCTCATATTCTAAGTAGTAACTAACAAAGAAAAAAAAATTATTTTTTTCTTCAGAAGGATGCTGAGAATACCATAGATAGAACATGTTAGCAAGAAGGAAGTTTTGAAGAAAATGGGCTAAAAAAGGACATATTTAGAATCAGAAAGGGATGCTGAGAAAATCTGACAAAAAAAAAAAAAAAAAAATGATAAAAAATATTTTAAATTAAAATTTTCAGGAAAAAGAGTTAAAAAATAATCTCTCAAAGCAAGCTTCAAACAGTGGCTCAAAAATTGTAATGGTAATATTAACTGTTTCCTTATAAGGAAACATTTGGCATTCATTGACTTAGCAGCCAATGCTACCATTGGTTGAAATTTATAAAATTTTTCTATTGAAATAATCTTTCAGGAAAATCGGTTTAATTTAACTATTTAATGTTATTGCACTTTCAAGTATTTCCAGTATTTAATCCCTACCTGCCTTTCAAAACTTTCACTCACTGTCTTTTGATATCCAGCCAACAAGCTTGCCTCCATTATTTATATATTTCAGGCTGTTATCTTTATCTTCATTGCCATATTCACAATGTTTGTCTTCAAGTATATCAGTGGATAAAGGTGTTGGTTAGATCCAGTGACTAGACCCAAAGAGTTGTGAGTTCAATTCCAGGCTACAGCAGTGGTGAACCAAAAACTTGGAGAGTTGAATTAAAGGGAAATAACTGAGACATCCAGCAGAGGCATTTCATGTGGAACTATCTACTCCAGTCGATGAAAGGGTTCTGTTCAAAATTCCAATCACCTGAAGAAAGCCAGAGCGTACAATGGGGAAACATTTGTGAATATGGCAATGAAGATGAGGATAACAATCTGAACAATGTAAGTAAGCTGCTTCCTTATATCTTTCCTTTATCTCTAACTTGTTCTTTCTTTCAATATGAGGGGGTGCAGAAAAATTCTGTCCCATTTCCCAAAATCTGAATAAATGACCAAACATTATACTTTTGTTTTAGAATCCAAAGAACTTTTCAGCACCCCCACCCTTCACATGTTAAATCTTTCCTTTCATTTGTTTTTCTTCTCATTTTTCTCTAATTTTATTTCTTCCTTCACACTCTTCTTCTTCTCTTTGTCTTCCCAACTTTACATAATAACTTTCCACTTAATATTACTATATAGGTTTCTCATTTAGAAAAGGTAATTCCAGTTAAGAAGTACTAGAATCTGAGCAGATACTGCACTCTGATTCTAGGTAGAAAAGCATAAAGGCCATATATTTGGTCTGGTGCTTCTGCTATATATTTAGAGATTCTTGATAAAAATACGAAATAAGAAGAATCTGCAATATTATTGGTCCTGACTCGGCATCTTATCTCCAGTAAATTTCCCTGCCGTAAAGTAGCTTCCCTGCGTCTTTTCTATAAATACTTTCATGATAATTATTCTGAAGAACTTTCCTCTATGTTACCTTGACTTTATTAATTTAAATGCAGTACTAGATTGGCAGCAAGATATCATCTTTTTTTACAGTTGAAATGGCTAGATGTAACCATAAGTTCTATGCTAAAAGCTTCTTCTCTCGCACTTCTCATTTGTGGAACTCTCTACTGACTTCTCGCTTCCCAGTGAACTTTGACCCTCAAAAATTTAAATGAAATCTTAATCATCTTTTCTTACTGTTCTTTTATTGTTCTCTCTCCTTAATAGCGTTTTATTTTTTTCTTGTATTCTCTAACACTCAGTAACCCCTTGCATCTTAGTGGCTTTATTGCTTTGCTTGGGGTGAAATGATTAAAAAAAAAAAAAAAAAGAAAAGTATAATATTAATACAGAATATTGTTAAGTTTAAAGATTACATACACATTTTCAACCTAGGATTTTTTTTTTCATCTAGAACCAAATCTGCTTCGTAGTAGATGTGTTTGTAAAAGTATTTACTAAGTTTAGCCTCATCTGATACGGTAACAAGTCAAACTTAAACTCACTATAGTTATGAATAGTGACTGAGACCAGCTGATTAACCCTAACTCTAAGCCAGGCAAACAGAAAAGTTGGTTATGGGAGGGGTTGTGAAAAGCAGCCCTCCAAGACATGCCAAACCAAATACTTGCAACAAATACTATCAGAAAATATCTTGAAATCTTTGAATAGATTGTTTTGATAAGTTGAACAACATGAGGAAATTCATTCACAGCAATTCTATTTTGACAGAGTAAGGATCATCTCACACCTGGGGTAAGAAACATGTCTGGAAAAGAATGTTTCAAGAGACCCTAAAAGAAAAAAAAAGGTCAATCTTGTAACACCTGGTATAGCCAAACCTCACTAAAGCAATCATGAAATGTATATTTTTATAAATATTCTACTTAAAATGATTGCAAGAAGGAAAAGAAAAGTTAGATCTATATGAGTTTAGCGAATTTGTCTTAACGGTGTACAGATTAAAATAGAAAATTGTAAAGCTTGTATTGAAAAACTTGCAAATATGTTTAATAAAAATAATAACTTATTTGAAAGCAGCAAAACAAAATATATTGAAGAGATTTGGAGAGGATGACAATAACTCCAAAGCTTTCAAGACTGAAGTGGGTAAGGTGACATCCATAAAACATGATCGTGACGTATGGGATACAAGTTCAAGTTTCATTAGAAACTATTTCTTTATTTTAGCAGTTATCAACCCAGAATGTTGTGTTTACTTAGACTGGCACAAGGTTATCATTTATTTACAGTACTTGTTATCAGTTTGTAGATCAATGGGTAACCATCTAAGTATTGATCAGACTTAACAATGCTTAATTTCTGTTATCAGAAAAGTACCAGTGACTCGGACTGCTGTGATAAAATACATCACCAACACTGACTGGAACTCGTTCCGTGATTTCCTCCGCGATGTCCCTTGGGATGTTGTATGTAAGCTCCCTGTTCAAGAATGTGTTTTCAGAGGTCTCATCCTGGATTAAAGCTGGAATTGACGCTTTCATCCCCTCAAGGAAATTCAAGGTCAAATCGCGCTCCACCCTGTGGTTCTCCACTGTTTACTCAGCCGCCATTGCCCATAGGAACCACTTCTTCCACCTATTTCGTAGCGATAACTCACTTATGGACGCAAGTCTTCGAGGTTGCCCGCATTCTCGTGGTTACTAGCTAAAGTTTGATTACCTTTAACGCCAAGCTTCAAGTTTCAGTGCTGGGCGTGGGGGGCGGGGGCAACGGCATTTCCTTCCTTCCCCCACCCAACAGTGGGCTTGGGGAACTTGCATTTAATAGAAATTAAAATTAACAAAGAGAAAGAAGTGACAGACAAATTCCACGTCGAGATAATTTTATGTAGCAAGATGAATTTCGGCCAACTAGCATGAAAGTGGTGGCGACCCATTACTTGCTCTTAAAGACTTTTTTTTTGTGGGGTGAGTTTAATGAGGTGTTTCTAACTAAACAAAATACAGAGTTACAAGTTAGGTTAGAATAAATTAGAACAAAAATAAATATGTTAGAATAGTCCCAACAAAACAAGGGTTAAAGGAAAAAAAAAAAACACATACATAGGTAAAAAATTACAGAGAGGATATCTTGTCATATACAGAGAGAGAGAGCACCCTTTGGATGGCCTTTGTTTAAAGTGAATTTAAACTCACTTATGGACGCAAGTCTTCGAGGTCACCCACATTCTCGTGGTTACTAGCGAAAGTTTGGTTACCTTTAACGCCAAGCTTCAAGTTTCAATGATGCCAAGCTTTGGAACAAATACATTGAGTCAATTGCTTCATCCACCGCAAGGAAAATTGGCTCCCTGTGCCAGGCCAGGAAATTTTTCTCCACAGAATTAATCCTCCAAATTTACAAATCAACCAACCGCCCTTGCATGGAGTATTGCTGCCATATATGGTCTGGAGCCTCTTCTGTTTGCCTCGGGGTTCTTGATAAGATCCAGAGACGGGTATGCAATGTAATTGGTCCTGATCTGGCTTCTCGTCTGCAGTCTCTCTCTCACAGATGCACCGTGAATTGACATTTATGTTGATGTATCGACAGCTTAAGTCAGGGGAAGTTATTGGATGGAAGGACAGAAGTGACAATATTTCCGAATTTCAAGTGAACCAGCTTATTTAACTATACTGTAATTTTTAAAAATTAAATACTTTCAAAAATCATGTTTTATTGATTTTTTTCCTTTTTTTAGATTTAGCTTACGTTTGAAGAGGATTTCTGGGAAAAATTTATATCCGTATATTTGGAAAAACGTTTTTATCAAGCAGTGTAAATTTCTTTTTAAAATACATATGTGTCACAGATTGTAATAAGCTTTCAGATTTATGATCTATAAAAATAGATCTACTTAATAACAGAATTCCCTAAAGGGCACTGATTGAAACTTAATTTTAAAATATTTAACATATTTATCACATTTTGTATCTAAAATTAAAGAAAAAAAAATTCTTGTAAAAATTCATTTTTCATTGTAAAAATATTTTGATTTCAGACAATATTGTCCTTAACATAAAAAGCAATTAAAAGCTTTTCTAATTAAATAATGTCTTAGTTTTATTAGGTTTTGTATCTTACAATTCAGAGCTGAATTTTGGGTAGCTGTCTATTTCGATTTTACAAAAAATTTAATTTGTATTTTTCAAAGTATGCTTTTACTTTTAACTAATATAATCACTATAAGGTACATCGTCGAATTTCTCTAGTTTTCATAAAATTCAGTGGGGGGGGATAAGAGATGTAAAAAAAATGTTCAAAAATAATTTCATTCATTTGTGAATATGTAGTGAACAAAACAAGATCTAGATTTAAAATTCATATGCGAAGCACTGACTCATTGATTTTGTTAGAAATTAAAGACTTGAATTTACAAACTTTGCTTAACACACACACGCAAAAGCAAATCCAAAACAAAACTCATGAAATTTCACACCTTGATGCGAAATGTTCATCGTCCAATGGAAAGGCCCGAATCATATCCGGGAGTGAATTCCAAAATGACCTTTTCAAGCCCCCACAAACAAAATAAAAGATGGGCAAGTTCGCCTGTCACCACAGAGAAGGAAACGAGCATATTAACATGTCCCTTGACAAACATCAAGCGATCATTATTATTATTATTATCTCTACCTTTCTTCCTCACCTCTTTTATACTTGATAACCAAACGGAACATTTTAAGATTGAGCGATTACTTCAAAGACATTCCTACCCTACAATAACGCACATACATACATACATCCACACATACGTTCCTGCCTACATACACATAAACTCATTCTTGCAAGGACTACTACGAACATTTTGACGACCTTGTATCAACCAAAATACATTAATTTTATTTGTAGAGACCTTAATTGATTTATATGTATATAAATTTGTTGTTTCACTTTACAATTTGATTTTCTTGTTTTATACCTCTCTTATGGTGGGCTATCTAACTAACAAGGCCAAATCAAACTAATCTGTTTCAACACTCATACACTTTCACTATGTGGCGGACTTCACCACATTAATTTAACTTAGATTAGAAAACCAAACTGACGTGAAGAAAAAAGGATAAGCCGAAGACGTCATTACACATAAAATTTGTATTTAACAAGATGTACAAACAAGAAAGGCATGCATTGAATAAAACAAGAGTTGTCTCTCTTTAACTATTAGTTGTGTGTTCCAAAGTTCACTGAAAGAAAGAAGGTTGTGATAGTTTCTGGTAATAAATGTTTTTAACAGTTTTGCTGTGTAAGGAAAAAGATTATGTGAGTATAGCGAATATTCAGCATCTGAGTGGTGGTGTGAGAAGATTGGCACATGGTTTCAACCGTCGTGGATTCGACAGCTGAAATCTCACTAATTATCTATGAATATTTCTTGCTTATATAGGTGATCATCGGCTCCGAAGCGCTGTGCGGGAAGAATCATTCTTCACGTGCAGACAATCTGATTGGTTAGCATTGACCAATCAGCGATTGAGCTTTGGGGAGACTCACGAAAGCTTCTGGGATTCGATTCTCCCAAAAGTGCACAAAATCGACTACATGAAAATATAGCGATTATAAAATTGTCACATAGCTGCGATTTATCCATTACACAGTAGTGTTGATTTATTATCCAATGAATGCTTGTTGTTGTATAATTTGAATTTGTGTATGTATGTATGTATGTATGTATGTGATGATCACAACTATAACTGATAACCCACTATAAATAAACCCTGAAAGCTTCATTAAAATCAGACTATTATTTGGTTTTTGCAAGAAAAAACGCAACCCCCCCCAAAAAAAACACTATTTATAAAGTCAACCGCTGATGTAATATATATATATATATATATATATATATATATATATATATATATATATATTTTAACCAAAATTTCAATCTTCTAGAAAGGGAAAAAATAAAATAATCAAAAATAAAATGGTCTTTCCTCTTAATAAGAAACATTTTGAAAATAAAACTTCATTTTTATTAAGTTTTTGAGGGCTTTTTTCATCATGCAATGCTGTTTTTTCAGCGAATTAGTGGAAACTATTTCAAAGTAAGTAATATTTGTTTCAAATCAGATTAATTAAACTTCAAATTAGCTAATCTTCCTCAAATAAAGTTTCAAAAAGTTTGATTTTATTTTTTGAAAGATTTTTTATAAAGAGAATCATATTGTGTTGACAGATTTGCTATGTCTGATTTTTAGCAATTTAATGATTATACATAAAAAATATCTCATTACAATCAATTTAAAAATTCGTCTTGAAATACAGCAAAGTATTTTGCTTATTAGAAATATTAATTTTTGAATCTATTAGCTGGAGAACTTAAAACCTTCAAGGAAGATTTTTATTTAAAAAAAGAATTTAAAACCTTGGATAGCGTTTTTTATGTAGATAATTTCTATCAATCGCTATTAGCTTGAAATTAAAACTAAAGTAAAAAAAAAAAGCTTCAAGAAAGATTTTTTCATATTTTTTTATTTTAAATTCATTTTTTAAACCTTGGGTATTGCTTTTCTTTGGCGGTACGAAAGGTCAGTTAGTTCTCAAGTTAAGCCTGCCTACCCCCATTTTTGTGATTGTTAAAACAGTTGTGTCTGTACTCGAGCCAGACGCAAACGAAAACAAGCGAATGTCTATAATTGTCCTATGCAGAATTTATCATCCTTGAGCTTGTCCCAATTTTTAATGTCGAAAAAGCTGTGACATCGCAATTTAATTTTTTTTTTAAATTAACATTTCTTTTTACCAGACTAAATTCTCCAAGTCTGAGAGAGTAAGGAGAATTTGAAAAAAGAAAAAAAAAAAGAGACGGCTGGGCTTGTTCATTTTGTCACAGACAGAGAACAATGTTACAACAATTGTTTTTCTACCGACTCACTGATATGACTTCTCTTCTTTTTCTTTAGTTTTTAAAACACCGCCCAGTGCTTGCTTTCTTCCTTTCCCTTTTCTCTTCCCCCACTTCTAGATTTTCGTTCTCAGTTTCCGCCTTTTCGCTCTATTCATCTCTTTCCTATATCATTTCTCTCTCCTCTCTCTATCATTCCATTCTTTCTCCTCCTCCTCCTCCTCTTCTTCAACCTTCTTTTCCTGCTGATCTACTTAAAGTTATTTGCTGAATAAACAAAGTTTGCCTTCAAGCCCCCGCAAACATTTCTTGCCTTCCTTTCAGTTGGCCGTGTCACGTTCACTCTTTTTACTTTATTCATGGTAAGCGACCTGTGCTGTATTCATATCATACTGCGTTGAATTGAATAAAAAATTGCTGAATATGCTCCAAAAAGCTCCCAACACACATAACTTCTCTCCCATCACTCCTAGATTTACAAGTTTACAAATCACAGTTTTTTTTTGTTTTTTTTTTTGCAATTTGTTAGCCAATCAGAGGGACGTCTAATTAGCACTGTCATTGGTGCTGTCTTGACACAAATGTCACCACCTGCTGGATTCAGAAATGCTTTTCTTCCAGACGACAGAATTTCGAGAGCGGCAGAAAAATAGATGTACTAAGTACTCATCACTACGCATTTGTAAAATGTGACAGTGGCTTTTTCTTTATCGTAACTTGTATAAATGAAATAAAGAAAACAAAAGAGATTATCATTATGGACAAAGTCCGACAATTATTTTAAGACATTTTTATGTTTATTCTTTTTATAGATACAAATATTTAAGTAAATGCTAAACAGTATTAAACAACATTTACCGACCTGAATGTCCGAGAAATATTCATAGAAAATATTCGCCCTCCGACAGGAATCGAACCTGTATACGGAACCGTCATATAGCTTGACGTGCCTTTAACTGATTGGGCCACAGAGAAGCGTTCGGTTAGCAAGGTCGATTTTATTGTCTTTAAACTACAATCTTCCATGATTCTCTCACGTACATTCATATCTGCTCATGGCGTATCCAAATGTAAATACTGTTTATTATAAACAGAGCATTTACTTAAATATTTGTATCTATAAAAAGAATGTATAAACATAAAAATGTTTTAAAAGAGATTATCTAAAGAACAATATTCAAGCAAGACAAAAACTAAAACAGAAAAACGGTGTTACTGATATATCTACTATACATTTTCTATTACGGTATTTATTTACCAACTGTTGGAATGAAGTATTGAAATATGTTAGGGTTGGGTTTTAAAAAGGCAGTGAACAGTCAATTGGATATGTATTCAAAATCATTAACAATTTTTTTATACAAAAATAGAAAAAAATCATCAAATAATGATTTTAATATTCGTAAACTGATTTTGATGTCATTTAATAAAAATAGTAAACTAAACAGGGCTATGCGGACCCCTTAACGGTGAGGTTTCCAAATATGATATGGACGTGCATGTTGCAAGTCCCGCCACAATTCTTTTATTTTGTCTAGGAAAGGCGTAGAAAGGATCATGCCATTATGCTGGAGGTCGCTATCCAATGTGGTGCTCACAGTGCAATTTATAATTGACGTAAAATAGCACATGGTATAAAATACAAAACAGAACGTAGGGTTGAAAACATAACAATTGAATTTATTAAGTATTTGATGTACATGCATGTGAACTGAAAGGTTAGACGGAGTTATGTCTCTTAGACTAGGAAATATTTTTACTTGAGCTCATGAGGATAAAATTAACTATTAAATTGTAGTTTAGAAGAATGAGTATGTGTTGAGTGTTTGGAATTGTGTATTGTACAAGTTGGTAATAGTTCATAATGTACTTGCTTGATTAGCTGTAAAGTTCTTTTACGGGTGACTGCATTAGTCAAGACGGGAGTTCTTTAAGGGTTACATTTTGGCAGCGGAGTTGAGACGCGAGATCGACGAAGAGAGTGAGCAAAACGAAAGCAAGAATCACTTGTGTTTGATTTTTATAGTATGTTGTACCATGTGACAAGCTCAAACTTGGCGCCAAAAACAGATCTGTCGCGTGGAGGCGATTTGATTGGTCCAAACTGACCAATCAGCGAGCTAGATTGAAGGTGATTGACCAATGAATGCTTGTTGTATATTTTCTATGAGTGATGGTGGTGGTGGTTACCACAAGGTCATTGTTTTTCCTGAACATTTTCCAGCAATAATGAGTGCATAGTCATTTACGGTAGGTCACAAATGTCTATTAGCACCAAAAAAACTACTTTGGCATTTTTTTTTTTGAATTTTTTTAATACTACTACTTTTTCACCCAATACAAGGCCCAAGAGTCACTCACGGTAGATGGTTACTGAATGAAATTGTTGTATGAGCATAAGTAGGAGTTAAAAAATGCAGTTTATGGGGATATGTAGGAAATATAGTCAGTTATGTGCCATGCATGATACAAGCTTAGGCGATCATGTATCTTTTGATACATAACTGAAGAGGCAGTTTTTTTTCCCGCAGAAGGTTGCCATTTCTTTCTGCGGTAGACCAGTTGCCATCCAGGTCTACAGAACCCAGTCTGTCCTGCTATTTACCCATAGCTGGGGGGAGAAGAAGAAGAGGATTCATACCTTTCCCAAGGGTATTAGCACATAAGTGAATGTAATGGATTCAAATGGAATTCAAACTCGGCTCTCCGATTCCTCAATCCGAGCTGCTATCCATTACTCCACCGTGTCTCCTAGAAAAGAAAATGGTCAATCCCAAATCTGAAAAGGCTAAGACTGCAGTGATCAGGGAAGCATCCTCTTGGGAGTCTGTTCCACAAAGTATCAGTTCTTGGGAAGAAGCTGTCTGAATGATTTTTACTTAATCATGTTAACATGATTACATCAATTAAACCCAAACAGTAATGGTTAACATGCTCATCTTGTAGGGTTTGTTAATTTGATACTCACCAAGTGCCTTGTGCTCAATGCTAGATGTTGGCATATGCCACACAATTGCAGTTTAGAGCCTCACAATCTGAAGGGGCCTTAAAAAGATTTTAAAACTGTTTTCTACATCTTATCAACCCTTTGCAGAATATTTCAAGCCAGAAAATATTTTTAGATTGTAAGAATACAAGTCTTACTAATTAACCCATAGATGGGGAGAAGAGCGGCAAAAATGAATGCAACTAACTAAATCAAAACTTAAACTTGCTTCACTTATACCGGATTCTGCAGCTATATCCTTTACATGAGCACAACAAAAAGATGAAGTCATGAAAATTGCTGGAACAACAAAATTTTGATAAGGTTTTAAAAATTGAGTGTTTATGCATAAAATTCCCCCGCCCCATGGATTACTTCAACCAGTGGATAAAGGTGTTGGTTGAAGTAATCCAGTGACTTGACCCAAAGAGTCGTGAGTTCAATACCTGTCCACAGCATAAAGTTCCATTTATTTCCCCAAGGACACATAGCCCAGTGGATAAAGGTGTTGGTTGAAGTAATCCAGTGACTTGACCCAAAGAGTCGTGAGTTCAATACCTGGCCACAGCATAAAGTTCCATTTATTTCCCCAAGGACACATAGCCCAATGGATAAAGGTGTTGGTTGAAGTAATCCGGTGACTTGACCCAAAGAGTCGTGAGTTCAATACCTGGCCATAGCAGAGGTGAACAAAAACTTGGAGAATTGAGTTACTAAAGGGAATTAACTGAAACTGAGATATCCAGAAAAGGCATGGCACGTGGAACTAGAATACTCTACCCCAGTAGACTAATTAAAGGGTTCAGTTTGAAATTTCAATGTATATGACCTGAAGAAGGCTGGAGTATACAATGGCCGAAACATTGTGAATGTGACAATAAAAAAGAGGACAACAGTCCGAACAATGTAAATAAGTAATTTTGTATTTATTTAGATAATAACTGAAGAAGCATATAATAGGTCCCCGCCAGTTATTTTAAGCATTTTCTTTGATACTCAAATTTTTTGTTGCAGTGAAAGAATTTAATCATTTCATAGAATTTTAGCCATATACTAAATTTAGTTTCAATATACTAAAAACTATACTAAAAACTATACATTTCTTGAAGTCTAACATTTAAATTATGCAAGCACACATGAACCTGTTGTCAAAAAGCCACTTTCAAGTCAAAAACTCAAAATGATTAATATAATACAAAAATATTGACTTTCACAGAATGAGCTCCACCCAAGCTGGATAAAATTCCCACTACCCTGAGAGTAAATTCTGTGACAGACCTACCAAGTAGGTGAACTATAATATGGTCTTACGTGTCTCAGATTCCCACCTCCATCTTTGGATATGAGGAACTTAAAAGCCAATATTCAGTTGCAACAGCAGATTTATGTAACAGTAGTGTGATGGCTTTGTTGAAAAACAATCTAAAGTAATGTAGAGTAAGGTGGTTAGGAAAAATGCATATGGATAAAATTAAATACACACTAACCTGACCTCAACAAGTATTTTTTGTGTGGGTCCTTTTTTTTTTTTTTTTAAATTTTTGGATTTCTTTTTTAGCAAAGAATTAAAAAAAAAAAAAAGTAATTAGTTTTCGTTATAAATGATCTTAAATAAAATAAAAATGCTTTTTCTTTGTTCTATTAAGAAATAATATCAAATTGATGTTTCTGGCAGATAATGATGAAAAAGAAATTCAAATGTCGACTTCTTTATGTACCAAACATGGGCAATCATGGTTCTCCACAACTTCCTGTCCCTTGTAGCTCTTAACCTTTAAAATTCTAGAGGTGAGTTTATTTGCAAAGCAAAAATTTTATCCTGCCACTGCAAGTGACTCAGATGTTTGAGTTTTGCAGTTGTGTTGTCATATCCTGCTATGGCAACAGAAAATTACCATGACTGAAATTAAGTAGTGCAGTAGAGGAGCCTTGAAAACCAATGCAGTGGAAAGGAAAGTAGAATAATGTTGTGTGTTAAAGGTTAATAAACTTTATCTGTTATTATAAGTCCTGTTCCGCCATCCACTTACTCAAACTCATTAAGTATGATATGAGAGGTTTTCCTCTGACCCTCCATCTCACAAGTATCAGATTTTCTAAACCCTTCTTCCTCATTATATGCCCTAAAAACCTCAACTGTTTCTTCCTAGTGTTAAGTATTAGTTTCCTTTTTGTTTCCATTTTCTCCAAAACTTCTTCGTTGCTCAAATGTTCAGTCCACGGTATCCTCAGCATCCTTCTGTAGAACTACATTTCTATTGCTTCAAGTCTCCTCTTCATCTATGAGGAGGTTGTCCAGCACTCACTGCCATACAAGAGGACAGATATCACATAGCAGTTTAGTACTCTTTTTCTTGTTTCTAGCAAAATTTTCCTATTTCTCAGCACTCTGCTTAGCTTTTGGAATGCTTCCTTGGCTAAACCAATATGCCTTTGGAACTCAGTGTCACTCTTTCCATTAAAACACTCCCCAGAAATTTCCACACTTGTTAGATTTTGGTACCTCCAATTTGCAATTCACACTTTGAGGTCATCCATTTGCTAACAACCATGCACTCCGTCTCCTTGCAGTTGATGTTTAATCCTTTCTTCTCATTTTCCTTCACTAACTTCTGTGAGAGTTCTTGTAGCTTTCTTTCCATGTCAGCAATCTACACTGTGTCATCTGCATACCTTATGTTGTTAAGATTGTGGCTGTCAACAATGAATCCTGGTTGGACTTCTAATTCTCTCAGAATCATCTCACGATATAGGTTGAATAAGTCTGTTGAGAAGACCCATCCTTGTCTTAGAACCCTTTCTATTTTTGTATATCAGATGAACTCATTTTCTATCCATATGTAACATTTGCTGTCAGTCTTACAAATAAAAAAAAATGATTATTATTAATTTTTCAATTAGTATTTCTTTCCTAATAAGTACAATAATTTCAGTAGCTTTTTATTGCAACTCTCAGCAAATGAAATTGTAGTTATATGAGTCAAGCTGAGGTCTTGTTTGATTTAAAACAGTAGGAGCTTGATATGTGACATTTACTTTTGACTGATGGTTATCAGTAAATGGAGTCAACTTCGAAGTAAAGAGCAAGAGGCTCAGACAGAGAGAAAGTCACAGGAAGAAGATAAATTACTTTTTTTTAGATGAATATGACAAGACAAAGAAAACGGTTGTCTATAAAACTGACCATTCCATGCAAAAGGTAAACAGAAGAAACAAAGTGGGCTTCGCAGAATGGACATAGATGATGGCTACTGAACTGTGCCCCTCTCCCCCCTCACTTATGCCTCACCTCATCTCATCTCTACTTATAGCAGTAAGTTACTACTCAAGAATAAAATCGGCTTTACTGCAAGAAATTGTTTTGTTAAGCTACAAGCGTTTGACTGCAAGAAAATGCACCCTGTCAACGAACCTAGTGTCTGGTCTGAGCTGCAATGCAACAAAATTAAGATAAAAGAAATATTAATTGAAAACTAAAATAATTGACAAAGTTTCATCTCAGAGATTTTTAAACAAAAAAAAACAAAAAAAAACACACACACACACACAAAACCACAAAACAAAATAAAAAAACAACACTTAGAACATTAAATGAAAGAAAAATATGTAGATTGCAATAGAAACAAAGAAAACAGTGCTGAACTGCTTGTATTATCAATCCTCCAATATGGTAGTGAATGCTGGACAATGTTCTCACACACAAAGACTTCAAGCAACAGAAATGTGGTTCTACAGAAGGATACTGAGAATACCATGGACAGAACATGCGAGCAAAGTTTTAAAGAAAATGGAAATATAAAGGACACTGAGAATAAATAAAAAGAAACAGTTTAAATTTCTGAGACACTTAACGAGGAAAGAGAATTTTACATTCACTGAACTTACTGATTGACTTATTATACCTTATCAACCCTTGTGGGTTATTTAAAACTCAAACATTTTAGATTGTAAGAATAATTTTTTTTTTGCAAGTAAATATTGCATTAATAACCTCTCTAATGAGCCGTCAATGAGTGGGATAGTAAGGGAACAAATATTGTTTTGAGTTACAAAAGAAAGGAAGTTGTGGAGAGCCATGACCGCCCATGTTTTGAAGGAACATTGTGCATAAAGGAATATAAATTTCTGAATGTTAGTTTTATAATGTTAATTCAATTAGATCTATAATGCTATCACCACAGGCAGGAATACTTCCTATATAAAATCATTTTTAAATATGTTGTAAAATTATAACAAGATAAAAAAAAAATCCAACATAAAATTAAAACAGGACCCATTCTTTTTTTTTAAATTATTTATTTATTTTTTAATTTTTTATTTATGCATTCTTCCTACTCTGCCTGGAGGAACATGAAACCAGGAAAGTTATTTACTATTTATAATACTGGTTCATGTTGTCAGTTTCAATCTATTTTGAAAGCACTTCAATTTTTTAGAAATATCATTTTAAAGCTTTCATTGATTTAAAAAAGAAATTTTTATTTAAAGAAATAATGTAAGGCCAGCCTGTTATCAGTACAACTTACAGTAAGGTGATTATATAACAATACACTATATATAATCTAATTAACATATAGTAATTATTCTGGATTATGACATAACATGAAAGTTTATTTCCTTTTTCTTTTTGCTATCATCAGTAAAATTACTTTCAATAAACTCAAAGAATATTCAAAATGATTTAGAAATTCAACAGATTTTTTTCTTATTTAGGTATTGGAATAAAAACTGGTTTTACTTTTAAATAATCTGTTTATTTTTGAAAGCTTTGTCATGGAGCAATGGTTAAAAATTTAGCATAAGAAACCATTACTATCATAAAAGAGTTTGATTCTCTCTGAGTGACAGATGTGAATTAGCACTTAAAAAGTGAAATTTGATGATATATTTATATAAAGAAGTGCTGGAAGGTTCTTGGCCTGACAAACTTTCTAACATCTAACAAAACAATTTTATTTTGCAGGTGTTCTTGTTTGAGCTGAAAAATTTCAGCATCGCCACATTATATAATAAACGAAAAATCTAAAAAGTTATAATGGCTTTTTCTTACATTTTTTCTATTTGGTTTTGATGATGCTCATGTGAAAATAAAAAATATCAATATGGTAATAACAAATTTAAGTATCTAACTGGTTTAAACGTATTTCTCGGTCTAACCAAGGCCTTAGATATAAAATTGATGTGTTAAATTTTGGGAAATGTGTCAGGTCAAGAGTTTTTAGCACATTTTTATATATCTCCATATTTCGCTTTTTAAGTGCTATGTCTGACACTCAGTGATGATCAAATTCTTTTATGATAGTAATATATTAATGATTTTCGATGCTAAATTTTCAGCCATTGCTTTATGTTAAGGTTACCAAAAATAAACTGATAATTTAAAAAACAAAACATGTTTTCCAACAATATTTCCAAAGGAAAAAAAATAAATGTATACATTCAGCTGTTTTTTTATATATATATATATATATGTATATATATATATATATATATATGTGTGTGTGTGTGTGTGTGTGTGTGTGTGTGTGTGTGTGTGTGTGTGTGTGTGTGTGTGTGTGTCTGTATGAACAAATATTTTATACAACAGAATTGATATATTTTAAAAATAACAGTGTTTTTTGGGGGTTTTTTTTTGGATTTTTGGATTTTTTTTCAATAAATGTTTCTGAAAGTGTTGGACAAAAAGGTTCCTTTTAAAGAAAAAGAATGTGCTATCATTTTTAAAACTATGTATATATATATATATATGCAATTTTTTTTTTTTTACTTTTTCAATATCTATATTTTGTTTAAATTTCTGCATGACATTAGACATGGTAACTTGCATTTACCAATAAGAATTAGAAATTATTCGAAATATTGAAAAAGTTTAAAAAAAGGAAAAAAAAAACATTTGTTGTCTTTTGCATAAATGAAAAACTGCTGCTGAAATACACCATATATTTCTGGTTATATGCTATTTTTTTTTTAATGCAATTTATTTAAGTATATTCTCCGTTTTTAATTAGACAGTATTAATTACATTTACCGGCCTGAATGTTTGAGAAACTTGATAGAAAATATGCGTTCTCTGACAGGAATCGAACTGTATTCCTATATGTAAACAGTCATTTGATCTGACATGCTATGCCATTTAGCTATAGAGAATATAGTGCACACACACACACATATATACCTCTGTCTCTTTTGACATGAAAAAATGAACCTACGTCGACTTTGCTCCCTCAGTATGTGAAAGAGTTTCAGAGAGTTCTGGTTGCTACCATCATTCACAGTAATTGGAGTGATAAGGAAATTGTGCTGAGGAAGTCACTGTTACGAATCCTTGATCTATTTGGAAATAAGCTTTGATTTGTGTACCACTTTGTTTTTAAATGCCAATGCTTAAAACAAAAGCTTTCCTATTCATGGAAAATCAATAAGTCCATGTGCTTCCTTGACAGAAATTATAATGCATGGTTTTTAAAGATTTTCTATAAAGCTGGTTTGATCTAAAAAAAAAAAAAAAAAAAAAAAAAAGTTTTTTTTATCTAAACTTTTTGGCAACCTGACAAAGAACAATGGTTTATGAGGCAAAAATCACATTGGATGCAAGAAAGGCTTTGTCAGAGAAATGAATGATGATTCTACTGAAAATTACATAAGAATTTTTCCAGCAATAAAAAAGAGAGAGAGAGAGAGAGAGAGATTCTGAATGAATTATCAAAGACAACTTTTTTACCTTTATTCTTCAAAAGATGGGTGATGGACATATGCATGAAGTTTTCAGTAATTCCTTCAACTTTCCAAATAAGAAAAAAGAAGCTTTTGAACCATTTTTTTCCCCTCTAAATCAGTATTTTTATATTTCAGAAGTATCATCTTCTCCAAGAGATATGTCAGATTTCTTCTTGATGATATCCTGTACTACTGTGATGCTTGGTCAATGAGTCAACTCAGGTATTTCTTCATTGTTGGACTAAAGATATGATGTCATTGATAACAGAATTATTATTCAGAACTTTTTCCAGCGAGATATTTTTTTTTAGGTTTTTTTTCTATTTATTTATTTTTCTTTTTTATTATTCCTGTGAACTGCCTGACCATTAGATGACACGAGAGTAAATGTCCCATAATCAATATGTCTTTATTTAAAAAAAAAACAAAAAAACAGAGACTTTCTTACTAACTTTATAAAAGACTTTGGAGTCGTTCTTGTTGGCTGCATTCCTTCATTTTCTTCAGAGATTTACAAACATACTGATTACGTTCCTTGTATGTATCTCTTCTTAACTAAACATTTGTTACTGATCTGCAAATTATACAGCTTGTTTATAAAAAAAAAAAAAAATGAGTTTCTATATTAATGTCCTAAAACCTGATTCCATATGGAAAGTGAAGGCAGTTGTATACCTGAGAGATTTCTAAGATGCTTCAATGTCATTTTACGTTACAATGATCAATTGTTAATATTTCTGATGAACAATTTTTAATGGCAAAATATTTATATACAGTTTAGGCAATGTGGCACCATATATTTATTTCAGCCTTTAAATTTTAAGCACAGAGACAATGTGTTTTTACATACAGGTCTTATTATGAAATGGATTAAGTCTGACAATTATTTAATATATTTTCTGTTTATATGTTATTTTTATAGATATAATTTATTTAAGTAAATGCTATTTTTTTTTAATTAAACAATATTAATTACATTTACTGGCCTGAATGTTCGAGAAATTTTGTAGAAAATATGTGACTTCTGACAGGAACTGAACCTGTAACCCTAATGGTAACAGTCATTTGATCTGACGTGCTGTTAACCATTCAGCCACAAAGTATCTATATATTTATCAGCCCATAGCATCTATATGTCTATAAAAATAATGTATAAACAGAAAATATAGGTCTGTTTTGAGTGTTGTAGTAATTGTGAGTCCAATTCCTGGGCCAGGCAGTGTGTACTCAGACTCGGTGGAAAAAAGGCAAGCAATGACTAAGCAATACTAAAAATTAGAACTACAGGAGATATCCCTCAATATGGGCAGTGGAACAAGAACAAACTACCCCCATAGATTAAATAACAGGTTCATTTTGAAATTCACTGTGGTTCTAATGATCTTTCTTCTAGAGTACCTAAACTTTATGAAATGAAACGGAGTACTATTGGCAGCAAGGTCTTATCATTTTACAGTTGAACTGGCGAGAGATGTAACCGTAAGTTCTATGCCAACGGTTTCTTCTATTGCACTTCTCACTTGTGGGACGCTTCTGGCTTCTTGCTTTCCAGTCAACTTTAATCTTCAAAAATATAAATGCAATGTCAATCGCTATCTTCTGTTTTATTAATTCCTGTTCTTTTATTGTTCTCTCTCCTTAATAATGTTATTTTTTTCTCAATCTCTCACTCAGTAACCCCTTGCATCTTAGTGGCCTTACTGACTTAAAATGGTTAGGAAAAAAAAAGTTACTCAAACTGATATACATCTGATAAAAGCCAGAGGGTACAATGGCCGAAATGTAACAACAACAAAATTTTGACAATAGTGCACATGTAAATAATGATAACTCCTCATCCCAGAAATTAAGTGAGGTTTATTTTTATTAAATGCTAATAAACAGCATTTAATATATTTGTTCAATTTTTATGAACAAAGAAAATACTATTTCTTTTTTTTTTTAAATCATTTCACCCAAAGTTAATAAAGCCACCAATGTAAGCAAAAGATTAAACATAAAAGAGATCTTATACAAAACACACACAATGCATTAGTCATTCGTCATAATGATGACCATAATTTTGATTTTAAAAAATGCTACTTTAATTAAAAGTGAAAGCAATTTACTAAGATGAAAATGTATAAAAAAATGATTTAGTCACTATCCACAGTAAATTTGTATCCAGGTTTTTATAACATGTCACCTATCTTGGCAGATCTTCTTTTATCACAATGTGGGATATGTAATAAGAAAAATGATAAAAACAAAAAGAAACTAAATTAAATCAGCTAGACTATATACTCAAACACATTAAAAAATATTTTAAATCTTCACCCACACGTGTGTGTGTGTGTGTGTGTGTGTGTGTGTGTTTGGATTAATTTTTCTTCAATTCTAAAAAAATTTTGTAAGCTCAAGGCTGAAGTGGAGCATAAATTGTTTCACATTTTCTGAGGATTTTCAGATTTCATATGCTATTATCAAAAATATGTCTAGAGTAATGTGAATCCAAACACCCTGTATTTCTTGGTAGTTTTCAAATATTGTGTCAACTTTCTGATAAGTTCTGTTTTTTGTTTTTTTTTGTTTTTTTCCAAACATACTAACTTCATATATCAGCTTGTGGCATATATTTTTTTAATCAATACACTCCAAGCAAGACAACATGACTAATAGTGAAAGAGAATGAACCAGAAACCCAATCCTAAATAAGGAACAAGGGATAGACCTCTACTCCTGTTCAAATGACCAGGGAGGAGTATGAACCAGATGATAAGCAAATTTATCTACTCCTATTAAGAAGAAAAATAAAATAACTAGTAAATAAAATTTCAGATTTTAGGTGAAGATGTTAGAAGTATAGAGCTGAAGTAGACTTTAGAAGGAACCAGAAACCCAATTTGTTAGGAAATATCTTTTTTTGCTTTATTATTATAATTTTCTTTGCAGTATCAAAAATGCAGGAATTCAATTGTTCTTTTGTAGCATGCGTCGGTGTCTTTATTTTTTAGTTGTTAAATATATTCAATATGTTTATTGTTAATAAAATTTTATGAAATGTTAGATTGTTTATTTTGCTATGGGTAAAGTTTCTATTTTAATATTTCTAGTTATAATTCTAGAATTTATATGGTGTAGTATTTTTGTAATATCTATTTATTGACTTTTCTTAATGTTGATATGTGCTTTTATGGGACAGTTGCTAAATTAATCTACAAGATAATGTTGTGGGTGTCTAACCAATATACAAATTGTTTGAATTTTTATTATAAGACAGAAATTTTCCAAGAGAATTCATAAATACTACTAATTTAAGTTTTTAATTTTGTATCATATCATTGGTTATGTTCAGACATTTTTCATTTTTTTTTTTATAGTAAGCTTATTTCATTTTGCTGATAGGTGATATGTATATTAAATTTCTTATCTTTTCTAATTTGTGATTATTGTGTAGTTGGTTTCTGTGAAATAGTTTCATGGTGTTTTATTTTTTTACAATATTTTTATTATTGATATTGTTTGTTTTTTCCAAGTTAGTTTAATTTGTTTATCTGATGTGGTTGGCGAAATTGTTGCTTATTAGTGTTTATATTAAGTTCACTATAGAATATAGTGCATGTAAAGGATATTAAATTTGCTCTATTTATTACATTATGCTATTGAAATTTAATGAGAATGTCTGGGTTTAATTTTGTACTATGCTTTCCTAGTTTGCATATGAGCTGTCACACATCCAGCAGTAAGGTGTAGAGTCTTTCTCAAACATTTCATTATTTCATCTTCTTGTTGGCTTTTTTTGCTTTTATGTTAATATGAATATATCATAAGTTAAAAAAAATTGTTAATAATTTTGTTTTCTGACTGAAATAGATAGATAGGACCAATAGACAGTCCCATAGATACACCATCATCCCCTGCTGTTTGCCTCAGGGTTCTTGATAAGATCCAGAGACGGATATGCAATGTAATTGGCCCTGATCTGTCATCTCGTCTGCAGTCGCTTTCTCACAGACGCGACGTTGCCTCGCTCTGTCTTTTTTACAAATACTTTCACGGTAATTGCTCCGAGGAGCTGCTTTCGCTGGTTCCTAGGCCTTATGAATTTAAACGTCCCACGAGGCTGGCATCCCGTTCTCACCCCTTCACTGTTGAAACTGTTAGATGTAGACGTCTCTTCTACTCCAATAGCTTCATGTCTCGCACATCTCGCCTGTGGAACTCCCTTCCCCATTCCTGTTTCCCTGACAAATACAATCTCCAACTATTTAAGTGTAACGTCAATCAACATCTCCAGCTGCCTTGATCTATCCACTTCCCTTCTCAACATCCTTTCACCTTTCATTCCTATCTGTTCTCACTCCAAATCTTCTGTAACCCCCTTGCCTTGATCGATCCACTATCTTTCGCCACATCCCCTCCTTTACCACTCCTATCTGCTCTTCCTCCAAACCTTCTGTAACCCCTTGCGTGCTAGTGGCTTCCAGCCTTGCTTGGGGTGATAAGCTTAAAAAAAAAAAAAAAAAAAAAGTCTGATTCTTACCATGATCAAAATAGGGAGGTAATTGTGTAGTGCAAGATAGGTGGTTATGTAGAATTGTTGGTTTAATATAAGGTAGGAAAAAAACTAATATTTATAAATATTTTGTATTTAGTATTTCATTTCTGAGATAGTATAAGTATATTGACAATGACTATTTCATTCTTATATTGGTTGATATAGATGTTATTAAAGACAACATTTCAACCAATTACAGTTTGGGTGTCATCAGGCCGATATGAGATATTTGTTGTGGTATTTTGTCCTTGTATGTCAGTTATTGTTCTGGTACTTGAGATGTTTGAGGTGTGAGGAAATACATTTGTATTTATGCTAAAAGGGCCCCTAAAAAAATATGTAAATGTTTTTTTATTAAATGTTCAGAATGTTCAATGTTCTTAACAAATACTTCCAATAGCAGTAGTTTTTAAGACAGTAATTGCTGTGTGCTGAAAGCAATTTACTAAACAATGTATAGGAAGTGCTTTAATTGCTAGATCATCCACAAATTTATGTCCAGGTTCTTACAACATTTCACTTTGTTGCAGATCTTCTATTATCAGTGTGGTATATTTAATAACAGGAGGAGGCACGGTGGAGTAATGGATAACGATTCAGAGAGCCGAGTTTGAATTCTAGTCGAATCCATTACATTCTCTTATATGTTAATACCCTTGGCAAAGGCATGAATCCTCCTCTTCTCCCCCCAGCTATGGGTTAGTAGTAGGACAGATTGGATTCTATAGCCTAGGATGACAACTGGTCTACCACAGAAAGAAATGGCAACCTACTGCGGGAAAAAATCTGCGTCATCAGTCATGTATCGAAAGATACATGATCACCTAAGCATGTATCATGCATGGCACATAACTGACTGATATTTAATAACAAAAGTGATAAAAACAAACAAAAAGAAACTAAATAAAATTGGCTAGACTATATACCCAAACACAGGTTTAAAAAAAAAAAAATAAATAAAATTTCAGTGACACCTCTCGTTTATGCATGTGTAACCATATCAATGTAAATATCACTTTAGTCTGAAGTCCTAAAAGACAAAATGCACAACACAAAAGATTTTTTTCCACTTTGATATAGATTTTCATAAAATTATTCTGATATATAAAATATGTATTACATACACACGATTTTCTGGTTTTAGAACCATATTTGATTATCCATTTTACCTGGCCAATAGAAGTCATGTAATAACAATTTTATAATACACCTGGACCCACTGATTACACATCCCTTGTATCTCTATAACATTTTCAACTGTATAAACAAGTGAATACCCACCACCTGATGAATTAGTTTGGCAACTGCATGAAATTCAAATGCTTGTTGGTATCTTTATTTGGATTAAAATAGTACCAGACCATGCCAGAAAATCTGTAATGCAGCTGCCTGTACACGCACAAAGGGGATGCTGAAAAGTAATTAGCCCAAACCATTTACCCAAAATTGGTATTTTAATGGTCAAACATCAAAATACTGGGTCAGTACAAAAACTTTTCAGTACCCTTTCATATTTTCTTAGTTGTAACTAAAACTAATTTCTGACCCCTGACAATACTTTTCTTCCTAATTTTTAATTCACAACATTTACGGAGCATGCTGAAACTTGGAAGCTCAAAATTACAAAATTCAGTCTCTAATAACCTGCCACTCCTCAACCACCAGAAATATTTTGTTTTAAAAAACGAAATATTTACATTGAAGTGCCAGAATGATGAACTAGCAGTAAAAACAGCAATAAGTTAAAATCTTACCTACATATACAAAGTTCAAATGCAGTCAGCAGTAAAACCATTTTTTTTTTTACCTAAATTTAATATATCAGTTCATGAGGGAGAGGTTTCCATGTATTTGTTTAATAAATCCTACCTGTGATATCACATTACATAAACAGCTAGTGTGTGTGTGTGTGTGTGTATTCCAGTGAACAATTTTTCTTTCTTTTCAAATGAAGAGGGAGAAGCACAAAAGAAAGAGCAGATAAAAAATAGAACTATAAATCAATTCTATTTCTACTCGAGTTCCCATATTGTCCTGTTACCATCTTCCCAGACAGTGCTTAAATAACAAGCTTTACCCCTCCCCCATCCTTCTATATAGTTGAAAATAAGCACTGATTGTTAGTAACTTGTGCACTTGCTAGCCTTTAAAGCAAATTTCCCTATATATTTCACATAGAATTTAAGTAGGCACCAATATTTAGAGAACTTAAAACGATTACTTGGTTACTTATTTTAGTGCATCATTTTACTTACAATTACTGCCATGTGACACTAACAACAGTCAGTGAGGCCTATGGCCGAATCATGTTAAAACAACAGTTTCCGTACAATCACTGAAGTTAAGCAATGTTGAGCCTGGTCAGTACCTAGATGGGTAACCACTTGAGAATACCAGATGCTGTAAGCTTTGATGTGCAGGTGATGCAAAAGATAATGGCTTGGAATTGTTAATTGGAGAACAGAGTTCCAATTCCTGTTCAGTTTGTTATATATTCACTTGCATTAATTACCCTTAGGAAAGGTATGAATCCACCTCTTCTCCCCAGCTATGGGTTAATTAGTAAGATTTGTATCACTAAAACCATTCTTAAAAAAAAAATTCTTAAAATCTAAAAATATTTTCTGGCTTTAAATAAAACCTGCAAATGGTTGAAAGGCTATAAAAAACAAATCAATGAATTATTTAAACAAATTAACTGTAAATAATCAATAGCGCCTTTTTATAGTCATTTGTCAATTATTGCCAACTAATGATTGATTGATTGCGTTTAATTTTGTGAAAATTTTATAGTTTGTTAGGTATGGTTGAATGAAAATTTTTTCCAAGTGTGGTAGAGAAGTTGTCAAGAATGATTGAAGGTAAATTTTTTGTGTAAACACTTATAAACATATTTTTTTATATATTTTATTGTAAAGTCCCATTAATTTGACATATCACAGTGTTATCTGGTTTAATGTTTTCAAAAAGTTCTCTAAGATTGTTCGTTCTGTAATATTTGTTTCAGATTTCCTGGACACTACAACATTCCAATAGTATGTGCCTGACCATATACGATTCCCGACATGGTACATATATTGGTTGCATTTCGTTTCACAGTAAATGTCTGTATTGCCAACTTAGTATGCTTCTATATTTATACAAGTAGTGAAGCAATCGTTTTAAGTAATGTGTTAATCGAAATAAGTGCTGTGTAATTTGTTATGATTTAAGTATTTAAGAGTTCAATAATTTCAAGAACCTCCAAGATAGATGAAAAGAATTAGATACAATTTCTATCACCTGCAATTCAAAAGATTTTTTTTTTCTCTTCCAAACCAATTGAGGTCAAGTTAATCATATTTTGATACTATCTCTGACTCAATATTCAAACATCATTTAATTCTGCTTTAGACTTCTACAGCCTTTCTGATGTTATTAATTACTTCCCAAAATTACTGCCTCCAAAGAATTTCAATACTTCAATATTTATTCATAATTAAAAGCCATTGACTAACTATGTGAGGTCAGATTTAGTGTAAAGTGCGTTTCTAGAGCATTTGACAAAGATTGCAATCACTTTGAATAACTTGCAAGATTAACGCAATCATACAAGAATCGAGTTTAATTCTTTTCTTAATGGTAAAAGAAGAAATATATCAAATTGTGGCACAGTGAGTGTGTACAATATTACATGAAAATAGAAAACATGCCCTTTAAGTATATTCTAATTTATACAAGGATTTTTAGAAAAGGTGTCTTGCTCAGATGTGAAATTGACCTTGCAACAACGTGTATATATGTACTTTGAATTAATCAATCTTTCAAAGTTTGAATAATGTCTTTATTTACTAAGTTTTATTGGTCGAGTACAAAATTACAAAAGTGGGGCACTCAGCGAGATGTGAACTTGGAAACTTTGTAACCATCAGAGTACATCAGGCACTGTTACCAGAATATTAAGCTAATACATTATTAGAACTTTTTTTTTTATATACAAGTAAAAAGTATGCCAATTTCAGTTTTGTTTAATACAAAGCTATAACAGGACACTCAGTTTGGATCATACTGTCTTCCTTACCATCAGCACTCTTATTGGATATTAAGTGCTTTTGCTTTATTTACAAAAGAATATATCAAGTTTAGATTAGTCTGATACAAAGTTATAATAATGAGGCACCCAGTGAGGATAAAACTCTAGCAATGGTTAGCAAGAGTAACATTTTCTATGACAAGCATTCTTGTTTTCAAAAGTATACAATTTTTTTTATAGCCATAAAACTTGTTGGTTTTTCATCTTCCTCCAAAATCTAATTCAAGCAATCAAAAACATGTTTATTGTAATAGAATTATGACACACAGCCATGCAAGAATTATACATGTGAATGATACCAGACATGACAAATACACATGAGACCTACTTAAAAACTAAAAGCAATACCAGAACTTTTTCTTCCCTATTTCATTTCTGATGAAGCTTAAATAAAAATGAAACGTGTTAAATTTATAAACGTTTTCCTATGTTTCTTTATCCTATCATTCTGTTGGATTCTAATCCATATTTGATCTCAATTCATAGAGAATATGTGCAAGTTGTGTACATATTCACTTGATATAATATCGCTGTAAGATAAGTCAGCAAATAATTATAAGTAGTCATGCTCTGTTGAGCATGATGAATTAAGGTAACTAGACCTGTAGAGGTTTTGTGCATAACCTAGAACTGTGTCGACAAAGTATTTGTTTCTATTAAGTATATATAATTATATATAACACAGGAATAAGTAAACTTGTCCTACCTCAATGCTCTAACTATTAATATGAATTCTAAAAGATATTTTGCATTACATCAGTTGATTATCACTCCCAAGTTTATCTGGACACTTTTACTTTGCCTGAACCGTAAGCCATATTTAACAGAGCATGTAAACAATGCATAGAAAAAAAAAGAAGATATATTTAAACTTATTTAAAAGAAAAAAAAAATCCAAATATAATACTAAAAAAATTAACAAATATAGCATTATTTACATTCAGACTAATATCTTCACATCTGAATTTCTGGGATGAGGTGTTGTTATTCAGTTTACATTTTAATGCTTTTTATCCTGTTTTTAGCTGATCTTTTCTTCAGGTAATTTCTGGAATAAGGAGTTATTATTGACATTATTTACACTCAGACTATTATCCTCATCTTTGTTGTTATCACAATGTTTTGCCCATGGCTAGAACATTCCCTGGTTTTTATGGTTTTGAACAATTCTTATGTTCCTGTCTGAATTTCTGGGATGAGGAGTTATCATTATTTACATTGTTTACACTCAGACTATTATCCTCATCTTTGTTGTTATCACAATGTTTTGCCCATGGCTAGAACATTCCATGGTTTTTATGGATTTGAACAATTCTTATGTTCCTGTCTGAATTCCTGGGATGAGGAGTTATCATTATTTACATTAGTTACACTCAGACTATTATCCTCATCTTTGTTGTTATCACAATGTTTTGCCCATGGCTAGAACATTCCCTGGTTTTTATGGATTTGAACAATTCTTATGTTCCTGTCTGAATTTCTGGGATGAGGAGTTATCATTATTTACATTAGTTACACTCAGACTATTATCCTCATCTTTGTTGTTATCACAATGTTTTGCCCATGGCTAGAACATTCCCTGGTTTTTATGGTTTTGAACAATTCTTATGTTCCTGTCTGAATTTCTGGGATGAGGAGTTATCATTATTTACATTGTTTACACTCAGACTATTATCCTCATCTTTGTTGTTATCACAATGTTTTGCCCATGGCTAGAACATTCCCTGGTTTTTATGGTTTTGAACAATTCTTATGTTCCTGTCTGAATTCCTGGGATGAGGAGTTATCATTATTTACATTATTTACACTCAGACTATTATCCTCATCTTTGTTGTTATCACAATGTTTTGCCCATGGCTAGAACATTCCCTGGTTTTTATGGTTTTGAACAATTCTTATGTTCCTGTCTGAATTCCTGGGATGAGGAGTTATCATTATTTACATTATTTACACTCAGACTATTATCCTCATCTTTGTTGTTATCCCAATGTTTTGCCCATGGCTAGAACATTCCCTAGTTTTTATGGTTTTGAACAATTCTTATGTTCCTGTCTGAATTTCTGGGATGAGGAGTTATCATTATTTACATTGTTTACACTCAGACTATTATCCTCATCTTTGTTGTTATCACAATGTTTTGCCCATGACTAGAACATTCCCTGGTTTTTATGGTTTTGAACAATTCTTATGTTCCTGTCTGAATTTCTGGAATAAGGAGTTATTATTGACATTATTTACACTCAGACTATTATCCTCATCTTTGTTATTATCACAATGTTTTGCCCATGGCTAGAACATTCCCTGGTTTTTATGGTTTTGAACAATTCTTATGTTCCTGTCTGAATTTCTGGGATGAGGAGTTATCATTATTTACATTAGTTACACTCAGACTATTATCCTCATCTTTGTTGTTATCACAATGTTTTGCCCATGGCTAGAACATTCCCTGGTTTTTATGGTTTTGAACAATTCTTATGTTCCTGTCTGAATTTCTGGGATGAGGAGTTATCATTATTTACATTAGTTACACTCAGACTATTATCCTCATCTTTGTTGTTATCACAATGTTTTGCCCATGGCTAGAACATTCCCTGGTTTTTATGGTTTTGAACAATTCTTATGTTCCTGTCTGAATTCCTGGGATGAGGAGTTATCATTATTTACATTGTTTACACTCAGACTATTATCCTCATCTTTGTTGTTATCCCAATGTTTTGCCCATGGCTAGAACATTCCCTAGTTTTTATGGTTTTGAACAATTCTTATGTTCCTGTCTGAATTTCTGGGATGAGGAGTTATCATTATTTACATTGTTTACACTCAGACTATTATCCTCATCTTTGTTGTTATCACAATGTTTTGCCCATGGCTAGAACATTCCCTGGTTTTTATGGTTTCGAACAATTCTTATGTTTCTGTCTGAATTTCTGGGATGAGGAGATATCATTATTTACATTAGTTACACTCAGACTATTATCCTCATCTTTGTTGTTATCACAATGTTTTGCCCATGACTAGAACATTCCTTGGTTTTTATGGTTTCTGGCATCAGGAGTTATCATTTACACTGTTTACATGTGGACTATTGTTAACATCTTTGTTGTTGCTATCACGTTTCAGCCGTTGTTCCTTCTGCCCTTCATCAGGTGTATGTTAATCTGGATAACCTACAGGGAAATTTGAACAAGACCCTTTATTTAATCTATGGGAGTAAACGGGTTTCATTCCACTGCCCATGTCTAGGGATATCTCGTCTAGTGTTGATGAAGGCCAAAAAGTGCAATGGTCAAAACATTGTGATAACAACAACAAAGATGAAGACAATAGTCTACATGTATATAATGTCCTCATCTTTGTTTTTATCACAACATTTCAGCCATTGTGTCCTTTGGTCTTCTTTGGGTAGCTGTCCCATGGGACAATAACCTAGTGGATTGAAGGACTGATTCATGAATTTGGTAGCATAGTAATTATAAGTTCAATCTCTGGATCAGGTAATAAAGATCTGAACTTAGTGAAAACAGGGCAAGCAATAAATGAACAGTACAAAATTAGAACAAGATGAGATATCCTTAGACAGACTGAAAAATGAAAACAATCTACCCTTGTAGATTAAGTAAAGGGTTCCATTGAAATTCCCTCAAGGTTGCCTGGATTGACAGATACCTGAAGAAGGGCACAATTGCAGAAATGTTATGATAAAAACAAAAGATAAAAACAGTCTGAATGTATAGAACTCTTCATCCCAGAAATTCAACCAAAGAACAGAACTGCATCTCAATTTCCATTTGAATTAGGAATTATTCTAATGTACTCTGATTTATTCAAACAGGTTTGACAGATTTATTTGCTACAGCTTAACACTTTGCAGGTTATTTAAAGCCAGAAAATATTTTTAGATTGTAAGAATTTTTTTTTTTTTGAGATAATGATTTACTGATACAAGTCCTACTAATTAACCCATAGCTGGGAGAGAAGAGGTGGATTTATCCTTTTCTCAAGAGTATTTGCATATAAGTGAATATAATGAACCCAACTGGAATTGGAACTCTGCTCTCTGATTAACAATTCTGAGCCATTATCCATTACACCACCTGCACACCCAAGTTTACAGCACCTGGTATTCCCAAATGGTCATACATCTAGGTACTGACCAAACTCAAACTCAAAGAGGTCTCCCACATCTTGGTTCCTATATTCAAAACATTTCAGCTGTTGTACAATCTTCAGCTACCTGTTGTATTTGATAACATCTTAGGAATTTTGAAGTGACCTCTTTAATTCCCAGAGATAGCTAGTTTTCATTCTACTATTCGTGCAAGGGAATATCTTGTGTCACTTAATACTTCTTTGTTAATGTCACCATATTGGGGACACCAGTTTGAATAAATCAGTGTATTATGATTATTTTTTATGTTTAGATTTTTCTAGAATCTTTATCTTTCACCCTGAACAATAAAAATAACCAATAAATTTGACAGAAAAAAAATTTAATGATAATCACAGAAGTTATTTTAACTTTGGTGACTTTATAAAACATGACATTCTGATATCTGTGCTTGTGACAACACAAAGGAATTACTGTAGGGTTTGTAATATATATATATATATATATATATATTTTTTTGTCATCCACAGACAGACTGTTTCGCTGTTTCACAGCTCATCAGTGTGGCTAGACCTCCGGTTGCCTCTAGCTAGGATCGAAACCCGACTGAATTTGCGTCAGTCCGAACTTCTCCCACTAAGCCGTCAGCGTAAAGTACGGGATGAAGGTGAATTTTAGCGTGTTTATTTTTAGATTCGGATAAACACACAGTGACTGAGAGTGACTCAATTCTGTCGAAGAGTCGTTTTTTTACAGTACTTCCTTCATTATCTGTACTTGGAACAGGAATTGAAAAAATATGTTCAGATTATTCAAAATTCTGAATAATTGAATACCCAAATTATCAAAAAAAAATTTAAAAAAAAATAAAAATTCATTTTCTGAAAGAAATTTAACCATTATATAATCATTTAACATTTTTAAATACTTTATTCCAGGTTTTCTCCAGCTTATTTTTTATGAAAAAAATGCATCAGTTTCATTTCTCATTGAAGCATGGTTCACATTTCATGTGTGTCATGAATAACTTAGAGTTGCATATGCCAGCTTGATTGATTGATTTAACAGCATATCAACATCTCATGGGTCATTTAATGCCGAAATTTAATTTTCTTGGGGGTTTTGAAGTAATAAAAATATGATATACATTATTCTGCTTCCATGAATGAACACATAGTAGATGATTATTTACATTGTTCGGACTGTTGTCCTTATCTTCGTCATGCTTTTTCAGGTGATTGGAATTTCAAACTAAACCCTGTAGAAGTCAAATGACTTACCTGCTAACATCAACAAGCCCTATATTTCATCCGCCGGTGTAGATTGTTCTAGTTCCACGTGACATGCCTCTTCTAGAACATGACAACTAGAGGTAGTGATATATGTGTGCTTTATGTTGTAGTTTTGTTGAAGTTATACTTTAGAATACCATTTAAGAAATTGTAGGATATTATATAGACTAATGTCCTGAAAGAGTTCTTTTATGTTAGTTGTTTGATTTTGTTTGGTCGTATATCAACAACTATGGATTATTTAATGCTGAAATCTAAATATTTTGTACATAATTTTATACTTTCAGAGTAAAAGTATGTTTTTTTTAGATATATATTTTATAGATTACAAGATGTATTGTTGGTAATTTTACTATAAAAATGTATTTTTAGTGTTGCATTGATTGTCATTTTACGATAAAAATTTATTGTTGGTCATTTTATTATAAAACATGTACAGTTGATTTTTGTTTGGGTGTTCACAATTTTCCCATAGCTGGGACCCTAACAGGTGCTACATCCCCAGTTCAAGGTGGATCTTAGAACAACAGCAATTAAGAGGTGATTCCACACTCCTCAAAATCTACAATCAGAGGCCTTGCTGCCAGATGTAGTTTATCATCATACCCAAGACAACCTGGCTTGACCAAGCTGTGATAATTCAAATGTAGGTTCTTTGTATGAAAACAATGAGGAAATTAACAAGAATTGATTTTACCACTGTTTTTAGCACATGTTGATTACGGTTTTCTAATTTTTCAAAATGCTTGTCCGAGATGAAATAGAATTGAAAAATGTTTAATTTTAATTTTTTTCTTCATTTCCTGTCTGGATAATCAAAGTATGAATAATTGATGAAGTTTTACTAAAGATGTAGATGAGACAGCTTTGCAAACATCGCTACAAGAGATGGGCATTAATATTTCCATGACTGTATTACGTGCTGAAAAGTTCTTGAGCTTACTTTCTAAAATCTAACCAAATTACGAAACCTCATTTTTTTTTTTATCCCTTTTTAAATCCATTCTCGGTCAGGGCAAGAATTTTTCAGCACCCCTTTATATTTGCCACCCTCCTCCCATCAATAAGTAGAGTTCAAATTCTGACAGTTTTTTTACATTCACCTTTGGAAAAGGTATGAACCCAGGTCTTCTCCTTTCACTCAGTTATCAGTTAAAGAGGAGAGTAGACTGAGCTCTCTAGTCTAGAAGGACCTCTCTGAATTCAAATCCTGTTAAAGACAATAGGAAACTTTCCCCAGGAGGTTATGTCAATAAGTCATACATAATAAAGGAAAGGAATTTCCGGAGAGCCATAACTGCTTATATCTTAAAGGGACATGACATTTAAAAAAAAAAAAAAAATAATAATAATTTGAAAATAAAGAGCTTACTGAACAAGCTATAGGCTTTTTTTTTTTTTTTTTTTTTTTTAAATACTAGCAGTCAAATGCACCAATCCTTTGGTAAGTTGTTACAGACAACAGTCTGCTCTTAAAATCAACTCAAGTTGCATAATCATCAAAAGATAAAAATAATGGCTTTAAAGAAAGGAAGTTATTAATACAAGTGTACAATAAAAGCAAGAATAGATTATTGGCAAGCTGTTTGACAAATGCAACAGCATCTATTTTTGAATAAGATATTCTCGTATAATTTCAGTCTTGTAATACCTCAAAATACCAATGTCATTCTGTAGTCTTGTGTTCTTGGTAGGCTTGATATCAAGTGCAGTAATCAAATGACAAAAAGATGTTATAAAAATATAGATGGAAGTGAAAATAATTTTCTTTTCATGAGTCATACTATAAATGCATTCCAAGTGAGACTAACGATATGTAATTAAATTTTATATCAAATATATTCTTATTTAGGTATCTCCATTAATTTGCTAAAAGAGAGAATACACTGATGAAAAAAGACCCCAAACTTAATGAAAACAATTTTTTATTGTTTAAATGTTTATGCTATTATTAAGAAAGACCAAAGTATTTTTTGATTACTTTTTAATCCTTCCTAGCACGTCCAAAAATTTAATAAAAAAAAAATGTCTTCTTTGAGTCAGCAAAATTGCCATAAAATCGATGATATGCGCCGTTTTTGAGAAAGTTGTAGACAAAAATTAAATTCTATGTTTAAAAATCTTGTAAAAATCAATTATACCATTTTCAAAAGTTATTTGAGGAGAATTAGAAAATTTTAAGTTTACTTAATGTAATTAGAAACAAACAGCTTTTTTAGCAGAAAAAATTAGTTGAAAATAAAAGAATCATGTCTAACTGTGATGACCTACTTTGGAGGTGTAAATTGATATTTGCATCAATGTATTGATAGCTTACATCAGGGGAAGTTATTGGACAGAAGTGACAATATTCTCAAATTTTAAGCAAACCAGCTTATTTAACGATACAGTAATTTTAAAAAATTAAGTACTTTTTTTAATGATGTCCAAAGCCTGCATTGTTTCCATCACTAAAATTGAAACTAAAAAAGGAAATAAATAATTACAGTATATCTCTCAATGAAAAACAATAAAATAATTACATTTAAAAAAAAAAATAAATTAAAATATTTAGTGAAATAGGATTTAAAAATGAAAATTCAAAATTTTGAAAATGCAACGATGGTCAAACTGAGTATGTCAGTCAGAGAATTCAACATATGCACGCAGGATGAAAACACAAAATTTCCGATGTCAGTTTCTTGCTGTCAGGGGAAACAACTATTAAACCACTTGACATTATGTAAAGTATGTCCATCCATATATTTGGAAAAACGTTTATTATGAAACAATGTAAAATTCTTTTTAAAATACATGTATGTCGTAGATTGTAATAAGCTTTCAAATTTATGATCTATAAAAATATATCTACTTAACAGAATTCTCTAAAGGGCACTGATTGAAACTTAATTTTAAAATATTTAGCATTTATCACATTTTGCATTTAAAAATGAAAAAAAAAAACACAATTCTTGTAAAAATTCATATTTTGGCTTCAGACAATATTGTCCATAACATGTTATTCATGAAAACCATTAAAAGTTTTCTAATTAAATAATGTCTTAGTTTTATTGGGTTTTGTATCTTACAATTCAGAGCTGAATTTTGGGTAGCTGTGTATTTCGATTTTACAAAAAATTTGATGATTTATATTTTCAAAGTCTTCTAGTTTTAACTAATATAATCACTAAAAGTCATACCATCAATTTTTTCAAGTTTTCATAAAATTAAGTAAAGGGGGAGTAACAGCTGTAAAATATATATATATATATTTACCATCTGTAAAAAAAAAAAAAGTTTAAAATAATTTCATTCATTCATGAATAAGTTCTGAAAGTTTCATTAAAATCTGACAATTATTTGATTTTTGCAAGAATTCCCAAATTAATGTGTTTTTCACCTGAAAAAACAAAAAAAAACAAACAAAAATGGTAAATATTATATCAACCGCTGATTAAAAAAAAGATTTTTTTAAGCAAAATTTAGAACATGCTAGAATAGTTGAAAAAATTTAATAAAATAATAAGAAATACTTTGGTCTTTTCTCTTAATAATAATATAAGCATTTCGATGAGAAAACTGTTTTTATTAAGTTTGGGGCATTTTTTTATCATGCTATGATGTTTTTTCAGCAAATTAGTGGAGATACTTAATCTTATTGCTTTGTATGATTTAAAGGCGATGATTTTCTATACGTTTTGGAATATTTCCAACATTGCGAGAACCTAAGGGCAGAAAAAGCTAAAATCCTCTTCCATGCCAGTCTGTCCACTCTTTCATATTGTAGGACCAATCCTTTCATTGCTACCCTTTTTAGACCGTTATGTCTCAAGTTATGACTTAATTTGGTCAGTTTTTGTCACTTCATAGGGACAAGGAGGTTCCTGAAAATTTAAAACTCCTCACATATTCTTTGGTCTTGTGCTTCAAATAAGGTGGAGCAGCTTCCTCAGACATTTTGTTTTGAATGCCTGGATTTGTCTCTACCAGCAATGTTCCTGACCAAATATACTACTAAACAGCACCTACAGATGAAGGTCTAATGTTATGAATCCCAATCATATAATAACCTCTTGACCTCTGAAGTTTTTTTGTTTAATATTCCAGAGTGTTCTTGTTACATGATGATGCTCTATTTGTATTTAACTGGAAGATTTTAATCATTTAAAACTGGTGTTTTGGAAAAAAGTCAATCAAATTCTTTTTACAGTGCATACAATGTCATTAAGCCTCTTTGGTATTACTGGTTAAGAGAATGTAGAAATCTATGATTTTTACAAAGTTTTCAGGTGCTTCAAGATGATCAGGTCAGTGACAAATGTGCGTAGGGAAAAAGTTTCTAAACTTTTCATTTCTTCTGTCTTGTAGTCAAACACTCTGCTGACCACATGTTTCTCCTGTTCAATACTGCCACCTGTCACCTAGTTATGCCATTTTTTATATTCTCATTGACAGCCAAAATTACATATGTGAAAAGATTCTCTTGCGAGAGTGTATCCGACTGCGGGATTTATCTGTTTTAAATGTGTAACCCGCGAAGCCACCCTTTTTCATTTTGGGACAATTTACATGCAAGACACATTCAAATCTGTCCTCATCCCAGAGGTAAGCCATTTTCTCTAGCATTACATTGACTGTTGCCACAAATGCATGCAACACTGGGCCTTTTTACCCTCTGCGGTAGTTCACTACAAGATGTTAACACTTTATTGAAATACAGTGCTACCCAATTGCTGGCATTTCAAGGACTGATGCATTTGGGTGCTTCTAACCTTAAAAAGTTCAAAATTACATGTTTTTCAATTTGGCTTCATACCCTTTTCTGGAATTGGTATGAACAAAAATACCTATCAGTATAATATATAAAAATATTAATTTTCTTTTTACTTACTATAGGTTGAAAATCCTTTATCCCAAATACTTGGGACCAGAAGTGCTTTGGTTTTCAGATTTTTTCAGATTTTTGAATACAGGCTATTTAATTTTTATATAGCATTTAAAATGCTTGGGAATGTAACCCAAGCATAAACATGATATCCCTTTACATTTCATAACACAGCTTATACATATACCCTAAAGGCAGTTTTATATAAAATTTAATAAACTTTGTGTACATCAGATACAGGTAATGATGCTAGTCATGTAATTCTCACAAGGATTTTTAATGGTGAAATTAAGATTTCACGTAAAAATAATGTTTTATACTTTCTGTACATTTACAAAAAAAACATGATCACTACTTACAAAAAATGCAGGACTTTGACATTTTGAATAATATCTTTACTTTGTGAATTTCTGTTAAGCAACAAATATTCCAAATTAATGTTTAATTCATTTTATTTATATAACCCTTACAAAAACAAAAAACAAAAAAAAAAACTTATATATTAGAATTTCTAACTGAATTTCTAAGATGAGAAGTTATTTACTTGTATGTAAATAATGCTGGGATTTCTATGATTTAAAAAAAAAAAAAATGAAAAAGAATGGTTGTCAAAGAACATAGATTTTTTTTTCTAAATTTTGAAAATGCTTCATTTGTCTTTTTAAATTCATTAGATAAGAACTGGTAAACTTTAAGTTTATAAAAAAAAAATAACAAGCCTGTTTTGTTAACATTTAATAAAAATGAAAAAAAGAAAATGCTAAATTTAGTTTTCATTCATTTCAAAGTGGTCTACTTTAATGCAATGTTATTTGAATAAATGAAATAAATGTAAGCCACTCATTCAAATAATTACAAATATTAAAAAAAAAAAATTTAAGAAAATCTGTTAATATTCCAAAATTTAATTTTACCTGAACATTTCAGTAGCAGTATGCTACTCACCAGATTAGAGGTTCAAATCAAAGTAGTGCTCACTTAGTTTTATAGATCTTTATTTATAAAAATAAACCACCCTAAAAAACTAAGTGTGATTAATAATAAAATTAAAGTAGTAACAATCCTAATCCCCAAAATAAACTTTGTCACCAAAAAGTATAATCTTCACCAGACAAAGTGAACTAAGCAAGTTTCTCCAGATTCATTGAAGTTCAGATTAAGTTACAGAGAAAAAGGCAAATTTTTTATAAGTTTTAAAATGGTAGAATTTAGTATAGAAAGTAACTGTAGTGGCTGAGAGAGGTATCATTTAGGTGTTTTCCCAGACAAAATGTTTTCAATAATTGTATATTAAAGGGTTCAAACTAATTTCCTTGTATATATAATTTTTATTTTTTCACAATATTCCAACTGTGCATTT
Organism: Acanthosepion esculentum; assembly: GCA_964036315.1. Taxonomy (NCBI): domain Eukaryota; kingdom Metazoa; phylum Mollusca; class Cephalopoda; order Sepiida; family Sepiidae; genus Acanthosepion; species Acanthosepion esculentum. The sequence continues at coordinate 81,055,894 of OZ038500.1, forward strand.
CCCAATAGCTTCACAGAGTGTTGAATATGGTAAATCCTACTCTGAGGGGTACATGTACTTTTCCAGTCATACACATCACTAAACACCTCACCTAACAAAAACTAATTCTTTGCCTTTCACTATTAACTCTGGATATTTGTAAATTAAATAAGATGAATAAGTACAGACAAGTGGATACTCAAAACTGTTGATAGCTACTCAACTGTTGACTCAGAACAGGCACAGAATCTTAAAGAAGTCATCTACCAAATCTAGCACAAACATCCAACCACCTAACATCTCTATTGGGAAATCACCAGTTCAGTGGCATTGCGTAGGTCAAGGGAAGACAATCCAAAGAACATGCTGATAGGAAGAGGATGGACATTCAGAAACATTTGAGAACTTAAAACACCCAGGTGCGGAGTGGTGGGAGACTAGAGGGTACACAGCTAAAATGTGGGAGGAAAAAAAAATTTTTAAGACACTTTAGAGAATTTATGTACAAGGTCAAAACAGGCAATGAAAGACAAAGATTATTTTTTATATGCCATTGAAGTTATTAAAAGTAAAAAAAGCAATTCGTTAAGATTGCTTATTATCCTGGATATAATGAATTGTTTTTAATGCTAATTACATTAACATTTATTTTGTTTGGTTTTCACATTAAAAAACAATATTCCCCCTTGTATCTCATCAACACCTCCCTCAAGATTTCTCCTTGTAGCTCATCACCCCCTCTACTGTTATGAATTTAAAAGCAATTCAAAAACAGCAGGAAGATGAGACAGTGAGAACCTTAAGAAAGGCTTCATTCCACAAAAGTAACTGAGCTGAACAACACTATCGATGTCTCTCCACACGATCCCCCTCCCCAAAATATAGCAGAATTTATAAAAGAAAATGTATGTTCATTTGTATACTATAAATTTACATACAAAATAAAAAGAGTTCATTTCATAACATTCCCCCACAATATTCCTCCTTGTAGCCCATCAAACCAGACTTTCTTTTTTCACAAATTTGTGGAAATAAAAGGAAAACTTTTTTTTTTACTGTACAGTAGCCCTTATCTGTGGAGGGTAGATTGCTAGACCCCCAAGGGAAACCTGAAACTACAGATAGTCCTATATAGTGATTTTCCAAGCTTAGCTTGGATGTGGCAAAAGACTGAAAGGGACACCCAGTGAGGATTGAACTCACTACTCAGTCATAATTGTTCTAGTGAGACAAGCTTGTTAACCACCTCAAGGTGCCCAACAGATATTCCTATATATGATTCAGTACTTTTTTCCCCCTATACATACCAATGATAAACATTAATTTATAAACCAGGTACAATAAGAGATTAACAATAATAGAACAGTTGTAACAACATACTATATAAGAGAAATGTTGTGACAGAAAATTCAATCTTACTGCAGATCTTAGCAACCTCAGCACACAAATTTTTTCTTTTCCTATTAAACCAAGAACTACCTTTTCACTTAAATGAAGCCCTTTCCAGCTTTTCCTTGGCATATTTGATTTGGCAGAATCACTTCTCTTGGAGAGAACAGATGACAAATTAAAAAGATTTAAAAATAGAAATTACAAAGAAATCAGAGACAGCTAAAGTTTTTGGGACACAATGAGAAAAGAATCATTGGCAAACTTAACACACATGGGACACATCATATATATAAGAAAAGCATAGGAAAGCAGGTAGTACCTGACTTGAAAAGTTTGAGCAAATAGATGGAGGAACAAATACCACAAAGCTTTAGGAATTACAAAGGAGCAAGTATTGCTGATGGTAACAAAAAGCAGGAAGCTGTGGAGAATTACAATCGCCCACATACAGAAGGAACATGAGGGAGTGAAAACCTACTTGACAAATTTGAGCAAATGGATGGAGGAAGAAGTATAAAGAGGAATCAAAGAAGCAACAAAATTCAGGAAGCTGTGGAGAACCATGATTCCCATAGCCTGAAGGTACATAGCATAGAGAAAGATGCAAAACCTGTAATTAATCTTTTGTTTGCTTATCATATTTCAGATTGTTGAGCTGAGAAACAAAGATTTTTTTAAGCTTTGAAGTGGGTACCTTCAAAAATTTTCTAGAAAACAGCATACCACGATGAAAAAAGGACCAAGACTTGATGAAAACAAAGTTTTATCATCAAAATGTTATTAAGAGGAAAGACAAAGGAATATTTTTATGATTAAATTTTTGACCCTTTCTAGCATATTCAAAGTTTTGGTTAAAAATATTGTTTTTCTTGTGTCAGCTGGTGGGCCAAAGATTAATAATGAAAATTTTAGCATATTTTTTTTTTATGTTAAAACACTTTTTTGGAAATTCTTGCAAAAGTTAAATAATTGTAGGATTTTAATGAAATTTTCAGGACTTATTCACAAATGAATGAAATTATTTTTTTGGTTTTTTTTTTTTAATATAGAAAATCTTGGTAATTATATATATATATATATATATTTTTACACCTGTTACCCCACTTTATGAAATTGAGGAATTTTCAGCCTCTTCATATTTATATTAGTTAAAAGAAGCACTTAAATGAGAATTTAAATCATTTTGCTTTTGTCAAACAGAAATACCATTTGCTAAAAATCTGCTCAGAATCATAAAATAAAAAATGCAATAAAACTATATGATGTATCTGAAACAAAAGCAGAGATGAGACAAAGTGGAAAAGCTTTTAAACAAAGTGTTTTGTCAACATGTGTGTTGGGTTCAGCTTCAGGTTGAAATGGAAGACAACAAAGTTTTACATGTGTGTGTGTGTGTGTGTGTGTGTGCGCGCACACAACCATGTCAGCCAACATTTTAAAAAAGAATGAATGAATTTGAAAGTATTCAAAATTTTTAGTTTTCATCTCTATAAAACAAAAAAAAATCCTTTTCTTTTGAAAGAGAAACAAAAAAAGTAATTTTTAGAAAATGAATCAACAGTTGTGTAACTTTCAACAATCTTGAGTATCCACTTGTCTGCACTTATTCAGCTTCATTAACTTACAAACTTCAAGTTCAGAATAAAAACACAAAGAATGGGAAGAAAAAAAAAAAAAAAGAAAAGGATAAAGTTTTTTTTTTTAAATAGCCATTCTTAATAAATAAGTCATGGAAGTGATTCCCCCAGACTCATCATCTGAATGACTAACTCTTACCCTGTCTTTGGATTGAAACACTAGCAAGTAACTACCATTCAACTTCCCTACCTCACTCACCCGATCTGCATGAACATCTGACATCTGCTGCTTTACAAACAGCCACCATTCTTAAAAGACAAAATCTCACGTTGTCATTTTCTTTGTTTCTTGCAATGCTAAGATTCCTGATTATTAATGACAAGTCTAAAGGATGTTTAAATTAAACCATCTGTTTTTTTTTTTTAATAAGTTATATATCTAATTAGATTTAATAATCTAAAAATATGAGACAATTAGCATTATCAATTAATTTTTATTATTGATCTCTTATTTATCTAATTTTAGTTTATTTTAATTACAAATTCACAGATTCCATTAAAAAAAAAAATTGAACAGAAGTAAGTATTTGAACTTTAACCTTTCCCCTTGGAAGTGTCTTACCATGACAGTTCTGTTCCTGACTTAGCCACAAAGTTGTTCATTAATAGGTATTATTTAAATAAGCAATACTGGCATTAAAAAATTACAAAGAATTGTACCAAATAATAGAAACCACATCAATTGTGGACTATCAACAGCAGCAACAACTAAAATGGATAGCACATGTTACTCAAAAAGAAAATAATGATATAATCAAGATGCTGACATTCCATACTAATTACAATAAATAGTTAGTAAGGAAACTCCCATCAATACTGGAAAGAACAATAACAGCTACTGGACTTGAAAAACCTACCAAAGAATTGTTTTATGAGGAAGATTTTATAAATTTCATCTGATAACAGTATTGGCTGCATGATCAATGAATGCTAAAACTTTCCTTGTAAGGAAATGGCTAATATCACCATATAGTTGTATTCCATCATGTGTATATATTATCTGAGAAGGAATATAGTTATTGTAAGATTAGATAATATTAATAAAAACTTTAATATCCAGATACTGTTATATAACCAGTCCCAATTCCACAATAGGAAAGACTGCAAAACACTTTTCCCTCCCCAATTTATAGGCAAAAAGCACACAGATGCATGCTGGGATTTCTTCATAGACAATAAAATAGGCCAGTTCTCAGTTTCATCTAACTCAGTCCAAGTCTGTCTTGAAGTCAGAATGCTATGTTCACTTGTGTGTCAAAACCCAGTTCTTAGTTTGTGAACTTTTTGCCATATTACTGTTAATTTGCCTTGCATATATTGTTTGCCCAGTTTTTTTTTCCTTGTTGCTGTTTATTGCAAACTTTGCCAATTCTGTTTGTTGGGCAGTTCTGCTATTTATTTACATTTAACCAAGGCTCACTGTACAAATCATTCCAAATAGAAAAATTATTTGAATTCAATACATTAGAGTGAGGTTATTAGGATGAATCAGATTGGGAAATCAAATTCCCAAATTGGTGAATCAAAGAACTTTTATAGTTCACAGTGTTTTGAATTGGGATTTTTTAATTAAAATAAAATCAGGCTTCTTTTTTTTATTTAAATCAAATTTTTATTTTACTTTTTCATTTTTGCACATAAGGCAAGCAAAGAGAAAGAGTAAAGCTGAGATGAATAACTTGAGAAATGATCAAGAGGAACAGTAGGAAAAAAATCGAGGGTTGTAAAATTAGCAATAGTTGGCTACATGATCTGGCTGACTTTCTCAATTTAGCTGATCAAAATCTAAAATTATTTTTAAGGTATTGGGTGCATCTACATTCAACTTGTGGTCTCCACCCCACCCCAGATATTTTTCTCATGTGCATTCCAAACTGAGAAACCATTTTGGTAAAAATAGAGAAACAAAACTTGTTTCTGTTCAAAACAATACAAATATTACTCATATTCAAAAATTTGAAAATGTTTAAGTGTAAACAAGACATGATTCACATTTTATTAAAAAAAATAAAAAATTTGATTATTTGATTCAATATTCTAACACTTTTCTTCAAAAGTTATAGAAACAAATAATATATATATACATTTCTAAATCTTTTGCTTTTAAGATTTAAAAAAAAAAAAAAGGAATTGATTTAAATTAGTGATTATTTTTTTAAAAAATCATTTGGCTTAAGTTAAGCAACCCAGTATTTTCCCATAACTTAGTGTAGAAGTAACACCAGCAAGTAAAAACATTTCCAACCATTTTTTGTCATTTGTTTTACAATCCAAGAAAAAAAAAAAAGAAAAAAAAAAGCAATCTAATTTTGTACATTAGATTCTGTATTCCTTTTGATGATAAAACAATTTCATTTCAATATCTAAAAGAAAATGATCCTAAATTTTAGAGAATGTAAAACAACTTTATAAACATTTACTTTTTTATAATTTCTGGGTCAACCAAGAGAAAATAAAACTAAATTGACTTGAGACTAATTTTGAGGATACAATAAGCTTTTTGTAATGTCATGAGAGAGAATATTTTCACACTTAAAAATATTTGGTGAGTTTTTTAAGTTACAGAACACTTTTACAACCTCTATAATTGTATTTTCAAAACAAAAAAAAAGTGACAAATTTTCATTAGTAATTAAAAATACAGGTTCATTAATTCAAAATAATTTGAGTGCAAATTATGAGATCTTTTAAATTATTCTTTTTATTAATGAACAACAGATTCAACCCAAGATGTGTACCCTTGGTTATAATAAAATATTGTATTTTTGTCACTACTATTTATGACATGATAAATAATTTCTTGAAAAATTTTAGTTTATTAACATACTAAATGAATAAATTTGTTTAGTTCTTTATAAAATAATGAATGAGAAGTGGAAATAAGGTGAGTTCTATTGAATAAATTTTAAATAACATCAATGTTGTACCTGTACAAACATTTACTATTAGAATTAAGGTGGCAGGAATCTGTACATTTTTGGTAATGTTTAACAAGTGTACATGCAAAAAAAGATTTCTCTCTTGATAGTGATCTTACGATCTACTCCTTGAGCAATTTTCATTCTTTGAATAAGCTATTTTTAGTAAAACCCAAACATATGAAACTTGATTTATGCATTTTTTTTGTAGGGAATTGACAAGAAAATTATTAATCAGTCTTTATTTTCTGGATTATTAACAGGAATAATTTTATATTTACAAGTTTATAAAAATATATGAACCAACTACAATGCAAGATTTATAAGTTACCATAGAAATAACTTTTTTTATTTATACATTTTTTTTTTTTTTTTTTACAGTAAGGTTCACCCTGTACAAAGCCCGGGAGCCACTTGATGTAGAGGGTTGACATTAAGACTCAGCTTATGCACATAGGAAGGGAAGATGATTAATTCTAGACTCGAACAGGTTAAGATTGTAGCGATTGGAGAAACATGCTCTTGGGAGTTTGCTCCACAGAGCAGTGGCTCACGGGAAGAAGCTGTTTAAGTGGAACTTACTTCTCACCAATGGAAAACAGAAGGAATGTGGGTGGTTTTCTAAAATGCGAGTTGCAGAGTGGCTCCTAATCAGGAAAGTTAGAACAGGTGGAACCAAAGAGTGTAGTTCATCTGACCATTTTCCATGGAAGTAGCAATAGAGAAGTGAGTGGCTTGCCATATCCCGCCTATGTAAGAAAGAGGTTAGAGGGTGGACAAAAGTTTGTCACCCACAAAGACTTGGAGACTAGAAAGTGAGAACTAGGAAAGCAAATTTTTTTTAATTTTTTTTTTTTTTATAAATTAACATTTATTTGAACAAGAGAAGAAAAACTTTAAATAAACACAACTAAGAGCAACTGTAATTATAGATTAAAAAAAAAAAATCACATTTTATTGGTATTTCTTTCATTTGCTTTCACAACATGAAATCATTAGATTAGATTGCAAGTATCTGGATTTATGCTTTTTATTTCTTGAGAATTGACAACAAAAATAGAATTCATAAATTCACTTTCACATGTTTAGCTTTTATTAAAATTTTAGAAATAACTTTTTTAAACAAAAATTATAAAGTAAGTATACAGTAATAGTAATGTCAAGTGAAAAAAAAAAAAAACGTCTTTTTGGTAGTACTTTTCTTTTGCTTTTTTGCAGATACATATGTTAAACTTCTCCATTTTTTTTATATAAGCAGTCAGGGAACTTAAAATTAAATAGTCTTCTACAGGGAACTGGGTTTGTTTAATAACTAGTAGATACATTTAGCCCAATGAAAAAGTTTGTATGAATGCTGTTTTTTTTTTTCATTACATTACCATAACACAAAAACTAATGCAAAGTCTAAAGATATTTTAAACTTAATGAATTATATAGATTTTTTTTATCTTAATAATGGCTAGCAGTAAGGTTGAAAGCACTGTTTGGAAAATACAGTGGATTCAAACCTGCATTCTCTTAAACAAAAAATAATAATAAAAAACAAAAATTGTCAATATTTTTACCAAACATGTATTAACAAAGGACTGTTGCTTAAATCTATTTTAGCAAGCCATATGTGGAGGATGATATATAGAAATTAATATCGGCTTAAGCTTTTCAATTTACTTTTTATGAATGCTCTTATCTGTTTGAGTTTTCAGACAAAAGTTTTAAAGATAATACAAGATGCTACACAAAAATTAGGGAAGATTAAGTTGAAAAATGTCATCCTCAAGAAGAAAGACATTATGATAGAAAATAAGGTTCCTTATTTCCTGGTGGAATGATTTTTAAAAATGCATAAAGTGTTTTGTGAGGTGTAGGAAAAGCAGAATAAATTGACTGATAAACAGATCAATCTGTTCTTAAATCAAGACTTTTGGAAGAAGTACTTGATATTGTTTTTGAGAAAAATTACTCAAAGAAAAAGTGGAAAGGCTTAAAACCACTGAATACTGCAATGAAGTACAATCAAAGAAGTTACAAAAAAATATTTTTAAGGGCCAATTAAGCTTTTGATAAAGTATATGAAAAAGAACTATTTGAACTCCAAGGTAAGTGATTTATTTAAGAAAACTATTAGAATGTGCATTTTGGTATAATGGACATCAACTCAGAATGAGAACTTGGAGAGCAGAGTTCAAATTACAGTAAAGTTTGTTATATTCACTTGCACACAAATACACTTGGGAAATGTATGAATCCATCTCTTCTCCCCACAGCTATGGGTTGAATAGCAGGACAGACCGAGTTCTTTAGCCTTGGTCGGCAACCCATCTACAACAGAATGAACTGGCAACCTACTGCGGGAAAAATCTTCTGCCTTGTCAGTCAAATATTGAAAGATACATGATTGCCCAAGCATGTATCATGTGGCACTTGACTCACTGATTAGAATAATCCAGAACTTATATTGGGTGCAAACCACCTGCATATAGATAGAAAAAGAATGGGATAAAAGACAAAAATGTGTCTTCTCAATGAACTGATTCAACTTTCACTATCCTGAGAGAATTAAAAGTCCTACCAGGATTCATTATTGTTGGACACAATACCAACAACATAAGATATGCAGATGACAGAATGACAAAGTAAGGAAATTGTAGAAACTCCTAGAGAAGGTAGATAAAAGAAAGTGAGAAGGACAAACCATCAATTGTATGATTGTCAGCAAAATGGGGACACCGAAACGGGGGACACCCAAGACGGGGACACCGAAACGGGGGACACCCAAGACGGGGACACCGAAACGGGGGACACCCAAGACGGGGACACCGAAACGGGGGACACCCAAGACGGGGACACCGAAACGGGGGACACCCAAGACGGGGGACACCCAAACGGGGGACACCCAAGACGGGAACTCCGAAACGGGGGACACCCAAGACGGGAACTCCGAAACGGGGGACACCCAAGACGGGAACTCCGAAACGGGGGACACCCAAGACGGGAACTCCGAAACGGGGGACACCCAAGACGGGAACTCCGAAACGGGGGACACCCAAGACGGGAACTCCGAAACGGGGGACACCCAAGACGGGAACTCCGAAACGGGGGACACCCAAGACGGGAACTCCGAAACGGGGGACACCCAAGACGGGAACTCCGAAACGGGGGACACCCAAGACGGGAACTCCGAAACGGGGACACCAAAATCAAGCAAGTACAAAAATTTAAAAATCTAGGAAGTGTGAGAAATGGCAAAGATTTATGGAAAACTGAAACAAAAAGGATGCTTATCAGAGAGAGAGTTGAAATCTCTAGGGCACATAACGCAGAAAGTGTGTTTGAAGAATATGACATTCATTGGACATATTGAAAGCAGAAAGGACAGTGGAAAGCAGTGAATAATTAATGAGCTTGTGTAAATGGCTGGCAGATCAGGGAGTAGGAAAGATAGCAAAAAGGCAAACCTTATTGAGAATTACAAAGAATAGGGAGTTGTGGAGAACCGTGATCGCCCACGTCCTGAAGTGACACGGTACATAGAAATATCAGTTTGTACCAAACATAACCTATTCTTTTTTTCCTTTAGGAATTTTTCAATTTTCTTCAGCATTCAAGCCAAGTCTCTAAGAAAGACAATAAAATTTACATAATTATGTTTTAAGAGTATAAAACTGAAATGTTCTTCAGATTCTTTATCCCAAAGCTCCTATAAGTTTAAAAAATAAAAAAAAATAAAAATAAAACTATTTTTATCTCTGTACTTATAATATTTCTAAAATTGTGTCTCTTACTCTGTAACTCTACCTCGAGTGGCTCTCGGGTCTTGTAAAGGGTGAATACCAATGTAAAAAAATATTATTTAACTCTTGACCCAGGAATTGAATTTTTCAAGCTATAGTCATTATAAAAGATTCTGTTTCAGTGACTTACTTTCTTGCAATGTCTTTTTTTGTTGTCTATATCATCTTTATAGGAAAAAAATAGAGGGGTGGGGGAAATAAGATAATATGCTATATATATATATATATACACACACACACACACACACACACACACACACACACACACACACACAAAAAAACAGTCAGCACTATTAATCTCAGATGTAATAGTATCCAAATTTCGTAGTACAGTGTAACCCGGATATAAGAGCGATTTTATCTGGTCCCAAATTAGAGCCTGTGTTAATAAAACAAAATAGACAAAACCCGGATATAAGAGAAACCCGGATATAAGAGACATTGTCGGGACCGGAAAGGATGTCTCTTATATCCGGGTTTGGTCTATTTTGTTTTATTAACACAGGCTCAATTTGGGACCAGATAAAATCTCTCTTATATCCGGGTTACACTGTAGTTAAAAAAGAAGAAGAAAAGGAAACAAGTTATACAAGGTGTAACCAAAAAGTTTTCTGTTCAAGCAAGAAAAGATTAAGAAAATCTAATTTCTGGTCAGATTTTGGCAAATAGATCAAGCCAGAAACTTTTCAAAACCCTCATATATTTGCCATTTTTGTCCCACCTATATTTACCTTTATCCCTTATGATGCTTATTAGAGTACCAAAAATAACTGCACTAATTACTAATTATTGGATATTTAATTATTGTAAAATACACAAGTTTCATAACACCTATGCTCTTTGTTTAGGAAATGTCACCAATAATAGAGAAGGAATTCAAATTTTGTTTATAATCTTTAAAACAATTATAACAATGAAATAGAGGAACAAATAAAAAATTAGTCTTTTAATGATAATCAATAATAGATTTCTGATCACAAAATTCTATTCTAGTAACCAGTCTTTGAGAAAAGAAGACTTATAGGTGACAATTTATAATTCTAGATTAAAATTTTAAAATACCAAAACATTTTAAACTTAAATAAAATGTCAAATAATTTTAATACAATTCATTTATTAAAAAAAAAATGTAAATAAATTATATACAAAATGAAACAAAGAAATTTAATCTAACAGAACAAAAATTTTTCTTTTTTAAGAAACTTTTTTTTTTAAATTAGGAACAACATGCATTTGACAAACTATAGAGTTAGAATCATAATATCTGACATTCATTTGCTTTGAGACTTCTCATCTCATCAACGATGAAGGAAAAAAATTCAATCATCAAAACTACTCAAATCTCATAAGCTTCCTGTTAAGGCTTGGGTTTCCAATTCCTTCTAAATTCTACTTCAAATCCAAACTTCTAACATCTCTACTTAAACTCTGAAATTTATACTATTATTGAGTTTCTTTTTCCTTCTAAAATCTTTTTCTTCTCTTTCACTCCCAGTAGCTCCTTGCATTTTAGTGGCATTATCACCTTGCTTGGGGTGAATTGATAAAAAACTTCAAAGTAATTTTATCATTGTTTTTCCAAAATCAGTAATAAAAATTATCCACATATATAAACATAGTGGTGTGTGAGGTGTGTGTGTGTGTGTATATATATATATATATATAAATAAATAGAGAGATGAGCTGTCATATGAAGATGCAAAGATGCTGTACTTGAAAATGATGAACATGATATAGCACAAAAACTCTTTATGAAAGTTGAAAATAGTCAAAAATTGGCCATTTTATATTTAAATATATACCAGAAACTAGAAAAATGACCCAAAATATCTAAATAAATAAAGTCTTCAATATATATCTATATTTCTGAAATGAGGTATTGTAACTATTTACACTATTTACATTGTTCAAACCATAACCTTCATCTTTATTGCCATATTCACGTATCTGTCGTTCTATGCTCTGACCTTCTTCAGATGATATACGTTACCCAATGGATAAAAGCATTGGTTGAGTAGTCCAAAAAGTGACTTGACCCAAAGAGGGAACAAAACTTGGAGAATTGAGTTACTAAAATGGGAATTAACTGATACTGAGATATCTAAAAAGGGCATGACATGTGGAATAAGAACAATCAACCCCATGGACTAAATAAAGCGTTCGATCTGAAATTACAACGTATATCACCTGAAGAAGGTTAGAATATACAACCACCAAAACATTGTGAATATGGCAAGAAAAATGAGGACAAAAATATTATCTAAGAAGGTGTTTACATTGAATTTTCTATATATAAATCTCGGCTATCAATAGATGTGTCAACAGCTCATAAAACACCAATCTGCATTAAAAAATGCTTTTCAGCGATATTTTAAACTAAAAGTAAAATTTGTTTTAATTCAGATTAATTAAACTTTAAATCAGTCATTCTTTTTCAAATAAAATCTCAGGAAAGTATATTTTATTTTTGAAAGATTCTTTAACTTCTCCAGTGTAACCACGTATATAAGTTTTTTTACTGAAAGTGTCTTTTTCAGACACAGACGAATAAACATGTCCAAAACATAACATTCAAAAACCAGCAACCGATGTGTTTATACATCGATCTTTATTCTTTTTATGCTTTTCTGAGCTTGAAATGAGTTCAACTGTCAACTCAGACGTCTGGTACAGGTGTTAGCCACCACTCAGGTACTTAAGTTGCCTCAATTTCTTAGTTACTATATTAAAAACAAATTAAAAAAACCTGCCTGAAAATGAAAAGTTTTTCCCCAAAATAAATTGGCAGGTATGGGGGTTAATAAAGAGAATTATGTTGCGTTGACAGATTTGTCAATACGGACAATTTTAGCAATAACGAAAAAATTTTAATTCAGTTTGAAAAATCAGTAAAGTAATTTGCTTATCGAAAATAGTAAATTTAATCTATTAGCTTGGAATTAGAACTAAAATAAAAAGATTTTTCATTTTTAAAATACATTTTAGACCATAGGTATCTTTCTTTTTGTAGGTACCTACAAAAATAAATGAAAAAAAAAGTGTAAAAAGGTGAAAAGCTTGAAAAAAGAAAATGCTATTTTAATTAAAAGAGAAATTTACTAAGTTGAAAATGAATAGAAAGTGGTTTAGTTCTATGAAGTCCTAAAAGAATGCATCTTTAGGAAAAATCTTTTCTTTGTTATAAATTTTCATAAAATTGTTCTGATATATAAAATTTTATATATCATTTTCCCATTCCCTGACAAGTGGACAGAGTGATTGTTGGGGGGGGGGGGGTGAATCCATCTATGAATATCAAGAGTTGGGATGCGGAAGGTAACCTCAATCAGCTAAGTGACAAATTTTATATTTGTATTAGTCCTATCTGTCGCTCTCCCGTCGAACTCGACGTATGAGGGTCAGACAGATCAGTTCCCAGAAACTGAAAGCCCGACAGCCACACAGGATTTGATTATAGTGGTGAAGGCTTTGTGCAGGGCCATCCACACTTTTTGGAGGGACGAATACAGGGACCTGGTGCAATGGATGCCACAAGGTCCCCAAACGACCCTCCGCAGGTTTTGAATTCAGAGTTGTCCTTCTCCTAGACCAGTTGCCATCCAAGGCTATAGAACCCAGTCTGTCCTGCTATTTACCCATAGTTGGAGGGAGAATAAGTGGATTCACACCTTTCCCAAGGGTATTAGCACGTAAGTGAATGTAATGGAATCGACTGGAATTCGAACCCGGCTCTCCGATTCCTCAATCCAAGCCGTTATCCATTACTCCACCGCGCCTCCTATTAGTCCTATACATATATATATTAATTTGCAACACTTTTCTACATAGACATTCATCATAAATTGTTCATTTGTATGCAATAACTTTTAAATTATAACTAAATCTGTATATATCTTATTTTAATATATATATATATATATATATAACTTATATCACTATATAAATAGTGTTTAACTATGCCAGTATTACAATAAACTGATATATTTTCAAATTAAATAATGGTCAACATACACTAAAGATTGTATTTGGCATGAAACGCTAAGTCGTGCAAACGGTGTGGGATATATATAATGTTCATTTGTCAGCTTCACTTAATTTTGCAGTAGCCCCAGGTACACTAATAAACAAATTATTGAATGAAGTAATAATGTTTAAAATGTGTTGAAAATTGTTATTGTGTGGCAGTGTTCATTTACATTTTGTGGTCATTTAGTTACATTTTGGGAAATATGTCATCTTGAAAACTTCTATCCCTTTCAAGATATATATAATGTGTGTGTGTGTCCGGGGGCACACACACACACACACACACTATATATATATATATCTTGAAAGGGATAGAAGTTTTCAAGATGACATATTTCCCAAAATGTAACTAAATGACCACACAAGATTTGGAAGGGACAGAGAACCTTTTAGCACCCCTCTGTATAAGGATGTGTATGTATGTATATAATACAAAATTGACAAAAACTTGGAAAACAGAATTGGCAAACAGTTTAAATTCCATTTTCAATAATACCCTTGGGGAAAGGCACAAATCTAATTCTCCCTGTACTATCTCATGATGCAGTCCTTGACATACAAAGACGAAAGAAAAAGAAATGTACATGAATTATCCAAAAATGATTTGCTCAGACAATGGAAGCAAAATGGTTTTATATCGACTGTTAACCTTAAGATTTGAAGGCCAGTGATTGTTTTTTATGGGGCTTTTAGTTTAGAAATGCTTGTTCAGAAAGCCATTAAAAATAAACTTGGGACTCACTGAGCACTCTAGAAATGAAGCCTTGTGTCAGCATTTGATAAAAAATTACATTTTTTTTTGTGTTAATAATGAAATACTATAATATTAAAAAACTAGCTACACAGAATACCAACTGGGTTTATAAAAAATATCAATGTACAAGTGGTGTCATTAACTAAAATGAAATGAGGAAAATTTAGCATTTGAACAATTTTCAAATTCAGGAATCTCAAGAAAAAATGTTATGATCATATTTTATTTCCTTCCGGTTTTTGTGTGAAGAAAAATATTTTGTACATGTGAAAAGATTTTTGTTTTTGTTGCCAAAATGAATCATTTTTAGTTAAGCTATAGAATCTGCATGAGTATGAAAAGCAGAATTTTGTAAATCATTGACAGTGTCTTCAATTCTTAATTGATCCTCTGTAATTAATGTCTTGTGCCAAACAAACACCAATGTGTTGCCAAGGGTTGATAAGACATGTTGATATTTAAGTGCCTGTTGTTCCACTAGTGAAACATTTTCAGATATATATATATATATATATATATAAAATAATAAAAAGGCTTAAACACTAATATTCCATGGTTATAATTTATTACATTGGAATATATATATATATATATATATATATATATATATATATATATACACACACACACACACACACACACACACACACTTTCCAAAGCCAACATACACAACAAATGTTTTTTAAAAAAATCAAAAGAAGATAGCTGAATCTATTAGTTCAGCCTTTGAAGATGTATAACAAACAGCCATCTCATACTGCATCCAAACAATATTTAAAAAAAAAAAAAAAAAAATTCTTTTTCAAGTACACCAAATAATGTAATCTAAATGCCTAAGACATTTCAATTAACCTGATGAATATTTATATGCGTCTTTAAATTTAAAAATTTCTTCAAAGATATGATGTAATCTAAGATCTAACACCTAAACTTTTCAGTTAACCTGATGAATATTTATGTGCGTTTTTAAATTTGCCTTGATAAAGTTCGTTGAATGACAAAACACATTGGCTAAGTTTTCCTTGTCTTTTTATTCATAATAAATATATTATGAATAAAAAGACGAGGAAAATTATACTTAGTCTAGCTGATGCTAGTCATATCAATTTATACTGATTTTCATAAACTTTGTGAAACCATGTCTAAGCACAAAAAGATTAAGTCAGTTATCTTGTTATTTTCTTAGTTTCCAAGAAAGTATTTTTATTATTCGGATTATTATTTTCAGTTTTGCTGTTAAAAAGATGTTCTAGCTGATAAGATTTTTAATGTTAAAAAATAATTCATAGAGTAATAAATTATATCTTCTTGTATTTGGCCTCGAAAGTAAATGGGATATTTTTAGGCTTTTGGTTAATCATTTTTCTTATTATTTTATTACCAGTTTTAGTAAATTTTCATGCACATAATGTAATGTGTATGTTAATGTTATACATAAGTGACTGCCATGAACTAGTGCCATTTATTGCACACACGCAATTTGACCGAGTCTAAAATAAGACATTGGAATAATACATTACCCTCCCACACAGGCTAGAAAACCCCTACCCAGGCCTGTGCAATAAAATCAAAGTTGGGAACAATTGATTTTTTTAAACCCCCAAAAAATCTAACAATATCAGTTTTTACTGAACTTTTTTGAAATTAACGTGTAATAAATAGAATTTTCTTTTTCTTTTTTTTATTAGTGATTTTAAATTATTAATGGCTGGTGTTTATTTTGAACAAAGTACAAGTAGATTGCAAGAACCGGTAAACAAATTTGATAAATAAAAAAAGAAGTGGATACTTCTTAAAAAAAGTTTGGACAAAATTTAAATTAATTCGGAAAAAAAAATACACACACCAGCTTAATTATTTTGTTCAGAAAAAAAATAAATAAATAAATAAACAAAATAAAAACAACACGGACATTAATAATTAAGGCTAATTTAAAATAGTAGCTTTTTTGCTAAAATAGTATCCGAAATTTAAATGAAAAGATAAGAGTAAAAAATAAAATATTTTATTTCTTTTATTTGGTCGACTAAGATCTCCGACCCTCCTCAGTGGACGTAATCGTAACACTAGAGTACGGTATCGCTACACAAAAATGACACTGTTGATGTCAGATTCAGAAAGAAATTCTAAAACTGAAACAAAGACTGAGAAGATTAGATAGTCAAGGAGAGTAAAAAAAGAAAGGACTTACCATTAACAGTAACACTAACATTAACAGTAAGAATGCGTGGTTGTACGCAAAAGACAACTCAAAAGTGCGAGTTTAAAAAAAGTACGTATATCGACATCAAAATCAAACAGGTTGGGGAAAAGTTTAACTATCTGGATAACAGACGATAGAAAGTGACACAGACATCCGAAGGAGATATAGATCATAGAAAAGATGCTTTTTTTTAAAAATTTTTCAGAGACTTTAGTTTTAAAATTATTCAAAGCTCAGAAAAGGTTCTTAGAGACAAAGAAAAGAATGCCGGACAATTGTTGTAATATTTTTAATCTTATACGGCCAGGAATGCCGGATAATTTCATCACAAATGAAAGGGAAGACTTGAAGCGACAGGTATGTTCCGACTGACGAATGTTGGGACTACTATGATGTGAAACGTATAGTAGTCTCAAGACTAGAGAGAATAGAAACGCCAAAGAAAGTACTGCTAACAATAAAAGAGAGCTGAAATTTTTAGGATAGGAAAAAAGACTTTGTGAATTTTTAACACAAGATACATCGGAGGCAACAGAAGCAAGTTAGAAAATTTGAATTTAAAAAAAAAATGGATGGCAGAACAAAGTGAATGCAGGGGAGAGGGTCATAAAGGATCAGTAAAGAAAGAAGTTGTGGAGAGATATGATCACCCACGTCTTGAAATAAGAAGAGCACATTGAAAAAGCCTTTGATTTATTTTAGCTGGAGAAGTTTTGCGCGAAGATTAATATTATCTACTTGCCTAAAAACAAATGACACGATTAATTTGCAACTTCAGCATAAAAAGTCATTTCTTTAAAAAGAAAAAAAATCGTCTAAGAAATTGCTTGTGTAGGTCTTACTGTTTTATTAGCCCAAATTAAACTAAAGTGACCTGACCCTCAACATGACACACCCGCCTATTTCTTTTCAGAGCTTTTCCGCATCCATCGAGCAGATGTGGAGAAAAAAAAAAAAAAAAATGTTCTCCGTATTTTTTCATTGTTGCTTCTCTCTCTTTCATGGTGAAAAAAAAAAAGTTCACTATTTTTATCTGGTAAATTAAATTTGTTATTAGTTTATAATTGAACAGCTGAATAAAATTTCTGCGATTGTTTCAGTTTTTTAATTTTAAAAAACTTTAAGGAAGCAAGGCTAGACGTTTTTGTTTTCGTTTTTTTTTTTTAGAGGAATGTCAAGTTGACTCCACAGAAACAGGTTTGTTTTTAAATTTTAAAACTAAAAGCACCTCTCCGTGTTTGATTATTGCATTCAAATCGTTAATTTATTCTAACTTCCTTTAGTAATTAAAATAATTCATTCATTTCTAAACTCGATTTTATTTAATCACATTTTTTTAAAAAGTAAAAATTCTACTTCACTTCGGGCTGCTTCAAAAAGATGGGAAGTTTCTTTGCGGATAATAATTTAAGAATAAGATTAAGAGACTAAAAATTGCAATGTTAAAACAACATCATTAGCTCAATAAAGTTAAGAAAAAACTTGAAAAAAGTATTTTTCTTTAATGCCTGGTATATCCTTTCAAGACGTAAGCGATCATGTCTCTCCATTCCACAGATTTTCGCATTCTTCTTCTTATCTGTAAGTTACCGTGACTTATTAGGAAAGATAGTGGAGTGGTTTCCCGTTGCTTTCGCTGGGGTTTGAAATGCAGTTTTTCTTCTCTTTACACCTAAATATCAGCTTTATTTAATTTGATTACATTTTTTAATTAAAAACAAATATTCGTATCGGATGTCAACAAAAAAACTGCCGTAGATGAACACAAGTCATTCAGTATTGAAGCAGAAGCCCAAGTTATAAATAACGAACATGAGCAATGAAGTCACTCAGTCAAGTGTCAATATTTTTTTTAAAAAAATTAAATTTTGAAATGTTTACTTTAACATTGCAAGTGTCAGTTTTTATATTGCAAAATATTTTAATTCAGTTTCCATGTCAGTAAAAAGGAGTTTTGAGCACATGACGATATTAACGAAATTAAGCGATCAGTGTTTTTACTGTTTACAAATATAATACTTACCCTTGGCAGAGACAAGACAAATGTCCAGTAGTAAAATAACAAAAATGGGTATTAATTTGCCAAACATTTTTGGTAGAAAAACGGGAGATGCAGCAGCGAGGTTATAAAAGTGCGGGTTTCAAGTCTTTGGAAGAAGAAACAAAAAAATAACTCCTTTTTTTTTACTTTACTGGTCCATAGTACTACGTACGTGACTAGTATTTGCTAAAGTAGGAAAAGAAAGAAGAAAAAAGGAAGCAGTATGTAAGAAATAAAGTGAGGAAGATGTTTTAGTGTTGAGACGAGGAAAGGGGGAGATGGTGCCACATCAGCATGTTACTTGATACCTCGCTGATTAAGAATAAAAAAATAAATAAAAAATAGCCTGGAGTAGACGAGAGAGGGAAAGAAGACGTTAACACGTACAGAAAAGAAAAGATCTTCGAGCAGCTAACTCTCACACGCCATATTGGCTTGATGCCGTTTCCTATTTACAACGTCACTTCCGTTTACACTTTATTTTTCCTTCCTTTCTTTCACTAAATTTTCTGTAGATTTGACTTTGTCAGCATTAAGCTTCTTAAAGCACCAAACAAGCACTTTTTTTGTTACTTTTAGTTCTATTCGTCACCACTTTATTCCGTTATACAAATGATAAACCATGATTTATTCAATGTATGGATGACCTAACGAGAAAAATATTTATTTCTTAATGACACCTAAAAAGCAATTAGTGTTCCGAAAAAGTTACAAATGAGATAGTTCGACGCATTTTCCTTTATTGTCTTAGGTTATTTCACAAATTAGTTATTCATATTAATATTATAAAATGTCATCAATTCATTATTTACAAAATTAAATAAAAAAATAACCATGATAACAAAAAGTAAAACAAAAGTGTGACTTGAAATTTTCATTACTTCAAAGTTCAGACATTGTTTTAAAAAGCATCTTCTCAGATAATTTTTTTAACAATAACATGGATGAAATAAGAAAAAATAACGTAATAATTAATTTTTATTGTGATGATTTTGTATGCCAGGTTATCCATATCAAAATAAAAACGGACATCATCTTGGATATAACTTCCAGTTTTGACATGCAAATAAATCAGCTGTTCCGATAAGATTCGCGATACCAAAGGTTTTAAAATGAATTTTTAAAAATGAAAAGTTTTTCTTGAAGCTTTTATTTTAGTTTTAATTTCAAGCTAATAGATTAAATTTAATACTTCCAATAAGCAAAATACTTTTCTGTATTTCAAAACTAATTTAAATTAACTGGAAGGATTTTTTTTTTACTGAAATTGCGCCATTCTTAGCCTACGTTCATCGCAATGTAATTTTCTTTATTAAAAAATCTTCCAAAATGAAAATACTTTTTTCTGAAACTTTATTTGGGGAATATTAGCTGATTTAAAGTTTCATTAATCTGATTTGAAACAAATATTACTTTAAGTTTAAAATATCGCAGAAATGCATTTTTTAAAACTAACACAGCGGTAGAAGGTGTTTAAACTGAACATGGTGACACCTTAAATGACAGATGGATGTTTATCTAATATTTTTTTCTACAGTAAATATAGCGGTAGAAAATAACTGAAGAATATAACGTGAGCGCCTTTATAATACAATTTTTGAGTAGTCGATAATCTTAAAAATTTCGGAAAATATTCTGTAAAAATTTTTTAAAAATCGGCATGTTTATATACATACAAAAAAAATTCAAAATTCCTTTTTATATACTGGGAGGTCCCTAAATTTTAATAAGCTTTTCGATTAATGATTAGTAAATATAGTTTTTACTTAATAAAAATATCACCTAACCGTTACACATTTAATGCAGCATTTTAAACGATTTAAAACTTTATACGTTATTCTAATTACAATTTTAAAAAATGAAAACAATCATTGTAAAAATTAATTATTTAATAAATAATAAACTATTTAAATTCAGTGGTGTAAAGCTTAAAGTTTATAATAAACATTAAGCTTTGCACCTGTAGTGAGTTCTGATAAAAATAAAATATATAAACAAAAAAATAAAAAGAATTAAAATTAAAAT
Source organism: Acanthosepion esculentum (assembly GCA_964036315.1). NCBI lineage: Eukaryota > Metazoa > Mollusca > Cephalopoda > Sepiida > Sepiidae > Acanthosepion > Acanthosepion esculentum. The sequence goes on from OZ038500.1 coordinate 81,076,660, forward strand.
AAGGCATTGCGCTTTCCTTTAAAACCCTAATCTCTTTTTTTCTCTCTCCCTCTTTCATTCTCTCTATATACTTCTCTCTCAACTAACGGAAAGGCATCCCTCAAATAAGAAAAAGAAGAAAAGACTGAACCCGTCCGAAAAATCCGGAAGATTGAGGGACCAGAGCATACTAGTTTGCGACTGAGAACTACCAAAAATCAGGGAGGCTCCACGCATAACTTCTGCTACATAAAAAAAAAAAAAAAGGAAAAAGGAAAACCGGAAAATAGAATAATTTTGGCTAATCAACAAAAACAAAAAGATAACACAGACTTGTGATCTTAGCCGGTACCAAGATTCGCGCCTGTCTCGGAGACTGGTCAAAAGAATATAAGCTTGCACCTCTGAAGTAGACGAAGAGAGTGACAAGAGACGCGACCGCTAGAGAAACCAGCCAGGCGTGACGTGTCAAATCGTTATATGATAAATATATTTCTGCCCGTTTTAGGGCTGCGGCAAACATACTATATTGACGCTGACCTATTTCTAAGATGACTACTACCAATAGCACGATCTGACTTTAAAACTACCACTACCGATCCGAAGTGGACATTTCTCCAGACTGCCATCAATATACGTCTTATAAACGAACATTTTGCAACACCGAATACCAAAGCAAATAAATAAAAAAATATTATTTATTTTATTGAGACAGTTCGTTTTATTCCAAAGTTTCCGCTAAATAAATACCAAGAACCATCCTGGCGTAACATGCCACACACCATTGAATTTCTCGAATAAAATTAAATGTGGGGGGTAACAGATGTTAAATATATATTTTTTTTACCAAGATTTGCTAAAAAAAATTCGAAAATAATGTAATTTATTTGTGAATAAGTCCTGAAAGTTTCATTAAACTTCGACAATTATTTCATTTTGCAAGAATTTCCAAATGAATGTTTTTCACCGCAAAAAAGACGATAAAATTTGCTATGCTAATTTATAGTATGCCCGCTGACGCAAGAAAAACAAGATTTTTAACCAAAATTTAGAACGTTCTAAAAAGGATTTAATAAATATAATTAAATAATAAATAATACTTTGATCTTTCCTCTTGATAAGGATTTTGACGATAAAACTTTGTTTTATCCAAGTTAGGAGTACTTTTTCATCATGATATGCTCTTTTTTCAGCGAATTAGTGGAGGTACTTACGTTAAAGTAAATACGAAATGTCGTTCTTTCTTCATCAAATAATTTATTTTATACTACCTTTGATAATCTTTGATAATATTATCAAAGATAGTGTGGACTCGTCCGATATCCTTACCTTTCCAACTTAAATAAAGCACAGTTCACATCGTACGCCTACGTACTAAAAAAACCTCAACCAATAAAAACTGAACAAAGCGAAACAAACAATCTCATTGGTTCATCACTGAAGTTCACGTGCAGAATGAAGATCACGCCAAAACCAAGTGATCCACTTTTTCAAACCCAAACGATATAAAAACAAACGTAGACAACCCCAGTCAGGCAGTCTCACGAATTCGCAGAGTTAGTTACAATATACTCCACGCCACTACGAACCACGATTTTGCCGCGCACGAAGACACCTCGCTGACTCACATCCGAGCGTTCATCAATCAACTCTGTGAACACTTTTCTCAACTTTGCTTATATACAGTGAATATAATTCATTACTAAAAGATAAGTAAACATCAAATACGTTTAAGGGTAGACCACTCTAAAAAGAACTCTTATTACATAAACACAAGACAGTGAACTAACGAACAATATCAACAAAGAGACATTCACGAATCAAACAATTACACACACATTTTGTACACACGACACACACTGATTACCCAATCTGTATATTGTTAAAATGTATATAAATGTTGCATTGTTTTTTCTAAATTGCATATGTCTCGTCTTTTTAATTGCCTCTGAAAGTTTGTTTATTTATTTGTTCGGGATGCAGTAAGACGCGCAACCAACTGAAATTTCCTTCTGATTCTTTCTTAAATAATTAACAATCCTGCACGTCCCCAACAATAGTATAAAACAAATTATTTGATGAAAAAGAACGAAATTTCGTATTTATTTTAATGTGTAGGTACCTCCACTAAATAAATATCATTTTTCCCTCTCTCCCTTTGTGTGCCATGTTATTCGTGATATAAAAATAAAATGTATAAAAATCATCCACCGGCTGAATTCATTTATTTTGAAAATGTTCAATTCATTTACTTTGAAAATTCTCACACGTATCCACACCAAATGTAAACAACAGTCATTCTTAATGAACTAGGTAAGGCATTTCCAACACAATTACATACCTATACATAACATATTAAAGCAGACCAAAATTTGATGTTCTACTCAATAACAGACAATATAACAAACATGCCAAAAAGATTCCGCAATACAACACAGTGTTTAAATCAAAGTGTCCATTGGTTAGAAATTAACATCAGTATATGAAATATTTGACCAAACAGAGAAAACTAAATCCTATTTTTCTCAAGCTGGGAAATGTCGGGAAAAATTTCCTATGAAAAAAAATTAAATAAGAAAAATTAAATAAAAAATATTAAATGAAAAAAAAATCCATAGCTCCAAGCCGAAGAGAAGTCGTGGCTATATATATATATATATATATATATATATATATATATATATATATATATATATATTTGAATTGAACAAAGTCCGACAATTTATTTAAAGACATTTATGATATGTTTAACGTTCTTTTTATAGATAAAATTCTATATATAATTCTATAAAAAGAACGTTAAACATAAATGTCTTTAAATATATATATATATATATATTATCAGAACCCCCACTCCACCCCCAGCAAATGCAGAAAGAAGAATGTGTCGGCGACTTCAAACGAATTAGCTACAACACCTTGGACGGGTAGTGAATATTCGCTGATGATCATGTGTCGGCGACTTCAAAGGAATCTTCTCCAACAGCAGCAACAACAACAAAGACAGTCAGTGAATCTTCGCTAACGATAGAAAAACTTCTCAACCACAGGTTTTTTTTTTCTGTGGACTATTTAAAGTTCTTTTCTAAACTACAGTTTTTCTATGGACCTAATTACCCAAATGCTTTAATTCAATTAAAGATTATTTTTACATGTTTTTGATTCTTTTGATTTAATGTAAATATGATTGTAAATATAGAATGATTTATTTAATAGGCATACCCAGGTTATTTTTTTTTCCATTTTATTACTGTTTGGAATTCGGATATTCGTATATTTCATATAAAAAGACCTGAACTACTGAATTTCCGACACAACCTCGTTTGCAACAACTGGAAACTCCCTCCTCTATCAAGTGGTAAAAACCATCCTCTACAAGTGGCCCACTCGACGTGATTCCTCTAGCACCTTATTTATTTAGGGCAAGAAAATCTTACTATTGTAGCAACTGCTACAATAGTAAGCATAAGCGTTGAAAACCTTATTAGTAGCAGTTACCCTTTTCAGCTTTTGGAACACGTTTTAGCGAGAATTTCAAGAAATTAGCTCTCTTTCATATAGTCGACAAAGTAGGATGCAAAACACAGTGTCTCAGGTTGCACGCATGGCATAGACGCTACAGTCTCTTCTCACTCTTTCACATCGTCCGGTTCATACATCTCCCCAGTTTTTGAAGAGGAGTAGAGGTTTATCCTTTGTTTAGGATTAGGTTTCCGGTTCCTTGTAAAGTATATGTCAAATCTTTACTTCTAACGTCTCTGCTTGAGCGCTGAAATTTTATTTGCTATTTATTTTTTCTCCTCAATAGGAGTAGGTAGGTTTATCGTGCTATTCACACTTCTTTTCGGTCTTTTGAACAGGAGTATAGGTTTATCCCTTGTTCCTTGTTTAGGATCGGGTTTTCGGTTTCTTCTAAAATCTTTTCATTCTCTTTCACCCGCAGTAGTTCCTTGAATTTTAGTGTCACTGTTGCCTTGCTTGGCACTAATCGATTAAAAAAATAGTTCAAATATATTCAGTCTTTTTTTTTTTTTTTTTTTTGCAGGGACTATCGTAAGAACATTTTTTTTAATTTACACACTCTTTCGTGAACTGTCCTTGAACACTCTCTATAATAAAAGTTTCCAATAGAATAAAATTTTCTATTTTATTTTGCTCAACACGTGTAATTTTTGTTAGCACACATCTTCTCAACCTCAAAGACAACTCCAAAACAAAACTATCCTGTAGTGTTATAATTCTATGCTGTTGTAAAAAAAAAAAAAAAAAAAAAAAAATCAGTACTATCCTAATATTGTTCAGTCAGTCAGTTAAGTTGTCATACATTAGAGATCACCAACCATCGGACCCCAAATCATTTGGTACCGGCCCAAACAGAAAGAATAAAACCATTTTTGGCCGCCCCCTATTTTCTTGACTATCGCGGTCTTGTTTATTGCGTTTTGTTATGCGCGTGATCGACACTGACCTCGCCTCTGGTTCGTGGGAAAATTGTTTTGCATGACACCCAGTCTGTGGCGAAAAAAGGTTAGGGACCGTTGCCATAAATGTTACACGCTTTGGTGATCATGTCTCTTTCTACTCATCACTGACTAGGCAGAAGATTTTCTCGCAATAAGTTATTTCTCCGATAGACTGGTTGCTAATAACAGTCTGTGCTGCTATTCAATCCATGGTTGGCGGTGTGGGACAGAGAGATGACTTCATACCTTTCCCAAGGTTATTTTCGCGTAAGTGATTGTAATGAACTCGACTTGAATTCGAACTCGGCTCTTCGATTTCTCATTCTCAACCGTTATCCATTACATCATGTAGAGAATAAACTCTAACTTACTATCCCAAATATAGCATTACCTTGCCAGCGACATGGTTAATAAGATTAAATATATGTCACGTCGGGAATTTTACCAGTTGATAGGAGCACTAATAATATCGCATCGCTGTGATCAGTTAATGAAGGTTAATATAATATCAATTCACGTCAGAGATGTCACCAGATAATAGGTGAGCTAACGGAAGAAAGTGAATATCGTCCCAGTTATTTTTCCCCCATAATGGGCTTTATTATATCCATGATGTAATAACACCTTATTACACGGACGGAACGAAATAGCCGAAAGAAAAGGAATAACAAATATGCTTCGTACTCAGAGATAGTATTATACAGCTAAGTCATACACAAAATTATATATACATATTCACATTAATTCCACGTAGAGAAACTATAACATACGTCTACACAACAAGCAAAGTGAAAAGTAAACGAAAAGATAGGATCTTACTTGATATAATTCCTAACAGGAATCGGACATGCCGGAGATTCTTCAGTGTTTCTGGAGAAGTCACATTTAGGATTCCAGATGTGAGTGGGCCGGATTTATCTGCTGTATCACTAGTGAGGACATTTTCCGCAAACAAGAAAACGGCGTGCCATGGCTTTTTACTAAAATGAGAACTGCGAGCAGATTATTTCTAAATCTGGTGAAGATATATTCCCATAGGAAAACGGTGTCATGGGTTTGTAAGCTGCACCGCGTACCTTGACTCACCACAGTTGACTGACTGTCACTTTCGTCACTCTATGAAATGGCATTACTAAGCAGCCGTCGCGTAACTCAGAACATATGCAATTGTTTGAGAGAGAACTCTTTATTTACCAAAAATTATTTACAATTTTATATTTATAGAACTTGCGTGAAACAGTACTTAGTTCGGTTAGCGAAATACAGACTAATTAAAAGACGCAAAAAAAATATCTTAAAGTCTTACTTGTGAGTTGGTGCGTTGGTTTCTACTGTCAGTAATTTTACTTCGGCCATATTACACGACAGAAGACAGAGGTCTGAGGGTACACGGGCTGTATCTCTGGCGTATTCGCTCCAGTTGGCTAAACGACAATCTTTGCGCTTCACGTTATTCTATCCTTGCATAAGGGGACACATACAAAAGGCGGATCCAGGAGGGAAAGATTGGACCTACTGGTGCTAGGATAGCCTCCAGAAATGAAGGACAACCAAATTGAACGTCTTGGACTAATCTAATTTGATCAGTTAGGGCTCAGTGTCAACTTTTTTCTACGACTAAGAGTACCAAATGAAGTTTACTCAAAAGTCCTGCTTTTCACGAAAGTTCAGGTGAGGCGGCCATGGAGACAGGACGGCAAACGACTAGTTAAAGCCTTGGTTAATTTTATTCTTTATTCAAGACAGTTAAAGGTCGACAATTGCTTACCCGCTTCGTGTTTATTTTGCATAGGGGGGAACATTGAAAAATCGTCCCACTCTTAATCTAGTTGCTAATGGTAATGCCAACAAAAGGAAAAACATGCGAAACTGTCTCAAATACATTCGATTCTCAAATATATCCTATATTATAGGTTCTTGGCAAATAGCCGCTTCATTCACCTCAAGGCTATGAAAGTCGACCCAACTGGCATTGAATTGAGCAGCGCTAAGACCGGGATCTCTGGTAAAAAGCATTTGAAAGTAGCTTTGAAAACCCTCGCATATGTCTTCGTTTTCAGTCACTTGTCCGTCTGAAAATGCGACGCTGACGATATGTCGATTCGTCAGGCTCCGGCGTTCATCTACTCGCAATTCATCGGCCATGTTTGTTTCACCAGGAGGCATTATTTTTAATCAAGTCATAACTACAACAACTTGGTTTTTCTTGATTTGCTTATGCAAGAGGTCGGTTTCGTTCCGGATATGGCTACTTCTCTACTATCTCCTGATTTGACGGTCTTCTCTACTCTAGATTCGCATACCATTTGCCCTTGTAATCTATTTTGAGCTGACGACTAAAGTCAGCAAACAAACTAATTGATGATTTAAAGAGGCATCACTACTTATTCTCAACTACATTTCCCGTCAGTTCTCGCCTTTAATTTGACTAAAACCTGGCCCTGAAAATCCTCGAATAACAATATGTTGAATTTCCAGTATACAATCAGTCTTGGTACAGGTTTATCTAAATTTGCATGCAACCTGGCAAATATATGCTCTGTATAAACTAGCGAATGAAAACTTGGACAGCCTAAGAATCCTTAAAAAAAATAAACACTATTTCTAACACAATTACATACACACATACATACCATAATAAAACTCGCCCAAACTTTATTTTCTAGCCACAATATTAACAGACAATGTTGACAAATATGCCAAAAAAAGAATGCACAATAAAACAGACACCGTTTAAATCAAAGTGTCTATTGGTTAGAAATTTATATCACTGTCGCAGTTAGCTCCTCCTCAGTTCTTTAATCCTTCAACAGGGGTCTCTCTCTCCTGGCTATAAATACTGGCTGACCCTTCTCTCTCTCCTCTCTCTCTCTCTCTTTCGACTTAGGCCTTGGGCCGCTACCTCGCGCGGAGGCGAGGTAAAATCTTTCTTTTTCCACTTACACCAATATGTGACCTCTCACAGATACAGCGTTTCCCAAATTCCGGGAACGCGCTAAGAACAACATACGTACGTACGAACACTTACAACACACACACGTAATTTCTCCATACAAACTCTATGTAACAGTCCATGTCTTTGTTTAACTTGTTTTGTTATTAATATATATTTGTTTACCCATGTATATCGGTCTTGTTTGTTTTCTTTGTCTTCTTTGGACTTAATTAAATCCGACATTCTTATGTAGCTGGACCCGCCAGCAGGAAAGTTTAACCTTCTGATATCTCTTCACATCTTCACCCCCACGGTCCGCTACATATGGTGACTTCCCGACGTGATGTAAAGTTTCAACTCCTGCTAACACACACAAGACGATATATATGTACAAGCAAATTCTTATACAGACCTTCCAAATGAGAGCCAGTCAAAACAACATAATATTGGAAACTTCTTTTCTATCCTACGCACGCCGTACTCTATTAGCGAAAGTACTTTTAATTCACTACAACATGTCTACAGTCTCCAAAACAACTTTCTCCTGCACGGCAAAAGGAATTTCTCCTACAACACGTGGAAACTGCAATTACTACTATGAGCGAGCCTTACAACTCTTTCTCCGCACTGGTCTATATTTGCTTGACCTTTTCTTTCTCTCGGCGACGTTTGACCTTAATTTCACCCGGCTTACCAAACGGAGAACGCAACGCCATTTTTAACTAAATTCAACTCTCTTCTTCTGGACTGAAATAGATAAAGTGTGAACCACATCTCAAACAAAGGCGACTCGCCGTCCTTTATCTTACCCTGCAATGATGCAACTCGAATTATCTAAGAATTTGCGAGAACGATATTCTACCGTCAATAATAGCAAATTCTCCCAACATGCATCCGACACTTGGTAGAAATTCTACATCAGCTCAACTTGGCCCCGGGGTAGAGCGACGCGCTTCCCCTCTCACCTTCACTTGGCCGACCATCGTCGCTGACCCAAGAAGCAGCCAAGTCTAGCAGCAGCAACCACCAACTTCGCCACAACGCTGCTACCATTAAACATTGTACGCCAATTTTATACACGCATCCCAAACAAACAACCTCATCTTTCAAGCAAAACTACGACCAGGCCAACAAACAGGTTGACGGGACGACAAACCCAACTCTACATGAAGCATAGGAAAAAAGAGCAAACGCTGAACACTACCGACGTTTCTTCCAGGACGTGCTCCGACTCTGACCCACAAGAGAAATGCACATCACCCAGATGACAACAAGCACATTTCGTCGAATATCGCAACCACAGACACATTTTCTTTCCAGTGCACCAGAACAATTTTCAAAAATTTTTACATAATAAAAGTTTGCTTTCTACAACTTTTATTCTGAGAGGAGGTATGTCGCAGTTAGCTCCTCCTTAGTTCTTTAATCCTTCAACAGGGGTCTCTCTCTCCTGGCTATAAATACTGGCTGACCCTTCTCTCTCTCTCTCTCTCTCTCTTTTTCAACTTAGGCCTTGGGCCGCTACCTCGCGCGGGGGCGAGGTAAAATCTTTCTTTTTCCACTTAAACCAATATATGACCTCTCACAGATACAGCGTTTCCCAAATTATGGGAACGCGCTAAGAACAATACACGTACGTACGAACACTTACAACACACACACATAATTTCTCCATACAAACTCTATGTAACAGTCCATGTCTATGTTTAACTTGTTTTGTTATTAATATATATTTGTTTACCCATGTATATCGGTCTTGTTTTTTTTTCTTTGTCTTTTTTGGACTTAATTAAAGTGCGACATTCTCATGTAGCTGGACCCGCCAGCAGGAAATTTTAACCTTCTGATATCTCTTCACATCTTCACCCCCACGGTCCGCTACATCACCATGTGAAATGTTTGACTAATCAAAGAAAACTAAAACTCTATTTTTCTCGAGTCTATTTTTAGGGGAATAATCTTATAATAACCTAAATATTTTGACTATCAAGAGCAGAGATGCAACTGACTCCATTCCGTTCAAAAACAAGAGGAGACGTGGATACATAGCTTTTTCCTACCTTCTACCCAACGCGTGCTAGCAGAAAAATGTGTCGGCGACTTCATACGAATTATCTCCAATAACATTAAAAGTGATAGTAAATCTTCGCTGACGATCTAAGTATTTTCTCAGCCGCAGATTTTTACTGTGGACTGACTATTTAAAAGTCTTTACTAATCCATAGATTTTCCTATGAATCAACTTACCCAAAGACTAACTCAACTAAAAACTATTTTTACTTCTTTTTAGTGAGTTTTATAGCAGTGTCAAAAGATAACATATATATGTATCTGTTCCACTGGGCTTAAGGTGGAAAGATATATAAGACTGGCCGCTTAAAAGTCGAAGCAACACAAAGACGGCACGACACGTGGTAAACTCGATCAGGTATTTATTCAAACTACCCGCTGGATCCGTCTTGATCCCAGCATTCCCTAATGTGACGAGAAGTGCTTACAATAATCATAACAATCAACATTATTGATGTGTTATAACATGCCCCCCTCCTAAGGTAATTTATTTTTTTTATTAATTTATTTCTAACTTTTCCAAATTACAAAATAAATAATTACAAATCAAAGTTTGTTTCGGTTACAGTCCAAGGGTGATAACTCACTTTGTGAAATCAAACAGATATTTTGTAGTTTGTATTTTTCGTCCTCGCCTTGTTTTTCCAGTACTTTCTCTTGTATTTTTATTTGTTTGGAGATCATCCACCGAGGCAGAGAGTTCGACAGAACACTGGCTCCCTAGCCATGCACACAAGTGTCTATCACATACGCTTGTTTCACACAAAAGAAGCACATTGTTCTTATAGCTAGTTTTAATGATTTTTCCTTTCATTATGTTATGATAGGTATTCTCTCTGACAGAAGTAGTCTCGTCAAGAGAAGATAATTCTCCTGAAACGAGATTGAATCCGAACAGATCTGGTGATTAACATTCACCTAATAGTCGCCACAAATGCTCAAATCTCCACTGAGCTTGCGTATCACCCACAATGGGTGTAGTCCATTTGCTACCACCCTGGATGACTTTTTCTTATATTCCTTGTTCCATCATTTTGTTTAGCTTATACCAAAGGCAGTATGTGAACAGGAACTTTTCGGGCTTGAAAATACATGGGTTGACGACTTTCTTTAAGCCCAATACTCTCTTCGTATCCCTTTAATAATCCAATATCCAGTTCTACAGACTTCATGGAATTTACCAGCTTCGATGTATCCACGTCAATTTCTAAAAGACCGTGGCTTTTGATGCTTTCCACCATTATGATGGGTATTATCTCGAATCTCTTTTTTGTCTAAAACGTGCTGCTCAGATTTGTTTTAAAATTGTTAATGAGGTTGTTAGTGAGGCTGCGTTTTTAGTGAGAGCACATACATCTAAATTTGCAAAAACACAAGGAAAGAAGAACAAGAGATCAAATTGCATTCAACAATAAAATATATATTGAAAATCAACGAGTACAACAATTGTGCTTATGTATTAATATTTAGGGAGAGAAAAGTAGCTTCCCTTGTATTGATATCTGATACATGATAGGAATAATGTACTTAAGAATTTTCTTGTTGAAATGTTCAGAGTTCAGTGGACAAATAAGATTTGAATTCAAGAATGAAAAGTTTGTACAAAAAGGATAATAGAATTTGGTTTGTGGCTTGGCTTGTGACAGACAGTTAACAGTGTAGTGTAATGGTAGTTCTGTGTCTGTGTGTGCGTGAGTAGAAGAATGTAGATACGCGTGCGTTGCTGAGTTCTGCTGATTTATTGTTCTACTACTTTATTTCTGGAGTACGAACTGTTTAAATACTTTTTGGGTAGGCTCCAGAGAGAAGCGGGAAAATATCGAAAGGAATATCTATAATACACGATTGGATAAAAATTGACCAATCACTGATTTTTTTACAAAATCAAGTTAGGCAAAGTCATGGCAGAAAATTTTGTGTGGATACTGCGATAAGTAAATTGTCCTGTTGTAAACAGTACTTATTTTCTATCCAATTATAACTGAGTATTTTGTGGGCGTGGTAAATCGAAGTAGTCACTACACCTTCAAAGCATCCTAAAATTTTGATGATTGACCCATCGAACTGTTTTAACTGGATATTTACTTTTTTAAAATTTTGGTTAAGTCATTCTTTCCCAAATATTCCTCGGTATCAACCGAACATCACTTCCAGTCTACTCCTGCATGAGTAAAGTTACTCCGTTTAACTTCACTATTTCCCTACTTTTATCCTCTGCTTTTATCTCAAATACTTCCATACTTTTCCCACTCGCTTTTCATATGTGCATACAGTTTGGAAATGATTCCTCTTATTACACTTAAAACACCATTTCCCAAAACCCGGACATTTATTTTTGCTCTTTTCATTTTCCTTGTTGCAATATCTTGATACAAGTAAGCTTTTAGTAGTACTGCAAGTCTCCATGCTGTCTTTGGAGGCATTCTATTTTTTATCAATTCCAATTGTTGTAAGAACTCCACACATGCTTCTACGTTCATATTGTGAGCTTTAAACCGCTCTAGAATTTTACACTTGTACGTGATGTCAAACATTCCTTCAATGAATCATAGCACAATTAGCTCGTCTTCTATAGACATTTGTTCCGAAACAATTCTTTCGAATTCACACTCGACGCTTCTCTTTAAATCGCTATACATATTGCATAATAGTTTCGTCTCGTCTCTGTCTACTTTCGAGAAATTTAGTTCTTTCCGCTATGACTAATCGTTTTTTTTTGTTTTTTGTTGGTCGTTCATTTGCTTTTAAGATGGCAGCAATTTCTTCATACGCTAAAATTTAGCGGCTAAATCTTTCAACACTTTGGGATAGATAATGATGAAGATTTTTTTATGGCCTTGTAGTGACGCCTACACACACCACGCGCACAAATTACTCAACAGCAATTGGACAATAAATAAACAGTACTATCCGTAAAGACAATTTACGCATCGCATGAGCCGCATAAAAATTTTTCGTGTTTTGTTTCACCAAACTTGCTATAGTAAAAAATCAACAATTGGTCGATTTTTGGCCAATCACATAAATTGACACTTTCTTCAATATTCTTCCCGCGCTCGTTCTGGGAGCCTACTTGACTGTATAAAAAGCAGCAGTTTAAGGAAGAAACCTTTAGTAGATTAGTAGATTATAAATGTTTCCAACCATAATCACGTACGTGTATTTCTCGCAATCTTATACACACACACAAACAGACATTAACTACATTCACACACACAGTGAACTGTCTGTTATCAAAGCCAAGCGAACTATTCAGAACTTTAAAATTCTTCTGCACAAACAAAGAACTTTCAAATTCAAACATCCTTAAACACTAAACAAATATCAACAAAGAAACTCCTTACAACATACACTTGTATTTCCCACACGGTACAAGGGAAATCACTTTTTACGACTTAATCTTTATTGTCATTGTATATGCTTTGTTTCAATATACATTTTACTTGTTGATCTTTCAATCATCTCTTGTTGTTCTTTTCTGTGTTTTCTTTGCAAATTGAATGTGGAGTGTTAATTTTAAAAACGCAACCTTCGACAAAAACCTTCTGATAATTTCTTACCAACACCATTAGCGCCCCACAATTGGTCACCCCGACGTTTCTTCAAAAAAAGGATCCCCACAATTGGTGATCCTGACGCTTTAAGAAAACTATACAAGAGAACTAGTTCGCAGAAATTTCGACTTGGCGCGAGAAATATTTCACACCACGTGCTTTTACACAAAAATGGCCGATCAACCTGCTCACGAGACAGCCGTCGTCTTGACCTTGCCAGTGTTCGACACCACGCACGTAAACGTTTGGTTTGCGCAAATAGAGGCAATCTTTCAAGCCAAACACATTCGCTCACAAACGGCACGATACGCGTACGTTGTGGAAAAACTCCCACCAGAAATAGCTTCAGATGTGTTGGACCTACTCGACACTGTACCGACGCATAACCCTTTTGACACGCTGAAGGAAGCTATTATTTACCGCACGGGCAAGTCCCAGGAGCGTCGCCTCCACGATTTATTCAATACAATACAATTGGGCGAACACAGACCTACCCAGCTACTTAGACGAATGAAAAATCTATTGGGAAAACACACTATGTCCGAGCCCTTGTTCAGAAAACTCTGGCTTGACAAGTTACCAGTTCAGACTTCACAGATACTAGCTACACTTCCCGATGACTTAGACCTGCTTAAAACTGCTGAGATTGCGGATAAAATTAACGATGTCGCAGTAGTCAGTAGTGTTGGTACTCAAGTATCGCACGAAACAACTATGGCAGATACAGTTTATCAGTTACAGCAGCAGCTTGAGCGACTGTCGACGCAAATAGAGTACCTACGTAGAGGACTAGCTAAAAACTCATACAAGTCCCGGCGTCGTTCTAACTCTTCTTCTCGTCCACGACAAGCTACAGTATGCTGGTACCATCACAAATTCGGCGACTCGGCAAGAAAATGTACAAAGCCATGCACCTTCAAGCAGCAAACAGAGTTCAAGGCAACTCAGAAAGCGGGAAACGCCGGCCCCAGCAGCGCGTGAAGGCGGCATCTGCTGTTGGGGGCCTATCATCCAACCGCCTATTTTATATCGGGGACAGGAATTCTAACCAGTCATTCCTCGTCGATACAGGCGCACAAATCAGCGTGCTACCACCCAGGCTTACATTTTCAAAGACCAAATCTTCAATTACACTGCGCGCCGCGAATGGCACACATATTCAGACCCACGGACAACAGTCTATGACACAGGATATTGGGTTACGCAGAAACTTCCAGTGGCTTTTCACTGTCGCTGATGTTAAATTTCCTATACTTGGTGCTGATTTTTTAGCACATTATGAGCTAACAGTCGACCTTTCCAGATGCCAACTATCTGACACGACGACGAAACTTACGAACCACGGTGTCATTTCTCAACTCACCTCTACTAAGTTGTGCGTCGCTGTCCCAGAAAACAACCCACTTCGGGACATCCCGAATCAATTCCCTTCTCTCATACGTCCATTTACATACACAGAGACAGTTAAGCACCACACTGTGCATAAAATTCATACAACAGAACCACGTGTATTTTCCAAACCTCGTCGGTTAGCGCTAGACAAATATAAGACAGCGAAAGCTGAAATCCAACACATACTGGATCTAGGGATCATACGTCCGTCCTCAACCCCTTATGCATCCCCACTTCATATGGTTCCAAAGGCACAGGAAGGGGCTTGGAGGCCATGCGGTGATTACCGCAGGTTAAACACTCAAACGGTCCCGGACAAATACCCCGTACCCAACATGGCAGACTTCGCCATTTCTCTACAGGGGGCTACAGTTTTCACAAGATTAGACTTGCGCAAGGCATTCTATCAGATCCCCGTTGCCGAAGAGGACATACATAAAACCGCAATCACCACCCCTTTCGGTTTATTCGAGTTTTTGCGAATGCCATTCCGGTTACGAAATGCTGCGCAGTCATTTCAACGTTTAATAGATGAGGTACTACGTGGATTACCCAATTCCTTCGCATATATCGACGACTTGTTAATCGCCAGTGCTGACATGAACGATCATCGACAACCCGTCAAACAAGTTTTCGAACGGCTAGACCATTATGGCCTTAAGATAAATCCGGAGAAATGCGAATTTGCGGTTTCTAAACTTCACTTTCTTGGGTTCGTGATAGACAAAACAGGAACAACTCCACTACCTGATAAAGTCAAAGCAATTAACGACTTTCCTCAACCTACCACTCTCCGACAGCTTCGTCGCTACCTAGGACTAGTCAACTACTACAGACACTTTGTTCCCAAGTGCTCTCAGATTTTAGCACCCCTTACTGATCTGCTCCGTGGTCAAGGAAAAAAAATACTACGATACACTGGAACAATGAAGCACTTGAAGCTTTTAAAAAATCGAGAGAAGCCCTAGTGAATTTCACTAAGTTATCTTATATCACCGACGATACCTCGACACACCTTTCGCTATCCACAGACGTGTCGTCTGACGCAATAGGAGCGGTACTACATCAACATGTTCATGACAATACGTTACCAATTTCTTTCTTTTCGGTAAAACTTACTCCAACTCAAAAGAAGTACAGTGCTTTCTCTCGCGAGCTGCTCGCAATTTACCTGTCCATAAAGAATTTCCGACACATTTTGGAAGGCAGAAACTTTACACCGATCATGAACCTCTAACCTTTGCTCTCAATACGAAGTCCGAAAAATATAATCCACGTGACTATAGGCAACTGGAATATACCTCACAGTATACCACGGACATTCGACACATCAAGGAGCATGATAACATTGTTGCAGACACTTTATCCAGATCATCTTTGTGTAATAATGTGCAGGACACTTTGGATATCGAGCAATTAGCTTACGAGCAGACAAGGGACGCAACTCTGCTCGACTCTCTGAAGGACTCGTCGCTCTGGCTTGAGCAACATCCAGTACCCTTCAGTACCAAATCGATCACCTGCGACACCAGTTCACCCAACCCTAGACCCCTTGTTCCAACCAGCATGAAGAAGCGAATTTTTTAACATTTCCACTCATTTTCGCACACTGGACGTAAAGATACACTTAAACTCATAGCGGAACGCTTTGTATGGCCAAACATGAGAAATGATATAAAAAATGACACCCAATCCAGTCTGATCTGTCAAAAGACGAAAATTCAGACACACACGAAATCACCACCCGGTAACTTTGCGGTACCTGGTGGCTGTTTCCGCCATCTACACGTCGACCTGGTGGGTCCGTTGACCGAAGTACACGGACACCAATATATACTAACCAGATTTACAAGATGGCCAGTATCCATCCCTCTCAATAGCACAACCGTGGAATATGTTGCTAAGGCAGTGTTTCAACACTGGATCTCGATTTTCGGGTGCCCTTCGATTGTTACGACAGATCGCGGACCCCAATTTCAATCCCAACTGTTTACTGAATTTACAAACCTCCCTGGTGCAAGACATATCTCAACCACCGCATATCACCCATGTGCCAACGGGTTGGTTGAGCGTTTTCACCGTCAATTAAAGGCAGCTCTAACTAGTTCCTGTACTGTAAACCAAACCTCATGGATAGAGAATCTACCATTAGTAATGCTATCCCTTCGCACCCAAATCAAGGAGGATCTACATTGTTCGCCGGCTGACCTTGTCTTCGGACAACAATTAATACTGCCTGGCCAATTTCTCTCCAACCACTCACCACAGGAACCTACTACGAATTTCATCAAATATTTTCAAAAGAGAATGTCATCACTAGCTTTTACACCTACCCGATTCTCTACTAAAGATATATATTTTCCTCCGTCGCTGCATGAAAGCGAATTCGTTTTTGTCCGGCAGGATGCAGTGAAGAAAGCTCTAACGCCACACTACGCTGGCCCATTCCGCGTCCTCGCCCGGAATGAGAAATACTACACTCTTCAGTTAAATCAAGGCAAATCTAACGTGTCAATCGACCGTCTGAAGCCTGCCTATATTAAATGCAGCGCAAAGCCCAGTCAACCACCGACCCCACCAACGTCACTAGACAATGCTCAACCTGCGATTTCACAACAACAACAACAGCAGTTTAAAGAATTACATTACATATTGAAAACTCTTTGATTATCATCACATTTTCCAATCTGTGGTGGGGGTAGTGTAGTGACGCCTACACACACCACGCCCACAAATTACTCAATTTAATTGGACAATTTACGCATCGCACGAGCCGCATAAAAATTTCTCGTGTTTTGTTTCACCAAACTTGCTATAGTAAAAAATCAACAATTGGTCAATTTTTGGCCAATCACATAAATTGACACTTTCTTCAATATTCTTCCCGCGCTCGTTCTGGGAGCCTACTTTACAAGGGAAATCACTTTTTACGACTTAATCTTTATTGTCATTGTATATGTATTTGTTTCAATATACATTTTACTTGTTGATCTTTCAATCATCTCTTGTTGTTCTTTTCTGTGTTTTCTTTGCAAATTGAATGTGGAGTGTTAATTTTAAAAACGCAACCTTCGACAAAAACCTTCTGATAATTTTTCACCAACACCATTAGCGCCCCACAGCCCCACACCATGCTGAGGCCAAAAAACAAATCCGTAACTTAATTTTCTTGTCCACTAGCTTTGGTGTACTTCAAATTTTTTTTTTTTTTTTACTATCGCCATCATTGTTGTTAAGTAGCGGATCAGCGACGCCATATTGTTATGATAGGTATTCTCTCTGACGAATTTTGGTAAATTCGGTAATGGAAGATTCGGTAATTTTAACATGGTAGCAAAATTCAGTAACTATGAAATAAAAGTCAATTGAAAATAGAGCCGTTCTGCAGTGGGAATTTTAGGGGCTAAGCATCCCCTCCCCTATATTTTTAAATAACTGAAAATCGGGAGGTCCTTATAAACCACCACTACAAGAACACCAGGGTCGTACTTGCACAACGGGGACTTAGAGGGCTAGGCCTATTTCCTCAATACTTTTTAAAAAGTATTATCATCTACGGGGTTCTAAAACCCCACTACAACAATACCAGGACCGTACATTCTGGAGGGGGCTACCCCCAACACATACGTCTAAATATGTATCAACTAAAAAAATCATGGATTCCAGTCCTGATAAAACCCTACTGCAACAATACAAGAGCTATGGCGATTTAAGCCGAAAATAATATAAATACAGGAAGAACAGGGAACGCAAATTGAAAGTTAAAAGGAATATTATTGAAATTCATATACGCAAATACTATAGAAATAATAGTTCTTGTTGCAAACAAATTGCTCTCAATATAAGTCAATATAAGTCCACTTAACTGAAGTCCGTAGAATGGTTTCGTTTAACGGCTCTCATGTCAAAGTACAGGTAGAATCAAGACGATTTTGATGTCCTGTGCCTGGCAGATCTTGGCGAAAAGGAGCAAGAGTAAAAGAACAGAATAGCGTTCTTTATAATTGGCGCCGATATATTCTGGCTAGTGATTGGTTGGTTTGACGATATACGTGATCTTAGTGCAGTTTACCAAGGGCGACAACTCACTTACGTAACATTTTTCTTATAGAGCCTTACTTTCTGGATGGGAGGTTTAAGGTGCTAAGCCACCTTCAATATTTCTAAATACGTATTTATTTAATTACTATACTGTAGAACCCAAATTTTACATTATTCCAATACCTTTGGTCAAATCAGTGCAAAAAGTGGATCACAGAACACTTTCAACTTCATACACTTTCAAAAAAATCTCGAGCCCTCATTGGTTAATAAATATACAAGTAGGCGTGGCTATCCACCCACACTTAACTAATATTACAACTCATGATTGAAATCCAAGTTCACGCCAAGTTTCTGTGAGCCACCCAAAGCAAATAAAAACAGAAACTCATTCACAATCGCCAGTGAGCATTGTGACATCAAACAACATTGCAACTAAACTTCACGTCACACAATCTTAAGTTTTTCGTTCATACGAACATTATACAATGTATATTCACACTCACTCACCAAAACTTATCAGTGAACTTTACTCTTATTCACTCACCAAATTCCTTTACACAGAAGTTAAACACATTCCTGTTAACAAATCAACATATTTTCTCTACATTCGAGAACGTATTACACAAAACAATGAAGAAAGGTAGATGACTTCTTTGATCACAAATTGCATTCAACTTTACAAACATTTACTAGTTACATGAACAGTAAATTTTTTCTCTTGCAATTAATTTACGGAATCTTCAATAACAGATTTTAACAACTTTTCAAATTAGAACTCATTAACAAAATTTCTTTTCACCAAACTTAAGATTTAACCTAAAAAAATCCACTACATTTTTGTAAAATACTTTCATTACAAAAATATGTTGAAAATTACTTGTTATTCAATATTCGCTTTCTGTCTTTTATCACAAATGTTTCTTGTTGTTTTCTCTTGTTGTTTTTGCATTTTTGCTTAACATATTTGTAGAATAAAAAATTGTATGGATTGATTTGGGCTGTCAACACCATAAATGGTAACCACGAAGCTTTCCACTACAATATTCTATTGTTTTCAAGCAAATAAAATCGATTTATCTACGTTAAAGTTAAGTTCTTGTATCTTCTTTGCAAATTATTATTTTAATAAAAAATTAGTAAATAAATTAAGTTTTAAATAGTTATTCCTTTTTAAAGAAGTGAAAACTATATCGCCCCATTTTTATTTAAAAAATATGAGAGAGGGGGCTTAGACCCCAAATCCCCACTCCAGAACAGCCCCAAAATCAATTTTTAATTGACTTTTATTTAATAGTTACAGAATTTTTCTACCTTGTCAAAATTACCAAATTTTTCCGGGCACCTTCTTTGACAGAAGTCATCTCATCAAGAGAAGGCAACTCTCCCCTAGGTATAGCGATACTCTCTTTTATCATATCTAACACATTACAATTGTATACACATGTAATCCCTTTTGTTAATAAAATACATTAAAACTAGCTATAACAAGAATGCACTTGTTTGTATGCATGAAACAAGTGTGTGTGGAAGACACATGTGTGCAAGAGAGTTTAAAAGTCAACAGAGGACCAAAGAAACAAACACAATTTGTCAACAAAGGACCAAAGACTCAGCCATGCCTAGTTGCCAGTGTTCTTTATCAACATCCATTCAATCTGGTAGCAAGAGTTAAAGAGAACAAGAAAGAGGAAGAGCAAAAATACAGTTGCCTATTTTTATAGACCTAAAGAGCACCCCCTAGCGAGTGCTTTGGCAGAACCAAGTGGGATAACCCACAGATCTAAAGAACTTGTTTCTTTTTTATGAATTGAAGGATTTATTTGATTGAAGGTGCTATCAGATTTAAGGAAGACATTCTCACCCCAATTACTTCCTTAAATCAAAGTTTTACTATATTATATGGGATAACCCACAGATCTAAAGAACTTGTTTCTTTTTTATGAATTGAAGGATTTATTTGATTGAAGGTGCTATCAGATTTAAGGAAGACACTCTCACCCCAATTACTTCCTTAAATCAAAGTTCTACTATATTATATATTGCAAAATAAAGTTTCCTAAAAGTAAAATATTCAAATTATCTTATTGAGATCTCAAATAAAAACAATAATTCCTGTATGTTTTTAAATTTAATCAATGCCTTTAAAAAATTAAAGAAAAATGAAACAATAATCACTTAAACAGTTGAAAGGAAGAAGTCGCTTATAACAGGAAAAGTTCTTCACATCTATTTAAAAGAAAGATTTTGTAACCAATAATTTTTTATGAGCTGCATGCTTTGGTAGTATGTTTTAATAAAAAGCAATTGTGGCTTTGTAAAGAAACTGGAAAGATTATTTTTGTCACTGCTAAAACTGTTTCATTATCAGGGTTTGTTTTGATATGGGAAAGATCATTACCAAGAATTACTGTTCTGACTTAGAAGTCAGTTTAACATAATTCTTTCAACAAATGAGCATGGAAAATCATTGATGGTTTTCTTTTCCAAATATTGCAGAATCTTCCCAATTTCACTGAGAAACTTGGTCTGGTTTTCCATATGAGAAACCAACAGGTGAGAAAACTGAAAAAAAATTATTAAAACAAATTTTACAATAATGTAAGTTTGAATAATTCTAATAAACATAAATAAATTTTGTCTTTATTATAAGTTTACATCAGGGTAATCTGTCTATATTTCTGAGGGGAAGTATTGTAACTATTTAGACTATTTACATTGTTTGGACTATTGTCCTTATCTTTATTGTCATATTCCCAATATTTTGGTCACTGTAGGCTCCAGCTTTCTTCAGGTGATATATGTTAGAATTATGAACCAAACCCTTTATTTCATCCACTGGGGTACATTGTTCTAGTTCCACGTGCCATGCCTTTTCTGGACATCATCAGTTTCAGTTATCTCCCTTTAGTTACTCAACTCTCCAAGCTTGTGTTAACCTCTGCTGTGGCCAGGTATTGAACTCATTGGATTACTTCAACCATTGCTTTTATCCATTGGGAACATATGTCCCCAGTGGATAAAAGGCGTTGGTTGAAGTAATCCAGCAACTTAACCTAAAGGGTTGAGAGTTCAATACCTGGCCACAGCAGAGGTGAACAAAAACTTGGAGTGTTGAGTTTCTAAAGGGAAATAACTGAGATTGTGATATCCAGAAAAGGTATGGCACATAGAACTAGAACAATCTACTCTGTGGATGAAATAAAGGATTCAGTTCAAAATTCCAACCTATATCACCTGAAGAAGGCCAGTGTATACAAGGCCGATAATAATTTGTATTTCTTTCACCTTCATTTTAATCATAACGACACAAGGGAGATAACTGCTATAATGTTATTTGAATTTTGAAGCAGTTGTCAACCATTAATGTTTGACTTCTTTCATTTCTTTCGTCTTGATTTTAATTACTTTTTATCACAACGACACAAGGGAGATAACTGCCATAATTTTATTTGAGTTTCACATTTTCATTTTTCATTTTAATTGCTTTTTATTATAATCACTAAAGGGAGATAACTGCTATAATGTTTGAATTTATCAAATGAAACATTTTTTCAACCATTATTAGTTCTTTGACTCATTCTTTTCCTCTTAATTTTAATTACTTTTCATTGTCGCAAATGAAGGCAGATAACTTATCATACGAATTTATCAAATGAACATTAAATTTGACTAATATTTCTTTCATATTAATTAAAAATGTTTTTTATTTATTATAACTCAAGGCAGATAACTGCCATAATTTTTGAATTTCTCTGATGAAGCATTTGTCAACTATTATTAATGTTAACTTATATTTTAAACCTCTGCTACCTTGTGCTCATATCCAAACATGAAAAAGGCAATGGAAGTATATCCAGACAGAAAATCCGGAGGGGATACATGAAGGCAGATGGTTATCAACACTGACAACATTCCAGTAACTTCTGAAGCCAAGCCGAACCTAAATGTAGTGTTCTGTATTCCTTTGGATCAGCTGAGAGGTGGGGATCATATAGCCTGTGCAGTGCATGGCCTCCATGTACCATTTCCCAGGCCTGTGACCTGGAGAGGTTACTCCGGTCTTACCACCAAAGGACTTGACCAAATAGGCCAAGATAAGTGGATGCCATATATATATATATATATATATATATATATATATATATATATATATATATATATATATATGTAATGTGATTTTCATAAAGTCCTGTTTCGGTGTATCACAGCTCATCAGTGTGACTAGACAACTGAATGCTTCAAGCCAGGTTTGAAACCCGACCAATTTGGTATCAGTTGGATTTTCTACCTCTAAGCCATCTGTGCTTCAACAGAGAGAATTCAGTTCACCCATCATTTGTGATGACTGAAATGGATTAAAGTGGTTGCTTTTGCCCAGTCCTCCAGTCTACCAACTAAGCTGTCGCTAGTGACCTCTTATTCTCTCAGTCTTGTTAGTACGCCATCACACCAATAATGCGCTCTGTCGTCTTCCTCCCAGACTTGCTATTTATGCCCGCGTCAGGGGCAACTACAATTATTATGAAGAGAACCGCTATGGTGGGGGTTCGAGCAGAGATGACTGTGGTTGAAGTCAAGGTTATGGAGGTGATTCCATGTATGGAAACAGATACAGTGACAGGAGGAGAGACAAGGATCGAGGACGACGTTAACTATTACCCACTGAACCACCCTACACAGTCTTTGTGGGCAACCTGCCATACAAAGTAGTGCAAGGGGATTTAGAATTTTATGGTCTTGATGTTCAGAATGTATGGTTGGTAAGAGACAAGGAAACAGACAAATTCAAGCTGGTTTGAATTCTTAGTCTTTTTTTATTATTAATTTTTTTTTCTCCTGCACATCCGCCCGTAATCTTTCAACAGGACCAAGCAAATTTGCTTTGCGGGAGGTAAGTCTTTTTGTTCCTCACATGAATTCTAGCATATTGTTTTTACTAATATAAACAAACACCAGACAGCTAGAGTGCTCTATTCATTAATGAAGAGCAATAAAGTCAAGAGGAGAAACTATTCTTAGCTGACACATTTCATCCTCTGAGGGAATTTATCAAGGCAAATGCATCAGCTAAGAATATTTTTCCTTCTTGTCTTTTTATTCATTTTTTTGTTCTTTTACAGATACATTCTACCTAAGAATAATTTACACACACACACACACACACACACACACACACACACACACACACACACACACACACACACACATATATATATATATATATATATATTTTAGAATTGGACATAGTCCGACAATTTATTTAAAGACATTTATATATTATGTTTAACGTTCTTTTTATAGATACAAGTATTTAAGCAAATGCTCTGTTTTATAATAAACAGTATTAAATAACATTTACTGGCCTGAATGTCCGAGAAAATTTCATAGAATATGAATATATATATATAATCATTTATTCAAATATTATAACATAAATATGTTATAAAAACACTACAAAAATAGCCATTTTGTTTCAACACTTCTGGTGTCTTATCAAGTGATGATGTTGAATGTAGAATAAATGGTTTTAAAAGTTTCAAATTAATTAACGATCCTTCACTAGGGGTAAATGCTGTTACATAAGCTAGAATGACCAATCAAAATACAAGTATATGGTAATTTGAAAAATTTGACAACGAAGCAAGGTTATCATAGATATTAAAAGATTTATAAAATTTGAAATTAAAATTGAAAGTAAAAAATTACCTATTTAGAAATCTAAATCAGATCTCTATTAAGTTTAAAATTGTAGAATTACCGAGGAAGAAAAAAAAAAAAAAATAAATAAAAAATAAAAAATACATATGCTATTTAATTTATTTTTTCATTGATGTAAATTATTTCATTTACTATGGGAAAATAATTTACATTTATTTAATTGTGACCAACTCATTAATCTCAATAGAGCTATTCAAGAAAAACATCTGATTTTGGCAAATTGAAAAGGTGTCATTTTCTACCACAACAATGCCGGATCGCATGTTGCAAAAGCAAAATAAACCTTTCAGAAACTTAAAGAATTGAAATGGAAAACTTCTGACTTGGTTTCATTGGATCTTCATTTGTTCTAGTCTCTGCAGAATAATTTAAATAGCAACTAAAAATTGACACTGTACAGTCAAAAACAGAAAACTGTAGGTAAATATCTCACTTTGGTTGACATAAAGTCACATGAGTTACATGTTGGTTGCTTAGTGTCATTATTTCATAGAGCAATGAAAGTGTCCAGTCAGTTAGTTAGCTTCCACGAGTCAAACCAAGCATTTGCTTTTTGTAGTACAAGGCTAAATCTGTTCCACCTGAGCCAAGGCTAATACTTCCTTGCCAGGGTGTGTTGCCAAAGAGTCAGTTTACATTCCAATGATACCGATTTTGGGGGGGAATATATCCTCTGATATTTCTGATATAGAAACTATCTCTGGCTTGCAGTCCCTATGTGGGAAAAATGCATTACTCGCCATTTCCTGTTTGAAAAATATGTTCTCACTAGTAACATAAAAGATAAATCCCCATTGGGAAATATAAATATGGCTTCTGTTAACATAATGTTCTGTGATTGGGGTTGCAGCATTTAATGAAGTTTTTTCATTTTGGTGGTTACTGACTGAGGATTTGCACACACAGTTTGAAAAAGTTGGTATTCGGACTTATACTAAGTTAAAACCTAATTATTTTATATTTTTACCCCCCCCCAGCCCTTATACAACCACTTTCTCAGATCAATGGTTAAAATGGCTTGAGTGAATGAAACAAATAGGTCTTAGCGAGGACCATTTATCTTCGAACCTTGTGAGCTAGTGTACAGAATCATGAACAAAGAACTGTACAAAATAACAGAAGCCACATCTTTTGAAGATTTTCAACAATAGCAACAACTATAATGAATTTCACATCTAACTTGAAGTGAAAATAATGACATCTGGAGTCCCTGCTGTTTGCCTCAGGGTTCTTGATAAGATCCAGAGACGGATATGCAATGTAATTGGCCCTGATCTGTCATCTCGTCTGCAGTCGCTCTCTCACAGACGCGACGTTGCCTCGCTCTGTCTTTTTTACAAATACTTTCACGGTAATTGCTCCGAGGAGCTGCTTTCGCTGGTTTCTAGGCCTCATGAATTTAAACGTCCTACGAGGCTGGCATCCCGTTCCCACCCCTTCACTGTTGAAACTGTTAGATGTAGACGTCTCTTCTACTCCAATAGCTTCATGTCTCGCACATCTCGCCTGTGGAACTCCCTTCCCCATTCCTGTTTCCCTGACAAATACAATCTCCAACTATTTAAGTGTAATGCCAATCGACATCTCCAGTTGCCTTGATCTATCCACTTCCCTTCTCCACATCCTTTCACCTTTCATTCCTATCTGCTCTCGCTCCAAATCTTCTGTAACCCCCTTGCCTTGATCGATCCACTATCTTTCTCCACATCCTCTCCTTTACCACTCCTATCTGCTCTTCCACCAAACCTTCTGTAACCCCTTGCGTGCTAGTGGCCTCCAGCCTTGCTTGGGGTGATAAGCTTAAAAAAAAAAAAAAAAAAAATTCCACACTACTTTAAACCAAAGGTGAGGAAGGAAATTTCCAAAATACTGGAAACAGCAACAACATTTAGTGGACTTGAGAAACTTATTTTCCTGAAAAATCGCCTTAATAGAAAATATTTTATAAATTTCAACCGATGGTAGCACAAGATGCTTGGTTAATGAATATCAAATGTTTCCTTATAATGACTAATGTTACTATTATCATCTGTATGTGAGAAATATAATAAAATCACTATGAGAGTTATCTTTCTTGAGTAGTTGAACTAAAAATCAATTAAAATTAAGGTGGAAGAAATACTATTTCTTTTGCTAATCTTACTTGTGCATGCAAAAAAGAATAACATGAAATATAGTGCTGAGAGATTTGGAAGAAATTAAGAATAACTTATATAATCTTCAGCCAACCATAAATCTTTTTTGGCAAAAGTGATCGAACAGTTATAAGAGAACAGACTTCACAAAGCAAAATACTATGAGCTCAAGCCTAGCTGAGAGTTTATTCTTTATTTCTGATATCTGATGTTGACTAATAGCCATAGACAGTTGGTAATTAATAATAGTTGATAGGTGCTTCATCTGAATAATTAAAGAAACATTATGGCAGTTATCTCCCTTGGGTTGATGCAATGAAAAGCAATTAAAATTAATATGGAAGAAATATGATACAAAAATTAATAATGGATGTATAATTTTTTTTTTTTTTTTGACATGTTGTGTCAACTCAAATAAAGTTAAAGTAAATAATGAAATAAACAAACCTCAGCATCTTTTTTCTCGCATGCTGTACGGTACATACTCTGAAGATCATCTTTTATGCTTCCTTCTATGCCGTAAATATTTTCCATCAGGAAGAGAGGATCAGCAAAGTCTTGCCGATAAATTTTCTTCAAAAGATAAAATTTAAACACATATTAGTTTAGTATAAGCATTAAAAAAAAAAAATTAATGTCAAAGTTTTAGGGAGTTTGGAAGCTAATTACATATTTTACCACATTGAATTATGTGTCAATCAATCAAAGTTGAATAGTATGAAACCCTGTCTAGAATTAGTTTATGATCTCTTCTATTCAACAATGTGTTTGTCCCTTCCTGTCAACACTCCCACATTTTTTTAAAACAACTGAAAGAAAAAGCTTAACCAGCGATCGTTGTAAAACTGATCCAGTATATAAAAAGCCTCAAAGCCACAAAATATGAGGCTAGATCTGTTTCATATTTAATTCATATTGTAAATATTCGTTGGGGTTTTTTTTTAAATTGTTATCCCCCCCCCCCGACTTTGAAATGTACATACGGGGACTAGTTAGAATTTCATGGAGAATTTGAGGAATTATGGTGGACGTAGTAAGAAAGGTATGGAAGAATGTGTTGTTTTGGTGCTGGGACTATTGTTGGTATGTATGGGTCAGTGTTTGTGACTAGCTAAGTTTTAATTTAAGACAGATGATGACCGTCCTTCCCAAATTCCCCTTTTGGCCTTGTGCCACATTTTGTATATTTTTATATGCAAATAAATATCGGCTAGATCTGTTTCAGCAGCCTACACCTCCAGCTATCAGCAACATTTCCAGCATGCCACTTCAGCCACCTTTGCCAGCAGCAAGATGCAATAAACTGTCCTTTTCAGGACGATGCTCTTCAGCAGCTACCAAAACTGTCCCTCACAGGTCAATGCACTTCTCAATCTCTACATGCAGAGATATTTTCTGCCTAGTACACTGTAACCTTATTTCTGTTGATGTATTTTTCTTTAATGAAAATAAACTTGGCAATATATTTTTTACTCAAGTCATTGTTTTGTTTGTTGCCAATATATCGCCTGCAAGATGCTATAGTCTATTGCAGAGCTTAATCCCATGGAGGATTATAACTTTAAAAAGCAAAATATCTGCTATGTATTCTTAAAGGGTAGTACTACTACAGAACCATTTAAAAATATTTGTGCAGTCTCTACAGATGTGGTGAAAGCCCATACATGTCAGCTATGACGTAAAAGGTTTAAAATGGTTATTGTGACATATTTGACAAGACTTGCTCTGGAAGACAACCTTCTCTGAATGAAGAACTTTTGAAAGATTCAACTGAATTGGATCTATGTCAAAGCAATAAAGATTTTTTTAAAAACTTAATGTGTCATATTAATGTTCCACAGGGACAAGGCAAAGGGACATCAAGGAAGAGATAGTCTAGATGGCACTAGTTACCAACCATATGTCGAGAACCTTGAAGTTCACAAGTGAAAATTCTGCTGCAGTGAGGCAACAAAGAGTGAGAAGATTTCAAAGAAATTTTCCCAAGCACAAACAGTATGAATATTAAAGGGAGATTTCCATATGTCCCAAAGGCACTCATGGGCCAAGTAAAAGTAGGTGTTTTTGTTTTCGCTGAAAGGTGGTTGCACTTTTGTTGCCTTCTTGAATTAATTTCTCTTTTTGTCATTGAATCCTTGTATCTTTTCCTAAACTGTATGTGTGCATGGCCTAGTGGTTAGAACGTTTGCTTTCTGACCATGAGTCCCAGGTTCGAATCTCACCATGGTTGATTTGTCAAGGAGGAAACGTCCTGATGTTATTGGAATGGATTGAGGCCAATCCCAGTGTGCAGCACCTTTGGAAATTGCCTCCGATTGACCCAAGTCTTGTGAATGAAATTGGGTAGACAGAACTCTTGAGAGCCATCGATAGCTGTGCTAGCACAAAGCCACAAGTCATCATGGCCGAGGGCTTGAGTGTGCTGGCCTTGTTCAAATTGTTGATCATGCTAGATAACACATTCTCTCCCAGAAACTGTAAATAAGGTCTGCTCAGCATAGTTGCAGTATAAACCACAGGTGGGCTCTGTGGGTGTTGAGCAAATACAAATGTGCCTGAGTGAGCATCTGCAATATGGACTGGCTAGCCACCCTAGTAGATGAGTATCCTTGAATACAAGTGGCCAGCTATTAAAAATCACTTTTTTTCCATTTTTGAATGGTAATCCTTTTTTGAAACATCAAAAATTTGTTATCCTGCTTTGATAAGTGCACAAAAGGAAATTTTTATGCAAATCTTGTATTTGTACCTTTTTTGTGTAATAAATGTTTTTCCTTTAAAATTTTACACAGTGGTTGAGTCTTATTTTGTTATTTGTGCCTATTTTGACCTCAAGGAGAAGAGAAGCTTGTGGAATCTTCCATGCCTGCCATTTACCCCCGCTGGGAAATGCACTCTTCCTGTTGTGATTATCTCCAACATCATACTTACAAAATATACAACAAGCATTCATTGGTTAATCACCTCCAATCTAACTCGCTGATTGGTCAGTTTCGACCAATCAAACCACCCCCACGTGACAGGTCTGTTTTCGCGCCAACTAAGTTTGAGCCTGTCACGTGATACAACTGATTATAAAAACCAAACACGAGTAATTCTCTCTCTCCTTTTCACTCTCTTCCTCACTCGTGCCTCCTCACTCGTGCCTCCTCACTCGTGCCTCCTCACTCGTGCCTCCTCACTCGTGCGTCTCACCTCTGCTGCCAAAATGTGATCCTTAAAGAACTCCTGTCTTGACTAATCCAGTCAGACATAAAAGAACTTTACAACAATCATGCAAGTACAATACTGAACTCTTACCAATTTGTCCAATAGACAATCTCTAACATTCAACACATACTCATTCTTATAAACTACAGTTTAATAATTAATTCTACCTTTATGAGCTCAGGTACAAATATTTCCAAATCTAAGAGACATAACTCTGTCAAACCTTTCAGTTTATATGCATGTACATGAAACACTAATAAATTCAATTGTGATGCTTTGAATCATTATTTTTGTCTTGTATTAATTGTTGTGGATGGAAGATTATTGATCATGCACAATTTTACGCCTTCTGATCATGCAAACCTTCTGATACATTTCTAACATCTTCACACATCCCTAACAAGCTCATGTTCTGTTTTCCTTTTCTGTTCTTACTAACTAGATTTTTATGTTTGGCACAAGAATTTAGATTAGGTAGTGAGTTAAAAAATTTTATATGAGAAATCAAAATCAAGGTCGGGTCTGTTGCATCAGGAAGTAATTACTGATGAGAAAATGTGAAGTAATGGATAGCGACTCGGACTGAGGAATCAGAGAGCCAAGTTTGGATTCCAGTCAAATCCATTACATTCACTTACGTGCTAAAACCTTTGGGAAAGGTATGAATCCTCTTGCTCTCCCTCCAGCTATGGGCAAATAGCAGGACAGACCAGGTTCTATAGCCTTGGATGGTAACTGGTCTACCGCAGAAAGAAATGACACAACTATTTACTCCTGTCTTAGTCCCACAGATCCAACAAAATAAACCTGGCAACTACTCTCAAAAAGGAGCTCCAATTAGTGGTTAAATTTTGGGGGGGGGGGGGTTGATGGCTTGAAAATTTTAACACCTCCAAAACAAAACTACTTTCATTTAATCATAACAGAGAACCTTTTCTGCTGCCATCAACATGGCTGATGCTAAACTCCAGAAGAGCAACACTTTCAGCCTTCTTGGGTACATGTTTTCCTCTCAGATGAAGTGGAGTGATTACATTGAATCAATTGCTAGCTCTACTGCTAGGAAAGTTGATTCACTGTGTCATGCCAGACAATTTTTCTCATCAGAATCCATCTTGCACATTTATAAATCTGCCATTCATCTGTGTAGGGAATACTGCTGTCATATCTGGTCTGTATATCTTGAATTTCTTGACAAAATTCAAAGAAAGGTCTGCAATGTAATCAATCCTGACCTGGCATCTCAACTTCAGTCAATTTCTCACCAATATGATGTGGCTTCCCTCTGTCTTTTCTATAAATGTTTTCATGGCAAGTGTTTTGTTGAGTTTTTTCCTTCATGCTTTGACTGCATGAATTTAAGCCTGCTACTAGATTGGCAACTAGGTCTTATCATTTTACTGTTGTACTAGCTAGATGCAATCGCCTCTTCTATTCTAACAATTTCTTTTCTCGCACTTCTTGCCTGTGGAACACCTTTCCAGTTTATTGCTTTCCTAATACCTACAATGATCAAACATTTAAATGCAAAGTCAATCGCAATCTTTTGTGTTCCTCAATCCTGTCCATTTATTGTACTTTTCCTCATTTCTCTGCACTTTCTCTTTCACTCCCTGTAATATGCTGTATTCTAGTGGCATTATCACCTTGCTTGGGGTGAAATGATTAAAAAAATTCTCCCATATTCTGTTTAATGAGTTGATTTTAATTCACCTCTTGTTGTTTGTCTAAAGGTCCTCAACAAAATCCAGAGACGTATATGCAATGTGATTGGCCCTGATCTGACATATCGTTTACAGTCGCCCTCTCACAGATATGCTGTCGCTTCCATCTGTCTTTTCTAAAAATACTTTCATAGTAACTGCTCTAACGAACTACTTTTGCTGGTTCTCAAACTGCATGAATTTAAACGTGCTGCTAGGTTGGCATCTCAGTCCCACACTCCTACTGTCAAAACTGTTAAATGTAGCTATCTCTTTTAATCCAATAGCTTCATGTCTCTCACTTCCCGTCTGTGGAACTCCCTTCCTCTTACTTGCTTCCCTGACAGCTATAATCTCCAACTATTCAAATGCAATGTCAGTCAACATCTCCAGATGCCTTGATCTATTCCCCATCCTTCTCTTCATCCTTTCTTCTATCACACCTCTTTACTCTTGCTCCCACTCTCTGTAATCCCTTGCATGCTAGTGGCACTCCTACCTTGCTTGGGGTGAAATGCTTAAGAAAAAAAATCATGTCAGTAGGTACAGAGAGGTATGGAATAGGGTAGAGAGAAACCATTTGTTATCTTGTAATTGCACTATTTTTATATACTACTGTTCCCTCAGGACAAGGCCAAAGAGCCATTCAAGGTAGGGCATTACTAAATGATGTTGTTTTCAGGGCATTTAATGAGGGTGTAAGAGGTGCATATCATAAGGATATGTACAATAGATAAAGGTCGTCTCTAGACTCGAAGAGGTCAAGATTGCTGTGATTAGGGTATTATCCTGTCATGAGCCTATTCTGGGGAAGAAACTGTTTGGGTGATACTTTCTCCCTTACCAATGGCATACGAAGGGAAGGATGATGATTATACCATGTATATGTGGCATGGTGGGATTCAGACACACACACACACTGACCACCCATCACACACACACACACACACACACACACACACACACACTGACCACCCATCACACACACACACACACACACACACACACACAAACACACAAACACACGCACACACACTGACCACCCATCACACACACACACTGGCCACCCATCACACACACACTGACCACCCATCACACACACACACACACACTGACCACCCATCACACACACACTGACCACCCATCACACACACACACAAACACACACACACCACCCATCACACACACACTGACCACCCATCACACACACACTGACCACCCATCAGACACACACACACACACACACACACACACACACACACACAACCTACCCACCCACACAAATAAAAAAATTAAAAAATTACAGTTTTTTTCAATAATTTTTTCAAAATGTATGCAAAAGTTCCCAACATTCATTTTTGAAGGGAAGGGTGATGATTATACCATGCATATGTGGCATTGTGGGATTCAGCTGTGAAGGTCTGAACGGGTGGAGCTAAGGAATACAGCAGTTCTGAACTTTAGCCATGGAAATAGCAAGAGAGTAGGGAGGGGTTTAGTTGTGTAGGTCTTAACTGTTAGAACAAACACATATAGCTCATAGTGACAGTGTAGTGAGAGGCTTATCCAAGAAGGACTGAACTGGTGGAATAAAGGAATGTATCTCTTCTGAACATTAGCCATGGAAATAGCAAGAGAGTGGTGAGAGGCTTAGCAGTGAACGTCTGAACTAGTGAACGTCTGAACTAGTGAATGTCTGAACTAGTGAACGTCTGAACTAGTGAACGTCTGAACTAGTGAACGTCTGAACTAGTGGAACTAAGGAATGTAGCTCATCTGAACATATTTGCTATAAAAATAGATATAGTGTAGCCAGAGGCTTAGCTGTGAATGTTTGAAATAGTGGAACTAAGGAATGTACCTCGTGTGAACATTAGTCATGGAAATAACAATAGTGTAGCTGTGAAGGTCTGAACTGGTGGAATAAATAAATGTAGCTCTTCTGAGCATTAGTAATGGGAATAATGATAGAGTAGGGAGTGGCTTAGCTTGGAAGGTCTGAACTGGTTGAACTTAGGAATGTAGCTCTTCTGAAGATATTTGCCATGGAAATAGCAATAGTGTAGCCAGAAGCTTAGCAGTGAATGTCTGAACTGGTTGAACTAAGGAATGTAGCACTACTGAACATTAGCCATGGAAATAGCGACAGAGTAACATGAAGGTAGCAATGTTTCATCTCTGTGGAAATGGTTTATAGAGTGGGAAACAATTCATCACCCTCAAGATCACACAAATGCTTTTGAAATTAATCAAATTTGGAGAGACATGTATGACATGTTTTACATATTATCCGTGTTATATTTTCAGTACAAATTTGTAGAAAGTAATGATGAATTACTTACCTCAATATCAACAATAACGATTTCACCATTTCTCATATTCTGATAATCCATTAATTTGGTAGCCTGGTCTCGTTTTTCATCAGACTGTTTTCTCAAAAATGCTTTCAGGCAGGGAAGTTCACTGTACTTCTTATCCATTATGCCTGACTAAAATGCAATCATGAAAATAATGTAGGATTTATATGGCACACACGTGCGCGCACACACACACACACACACACACACACACACGCACACACACACACACACACACACACACACACACACACACAATCACCACCCATGACACACACACACACACAATCACCGCCCATCACACACACACACACACACACACACAATCACCACCCATGACACACACACACACACAATCACCGCCCATCACACACACACACACACACACACACACAATCACCACCCATGACACACACACACACACACACACACACACACACACACACACACACACACACACACAAATAAAAAAAATTTTTTTTAAATTACAGTTTTTTTCAATAATTTTTTCAAAATGTATGCAAAAGTTCCCAACATTCATTTTTGAAACTGCAGACTAAATGCACAATTGAAAACCAGTTTCTCAATTTGCACACCTTTTTTTTTAATCGGTATCACCCCATGCAAGGCAGTAAAGCCACAGAGATGCAAGGGGTTACTGGGTGTAAAAGAGTAAAAAGAACTTTGCTAAGAAGCAAGAACAGAGGCAGAATAATCAGGATGACAGCAAATAGTGACTGACATTGGATTGGAATTCTTGCAGATTAACATTGGCTGGAAAGCATGGAACTGGAAGGGGATTCCACAAACAAGAAGTGGGAGCAAAGAAACGGTTAGCAGAGAAGTTATGGCTACATCTAGCCAGCCCAACTGTAAACTAACGAGATCTCAAAGACAGTCTGGTACTGTGCTTAAATTCAATAAGTCTAGGTACCATATGTCATGAAAAGATTGAACTAATGGAATTATCGAATATATTAAGCTACATAACATTTTTTAAACTCACTCACAAATACATTGACTCAGCTATTACAAGTTACTTCTCATTGATTTTTTAATTTCACACACACACACACACACACACACACATAACTTTAAATATTATTATAGTGGATGCTCGTATTCAAAATAGATGCTTCATTTTTTGAAAAGATAGTGTGTATCATGTCAATTGGTTTGCGTGTTCGAAAAATTTATAATAAATATGCTCTCTGGCAGGGATTGAACCTGTTTCTCCCTTTATGTGTGAAACCACTGTTTGATCTGACATGATTTACCACTTAGCTACAGAGAGCATCTCAGTTAAGCAAGGCTGTATTTTTTATCTGTCTATCTATCAATCTCTCTCTCTTTTCATGTTACATTGCCTTACCAAGCATTTAAACATTCTGGCCAGTTTCAAAGCAAGAAATGTTAATTGTTTGATATGTATGTTTTGATAAAAAGTGTTTCAATTATTTTAAAATATCTTTTACATTTAGATTTTTTTAAAATGGTGTGTCCTTGCCATGAAGGTTTGAACAAGTGGGACAAGGGAATGTAGTTCATCTGAACACTTTCTGTGGAAGTAGCAAGTGAGCAGTGAGAAGCTTGCTACATCTCACCTGTGAGAGAGAGGTGTACGGTGGAAAATAATTTGTCACCCACAAAGGCTCTATTGAGAGTGGAGAGTGAGGAATAATGGAAGAGAAAGTTTCAGTATTTTTAGTTATGTGCAACAGGGACTAGTTAAGCCCATTAGTAGACTCCATAATCTCCCAAGACTGACAAATGTTTACTATATATAAGATGTAGCTAAATTTGCTAACTAAATGTGTCATATACGATTAACACATTATGAACAACTTTATTATGTGTTTTATGACAGCATATTCATTATGTTCTCAAAACTTTATAAAAATGTTTAAATTATTATCAAAAAAGAAAAAGTTTGCAATACTTACCTATAACTGATTAAAAGTTTTGCAATATTAACATTTGTTAGTGTCAGATAAGAATATATTATTGACAGGATATATATTTTTATAAATGCTCTTTCGGACTCTGCATTATTAATATTTCTACTGCATTCTTTTTCAAGACCTCTAAATTGCAGCAACCTTGTTGTTAATTTCACTCAAATGTGTTTTCAGTTGCCATAGCAGGATATGACAACACAACCATAAAATTCAAACAAATTCAAATGGTTCTATTTAGTTTTAAAAATCAGTAATCCTATGAGCTGGTAACTAGTCTGAAAACAAATAAAAAGTGAGTCAACAGTTTCAAAAAGTGACTAGTAGAAAGGACTAACTAGTACTGTGTCACTTTCTAAGAAACCTGTGCTGACTACTAAGTTAGTAAGTCATTAGGGCACTTCAACGTGGTGTAATGGATAGTGGGCTTGTCTTGCTAGATCAGTTATGTAGTAGTGAGTTTGATCCTGACTGAATGCTCCACACTTCTGGCCTTATGCCACATCTAAGCAATGCTTAGAAAATCATTTGGACACCTTGACATGGTGTAATGCTGAGCAACCTTGTCTTGATAGATCAGTTATTGTTGAGTCGTGAGTTCAATCTTCACTGGTTGCTCCATACTTTCGGCCTTGTGCCACATCTAATCTATGTTTAGCTATGTCAGTAAATCATTAATTTAGAATGAATATTTTTTTTCCTGTTCTAAGGACTTAATTTGAAATTAATTCATAAAACATTTTTCTTCAATAAAACTTAGGAAAAATGATAGTATAATATCATAGAGAAAATTATGAAAAATAATAATTACCGGTAATGGTTCATGATAATTCTTTGAGCTAATTTATCTTGGAGAAACTATTTAAGTTTGCTTCTTTTTAAGTCAACAGAAAGATAATTTTTTTGGTCTTGATTGAAGAGAATGTAAAATGAAGTGGAAAAGAACCGGTGAAGATTTTTTTTTAAAAAGAAGGATAAAGTAAAAAGATAAAAGAACAAAAACAAAGATAACAACAAAAAAGAAAAAAAGTAAAGGAAAAAATATAAAAGAAAAAATTTTTAAAAAAAGATAAAGTATTGAAATTATTACGGAGTCGCTAACTGGGTGCCCTGTGATTGGATGAATACCAACCAATCACAGGCTACCTTTTTAGATTTTCACCAACTCCCATATGAGCGGTTTTTACGATCTCTCTTCCTCTTTTGCTTGTGGGACCCTCAGAGACAACACGTTCCCCGTCTGCACACGCCGTCATCTAAATACCATGACTTGTGAGGATTTCGACAGCAACTGAAGCACAGAAGTCAAGGCTCTATTTCTTCAACCCAGCCAAAATGACACAGGAAATGTAAAACTGTTAAAAGGACGCATCTTTCAGATAAGTTCCGCAAACCCGGCTGTTTGCAAGAAACTTTCCTCTCTTTTCCTACAAATACAAGTTTTTTCAACCATTTTCATCTGTGTTTGTGTTCCTTTCTTCTTGCTGGCATCACAATATTTTTTGTTACCAAATATAATTGGGAAAATCCCAATAAAAGAAAACAGAAAAATCAGGAAACAGATTAAAAAGCAAAAGGGGAAAAGAAAAAGAAAAAATATTTATTATCATATTTCACAGATGGAACAGAATGGTTGAAAGAAAAAGGAACGGCAAACATGATTTGTTCTCAGAGAGACTTTTATGCTGTTGTCATATACACATTTATGTCTACATATTTACATGTGACCCATGCAGAGAAAAATATAACAAAGCAAGCAGAGTGAAAAAAAGAATGAAAAGATAGGGTTTTACATATAATATGGAGGTTCTTCTCTGTTTCTGGAGAAGCAATGTTTAGGACTCCAGATTCAATGGGGCTGGATTCTTCTGCTATGTACCAAGTGAAGACATATTCAACAAACAGGAAATGGTGAGCCTTTTGTTTTCCCAAATTGAGTACTGCTAGCCAGAGATAGTTTCTTTCTATATCTGGGGAAGATATATTCCCAAACGGAAATGGCTCCAATTTACTTGTAAGCTCTAGTGTGTACTGGAGGTGGCATATTTAAACTCAGTCGGGACCACTTGGCAATAAAAAAAAATGTAACCTCTGTGTTTGACTCATGTAAAGCAAATGAAATTGACTGCCCCTTTCATCGCTGTATGGAGTGATGTCACATGACTCATGTGACTTTATCTCTACAAAAAGGAGATCATCACTTTTTTGTATCCCCACACATAAAAAAGAATAATGAGAAAAAGATTGATAAAAAAAAGTAAAATGTAAAAAAAGAAAAAGAAAAAGGAAAATGAACAAGCAAAAAATATAAAAAAGATTTTTTTAAAAATACGAAAGAAAACATAATTAATGGATCTCCTACCATAGTCAGGTAAATATGACTGACATGGAGATATTCATTGATCAGTTTGTTGATACTCTCTTCGCTCTCTTGAGGAAATTTGATTTGTGGCCTGTTGAATAAACATGAAACATTTGAACATTTTAACTGCTTACAAACCAAGAGATGACACTATGTTTAGAAGCAATGTTTATTTTCACACACAGAAAAATGTAAGAGACTATATTTGCATGCATAAATATATATACAAAGATATGAAAGTATTAAATGCGGGTACAGCTAATTATGAAGGTGTGGATACTGTAATGAATTATTACTGGGTAAATAAGCAAGTGATTGTTTTCTTTTTAATCATTTCACCACAAACAAGGCAATAAAGCCACTAGGATGCAAGGGGTTATTAGGTGTTAGAGAATATGAGAAAAAACTACTATTATAGAGGGAGGACAATAAAAGAACAAGAATTAAGACAGAAGATAATGATTGACATTGCATTTAAATTTAAAAAAATCAAAGATTGGAAAGCAAGAAGACATAAGCTTTCCACAAAATAGAAGAAGTGTGATAGAAGAAACTGTTTGCATAAACTTATGATTACATCTGACCATGATGTGCCAAAAGGATGGTTTTTCTCTTGACACCACTATTATTTTAACTACCTTCACTCTTTGGCAATGTTTTTTTTGCTTTAAAAAGTGATGATTGGAATTGTAATAAAACAAATGATGAAACATATGATGAAAGTGAATGGGCACTTTGATGTGTTGTAAAGGTTAGAAAGCTTGTCTTGCTAGATCGATTACGACTGAGTAGTGAATTCTATCCTCACTGGGTGGCCTATACTTTTGGTTATGTGTCATATCTAAGCTACCCATAGAAAATCATTACAGTGTAACCCGGATATAAGAGAGACCCGGATATAAGAGAGATTTTCTCTGGTCCCAAATTAGAGCCTGTGTTTATGTATATATAATAGACGAAACCCGGATATAAGAGAAACCCGGATATAAGAGACTTATTCTCCGGTCCCGACAACTCTCTTATATCCGGGTTACACTGTATATGATAAAAGTGAATTTATACATTTTTTATTCTTGAGAATTTACAATAAAAATATTAAACACTATTTATTAGATTCTTTATTTACAAGAAAAATTTTATATTTACAACATTTTAAAAACTAATACAATGCAATATTTATCACTTACCGATTTATAACAAAAGGAAAAAAAATTTGTTATTCATAAATTTATAAACATTTACTAAATTATTAAAATATGTGAACCAACTATAAAAAAAACCTTATTATGTACCATTTTATAAAGTTCAAACCAATTGACAATTAGTCAATATTTTGCCTACCATTCCAATAAACAATCTAATAAATAGTGTTTATTATTATTTTTGTCAATTCTCAAGAACAAAGAAAATGTATAAATTTACTTTCATATGTTTAGGTTTTATTAAAATTTGTATCATTGCTTTTTTAAAAATAAACATTGCTGAGGAGTAGAGGTAATTAAAATAATAGTGGTGTTAAGGGAAAAAACTGTCCTTTTGACAAACCATTTTTTATGGGCATGGCATCTAAAGATTGCCTGATTATTTTTACAGTATTAAATGTCTTAAAAGACAAGAAATAAATCTCTCTTTTTCTTTGATGTGCATAATATATATATATATATATATATATATATATATATATATATATATATATAATATCCTGCTTAGCAGGTAAATCATTTCTGACTGAGATCAGCAGTCAGTGTTCTTGCCTAGATCTTCCCTACCTGAATGATTGGTACAACATAATCTCTTGAACAGCTTTAATCATTTTATATATATATATATATAGATATAGATATTGATAATAATAGTAGTCAATATACATATATATAAAAATATATAAATATCTCTCTCTCTCTTTATATATATATATATATATATATATATATATATGTTGTGATGGAATCATATTTTTAAAAAAGAAAATAATTATAATAATTATATATATATATATATATATATATATATATATATATATGTTGTGACGGAATCATATTTTTAAAAAAGAAAATAATTATAATAATTATATATATATATATATATATATATATATATATATATATATATATATATATGCATCACATAGATATTGTAAACATATAGCTTGGCATATAATTGTTTTTTACATTAATTTTAATTCAAAAGTGTATTAGTTGAAAGGTATTAAAATAAAAAAAGCTATTAAATAAAATATAAAAATTTAATTATTATAGATATTAGAAAGATGAAACTTTGCAACATGATAATTTCATAAAACTTTTAAATGATGTGAAAAATATAACATCATGAATAATGAAAATATCATAATGATAATAAGAATAATGAAAATAACATAATGAATAATGAGAATAATAAAAATAACATAATGAACAATAGGAATAATGAAATATCATAATGAATATGAATAATGAAAATAACATAATGAATAATGTGAATAATGAAAATAGCATAATGAATAATGAGAATAATGAGAAAAACATAATGAATAATAAGAATAATGAAAATAACATAATGAATAAGAATAATGAAAGTAACAATGAATAATGAGAAGAATGTTAATAACATAATGAATAAGAATAATGAAAATAACAATGATAATAAGAATAATGAAAATATAATGATAATAAGAATAATGAAAATAACATAATGAATAAGAATAATGAAAATAACATAATGATAAAAAGAATAATAAAAATATAACAATAATGAGAATAATGAAAATAACATAATGAATAAGTATAATGAAAATAACATAATGATAATAAGAATAATGAAAATATAATGATAATAAGAATAATTAAAAGACCATAATGAATAAGAATAATTAAAATAACATAATGATAATAAGAATAATGAAAATATAATGATAATAAGAATAATGAAAATAACATAATGAATAAGAATAATGTTAATAACATAATGAATAAGAATAATGAAAATAACATAATGATAATAAGAATAATGAAAATAACATAATGAATAAGAATAATGAAAATAACATAATGAATAATGAGAATAATCGAAATAAAATAATGAATAATAAGAATAATGAATATATAAGATGAGAATAATAATAAAGATGAATGTAATGATTCTGATTAGTACTATCAACGTCATTATCATTATAATAAATAACTTCAGTGTAATTATGGATATTAGCACCATTAGAAACAGCACAACAATAATGATAATAATAGTAATAATAATAATAATAATAACCTTTTGGTTTTGGCCTCAGTCTTACAAATTTCGTATGTAAGAACAATTGTCATTAGTAAGATGTTTCTTATTTGGTACATTATTTCAAACACACGGCAGCTGAAGGAACCAAGTGTAATGTTCTGATGTTGGGCACAAAATGATGGCCAGGCATTATTTTTCTTTTTTTTTTTTATTTGTTTTTTTAAAGGAGCAGCACTGAGTTTGAAAGTCTGGTTATAAATTTGTATAATTGTTTACACTTAACTTTATCTTTATTCACAAGAGAAACATGTTGCATATAAACAGGAAGGAATGTGAATTTATCTACAATAAACATTGCCAAATAGCTGTAAAAAAAAAATTCCATTAAAAATAACCGCCTTTTTTGTAAATAGGATAAGGTATTCATATATTTTCTTATGAGACCACTACCGCCAACCACCACCACCGCCACCACTGATTCAACCAACGGAACCACCACTGCCACCATCATCATTACTATATCCCCTCTATAACTATGAACCATTATCATCAACATTGTATGTAAAACAATAATACACAATTATAAAATGCAATCTTCAAGTGTACAGCCTGTCTGAAGTTATTAAGCAAATCATATAAAATTCAATTATTCAATTTTGGTTTGAAAAAAATTGTCAAATTTTAAACAATCAATTTAGATGTCAAAACAAAGCCCAAGTTAAAATTTTAGGTCATATCAATATTTTTTATTGAAGTTATTTGATATATTCTAAAAAATGCCGTTTGAAGTTATTAGGCAAAACCCCTATACTCAGTTTTCTCTTACTTTCCCTCTCTGTAGCCCCTTGCATACTAGTGGCACTCACGCCTTGCTTCAGGGGAATGCTTATAAAAAACAGCAAAAAAAACTTTTACTTCAATAAAAAGGTAATAAAATTGCTGTAACCGAGGGAAGGTTATGGAATAGAATAATCACACAAAAGTTGATAATGAACAATAATACTTAGGACAAGAACAAAACATATAAGAT
Organism: Acanthosepion esculentum; assembly: GCA_964036315.1. Taxonomy (NCBI): domain Eukaryota; kingdom Metazoa; phylum Mollusca; class Cephalopoda; order Sepiida; family Sepiidae; genus Acanthosepion; species Acanthosepion esculentum. Next base: position 81,118,795 of record OZ038500.1, read on the forward strand.
TTGCCAGCAGCGCATAGAAGAAATAGTCAACTGCCAGAAGTGAGTCAAGTAAATTCCAAAATGAAGACCATGTACAGTATTCGCAAATGTATTTATGGGAATGAGGGCATACCCATTATCGTCTGTAGGTATGCTACAACAAAAACCATCAAAAATTGATCAACACCTATAATAGAACAAATAACAAAAACATATGATAAGTCTTTGAATCCTTTACATTTTCCTTTTTCTCAATAACAGCCATTAATCTATTATCTATTGATTTTGTTAATCTATTAATAACAGCCATTAATCTATTATACATTGATTTTGTTAATCTATTAATAACAGCCATTAATCTATTATCCATTGATTTTGTTAATCTATTAATAACAGCCATTAATCTATTATCTATTGATTTTGTTAATCTATTAATAACAGCCATTAATCTATTATCCATTGATTTTGTTAATCTATTAATAACAGCCATTAATCTATTATCTATTGATTTTGTTAATCTATTAATAACAGCCATTAATCTATTATCTATTGATTTTGTTAATCTATTAATAACAGCCATTAATCTATTATCCATTGATTTTGTTAATCTATTAATAACAGCCATTAATCTATTATCCATTGATTTCATTAATTTTTTTTTACTTCTGCAGATTCAATTCCCAACATGGTAGTTTTAATTACTTCCCCTAGCTCTGCTTTGCTGTTATATTGTTTGCCATCTTCATATAATTTCATCATCACAACTGACCATAAATATTCAATCGGATTCAGATCAGGACTTTTGAGTTATTGAAGTTTATTTGATTTGCATAATAACTTCAGACAGGCTGCAGATTTCTTTCAGATTCACTCTAAATCAAAACTGGTTGGTCATATATGAATGCTACAAAAGCAAAACTAAAAATTAAAAAATCACTCTCTCTACAGGGGCTCTGAGCATCACATTTCTATCAATCAGAGACTGCCGGAGCAGACAAGGTTACCTTGAAGGTATTCATAATTGGGCCAGATTTAAGCCAAGTTTATGTGCTGTTTTTATCAAAACCTGATGCACATTTGTCTGTAATGCATGCACCTGGTATACCCTTATCATACTGCCATACTGAGTGTCATGATGGGGATATTAGGTTTCATATATTTGTGCCCAAGAATCAATTTGTTGGCATGTTGCCCTCTTACTCAATATCAATAATAATAATAATAATAATAATAACAGAAGACTGTAGGGAACCTTTCCTACGTCGAGATTACCATTTGTAGGAGTTGTCATTTAAAGATGGTTGATTTCACTCTCTGAAGATAAATCTGGCACAAGGCCACGTCCAGATGTGCTTTCCAAATTTAATTCCTGTTCCCTATTGTTTAATTTATGAAAGTTGAAAACTCTTGACATCTTACAAGAAAGGAGAATAAATAAGTCAAACAATGCAATCATTTTGTGAAATTGCACAAGGTAAAATATATTCAACAATATTTACATTTTTTTGGTTGAATTGCATGCAATGTGGTTAGTTGCATAAGTAGCCTCCCGTTAGCTGTGAAATATTACATGTCAAATGTTAGTGGACAGAATTTGTTAGTGATATTTGTGTTAAACAAGTCTTAATAAAATGACTGAGTTGGGCGAAGGGTTTGTGCTGAACAGATGCATGTCTGTCTCTTGAGCCTGAGTGCAGCAATTGAAGTGAGTTGGGCGAAGGTTCATTACGTCTATCCCTGGAGTGATCAGGCTGCAACTGACTTAGTTCTCGCGGGAAAATGTTTTTATAGGAGTTTAAACAATCCTGTATTTTGGCGGTAAAAGGAATCATACTTACCTTTGTTCTGATTGGCTGGACCAAACCAATCAGTGAATATTTAACATTTATTATATATCACATTCGTTTATTATGTATTTTCTTAATTTAATGTATGTGAGTATGTGTGAGGATATGTGTGTGTGTGTGTGTGTGTGTGTGTGTGTGGACGTACAGTTCCACAAGACAACCTAGAAACTTGAAATAGCACTTAAAGAGACTTGTAATTGAAACCAAGATTGTTGACCTCTAGAAAACAAGTAATCCTTTGAAGAACAAAATTACTATTGATTATGTCAATGTGTGGCACCAACATAATAATAATAATAATTATAATAATAATAATAATAATAATAGCAACAACAACCGAAGACCACCTAAAAACTTGAAAGAGCACTTAAGGTGAATTGGAATTGAGACCAAGATTGTAGACCCTTATAAAACTAGTAATCCTTTATTCTGTGAGGATTCTCCAAAAAGTTCTTGAGTTGTGAGGAGTCTTGATGACCTCACCCCTGAAGATAATCTTGTAGACAAGATGATCTGTCAATTAATCCTGTAATGGTGCGGAGTGTATTTTGTTGGAGTTTATAATGATTATTACTGAAACTGGAGTTCATTTTAACAGTTGTGACATACACAGATCTTGTTGCAGGTCATATGCACCCCTTTCAGTTCACCTTGTTTTTGTTTCTAAGCTGGAATGACTCTGTCAGCATGGCTAAGAATATGCTAACTGTATTCCTGCAATGAGGTACCCATAAAATAAAGATGCCAGCTGTTGGTTATGGATAATAAAATGTAATGCCTGAGGTTGGGATCCCGGTGGTTAAGTAGTCCATGAGTAGCACAGGTTTGATTCCTGCCAGAGAGTGAACATTTTTTTTGATAAGATTTCTCAGACAGCCAGGCCGGTAGACGAAAATAAAGATACAGTTTAATAAATAAATGGAGCATCTACTCAAATATGAGTATTCAACAAAAATAATTACTATATATATATATATATATATATATATATAGTAATTATTTTTGGTGAATACTCATATATATATATATATATATATATATATATATATATATATATATATATAAAATATATATATATATACAAAATAATGTTTAAATTGATAGAAATCTGTGAGATTAGTAAAAAAATCCTTTCTAAAATTTTCTTTATTTCTGTTTGCATACTAAACTGTGCAGATATGAAATACTTTGAGATATCTATGGCAGGAAAAATTTTGCTTGAAAGCACTAATTTGGGCTTGCCTGAGTGACTGTTCTCCGTGGCTAAGTAAGGCATGCCAGGTTAAATGGTAGCTCCCTCTGCCATGAGGGACATAGGTTCAATTCCTGCTGGAGAGTGCAAATTTTTCTTTCATAAAATTCCTCAAACAGTCAGGCTGGTAGATGAAAATCAATAAATATACTGTTTAATAAATAAATGAAGTGCCTACTTCTATACGAGTATCCACTAAAATAATATTTAAAGTGATATATATATATATATATATATATATATATATATATATATATATATATATATATATGCAACACTCTTTGGGTGTTACTTTGGTTTGATGAACAATGAGAGAGGCACAGTCTGATAAAGAGATTATCCTGTTAAACCATATATATATATATATATATATATATATATATATATATATAGAGAGAGAGAGAGAGAGAGAGAGAGAGAGACTGAGAGAGAGAGGGGGGAGCCAGACAAACTTTGATAAATTTGACAAAGTGTAAAACTGTTTTATTGACTTAGTTATATGTTTTGCCATCTTAGGCTTCATCAGATCAGGACAAAACAAATATATGTGTGTGCGTGTGTGTCTGTGTGTGTGTGCTTCAATATTAAATCGTTATTACTTTTTGGTTAAGTTGGCGTACCTCTCTTGGCAAGAATGAACAAAATTATGTGACTTTTGTATAAAAGCAGTTATTTTAATTTACGCTGTTCTCTTTTCTTTATATATATGATAAAATCTAGTTTTATAGTTTGCTATATCTATTGATAAAATGCTCAATATCAGACCTAGAGCGTCTGTCAATATAAAAATATAAAAGTGGACAACGAGGTCAACAGTGAGTGGTGACAGTTTCTTTCATGCTTGAATGCAATCTTTAGGCGTGTGTCCACTTTACACACACACACACACACACACACACACACATATATATATATATATACATATATTAGTAAAAAAGAACATGAAGTTTATATATATATATATATTAGTAAAAAAAGAACATGAAGTTCATATATATATATATATATGGTGAAAATAAAATTACTATACATTTACTTATAAAAAAAAACAAAGCATTGAAGCAGGTGGGTTGCAGTTTGAACAGTATCAGTAATTAATTTAATTATGTTTAACAAAGCATTTTATTGTTATTAACCAGAATTAATCAGAACCATGTCCCATAGCAGAGTGTAAGGAGAAACAAAATGAAGGGTCTTACATATAATATGGAGATACTTCTGTGTCTGAAGAAGCCATGTTTAGGATGCCAGATTCAAAAGGGCTGGGTTCATCTATGTCCCAGGCAAAGACATATTCCAGAACAGGAAACAGTGAGTCTTGGGTTTTCCAAAATTGAGGACTGTGAGCTGGAGTTTCATTCTATATTGTGGAAAGATATATTCTCAAAGAGAAATGGCACTGTGGCCTTGTAAGCTGCAGGGGTGAGGCAGATTTAGCCTCAGCCTTGGCCCCTTTACCGAGGCTAAAATAAAGCACCATCACATGGTGGCTACTGTAAACAAAACTGAATTTGACTACCACTTTTGACACTGTATGGTGAGACGTCACTAAATGGCTGTCATGTGACCTACATGTCTTATCTCTACCAAATGGATCTTCTGTATCCCTATTTAGTCATAGCAATAATTAACTGAGTAAATGAACTTCCAAAATTCGTGATAAAATTTATGACTGAATTTTAATTGCATTTTTACAACAAATTTTCTATATGTAATGTTATGTTGTATTATAATTTTAATTTAACCATATTTGTTAATATCTAGTCACGTGTGCTAAGATTATGATGTTATTTAACAATAGTTGTAAATGGGTCTATTTTCTGTAGTTGCCATCATATTGATGTGAGACACAAGCGTTACTGTCTTGATTATACCTTGGAATAACAGATTTATTTACCCTTATTACCTAAAGTTCTTATTCAATTCTAACCATTAATGTTTTGCTATTACTGCTTGTTTAATTGAAATTGTACTATAAAAATAAGATGAATAAATAAATATAAGAAAATGAGTTGCAGGAAATTTCTGATAGTACAAGAAAGCAAAAGGTACAGAAGGTACACAAAAATGGAAGGTACCTGAAGGTTGCAAGAAAATGGAAGGTACCTGAAGGTCGCAAGAAAATGGAAGGTACCTGAAGGTTTGCAAGAAACCAGGTGTTTACAACAAGTTATAAACATCAGAAGGAAACGAAGATAGAAACAGAAAAAGAAGCAGAACCTAAGTGAAACCAGTTAAGTGAAAAATTTCTAATAATAATAATTGAACTGTGAACTTCAAGAAAAAGCACAATCTTTTTTAAAGTCCTACTGACTCTGGTAAATCTGCCAATTTTCTCAGTTTCAACTTTCAATTAAGTAAGTGTATTTCTTTTTTAACAAATATGTATTTTGAACATTTTTAAAAGGAATTGTATCATAGCTTCTGAAGTTTTTTTGATTATTGAAAGTTTATTGAATAATTTATATCTTATTATGGACTATATTTACATTTTTGAATTGGTTATCTTGCTTTTAATAAGGTGCACAAAAGGAAAATTTTGTGAAAACTTATTTGTAAACCTTGTATTTTGCTATATTATTGTTATATTAATGTAATAAATGTTTGTTCCTTTCAAATTTCACATTGGAGTTTTGAGTCTTATTTGTTTTTGTGTGCACCTTGTTCAATATTTGGGATAAAAGAAGTGACATTATCTCTTCTCACGTTCACTCCCCCCAAAAACCCTTTTAAACTACTTGATCGATTAATTATTCTGTTTGCATTAACAGGTGATATGTTCTTTCAGTGAGATTGGACTATTTTCAGGTGAAGCTTTTGTTCTTATTCCTCCAAACTTGAGCATTGTGCTTCTTTGTTTTTTGAGCTCTCTGATTGGTTGCTGGTTGTTTGTGGCATCTTATGCCATTGGTCAGTTGTGGAGTGTTTTATGGACCTTCATTTTATGTTATACTTGTCGCCATCTTAGCATGAGTTCTACTAATGTCAAGACCCCCCAACCCCACCCTCGGAAAAAGGAAGTCAACTCAGTTCATTGGTTAAGAGTGAACCTACTTCTTTATTACTGTACAATTTGGTGGTGTTGTGGGATGCTGGATGATAGTTATTGATTTATGGGGGAAGATGGTGATACGTCGTTGGTGCTAACACATTTAAGGTAGTAGCAGTGTTTATCCATTATTCCGGGTTCTGTTCTGAATAAAATATGCTTGACCCAATGAACATAGAAATAGATGTAACAATGCAACGGTGAAGCAATGCATTTAAACCAATGAATTTAAAATGAAACTGAAGATAAAGATTTATTTATCAACAAATAACAATTTATTTGGATGTTATATACATGTGGTGAATATGATAAGACCCTTGAAAAGCAGGGTGAGTTCATGTATACACATTTCAGATGCTTTTAAATTCACACTTTAAAGTGAAAAGTAAACATAGACACATTTAGGTTTGTTTAATAAAAACCTTTTGAAAGAGGAACGTTTGCATACACTCATTTAGATATGTTTAATGAAGTCCATAAGAAATGGAAAGGTACGAAAAGTTGTTAGACACACATTGAGGTGTGTTTAATAAAATCCATAAGAAATGGAAAAGTTCACAGACACACATTGAGGTATATGTAATGATAAAACCCCTTGAAAAGGGAAAAGTTTGTACCTTTGTTTCATTGTAGAATCTACATCAGAAAAGCAGGAGATGTTTCAGTTGATTAGTAATCCATTTGAGTTGACAATGTGGAGTCCCTGTTCCAACTGGTATTTGTTTGCTTTATGGTCTATTTATAGATTCTCTTAAGTGGGTGCTGGTTCAGAAAAAAGTGCCTAAAAATGCGAGGGAAGCACTGTCAGTGGTCAATTAATAACTTACATTATATTTCAAATATTTTCAAAATGCTACCAGAAATGCCACTTGAAACCGATGTGTAAATAACTGATTTTGGTCATTTGACTCCTGACTTTTGAAATGGAAACTTCTGGTCAATCTGACAAGTGGGCTTTTTTAGAATTCACCTGAGTTGGTGTCTGTCATGTAACTGACTGTGAGGTCACTGTTGCTAAGCAGAAATTGACCAGACATATGTCTGTCAATGATGATCAGGTCATAACACTGTGGAGATATATTGGGTTGGCAACTAAGTTCCCGCCATTTTTTTAAATTTAAATTTTTTAAAAGGTTTAATAAAAAATAATAACTAATTACTCAATAATGTATTCTCCCTTGTTGTTTACAACTTCCTCCCAGTGTTCATCAAGATTTTCAATACCTTGTGGATAGAAATCATCCTGTTTCAACTCAAAAAATTAAACCAACCAAGCTCTCAATTTTGTATTGAATGAAACTCCACACATAGCATTTGAAAGAGATTGAAAGAGGTGGAAATCTGTTGGGTGTGGTAGCACTTCCCAGCCATGTTTGAATGGCTTCTTTGGTCATATTGGTGATATGAGGGTGGGCGTTGTTGTGCAGCAAAAGAACTCCATGCTGCTGATTAGGTCTTTTCTCTTGAATAGCCATGTTGAGTCGTTCCATCTGCTGACCGTTTGGTTCCGTTCAAGCAATTGGTAATAGATAATCCCTTCCCAGTCCCACCATATGCACAACATTGTTTTACGTGGATGAAAATCTTGTTTCATGTGAGGTGTTGCTTGTTTGCCGGGGCTAAGCCATTCCTCGCGCTGCTTCCTTTTGATGTACAGGCACCATTTTTCATTGCCAGTAATGATTCGGTAAAGAAATCTTTGCTTGTGTCCATGAGTTGAGTGGTGACAAGCAAGCAAACCAGCGGAGATTGTTGCTCATTGATTTTTGTCATTTAAGCATGCGGAACACATGCGGAACACATGCGGAACACTTCTGAACCTTTCCCATCAAGTGAAGATACTTCTCTATAGCAGTGTGGGAGCATTCCATTTTCTCTGCTAGTTCCCTTGTTGTTTGATGAGAATTTTCATGCAATAGTTGGTTTAATCGCTGTTCATCGAACTCAACTGGATGGCCATAACAAAGTGTCGTTGAAGCCAAAATTTCCATTTATGAACTTGGCATTCCAATCTTTTAGCTATTCAGTTCTCTCAGCTATGGCATCCTCTCCACACACAGCACAAATATTGATCAGCTTTTGTGGCCTTGGAACCTTGATTAAAAGCAAAGCGACGGAGGCGTCGAAAATGCTCGTTTTTCTTAACTTGACATTCCATTTTAATGATCTGAAAATAAACAGAAATTTAAATTAACTTGAAAAAAAAAAACAAAAAAAATTACAAAATGATTCCAAAATAGAATTCTTGAAAAAAATTATATTCTAAAATTTAAAAACACAATAGATTTCAAAATTAAAAAAAAAAAAAAACCAGCAGGAACTTAATTGACAACTCAATGTGTGTATAGTTCACACATTTGAAGGTTTTTGAATTTACTCAAACAGCAGTTGGTTGAAAATGTGGTTTATAGTCCTCAATCTGTTTTCTTCTATGTCTAACTGTTTTAAGTTCTCATTGTAGGCACATTTCGGCAAAGTTTAATTTAGGACCAAGCAAAAAATGGTGTGTCAAAAAGACATTTTTCTTTTGATACCACAATAACCACCATAGGGATGCAAAAGGCAATTATCTCCCTTTGATCAAGATGAAGCCATGTAGGTCATATGACAGCTGATTAGTGATGTCACTGCATAGTGACAAAAGTAGTGGTTAGTTAGTCAGCTTCCAGGAGTCAAACCAAGCAGTTGTTTATTTTTCTGCTGGGGATAAATCTGCCTTTTCCCAGCCAGCTGCCATGTAGGGAACAAGGTCCAATTGGTGTTATCACTAAAGCAGTGTACATGGAAAAGAAAGTGAAGTCTGGAAGTGTCCCTATTTTATAGCTATTTAACAGCCACCTCTAACAACTTTTTGGCAAAACTAGTGAAGCTGTGTGGAGTCAACCCACACCATATACTCCCTCAGTAATTTCATACTTTAATAAAAGTGTAAGAAATTTGTCTGTCAAAGAAAACATGTGTATACCTGTTAAATAAATTATTTGTATTTGCAAACAAATTTACATAAATTCAAAAGAGTAAAAAAAAAGAAGTAAAAATAGTCTTTAATTGAACTAAAGTCTTTGGGTAGTTGGTCCACAGAAAAAGCTGTGATTTACAAAAGACTTTGATTGTCATCAAAGATTCACTGACTGTTTGAGCTGTTGTATTTGAGATGATTTGTTTGAAGTCACTGACATATTTTTTCAGCATGGACTGGGTGGCTGGGAAGCTATGTAGCCATGTTTTCTTTTGTGTTTGAACAGCTTGGAGTCAGTCAAATCCTGAAAGTCGAAATCTGTAATTTTGTAAGATATTTTTCCAGAAAGTGGGCTTAAGAAAAATAGGGTTTTATTTTTCTTTGATTGGTCAAATATTACATATGGTGAGGTTAATTTATAACCAATAGAAACTTTGGTTTAAACTGTGTATTGTACTGTGGAATCTTTTTAACATGTTTGTAAATATTGTCTGTTGGGTAGAAAATAAAGTTTGGATGTGTTTTGATATGGTATGTATGTGGGTATGTAACTGTTTTCAAAATAGGGTTTATTTCCTATACTATGATAGTAAGGGGGTGACTAGGCGCAGGGCAAAACAGCATGTCAGATCACTAACTCTGTTCTTAAACTGTCCATGCAGTTAATTGACCCCTTTTTTTAAAAAATATAAAATCGACTTTGTGGTATTACTACATCTTATCTTCTCTTAATACTCAGTAGGTGAGGTTGTATTCAGTGATATTTTTAATAAAAGTTCAAGCTCTCTTACACTTTTTGACTTCCGTACCCACAGGGTGTGATAACAAGAAGACATGACTCCTTTCCCCATTGGGAAGACGAAGACGTACTTCTTAGTTTTTTTTAACTGAACCACGTCATGCACCAAATGATAGATAATCACATATCTGTTGGGATAGCTATGAATTAGTGTGTAATCAGAAGGGTTTTTAGGTTTGTGGTAATAAACGTGAAAAGCATGTTCTTCATATTAATCACAACAATTTAGCGTAGACATACAAAAGGAATAAATCTCAAAGGCAATATTGAACGAAGAAACAAAGGTAGTCGTGAATTCAATTAGAAACAAACATTGAATATTTATGTACAAATAAATTACAATACAATTTTTGGAAAAGGTTGTGTTTCAGTCGAAATAACTGAATTGTTGAACAAAAGTTGAATGAAGTATTTTATGAACTCAAAGTTCATGAATGTTCCTTTGTTTAGGAAAAGTGTTCACATAAAAATTTGAGGAAAATTTATCGAGAGATAAATTTTAAAGTATTGTAGTTGCGAGATTTTTTTTGCTGAATTTTGTATGTTTTTGTTTTGGCAGAGTTATTCACCTTGGACCGTATTTTTTATATATATTTGCTTTAGTAACAATTTCTGTTTGGTAGTGTAGAATAACACTTTTTTAGAATCGTACAAAGATTTCAGAGAGAGAGAGAGAGAGAAAGAGGTTGAAGGTTGAGTCAGGTGTTGACGCGCGAAAAGTCTTTTAAGTCAAGATGTAGACACGCGTGGATCTCTGTAGAAATCTCTCTGAGAGTGAATTGCTGACTAGTGAATCGGACTAAGATTCGTCCTTTTATTTACTCTGCGAAGATTAGATCGGCTCCCAGCGCATTCCCGCCGAAATTTATCCTGGGGCGTCTCGACCAATAATAAGCCGAGTTTCGCAATGTGTGGTGTTGATTGGTCGAAACTAGCTCTTATGGAAAATTCCACCTTTAAACGAGTTGAGTGGAAAAATACGGAGGATTCTACATATCCATTCTTTTCTGGATTAGGTTGTGTGTAACAGTGTAACCTGGATATAAGAGAAACCCGGATATAAGAGATATTTTCTCTGGTCCCAAATTAGAGCCAGTGTTAATGTATATAAATTAGACCAAACCCGGATATAAGATACTTCTCCGGTCCCGACAACTCTCTTATATCCGGGTTACACTGTATTTATAACGTATGTGTTAAATTAATTTATTTTGAATATATTTGATTTTGAACGTCGTTCCAATTATTTTTGTAACCCGATTTCCTGCTATTCATTGGCTGAAAAGAAATCTTGTGTTTTTTATTTAATATTGAGTCGAATTTGAATATCGTTTTAGAACTGGAATATTCTCTGACATGCTTTCGTTGGTTTTTAATTTCCTGTGTGTTACAAGCCCCAAGAGTGGAAAACTTTTTAATATTATTTATTTTCTTTGATTTTTTTTTCTGGGCTCTGAAAAAGCTATGCTGAGTTTTTCTTACTTTTTCCTTTACACAAGCTTAAAAAAACGCTTGGCTTAGTCATACCATAAGTTTCGGGCATCCATTGAAGATAGAGTTTACTGATGCTAGTAATAATAGGGAACCAATTGCTCTGTCTTTGTACCACGACAAAGCGCCGGTTTCTTTTATTGCGAAGATGACAAATAGCTTAAAAAAAAAAAAATAGATAGGGAGGAAAGGGAAATAACTCTAAAATCCTTACACCAAAGGGACATAACTTCAAACCACGTGTTGAAAATGCTTTAAGCGGCAAATAAATAATATTTTTTTAAGCAGCTTGTATTTCGTTATTTACTCTGTCGATTAACAGATTTTCAGATGTAGTTTACGTCACATTATTTAAAGACTAACAATATAATGGAACGTAACGAAGGAGTGGATTCATTACGCCAGTTACTTGGTATGTTTATATTGTCTTTCTGTGTTTTTTGATGTAAAGTTAACAATAACATTTACTACATGTGCAAACTAAACAGTGTGTGTACACTAAGCATTTGTCAAGTTAACAGTCACAAGAAAATTTTGTCATATTTTGAGATAAACTATCTTCAGTTTTGTTACCTTGTGAAGTATATTCTTAATTTAGCACATAAAAATTAATTTAAAATTAAAACTGACACGTTCTCACTTAAAAAAAAATCTATTCAACGTTCTTAAGAGATTTTGACACTACTACTAACAAAGTGACTATTTGCACAGTCTTCAATCAATGCACCTACTATTTTTATTCTATTTTTATGAAATTTACTAATTATCTCGTTTGCTTAGTTACTTTTTTAGCAGGTAAAATTGCCAAGGTTTGGTTTAATCTCTAATTTCATTTTAAATTATACGTAGTACACGCAAAACTAAAGATATTTTTTTATTAATGTTTGTTCAAGAATGTGTTTTGCTATTTTGTACAAGAAATCATTTTGTATTCAATATTTACTTCACACTTTTTTTCTCTAATACTCGTAAATACTTTTGAAATAAATATATTTACATTTTAACAAAAGTGCAAAAAGACTAAGAGTAATAAACCTAGCATTCAATTTATTTTATATTGCTATATAAATGAAAATATTGCTTTTATTCTCTCCAGACTTTTATTCCGAACCAGCTGAAATTGCCCCCCACCATTTTTTTTATTTTAAAATCTACAGACTTTTCGCATTATTTACGGGTGATCACTTTGTTTTTTTGTTTTTTTTATAAACGACGTCAGCGTATGACCTATCGGCTATACTTTGTCATGCAAATTATTTTATTTCACCTAAATTAGTTATGACCACAATCCAGTTTGAGTTGAATGCGGAGAGAAAGTTTGAATTAATTGTATAATAATTTGTTGGTGCCGTCTTCACAAGCTGAAAAGGAATGATCAAAATTTCTGAAAAAATGTTAAAAAAATACTTTATTGTTTCCTCTTCACAATAACTCAAACATTTAGACGTTAAAAAATTGTTTTTATCAATTTTCGAAACTTTTATAATCGGGGTATACGTTTTTAACGTGCTAAGGTGGGACATCCCTACTGAAAACTATTCGTATCAGTTCGAACTTAAAGAAATAGTGTGGAACTTTGCAAAAATGTCATGTTCTGTATAGCAGTATATATGCTGTTTTTGTTTTTGTTTTAATCTACAATTCAATAATTGATAATTAACTTTAATCTTTAGTATTTGGGCGGATGCACGGTTCGGATTGAGGAATCAGAGAGCCGAGTTCGAATTCCAGTAAAAAATAAAATCCATTTAATTTCACTTACGTACTACTACTAATAATATTCTCAGCTACGGGTAGGACAGACCGGGTTTTATAGCCTTGGATGAAAGAAATGGCAACCTACTGCGGGAAAAAATCTGCTTTGTCAGTCATGTTTCGAAAGATACATGATCGCCGAAGCGTGTATCACGCATGGACCAAAACAAATGTTAATTAAAGAATGTTGTTTAATGGGAGAACGAAGGACGAGATTTTTTTTCACGTTCATTCAAGCAAAGAGGAAAAAAAAGCATTAAAGAACAATGTTTAAAAAAATATCGGTCATAAATATAAAAACGTGGCTTTTTAACGGTCAGTTTTTTTTTCTTCAAGTAAAAACGTTGTTTCATATTTAGCAAAAATAAGAAAGAAAATCGAATTTAACATTTTAATTGAGTCTTTTCTTTTTTAGTCAAGTCACTTGACTAAAAAAAAGAAAAGTGTGTTACTCAGTTACTGTTAGTGTTAACGTTTATTTTTTTCTAAAGTGCGTGCTCAAGTTGACACACACATTATAAAAAATAGACAATTACAGACACTGTCTATTTTCATAGTTTTGCACATATTGAAAAAAAGTAATGATTACTTATTCGGACTAATATCGTCATCATTGTTGTAAAAAAAAAAAAAAAACAATCGGAAAATTTTTTCAATCAAACACTTAACTTTATTTACTTAACTTAATTCTGGAACTCCAAACTTCATTACCTCGAAATCATAGTCGCGCGGCAAATAAATATAATTTTAATTTTAACAAGAGAATTATTTAATATATAGTTGATTAATCTTTACATTTGGCGATGGTTTTTAATTTTAATTTTTAAACATTTACTTGCATTATTTAAACAACAAGACGTTTCTACTTTGTTTTTAATTTTACTCACGTAAAAAATGTTTAGTTTAATTAACTTTTTCAGCCCAAGAAACTTATTTCGTGTTTCGAATTTTCGCTAGAAAAAAATGAAAAAAAACATAAATTAAAGAAAAGTCCTCTTTGAAGATACCTGATTTTTCAATAAAATCAGGTATATTTTTAATTTTTAAAAATCAATAAAGTTGGTTATATTGATCAAGTTTATCATTATTAAAATAAAATGATCTTATTTTTATGTCGAATTTTAGAGAATGTTGTAAGACTTGTTAATAATGTGTACAATTTCTTATGTTAATGTGTTAATGTGTGTGAAAATCTGTCTTTTTGTTTTTAATGATGTATCTGTGTTACTACTGCTGTTAGTTTTCGATATGTAATTCACAGTGAACCGACGTGAGAAGGCAGAAGCCGAATCTTGTCGTGGTGGATCATTGCAACATGAAGCACATCAAATGATATCTTATCACCAGAATGTTGGAAACACTTTTGAACAAGTTGTAAGTACCAGAAAGCAAGTATTTTATTTTTACACGTAGAGTATGGAACATGTTTAAAAAGGAATTGTAGCAGTTTCTGTAAGTAAAATGTTTGGCCATATAAAGTTTTCGCTTTGATCTGCTTACAAAATTTATAAAACACGATTGCCTTTTTAATCCACAAATTTAGAAGAAAGAAGAAAAAAAACAAAACAACACCTATCTACGTCTTTGGTTAGTGCTTTGAGAGTAATTACAATGCCCTTTTAAGTGAGTGATTCTTCTCAATGATTTGCATGTTAAAAAAAAGCCATTTTCTTTATTGGAATTATAATTTTTTTCTGAATATTTTTGAAATTCTTTTTAAATCAGATGTATGTTTTTATTTATTGTCAATGGCTTGGTTACCGTATTTTACCGAATGCTTATACACGATACGGACTTGAATAAAATAATTTAAAAAAAAAGCAGTTGATTTTAACTCCAAATTGTAACAAAAAATACATTTTTATACGGTCATGAAGACTAAATTCAAAGAAAACCTAAGAATATCTAATAATTTAAATAACAAACTTGCCACTTTGCTAGATCCAACTTCAATAGGCAATTTTTAACTTACAATTAAAAAGGTAGATAAAGTTAGTCTTTTTGATCAATGGTTCGATGATGCCCTCCTAGGTGTATTTCAATTTGTTATATTGTGATGAGACAATTACATCACTATTTTAGTCGATTAGGTTATTACCTTTTTATTTTGTTTTAGTCCATTGCTTTTAACCTTGTAAATAAAAATACTTTTTACCTTTTTTTTTCTTTTTTTAACACGTAAAGCACCAAAGTACCAAACTGAATTGAAAATTTTTTTTTTATTCATATCCAGTTTGTCCTGAATCATTGAATTGCAATAAAATGTTTTTTTTTTTTTTTTTTAATTTTTTTACTGTACTTTATAGTATTATTTGAGGCACAAAGAATCTCTTGTTTTTCTGTCAGTAACTATAGTAAAAAAAAATAGTAATTTATTAAATTTAACAAAAAAAAAAAAGAAGTAAGGCTATTGATTTGCTTATATATTTTTTTTTTAATAAAAAAGGTAAGTCATCAAAGGCTGGGATAGCTGTTTCTAATTCAAACCAGTTTATATAGGTATGACAAATTCAAGAATAAACATAAACTCTTACTTTGCTTTCAATTCTTTAAAAACAGTCTCTCAAATATTGGGACATATTCTCTTAATGAAAAAAAAATTTAAGTTGCAGAAATGACCCTATATGATTTTTTTATTTTATTTATTTCTGACTAATTTCTCTAATAACTGTAAAAGAATTAATTCTTATTATAAGTATGTACACCTGTATATGAAAATATAAACTATGTAGATGACATTGTGTTGATAGCAGACCCAGAAAGAAAACTGAAAGAACTCTTAGACAGGACAGGTAGTTTAGAAAAGCCAATTCTCTACACGTGAAAGCATGTGCGATATCCTGTCCTCGTCAGCTGCCAATCAGGGGAGGTAACAGTTTTGGTGGCTAAGGCAGTACTGCCACCCCTGGCGCCACCAGCAGCTTTTGCCACCAGATAGGGTATTGTTTTTGTATACATTTAATATTAATTTAATATTAAATGTCTGTCCCCTAATAGAATTCAGTAAAAATGTTTAATAATCAAAAAAAAAAAAAGAAAGAAAAGAAGTCTGTGTAGAATTTGAAAGAAGAAATAAGTTTAAGTTTTGATAGATTTAAAATGTCTCTAAGGTGTAATGTAAAAATTATGAAGTATGAAGTAAAAAAATTTTGAATTTTGAAGGAAATTAAGGGAAGTAATGTTGGATTTAAAAAAAAATGCTAAAAAACTATGACATTATTCAATTAGGAAAACTTTTCATTGATTTTATAAATAAGAATTAAGGACATTATTGTCTTAAATTTTTTTTTCCAATGAATTTCTATAAGAATTAGTTTTTTATTTTAATGATAATTTATAATAGATCTTTTAAAATTCTGCATTACTTTCATCCAGTTAGGTGATACTGTTATTTACTGAAAACTATATTTACTAATAAAAAATTGAAGAGCTTAATAAAATCATTTTGCATAAAGATTTTTAAAATATTTTTTTTTATGCATTGAAAACTAAAATGGATCATTCTGACAGGTTTCTTATACTTGCTGATTTCACATAGAATGTCTTCTTACTATATTCATATGTAACAGATTTAGTGCAGCTGATTTTTAAATTTACAACATTGAAATCACAAAGTATTATTTCTTGTGAAGGGATATATGTATGTAGCTCACAGACTGATTTACTTAATTAAATGCATAGATAATTAAGTTTGACAGATTTCTACCAGAGTAATACTCTTTGAAAACATGAGACATTTATATAGGATTAATACAAATAAAATTTGTCAAATTAGCTGATTGATGTTCTATTCAGCAACTCTACTCTAGAGTTTCGTGGATGAGCCTTTTTGTAATTATTTGGTCCACTCATCAAGAAGTTTTAACATTTGACCCATGAGTAGACCAAACGATTATAAAAAGGTTTATCTATGAAACTCTAGATTTGAGGTGCTGATTATAACAACAATCAGCTAAGTGACCAAATTTTATTTGTATTAATCCTATTAATGCTCTATCCTGATATTGAGCACTTTATTGCAAGAACTGCTTGCCTTAAATGCTCTTTCTTTTACTTCTACTGACAGTATTTCTGGCTTTACAGTATCTTTGTTAGTGTTATACATTTATATATATATATATATATATATATATATATAGAGAGAGAGAGAGAGATAGAGATAGATAGAAAGGGGCCCGTTAAACCTCCAATGGGTGTATTGGAATAATAGTGAATTGGTAGATCCTTCTGAAGTGAGTGCAATTGTTTGGATGAGTTCTTCACTATGGTACATAGACTTTTTTGAATTTAAGACTAGACTGGTGTTGAGATCTCATCAATTTACAGTTGAGCTGGCTAGTAAATTCTGTAAACTGTAAATTCTATGTTAACAATTTCTTTTCTGAAACTTCTCACTTGTGGAACTCTTTTAGCTCCATGCTTTCCAGCCAACTTTAATTTGCAAAAATTTAAATGCAATGTCAATTGCTATTCCTCTCCCTGCTCATTATTAATGTTTCTGTTCTTAATTCTTTTGCACCCTGTAACCCCTTGTGTCTTAGTGGCTTTACTGCCTTGCATAGAGTGATACAGGTTTAAAAAAGAAAAAAAATTCTAATTTTTGGGTTGCTTATTTTGTTTTTTCTTTGAGGACTCTAGAAAATTAAAATAGAACAATCTGATTAGTTCAGTATCTTTTGTTGAGTGATATAGTTTTCTTTTAAGTCTGTATGGAACAGATTTGGTGAAGCTTATTTTGGAATTTACAATAATGAGGGTGTGAATGTTGTTGCTTTATGTATGTGTGTAACTCGCATCATAAAGGAAAGCAAGAAGAAAGACCTAACTATGCATTGTAAGACAATGCAGCAAAAAGGGGCAGCCAAAACTGTGAGCTACATATTGGGGATGTCAAAATCAAGCTTAACCATCTCTGTCATATAAGAACAGATAAGTGCGACTCAAAAATCTAAAGATGCATAAGAATAGTGAAAGATACCTTTCAGAATCTAAGCTAGGTATTAAGATATCGGAAAATGTTCCGAGAAAAAAAGAAAGGTGCTGAATAGCTATGTAATATCTAATCTATATGTTGGTGAATGGTGGACAAACTCCTCAGATGAGGAAGAGACGATGAGATATGATTCTATCAACAAATGTTAAGAATGCCATGAATTGAACATGTGATAAATAGGGAAGTTTTATGAAAAATAGTGACAAGGTTGGCTCTACAAGTTCAGACCTTCTCAGCTGCTAAGATCTACTATGCCATGTTGATAGTGGCAAATCATTCCCATTCCCTTCATGATCCTTTTGGTAAGGAGTAAGTTCCACTTAGTTTCTTTCTAAGAATTGTTGCAATGTGGAATGGACTCTCAAGGGGATGCTTCCCTGATCACTGCAATTTTAACTTCAAGCCGAGGATCAACTGTTATCTATCCTACATATCCTCATAATATGCAACTGTTGCCCCCCCCCCCAAATGTGCTTACAACATTCCCATTTAGTAACGCCTTACCTTAAGTGGGACTTAGACCTCGTATTGGGTGAACAATAGTAAAAACAAAAAAAGTATAAAAACCATTGACAAGGAAAGAGAGCTTGGAGAATTTAACACTCACAGGAAATATTAAAAGCAAGAAAAGCAGAGGGGAAATGGTGAGTAATCTATTTGAGGATTTTTGTGAATGTGTAGGAAAAAAAAGTCAGATGAGAAAGTGTCAAAAGTTACTTAGAGCAACAAAAGACAAGAAGTTGTGGAGAATCATGAAAGGACATGCCACATAAAAAAAAAAATTCACTTATGCTCAGAATATGACTTTTCCTTTTTATCTTATTGGTATATTTTTCTTTTTTTTCTTTCAAAAGTCTGTAACATCCAGTGAGGATCAATCTCACTGATAGTTTATGAAACTGGTATTTGATTTATCCAGTGGTGGCATCCTACTTGTTTCGCACAACCAATTTTTAAAATTATAAAATCTTAGCAAACTCATTGTTGGATTATCCGAAAATAATCTTGTATATTAATAGCCTATATATAATATCTAAAAAATATAATTAATACCATTGTTGTAAGCTTTGCAGAGACTGAAAGAGGGTTTTGTATGATGAACATAATTTATTTAGAAATCTTCTTGAAGTTAAAAAATGTGGCAAATCTTCTCAATATAAACTTGATAGATCTTCCATTGGATCTTTGGAACTGCAGCAATTCAGTGTGAATGTGGCTAAGAAACAATAACACCAATTTGACATGCATCATATTTCGGAACAGAAATATGATGACAGAATTTCAATCTGGAAAAATCTTAATATTTCTTTTAAATTATCAAAATTGTTTAATTCTCTTTTGATACTATAAGATGATTTGTTTCCTTTCTCAGATTGAAAAGAAAATAAGCAGAATAGGTTCCTAAACAGTACCTGCCTTTATAGAACCGGTTCCTTGAAATTTAGGATGCCATAATTGGATCTACCCCACCTTGTCTGCCAATGGACTTTGTTTAACACCACTAGGTGGTGTTCTATATGGAACTATAAAAGGAAGAGATATAAACCCTCCCTTTTTTTTTTTTTTTTTTTTTTGCTCACACAGTTACGGGAGGTGGTAGGTAGAAGACGTGTTCAGTAGACATTGCCAGGAGAGATTTCTTCCCTTGGGCAAACTGATTTCTTAGTTTCACACAGCCCATGTGGTGCTCTCACATACACACTACCACTAATCCTACTTTTTTTTTTTCTCTCTCTCTTTCTTTCTTTCTTTCTTTCTTCTTTTTTTTTTTTTTTTTTTAAACACATCAAAATATATATATATATATATATATATATATATATATATAAAAATCCTCCATGTGTTGTTCATTTATTTTGAAAGTTTTCAACCTCCTCTCATCACATGTCATAACTACCTCCCACTACATTAGCATGATAACTACTGTTCGACTGCAAGGTATCTAAGGTACTTATTTTGAATAACATGATCAATTACTCGAGTTGTATAACATGATTTGTAAAGATTTTGGTAATTGATGAGTTAAACATTTAAATAACTTTTTTTTTTTTTTTTTTTTTTTTTTTAACATGTTTGGATCCATAGTCTAGTCAATAAAAACTTGTCTATACTATATATCCAAATACATAATAATAATAATAATAAAAAAAAGTGAAAATTTCAGCATCCCCTCTCCTCTGTGCATATGTAGTTGCATCATTTTAATCTGAAGTCCTCAAGGATGAAACACATTGCACAAAAGTGATTTTTCACTTTGTTAATTTTTCTAACAGTTTTGGTGTAAAAGAACCCCCCCCCCATAAAAACAGGTGGTTGGTGTCTAAACCAGCTCCCTGGTAGCTTTCCTGCTGGTGAGAAGTGGGTGGGGGTACCCCCCCCCCCCCACGGATAAAAAACAAGACCTATCAAAGGGTGGATGAGTTTATAGAAACCAATGGCCAACACACACACACACACACACACACACACACACACATATATATATGGTGTAACCCGGATATAAGAGAGTTGTTGGGACCGGAGAAGAAGTCTCTTATATCCAGGTTTGGTCTATTATATATACATTAACACAGGCTCTAATTTGGGACCAGAGAAAATCACTCTTATATCCAGGTTACACTATATATATATATATATATATATATATATATATATATATATATATATATGGGTTGGGGTCTTAAGCATTGAATGACAACCTATCTGGAGATGGTGTCTCAATAAAAAAAAAAAGTTTACTCGGACTATCATTACTCATTCCTTACCATTCAATCCTTTATCCATAATGGGAATGACTGCAAAACTTTCTCCTTCCCAATTTATAGGCAGAAGCACACAAATGCATGCTGGGATTTTTTCCTATCCAACAAAATAGGCTGGTTCTTAGATTCATCTGACACAATTTCAGTCTGTCTTGTCTTGAAGTCAGAATGCTACATTTGTTTGTCTGAACTTGCTCTTGTGTGTCAACCCCAATTCTTATTTTGTGAACTTTTTGCCATATTACTGTTGCTTTGTCTCATTACTGTTAATTTGCCTTGAATATATTGCTTGCTTACTTTATATTACTTTTTTTTTCCCTGTCCTTTTCTTTATCTTGTAATTGTTTATTGTAAGTTTTGTCAAATCCGTTTGTTGGGCAGTTCTGCCATTTATTTATTTACATTTAATAATGGCCATTTGCTTGACAGTAAAGAAATTAAATCTTGACATTTAATTACTTTTTAAGGATTGTTTCCTTTTGTTTCAGATGGCCGATCTAAACTATCCAAAAGGTGACAAACCTGAACTAACTAATCAGAGTAAGATATTTTATTTAAACTTGATTTGCTTAATTTTTTCATTTCTATTATACCTCATTGGGTGCTAAGACGTATTTAATCAATTTACCAGTAGAATTTAAAAAAAATGAATAATTATTTAACCTATATTTTTCTGATTTCAGTATAAACTGATGTTGACTTTTTACCCTGTGTCTTAACTATAATTATAACATATCATTTTTGGGAAGTGAAAATTTCACTCTTCATCTGAAATCAAGAAAATATATAATTGATTTATCTGTTTAATGGCATATCAACACCTTGTGGGTCATTTAATGCCGAATTTTAATTTTCTTGGGAGCTTTGATTTGATTTATTTAACGGCATATCAACATCTTATGGGTCATTTAATGCTGAAATTTAATTTTCTTGGGGGCTTTGATTTGATTTGTTTGTTTACCGGCATATCAACACCTTAAGGGTCATTTAATGCTGAAATTACATTTTCTTGGGTGCTTTGATTTGATTTGTGTGTTTAACAGCATATCTACACCTTATGGGTCATTTGATGCTGAAATTTAATTTTCTTGTGAGTTTAGAAGTAATCAAAATACAATATATATTATTCTGCTTTAGAATTTTGATTTTTGCAATTGAATACTCAGCTTTTGTGTATATACATGTTTGTGTGGACAATTACTAGAGACTGTGATGTGTGTTTTATGTTGTAGTCTTGCTGAAGTTATATTTTGGAATACAGTTTGATTTAAGAAATTATCTGATATTATATGGACTAATGTCATGAAAGTTCATGTTGGATGTTTGGTAGTATTTTAAATGGATTTGGGTGAGGTTGCTACAATTAGTATGTAGATAATTTTTACTATTTCATAGTGTTTTGTTTTTGTTAGGAGTAGGGGGTTCACTATTTGCCCTGGCACCCTGACAGTCAACACCAGGCCAACTCTGGACCAGAAAAACAACTTTTTTTTATAACCAAATAAAGTGAATATTTTTACTTTATTAAAAAATAAATTTCTTTACGAGAGTAAGCCAGTAAAACAAAAGGGGATACGGTGTGGACGAATTAGGAACAGAAACATTAATAATGAGTGGAAAGAGTCATCAGGAGGACAGTTGATAGAGATCGACATTGCATTTAAATTTTTGCAAATTGAAGTTGGCTGGAAAGCATGGGGTCAGAAGGGAGTTCCACAAGTGAGATGTGTGAGAAAAGAAACTGTTAGCATAGAACTTACAGCTACATCTAGTTGGTTCAACTGTAAATTGATGAGATCTCAATGCGAGTCTAGTACTCTGCTTAAATTCAAAAAGTCTAAGTACCATAGTGAAGAGCTCATCTGAACAATTACCCTGAAAAGATTGTAGAAAAGGCACAGAGATGCAACCTTATGGTGGTGGGAAAGTGACTGAAGCCGAGCTGCCAGATCAGGACCAATAATATTGCTGATTTTTTCTTTTTTCTTTGGATTTTATCAAGGAGCTGAAGGTAAATAGCAGGGGCACTGGAAAATATGTGGTAGCAATATTCTAAGCATGGACAAATGGTAGACTTATAGATAGATTCTGGAGAGAAAAATTGTCTCGCATGAAACTGAACTGACGTTTTTACCTACTGACCTTGCAGTGGATTCAATATAGTCTTTCCACTTCATGTTGGCTGAGAACATGAGACTGAGAAGGTGTAATGAGCCACTTTCCTGGAGGTTAGCATCAGCCATGCTGATGGAAGGCAGCGAGGGGTTATTTTGGTCATAGGCTGCTGTTTTGACCTTGTTTAACTGATCAGCCTTACTATCAAGGTAGGAGTAAATGGTTGTCACCAGCATAGATACCAAATTGAAAGCTGATGTCATTGTGAAGGTCATTAATGAAAATTAAAAACTGAGTAGGACTAAGGATGGAGCTCTGGGGGGACACCCGTATTAGTACAAATGGATCTAGACAAGTATCCGTTCAGGATAGCATTCATTTCATGATTTGATAGGAAAGACTGGATCCATTCAAAAACTTTTTAACCTGTGGAGAAGACCTGAATGCCAGACCTTGTCAAAGACTTTGGAAATGTCCAATGCTACAGCTCAGGCTTTGTTTTTTATCTAAAGCATGTTTCTGCAATTATGTCAGCAGTTGGCCAGGAGAAATGAAAGCCATATGGTTTGTCTGAGAAAAGGCCCAGCGATTAGATATTAACCAATTCAGCATTGATTAGGGCCTCTAGGAATTTCCCCAAAAGAGGTAGAAGAGTAACAGGCTGATAGTTAGAAGGGTCAGACAGCTCACCAGATTTCTTAAAAACTGGAACAACAGATGATGACTTCCAGCAAGGAAAGCAGTAGACAGTGAGGCATTTATTATACAGTTTAGAGAGAACAGGAGCCAGTTTGTGAGCACACTTTTTAATGACTATGCTTTGTGGGGATCTAGGTTAGAGATGATAGGAACCATGGAATGGGTTATAAGTATATCACTCAATAGACTCGGCTCTAAGTGGGATGTTAGGCAGGGCAGGGATACTCCAGACTAGTCAAGAGTCGTGTTTGAGGAGAATTTGTGAGCAAACCATTCAGCTTTGTCAGCAGTGGATAACACCTCAAAGCAATTGCAGAGGCTGGGAATAGACCTTACACTTATTTAATGCCCTATTACAGAGTTGCAAGTAATCAAAGCTGTTAGAGGCTATGAAGTGCCTCATTGCCTTGGCAAATAGGGATTTATCTCCCCTTCAAAGAGTTATTTTTATTATGAGCAGCAATAAGAGCTGTCATGCTGGTATAGCTGAGAATAGTAGTTTCTGGGTGCAATAGTGGCCGAGAATGCTGGTGTGAACCATGGTGAAGATTGATATTTCACCTGGTATTTCTGAGAAGGCATGAAAGCATCCATGCTGACTTTGACCCAAGAAGAAACCTCAGTGGTGTAATTTTCAATTGGTAGATGAGAGATATCAATCCGAGGGGCATCATGAAGAAAATCACGGAGCGAGTTCCAATCAGTTGGTAACGGGAAGTGGTCTGACAAATGAGGATTCCTGTTTAATAGATGATTGGAATGAGATATCAATAACTATCACAGAGTGATCCAATTTACCAAGAAGGTAGTGTTACGAAGCTCAGTAAGAGTGAGGAGAGGAGGTAAGATATAAATAGAAAAGCTTGTTGCTTAGTTTTGCGAGTAAGGTAGTCTCTGATTTGAGTGATTGGACAATGGAAAAATTTAATGTCTGAATACCGGCAATATCAGTAAATATACACCCGTCTTCAACATATTTGTGGAAAATATGACTATAATAGACTTCTCTACATGCGCAAAACTTAGAAATAAGAGAAGCGTTAATAATAAAAAAGAAACCAGCTGTTAATAATATCACTTATGTATACAGTCAGAATATGTTGATTGTGTTTAGAAATCCCTCTCTCCATATATATATATATATATATATATATATATATATATGTATATGATATAGATATATGTATATGATATAGATATATGTATATGATATAGATATATGTATATGATATAGATATATGTATATGATATAGATATATGTATATGATATAGATATATGTATATGATATATATATGTATATGATATATATATATATGTATATGATATATATATATATGTATATGATATAGATATATGTATATGATATATATATATATATATATATATATATGTATATGATATAGATATATGTATATGATATATAGATATATGTATATGATATATAGATATATATGTATATGATATAGATATATATGTATATGATATATGTATATGAGTTGCCTGACGATTGCACTAGCATGTAATAGACTGTCGCCTCTAAGTGTTGACTTCTATGTTCACTTTTATATATATTTTTATTAAAAAAAATTTTTTTAAAGCTTTTCACCCCAAGCAAAGCTGGAAGCCACAAGCAAGCAAGGGGTTACAGAGGATTTGGAGCGAGAGAGGAAAGGATGTGGAGAAGGATAGTGGATAGATCAAGGCAACTGGAGATGTTGATTGATGTGACATTTGAATAGCTGGAGATTATAGTTGTCAGGGAAACAGGAATAAGGAAGGGAGTTCCACAGGCAAGAGGTGCGAGATATGAAGCTATAGGAGGAGAAGAGATGTCTACATTTAACAGTTAAAGGTTGGGAGCGGGATGCCAGCCTCGTAGGACGCTTGAATTCATGAAGCCTGGGAACCAGTGAAAGCAATTATCGTGAAAGTATTTGTAAAAAAGACAGAGCGAGGCGACGGTGCGTCTGTGAGAGACCGACTGCAGACGAGATGACAGATCAGGGCCAATTACGTAGCATACCTGCTTCTGGATCTTATCAAGAACTCTGAGGCAAACAGAAGGGGCTCCAGACCATATATGGCAGCATAACTCCAGGCAAGGGCGAATGGTTGATTTGTATATATATATTAAAGAAATATGCAGCTCTTAAAAAAGAGTCAGCTGTGTTTGGACACCAGAAATAAAAGTGGTAGGGCTTTTCTAAACAAAGAATCACCTTTCAGGTTTACACAGTCCGACCACTACTATAAGTTTCATGCCTTTAAGTAATCATCAGGTGGTTGTCAGCTGTAATGCAAAAAAAGGGTGACTCTATGATGCCAAACACTTTTTGGAGCACTAACGAGATATTTTTTAATTTTTTTTAGTGGTGGTGGGGTAATTGTGCATATGGCTTTATTTTTTTAACTTGGCTGGATGGGTGCTGTCCCCCCTCTGGGTGACACTGGCTGGATTGTGCCTGGTGCATGAACACAATCCATATTTTTTATTTTTTATCACATCTTGGTCATTCCTGGAGGTATAAAGGCCTCAATTTTTTTTTTTTTTTTTTTTTTTGCATTGCAGCTTCCGAATGCCTGACGATTGCTTGCAGGCATGAAATTTAAAGTAGTGGTCAGAGTGTTTACACCTGAGAGGTGATTCTTTGTTTTATTTATATATATATTATATATATAATATATATATATTTTATATATATAATATAATATATATATATTTTATATATATAATATAATATATATATATTTTATATATATAATATAATATATATATATTTTATATATATAATATAATATATATATATTTTATATATATAATATAATATATATATATTTTATATATATAATATAATATATATATATTTTATATATATAATATAATATATATATATTTTATATATATAATATAATATATATATATTTTATATATATAATATAATATATATATATTTTATATATATAATATAATATATATATATTTTATATATATAATATAATATATATATATTTTATATATATAATATAATATATATATATTTTATATATATAATATAATATATATATATTTTATATATATAATATAATATATATATATTTTATATATATAATATAATATATATATATTTTATATATATAATATAATATATATATATTTTATATATATAATATAATATATATATATTTTATATATATAATATAATATATATATATTTTATATATATAATATAATATATATATATTTTATATATATAATATAATATATATATATTTTATATATATAATATAATATATATATATTTTATATATATAATATAATATATATATATTTTATATATATAATATAATATATATATATTTTATATATATAATATAATATATATATATTTTATATATATAATATAATATATATATATTTTATATATATAATATAATATATATATATTTTATATATATAATATAATATATATATATTTTATATATATAATATAATATATATATATTTTATATATATAATATAATATATATATATTTTATATATATAATATAATATATATATATTTTATATATATAATATATATATATATTAATATGCAACTCCTGCAGCCGATGCCCTGTATTCCTTTGGATATTGTCAGTATGTTGAGAGGGGGAGCAATATGCTCTAGGCACTGCATGACTTCCATATACACACTACCTCATCCTGAGATTGAACTCACAATTACTGTGTCACCAAATTGATGAACCAACACTTTAATCCTCTAAATACAATATAATAATCACTAAATCCCATAGGACAATTTTCTGTATAGAACTTGGAGCCTTAAACCTAACCTGCCTGCTGATGAGTGCTGTAGCTCGTTGTCATACTTGACTGTACTCATTGAAGCTTTTCTCTTTTGTTACTACTACTGCTGTTGAAGACTTTGTGATTTGTCTCTCTTTATTAGCAGCTCCCATATCATATTTATTTCTATACTAAGCTTACTAAAGAAGTTCTCATTGCCTATCTGCTGATTCTTTCTGATGTGTAACTGTTCAGTGTTCTTCCTTGTTCATTCCACAGGGGTTGATTGTTACCCTTTTCTCTCTATACATGATCAATTCCTGGCAGTATGCTTGGACTTGGTGGAAACAGGGCAAGCAATAACTGAGCAGTACTAAAAATAAAAACTAGATGCGACATTACTAGACATCAGCAGTGGAACAATAAGAGTCTACTCCCTCCCCCAGATTAAGGGTTCAGTTCAAAATTCCCTATAGATTACCCAAGTTGATATACACCTGATGATGTGCCAATTGGTTGAAACAGTGTGATAACAATAAAAATAAAGACAATTATTTTTTTTCGCTAGTTCCCAAACTGCATGAATTTCAACGTGCTATTAGGTTTTCATCTCAGTCCCACCCTTTCACTGTTGAAACGGTTAAATGTAGCTGTCTCTTCTACTCCAATAGCTTCATGTCTTGCACCTCCTGTCTGTGCAACTCCCTTCCTCTTGCTTGTTTCCCTGATAGCTATAATCTCCAACTATTCAAATGCAATGTCAATTGACATCTCCAGATGCCCTGATCTATTTCCCATCCTTCTTCTCATCTTTTCCTCTATCACACCTCTTAAATCTTGCTCCCACTCTCTGTAACACCTTGCGTGCTAGTGGCACTCCCGCCTTGCTTGCGGTGAAAAGTTAAAAAAAAAAAAAAATTATCCATTATGTAGATAGTGTAAATAGCTTTTCATCTCAGAAATACACACAGAAATTAAACTGGCATAGATTTCAGTTTCATGAGATCCAAGAAATGTCTGTACAACTAACACAATTGAATCCCATGCCACCAGCTTGAGCCGATACCGATGTATTATTACTATCTACTTTGAATATTCATGTATATGCCCACATCTCAAAAACCCAATGTTTGTTGACCAATATTATATATTTATGAATGTAAGCAAGTTCCAAATATAAATTAGTATGTTGTAGGAACAATAATAAGAATGAGATCTTAGAATAACTTGCGTTTATTTTCTAGGTGACATTTATTCTAAACAAGGTAATCCAATGTGTTGTAAATTTCTTTAACACCCAAAACTTTAATTTCTGATGTTGGCAAATATTTTAATTTTTTTTCCTCTCCAGTTAGTATCTGCATTGAATGGTTACACAATGAGGCATCGCAAAATAAGAGCTCTCTTGGATTGACTTCATCTGACTTCTCTGCCAGGAAAATTGTTGAGATTTCTAAAGATGGTAAATTAAAAGGGTCTCAAGATCTTCTTAATATTGATAAGAGTGTAAGTTTATTTTTCCCTCCCTTTTTTTTGTATATATAATATTGTACATTTAGTGCTGGTGTTAATAAAAATAATGTTGGATGTAAAATAACAGAGCTATAAATTACCATATTTTCTGGCTGACAAGACATGTTTTTTTTTTTTTTTGTTGTTTTTTTTCCTGAAAAATACATGTGCGTCTTCCAAGATGAATGTAAGGCAATGCTCAGGCTCTAGTAAGCATGGACGGTCACCTAATTGGCTTGACTAATAGGGACATGGATTTGTATGTTAAGTCATTACACTATCATGTTAGCTGTCTATCTAATTTAGCCTTTTATATGATGTAAACCTCAGTACTTAGCTGTTACAAGTATTTCCAAGACTATAAAACCTTCCTGGAGCCAAGCCACAAACTTAAACATGCTCTGTTTACTAGCAGTGGTGACAGCCTTTCTGCTCTTGACTAGTATGTCATTGCTATACAAAGTTGGACGAGTGATTAATGGAAACAATACATGGCACCAGCATGAGATGGATGCATGGTAAATGTGTTGTTGCATGAGAATGACTTTATTTGTTTTTTTATTCCTTAGAAATTTCTTTCCAATATTAGGATGTCTTCTGAGCCAGAAAATACAGTATATATAAATGTGCATGAATCTTGTGTTGTTACTTGTGAGGCGGTGAGATTGTGTAGAATATATATATATATATATATATATATATATGTGTGTATATATATATATATATATATATATATATATATATATATATATATACGCAAGCTTTTTCTCCTGGTGCTCCAAATATATGAATTTAAGCGTGCTACGAGATAGGCATCTAGGTCCTGCCCCATAACTGTTAAGATAGCTAGATGCAACTGCCACTTCTACTCCAACAGTTTCTTTTCTTGCCCTTCCCACCTCTGGAACTCCCATTAGTATACAATATTATTGGTCATGCATTGACTGTTTAAGGGACAGAACATATTTTTCAGCACTGCCATCTATCTACTCAATCTCACTAAGTAGGTCATATATTGTTTTCCTCTGTCTTGTGAGCATCAGGTTTTCCAAGCCCTCTTTCCTCATTATTTACCCTAGAAATTTCAACTGTCTTTTCTTGATAACTTTCCTTTCTTAAGAAGAGTCATAAAATTCCTTTTTATGATTCATGAGAAGGTACTGATAAAACTCTAATACTTCAGCTTTCATAAAGGGAAATCATCATAACTTCATTTTATTCTCCAGATTTTCATGTAGTCAAAGCAAGCTTGTGCAATAAGTTTTCTATTTTAAAACAATATGAAGAGGAGAAAAGAACATTAATTTTTATTCTCCTGTAATAAAAAAAAAAAGAACTTTTGATTTGTCTGTATTGGTATTTGTATTTTGTTCAGCTTTTGACATTGTATTTAAATTTTTGAAGATTATGGATCACAGTGAAGCCGGAAGAGAGTACCACAGGCAAGAAGTGCAAGAAAAGAAATTATTAGAATTGAACTTGGTTATATCTAGTTATTTCAACAGTAAAAGGATGATACCTCATTGCCAATTTAGTACTGCGCTTAAATTCATGTGACCAAAGTACTAAGGAGGAGAGCTCATCAGAAAATAGCAATGAAAATATTTGTAGAAAAGACAAATGAAGCCATGTCATGGTGGGGAGAAAATGACTGAAGTCAAAATGCCAGGTCAGGATTCATTAGATTGCTGAAACCTTTAAATTTTAGTGCAAGAAAAGAAACTATTAGAATAGAATTGATGTTGCAGCTAGCTAGTTCAACAGTAAAATGGTGAGACCTAGTTGCCATTCTAGTACTGCACTTCATGCACCAAAGAGGAGAACTCTTCATATTTGTAGAAAAGATATGGGGAAACCACTTCACAACAGTGAGAAAGTGACTGAAGTTGAATGTCGGGTCAGAATTTGATTATATTACAGACCCTCCTTTGGATTTTCTCAAGAATCTCGAGATATATAGTAGGTGCACCAGACCAGTTATGGGAGCAATATTCAATGCATGGGTGAATGGTAGATTTATAAATGTGCAGGAAGGATTCTGACAGGAAAAAATTATCTGGGATAACACATTGACTCAAATTTCTTGGCAGTAGATGTAGCAATTTAATTAATATAATTACTCTACTTCATGTTAGTCGGAAACATGAACCCAAGAAGGCATGATTACTTGTTCTCCTGGAGGGTAACATCAGCCATGCTGAAAATGTTCTCTGATGATTAAATGTGGGTGTGTGTGCGTGCGTGCGTGTGTAAATTTTTTTTTTTTTTTTTTTTTTTTTTTTTTTTTAAGGTATTAAAATTTACAAGCCATTCCTTAATCCATTTAATGACTGATTGGAGGTCCTTTTTGATAGCAGTTGCCTTTTTTTTACTTTGTTGGATCTGTTGGTCTTTTTTTTTACTTTGTTGGATCTGTTTGTTAGTCTTTTTTTTTTACTTTGTTGGATCTGTTGGACTTACTACTAAGACAGGAGTAAATAGTTATGTAATCAGCATAAATACTAGGTTGGGAACTTGTAACATCAGGAAGGTCATTGATGAAGGTAGGAAACAATGTAGGTCCAAGGATAGGACCCTGGGAGACCCCCCCCCATTACAGTGAAATTAACTAGAAGCATGTCTGTTCAATATGACCTTCATTACACAATTTATTAGCAATGATTGTATTAAGCTAAATATTTATCTAGAGACACCGTAGCCCTTGAATTTGTGGAGAAGGCCTGCATTAGCTTACATCATTAAATCTAATAAAACCTTGATATTTTGTGAAAATTTTCAAGGAACAATCTTTCAATTTTATGTAAACAAAAATCCCACACACCTATGCAATGAAGCAGATATGGTTTGCTATAAACACTTGCATCTATTGTCCCACAAACAGCATAAACTTGTTAATGCTTATTGTAAATTTTGCCATTAATTATTAAAATAAAAATGTACTTATAGGCTTTTACCTAAATTAATTAGTGCTTACCTCTCATAAATGGTGCAGTCGCCATTAATGGGATAACCCTTTTAGGGCTGCTAAGTAAGCTCTACTTTCTCTCCTGATGTATAGTTTACTTATCTTGATGCCACTGTGGAACAACTGGGACATTTTTGTAGGCATTGTTATTTACCATCACTGTATTCATCTGAACTGTAATCAGACAGCACATTGTCATAAGTATCCAAGTCCTTACATTTTTGGTTCCTTGTAAATCCTCATGAAACCCTTGATTAATGTGGTCAGCAAATTCCTTACCAGAATGTCCAAAAATCTTGCTTGCTTGATCAGCTGTTAATTTACCATCCATATGTTGCCATTATCTCGAGATTAGCACAAATATGTAAGAATCAGGAATAGAAAAAAAAATGAAGATTCTCTAGGGACAAACTTGCATTGTTGGAAAGTAATTATTATTCACAGGACCAAGTATGGATTACAAAAAGGGGGACATTAATTAAATAATGGATCATTTTTTTGTTTAAATAATTGGTAAATATCTGTTGCACTTGGTATATTGTAGATTGTATCGATTGTTTTTTTTATGACTTATCGACCTTGCAGCAGGTTATTTAGTTAGAAAATCTTTTATTTTTTTTTTTAAATAATGAATTACTGATAAAAGTCCTACTAATTAACCCATAGCAGGGGGCGTGAAGAGATGGATTCATAACTTTCTCAAAGGTATTTGTGCATAATTGAATATAACGAACCCAAATAGAATTGGAGCTTGACTCTCCAATCTCCAATTCTGGGCCATTATTAATTGCACCGCCTGCACATCTAAACAAATAATACCTGGTATTTCCAAGTGCTTGGTTATCTAGGCACTGATCAAGCAACCGGACTCAATGTTGCTTAACTTTGGTAATCTTATAAGGACCAGTGTGATATAACTGTAAGGCTGTAGGTGGAGGACAAAATGAAGACCAGGTAGGGATTTCAAAAATGGGGACATTGATTCTAAAGTTTCTTTTTAGATAAAAATAGCTGGCTGATAAAAAATAAGTGAAAGATGTATAAATTTGAACAATATGCATTCTTTGTTATAAACAACTTTGCATTATAATAATAAAAAAAAAAAATTTTTTTTGATTGGAAATTTTTTGATAACAGTAACTGTTTGATAACATTATAATTACAGTAAATGTTTTTTTCTCTATTTATAAAAACAAGAGTTTAACCTCTCTTCAAAGAAAAATATGGATGTGTGTGTTTGTGTGTGTGATATATAATGTGCATGTTTGTGTGCCTATAATATATTAATGTGTGTAAATGTTCATGTGCATATAATAAGGTGTGGAAATTTTTTCTTTTGTAGAATCTCCTGAAGATCATTATTGGAGTAATCCATTCTGTGAAAGAATCTTTTGACACTACTTTCTTCTTGAAGTATATTTGTTCGCAAGTAGGTAATATTGACTTATCTGGTTATTTTCATTTTTATTTCTTTTTTAATTTTTTAATCTGTATATATATTATATTTTTTTGGTTCAAGAAGTCTGTGTTCAAATCTAGTAAAATATCAAGTTTTGAATGCTAAACTTGTAGTATTTGATGGTATGTAATCTCCCAGCTTTTTTTTTTCTCCAAGAATGTCTCAAAAAATATCTCCCACGACTTACTAGGTTGTCATAAATGATTTTCATTTTTTTTGTTTAACTTTTATTCTTTAAAAAAAAAAAAAAAAAATACAATTATATTTTATTCCATTACTCACCATTATTTGCACCGACTTCTTGCCACTTATCAGACAATTCTTTAATACTTTTTGAGTAATATTACAGGTTTTGTTATGAAAATTTTTCAGTTTGCTCTTGAATCTCATTAGAGAAAGTTTTTCCATGAAAGTGTTTTGCAGCTATCAAAAGAAAGGTAATAAATGTTTGGTACAAAGTCAAGTGAATATGGTGGGTGGGGTAGAACAGACCATCCAAGTGCCATAGTTTTTCCTTTGCTATGCTTGCTGCATGAGGCCTTGGA
The DNA here is from genome assembly GCA_964036315.1 of Acanthosepion esculentum. Lineage (NCBI taxonomy): Eukaryota > Metazoa > Mollusca > Cephalopoda > Sepiida > Sepiidae > Acanthosepion > Acanthosepion esculentum. The sequence continues at coordinate 81,152,764 of OZ038500.1, forward strand.
TTATCATAGAGGTAAACGTTTTTATATTATTTTTTTTGAGCACAGGGTTCTTTTTGACCAAATTTTTATGGACACATTGCAGTAGGGCAAGTTGATTTATTTATATAATATATGTATATGTGTGTGTGTGAAAATATATAGAAAATAGGAAAGGACTCGTTAGGTAAATAATCCGGAGTTCTTTAGTATTTTTGTTTTTATTTTTAAAAAACAGTGCTCGATACAAAAGTAGAGCCTAAATATAATTATTTATATAAAAAAAAATGCGGAGGAATCATATTTTTAAATAAATAATTATATGATATATATATACACACACACACACACACACACACACACACACACACACACACACACACACACCATGGTATTGCACTCAATTTAAAGTTGGGGTTTGACATGATAAATAATGGCACAGAATATTTTTTCCCAAATTGTTATCATTTTTTGAGGAATAAGACCAGAGAACTAAATGTCTAAAAAATGGTCATTGTAGTAAGAAAAATGAGGATATTAGTACAACTGTAAATAATGTTAATAAACTCAGCTTAATAAATGTTGTTACCTGACAAAATTCTTTAGTTGCTGAAGATACCGTTGTGATTTTTTTTTTTTTTTTTATAAATTTGATACATACCACTTCAGTACCTGTCTCTTTGTTGATGGCAAGATGAGCCAATTTCAAATCTAAATTATTTGTCCATTTAAAATACTGTGGAAGGCATGAAAATTGTCAATAAATCAGATTTAAATATACAAAAGGGTCATAAAAAAGACTTCAAGGTGGGGTGGGGGGGGCACATTTCAGCTTGTAATCTTTTCCTCTTATACAAGAGTTGTTGGCAGATAGAAAGGGAAATTAGCCCTTGTGACACAGATGTTTATTTCAGTTTCAATCAAATTGTGTATACATGTATGTATGTATGTATATTTTTAAATATAAAATATTTTTAGGTCTGTCATTGAATTAAAATAATTCAATGATGGATGTAAAATATTTCTTCAAAACTAAAAAAAATATAATTCTGCTTATTACTAAATAATTTCCCAATCTCTATCTATAAAAGGCAGGATGTGTGTGTGTGTGTGTGTGTGTGTGTGTGTGTGTGTAATGAATGCACGGCTGCAATTTTCGATGGATTTGCACCAAAATTTACATGCACATGCTCCAAGTTAGCGTGAAGGCCAAGACCGACTTTGCATTTCCCAACTCCCATCGATAGTGGAAATAATCGATTTTTTTTATGCTTCTACAGTAGTTTTCATGTAGTTTGTGGCCATTTTCTACTGGCCAGAGTGAGAGCCTATAGCTGGCTGCCACGAATAGGCAGGAAGATTCTATTGGCCAGCATGTGAGCCAACAGCTGACTGACACGAATGTTAACTAGCATGCCAAAATAAATCGATAGCTGCATTTGTCACAAGTGGGAAAAATTTAAATCTGCATGGCACTATACTCCAATTGGCTCATTCACTTGCTTAAACTCAACGTTGATTCTGATTCCGCAGAACTGGGTTGGGTGTGAAAAAGTATTTGTTGTTAACATTCTTTTTTCATTCGGTTTTTCCAGTTACGAGTCCTTTTTTAAAGCTGATCGTTTCGTGTTCATTTTGTTTAGTTCTTTTTTCATAACTGATTTAATGTTTAGTATAGAGCTTAGAAAAAATTCGCAGTGTGAGATAGGCAAGAAGTAAGGCATGTAGCAACATCAGCACGGCAAAGGGCACTCCTTTAAAGGCAAGGAAGGGCAAAAATATTTTAAGTCAAGTGATAGCGATTACTGTATGAGTCGCACGATTTTTTAATCCAGCACGGGCAACGCCGGGCCATGCTGCTAGTTGTTCAATAAAATCTTATAATTATCTGATTATTTTTAGGGTCTAAAAACTTTAATTTTATTGCTCCGTCCAGAGTAGGAGTTGTTGAGACTGATTGGGAAGAGAATGTGTTATTTCAATGTCTTATTTCAATCTCTGTCAAATTTCATGTGTCTATATTAAATGGTACAAATACGTGTAAGTCACTTGTGCAAAACGCAGACATACATGTATATTATATCTGCACATGCAATGTCACATGCAGACGGTGGATGATGGACAGAGAATCAACTCTTCTTCTATAATATAGTCTATTATCCTTTATTCTTGGGTCTGAAAGAAAATTGTATATAAGGGAGCTAAACACTGTTCACAGTCATGGGCTAAGACTTGTCCTAGATGCTTTTCTCACATCTCCAACAGAAAGCCTCTACACTGAGGCATGTTAGCCTCCACTAAAATTAAGACATGAAAAACTGGCCCGACAGTACTTTTTGAAGATCTTTTCATGCCCAATTAATCCCACAAATGATGCCTGTTCTGTCCTTAATACACACCTTAATACTCACCTCTAATTAATAGAAAGGAAAAATATATTAACTTCTCCATAAACCCAAAAACGATTCATGAATGTATCATTTCTGGGGCACCACCCTGCTATTAAAGCAGCTGAAAACAATCTTAAACCTGGAAAAATTCCCCCAAAACACAACCAATCCCATCATCTTCCATTAAGAAATACAAACTATCACTGACAGTTACCCAACCAATCTTGCTATTTACACTGATGGATCAAAAGACGGTATCAAAGTGGGATATGCAGTCAAACACAAACAAAACGGAAGCAAATTCTGAACAATACAGTGTTGTTCGATAAAAGTGACTCACCTGATTATTTTTTTTACTTAAAATTTTTTCTCCTATTGTTTTTGGGGTCAAACTAATTTCTAATCTTACTAATATAAAGACCCC
>OZ038500.1:81160553-81380553 GCA_964036315.1 Acanthosepion esculentum
AATTTATAAAAATATCTATGAACTATAGAACAAGAAAAGTTAAATAAACATTTTTCCAGACATTATACATTTTCTTGTCAAATTATTTCATATCTCAGATTATTTTGTTTTAATTTTCAATTTTTTTCATAATCATGATCTAGGACTAATCATTAGAAATCCAATCGTTATCTAGGATCATGGATGACTAATCAATGGAAATCCAATTGTTATCTAGGATCATGGATGACTAATCAATGGAAATCCAATTGTTATCTAGGATCATGGATGACTAATCAATGGAAATCCAATTGTTATCTAGGATCATGGATGACTAATCAATGGAAATCCAATTGTTATCTAGGATCATGGATGACTAATCAATGGAAATCCAATTGTTATCTAGGATCATGGATGACTAATCAATGGAAATCCAATTGTTATCTAGGATCATGGATGACTAATCAATAGAAATCCAATCTTTATCTTTGGATCAGGGATGACTAATCTATAGAAATCAAAGACCTGAAACTCGAGCAATTATAGGTTATCTCCATCTTTCTCTTTTTGAAAAAGACAATTTTGTAAGTTTTTTTTTTTTTTTTTAAATCATTGCTAATTTTTCTAAAAATGCCTAGAAAATCTGCCAACAGATTTATTGTAAGTCAAGTATTATGAAGAAATCTTAAATGAAGAGTAGACACTAAGCATCTCAACTAAAGCAAGTGGCAAATTGATCTTTAGAATGGTTGACAAAATTTCCAATCAATTTGAACTTTCTAAAATGGTAAATAATAAAGAATTTTATGATTTTAGTTAATTTTTTATAAATTGATGAATAAAAAATTTCCCAATTTTTTTCTTTGTAAATTGGTAAATGATAAACATATTTGTTTGCAATTTTAGAATGTTGTCAACATAAATATAAAATTATTCTTCTGAATAAACAATCTAATAAATAAATAGTATTTAATATTTTTGTTGAAATTTATCAAAGAACAAAGTGTATAAATTCGTTTTCATGTTTGGGTTTTAATTAAAATTCTAATCATTGCTTTATAGAACAATAAACATTGCTGAGTGAAGGTGGTATAAAATAACGTTGTCAAGAGAAAACTGTCATTTTGACACCATTTTATTGCGCACACAAAGGCTAAACTTTACCATCTGTTCTTTGTATGAAAACAGTGAGGGAATTAACAAAAGTTATTTGAACTGATTTTTATCAGTGTTGAGTATGGTGTTTTATTTGCCCCCCCCCCCCCTCATTTCATGCCTGGATAATTAAATTCTGGAAAATTGTAGTACTGTAATCAGAAAAAACTATGATACTGTCCTACATAACTTTTGGCACGTTGGTGTATTTCATATACACCAACATGCCAAAAGTCATGTAGGACTATAGCCTGATTTTGACCGAGTTCAGTTTCTCCTTAGAAAATGAATATGTATACCATAACCATGAATATGTATACCATAACCATGAATATGTATACCATAACCATGAATATGTATACCATAACCATGAATATGTATACCATAACTGATTCTATATCTTAACTTTCAGCCATTATTATTTATGTTTTTATTTAAACTGGGAGGGGAGTAACTTTTTCTTAAATATTGGGAGAATTTAGAGAACGGTCAATTTGGTTTCTGTCTGGATTTGAAGTGAGCTATTATGACTATTCAGTACTTTTTTTCAGACTAGTCCTCATCCTTTTATTTTTTTAACTATATTTTGACTGCCAATCTTAGATTTTCTGCTTATATTTTATGGGTGGGGGTTATGATGAGATTTCCTTCATGAAACTGTTCATCACCAAATTGTTATTTCTATTCCAGCAAGGTGCTTGATTCATCAGTTTGCCAAGATATTTCTTCAGCAATTATCAGACTCTGTAATTCTACTGATCCAGACACATTAGAAAAGAGGAAAGATATCGTGAAAGGTGAGAACTTTAAAATATTGATCTTGATTATTAACACTTTGGATGTTATGGATGTACATGTATACCTTTATAAAACTTACATTACCTGTTATTGACTTCGGTGTACATTTTCAAGAGACCATGAAATTTCAATCTCTAGTATTTGTGTTATAAACCAACTGATGCTTGGTATATAAATTCAAAATCCATAAATGAAAGTTTGAAGTAGGAAAATAAATGATATTAAACTGATAATAACAGATACTTTTTGGATTACTTCCCCCTGAAGATAATCACAGGCAGTGTAATGTTTGAAACATGCTTCCTCTTTTCATTTTGGCTTTTGGAGCATTAATACATTCATCCTTTCGCTCCAATAGACACAAGGCATGTAAGTGCTTCAGAGAAACAGACTGAAGATTGTATTGAACTGTTCATATCTTCAACTTTGTTTATCTCTTTATCCTTCTGTAACAGGTCTTGTTAATACATTTATTAGTTTTTCAGAATCTGTCTATATTTCTGAGATGAGGTATTATGTACACTATTTACATTATTTGGACCATTGTCCTCTTCTTTGTCACCATATTTATTATAATGTTTCGGTCGTTGTACATGCCGGCTTTCTTCAGGTGGTTGGAATGTCGAACTGAACTCTTTATTTCGCTCACTGGGGTAGACTGTTCTAGTTCCATGTGCCAAGTTTAATGGATGTCAGTTATCTCCTGTTAATTCCACTTTGCAAGTTCTCCACTGCCTTAACCAGGTATTGAACTCACACTCTTTGGGTCCTGTAACTGGATCTAATCAACACCTTTATCCACTATGCCATGTGTTATTAGTTTTTGTTTGTGTGAATTCCATGGTTTGTATTTATTTATTTATTTTTTTTTTTTTTTTTTTACCTGGACTCACATGAGTTTTCCAAATATTATTAGTGTGAAAAATGTACCAGGAAGCATAAAATGATACTTTTCATTCCTGCAATATACTACACTGTTGATATCAATTAAAAGGTAGAGAATATGCCAGACTAAATTCTATGAAAATCTCATAATTCACTCTCTCTTCTGGGATTACTTGTCTGATGTAATATGTTGCCAGTGACACTGACAATCATGACGATTGAGTATTTTGTGTGATATTTTACCTTTTTTTACCTTTTTGTTGAATAAGTTGAATAAGGAGAATAGGAAAGGTAAAGATTGACTCGAGATATGATTGGGTATCTAGCCAGCAGAAATGCTGGAGGCCAGTGTTTGAACAATGTAGGAAGATTGTCTACAATCTCTTCTAAATAGGTTGGCAATACTCATTGAAGAAGCTGGTTGGGATAAATAGGCCATATATTTGGCCATCTCAAAGTGAATTGCTACTTTTAAGTGAAAAAGTGTCAGTTCTCAATTTCAGAAAAAAAAAATTCTATACTGAGATTGCTAAGATCTATAAAAAGAAAGGATTCTTTTTTATTTACATTTGGACTAATCTCCTGATCTTTGTTGTTATTACCACAACATTGTGGCCTTCTTCAGTTATCTGTTACTCCAGGTGATCTTCAGGTAATTTTGAACTGAACCTTTTATTTAATCTACAGAAGGAGATTGTTCTTATTTAGTACTGCACAGTTTCTACTTATTTAGTACTGCACTGTTTCTACTGATTCTAAATTTGTAATTGTGAGTTCAGTCGCTAGGCCAGACTTGGACCCTGTAAAAACAGGATGCAGTATTAAATAAGAACAAGATGTGATATCCTTAGACATTGACTGCAAAATGAAAACAATCTAACTTGTCTACTAAACTAAGGGTTTTGTTTGAAATTCCATTAGGTTATCCAGAATGACAAACAAACACCTGTAAAACACTGGAATGTTAGGACATTAACAACAAAGATGAGGACTTTAGTCTGAATGCAAATAATGGTAACACCTCATCTGAGAAATTAAGATAGAATGACTTCTCTTCCAATCATAATAATAATTGTTATAATATGTTGTTATATATTTTTAATATTGTAATAATAATATTGTAATGTTGTTATAACATTTTTTAATATTGTTATAACAAAGTTATATTATAATAATATTGTAGTTATAATATTGTTATAACAAAGTTATAATAATATTGTAGTTATAATATTGTTATAACAAAGTTATAATAATATTGTAGTTATAATATTGTTATAACAAAGTTATAATAATATTGTAGTTATAATATTGTTATAACAAAGTTATAATAATATTGTAGTTATAATATTGTTATAACAAAGTTATATTATAATAATATTGTAGTTATAACAAAGTTATAATAATATTGTAGTTATAATATTGTTATAACAAAGTTATAATAATATTGTAGTTATAATATTGTTATAACAAAGTTATATTATAATAATATTGTAGTTATAATATTGTTATAACAAAGTTATATTATAATAATATTGTAGTTATAATATTGTTATAACAAAGTTATATTATAATAATATTGTAGTTATAATATTGTTATAACAATATATTGTTAAGATTATAATAATGTTAGAATTGTTAAAATTGTTCTATGATTTATTAGCTGCTAAAAGTTTTTTTTTTTTTTAATTTTGGTGCAGTGATATTTGGTGTTTTGGTCAATGAAGCATTTCCACTCAATTCCAACCAATTGTCATTTTCAGTATATAAGGTACTTTCATAGATTTATTTTCTCCTGCATTCACTTGGTGAGAATTATTTTTACATTATCATTAAATATAATTTTTATAAAGAAAATAAGCTGTTTCACACATATACATATATTTTAGGTATAACATGATTTCCCTCTGTCTTTTCTACAAATATTTTCATGGCAACTGCTCTAATGAGCTGTTCCCCTTAGTGCTTCAACTGCATGAATTTAAGTGTGCTACTAGATTGGCAACTAGGTCTCACCATTTTACTGTTGAACCAGCTAGATGCAACCATCAGTTCTAATAGTTTCTTTTCTTGCCTGTGGTACTTCCTTCTGATTTCTTGCTTCCCTGTCACCTGCAATGTTCAAAAATTTAAATGTAGCATCGATCATCATCTGTCTCTTGAACCCTGTTCCTTTACTGTTCTTTTCCTCATTTCTCCTCACTTAACTTTTCCCGTGTTTATTCACTCCATGTAACTCCCTGCATCCTCGTGGCATCCTTGCCTTGCTTGGGGTGAAATGATATATATATATATATATAAAATGATCATTTTTTATAAACCATATTTCTAAAGAGATGACATAAAGAATTAGGTCATATCATGATTTATTATTCAAGATATTATATACATGTGTCTGGGTGTAGTGTGAAACTGACAGTCACCATGCAGTGTTGTTTTCTATGTCCACACGATTTCTGCAGACTTTCTATCTCTGATATTGAGCATATAATAATGTAAATAATTTAAAATTTGGTATATTTATGGGGTAAACATGCTCAATATACACTGTAATGAATTATTAACGAAGTGACAATTTTCTATTTTGTCCAAAATGTATGTATTGGAATTTAAAAAGATTTTCACACAATGATGGCAGCAGCTATATGCGCATGCTTTGTAAAACCTGTAAGGTTCTACACAAGCGTAAACAAACCACAGCCATTTGCATGAGTAACACGATATTTCAATGTTCCAAATTATTAACACGTGATTTCATAATCGTGCAATTATGGGTTGTAATTGCATGCTCAACACGTCTTTTTTAAAATTTTTATTAATCATTTGACTCCATTTAAGGCAATAAAGCTACTAAGATGCAAGGGTTACTGCATGTGAGAGAATATGAGAGAAAAATATACATTAAGGAGAGAGAACAAAAGGATAGGTATTAAGAAGACAGACGATAATGATTGACATTGCATTTATATTTGCATATATCAAAGTTGACTGGAAAGCAAGAATCCAGAAGAGTTCCACAACTCTCCACCAGCAAAAAAATTACCTGTTTATAGTGCAACAGGCCACCAAAAATGCATAATTTTTAATCTCTTCAATAAAATTACTTGTGTATATAGCCCCCCCCCTTTTTAGGTGGGGGGATCATAAAAACTCGCACTGTACTCTAGTACAGCATTTTTCAAACTTTTTTTTTTTTTTTACTGTGACCCACAGCAAGAATCCCATTTTACTTTGCAACCTATTATACCTCTGTATAATAAATAAAAAACAAACTCCTATTTAACATCAACAATTTATATGTATAATTCTTATGCAATTTCAATATGTGCGGATCATTTGTCTGTTTATATTATCGATTTGTATGTATATAAAATAATTACTTTTAGAAAAACAATTTTAAAGGAAATTCTGACACAAAGGCAATTATTTGATAAAAAATGTCATTTAATGAGATGGATGTGTTTGTTTTGTTCATAAGCATATGATTCCAATTGGGAACACAGGAAGACATTGCTACACGCATATCAGGTGCAGTGTTGATCTTGATTCTGTCCTTCATCTCAAATTGAGTTAATGTGGAAAATCCCAGTTTACTCAAATAAGTAGTTGTAAATGGCAATAATAATATCGTAGTCTTTTTACTCAGTAGTGAAATTCCCTTTTGTTCTTAAACCAAAACAAGATACATTAACTCAATGACAACACACACACACATATATACATACATACATACATACATACATACATACATACATATATATATATATATATATATATATATATATATATATATATATACGCACTAACACACATATATCAAAATCATATTTAAAAAAATAAAATATAATATGACCTTACCTCGGTGAAAATTAGCAAAGATTTTTGAGTGCGGTGCAACATTTAGAGTTGTCTTTACCCTGCACTTTGCTCCTGCTTGTATATTTTTTTTTCTTTCTTTTTTGTACTTGAAGAGCAGTTCTTGTATCCATATCATTCACCCTCTGATCACTCACCACAGGAGAACTTTTGCCTGTAGTTTATTGCACAAACTGCTGATCCGTTCTTTGTCTCTTCTATCTTGTTTATGGATGAAGCAACATTTGGAAGAGATGGAATAACAGATTTTCACAACCAACATTTGTTGGCAGATTGGAATCCCCATGGTACAGTACAGGCTAGACACCAGCATCAGTTTACGATTAATGTGTAGGCTGGAATTGTAGGTGACAGGTCTATATGTTCTCCCAGCATGTCTTACAGGAGCTGCCTACAGGGATTTTATTTCAAAAACAATTCCAGACCTGCTAGAAGATGTACCTCTGCTAATATGAGAACGCATGTGGTTCATACATGATGAGGCTCCAGCACATTTAGTTATTAATAATGCAGAGACGTGTCATCAATGTATCATGGTTGGTGGGGCCATGAAACCATTTGACACCATCTAGAGGTATTTGAAAGGGTCTGCCAGTCAATGATCTGACAGGTGAATGCGTGTACAGATGCAAGCAGAGGACTTTTTGAGCATTTGTTATGAGTTGCTGTGTTGAGATACAGTGATGGCCTTTTGTAGATGTTACCTTGTTTAGGTGTCAGGAACCCATCCCCAAAGTTTGTAAAAGTATTTTTGATATACCCTATATAGTAGATGTAGCCAGTTTAACTAAAAAAAAAAAATCAGCATTAAGTATAAAAATGTAGTAATAATTGGTACTCTTGAATAAAAAAAGGGGTTGGAATAATCTGTGGAGTGGGTAGGATTAGTCTAAAATTTTGATATTTTTTTAAAAATTTTTTTTATCCAAAGTAAGGCAGTAAAGCCACTAAGACACAAGGGGTGTGAAAAGAGTGTGAAAGAATAAGAAAAAAAGAAACATTTAGGAGTGAGAATAATAGAAGAGTAATCAAGACAGTTGATAGCGATTGACATTGCATTTAAATTTTTGAATATTGGCTGGAAAGCATGGAGCTGGAAGAGAGTTCCACTAACAAGAAGTGCAAGAAAAGAAACTGTTAGCATAGAACTTTCTGGTTACATATAGCCAATTCAACTGTAAATTGATGAGACCTAACTGCCAATCTAGTACTGTGCTTAAATTCATAAAGTCTATGTACCATACATCAAAGTTCATCAGAATAATTACCATGAAAATATAGAAAAGGCACAGGGAAGCTGTGTTATGCTAGTGGGGAAAGTGACTGAATTTGAAATGCCAGGTCAGGACTAATAACATTGCATATTCTTTGTATTTTATCAAGATTTAATAGGATTGTTTATTTGAAACTCATTTGTTTTCATTATATTAGAAAATGATTATAATTATTAAATAAAGATTTTAATTTTACAAGGTCAGTTGCAGTTAAGGGATGAATTTGTCCTTAATAGATAGTTAGGTTGCAAAGCATGATTTAATTCTTCACTGCAAACTGCTGCCTTTATCTAAGATCACTCTCTGTCCAATCCTGCTCTGTGTTGCACTCTTTTTAACTCTCTCCATCTCTCATTCTTTTTGGCCCTTCCTCTCTGTTTGATCCCTTCTTTTTCTGTGATACCAAGTGTGACATAGGTACAAGCATATTAATAAATAGATATTATTTGAAGGTCTTAGAAGAATCATTGTCAATTGTTACTCATTTTTGACTAGTATTTCTTTCATCTTAATTTCAATTGCTTTTTATCAGTATCTAGATGGTTATTCCACAATCATTAGTAATGTTAGTTGTAATATTATTTGGATTTCTTAGATGAATCATCATCAATTCTAAATTATTAATTTTTGACTTGTATTCTTTTCATCTTAATTTTAGTTGCTTTTTCTCCCAACTCCTAAGTTATCACTCCATCTGTGAAATGATTATCTGGGAGTTTGTTAAAAACAGTTGAAATAACGATGAATGAAATACAAGTAAGAAATTAAAAATTGTAATTTATTTAATAAACTTGAAATTTTTTAATCTTGGCTTTATATATTTTCAGGAAGCACAAAAAATTCTTGACCTTTTAATATCGAGTAAGTATGACTTTATTTCAATTAAAGATATACTGTAGTATTGAGCGTACGGTGGCAGAACAAATAAGAAACAAAAGTTTAAAGAAATAAACAACGTATAAAATACAACTAATGGTACATGAGTGTAAATGTCTCGTTGAAAAAGATAAGTGAGGTTGTAAAAGGCACCTGCAGAGGCATAGAGAAAGAAAAGGGAAAATGAGTTGTGACTTACTAGGGTGACATCCTTTAGCGAGCTGTCTCTGGGAGATGGGAGGTTGCTTTCTGATGAAGTCTGTGAACCCAGGCCAAGATGCCACCCAACTACCCAAAATGACTCTTTGATTGGCTTTTATGTCTTTTCTTTGGCTCAAATCAGCTCTGGTTTTTTTGTTTCTTAAGGCTGGAGTGGGTGCTATTGGGTGGAAATTCTGGATGGCGTTGCTTATTTTTTGTGCAGTTCAATGTATTTTTAGTTCAGTTTGGGTGTTCAGAGTGTTTACATCCAGACAGTGGTGGAAATTAATGTAGAACGAATCAGAAGATCGGGTTTTAGGAAGAATGTAACAATGCTTTTCTTTGACATTTTATGCTTTGTATTTTCTATAGGATAACCGAGGAGGTAATCTTAATATTCCTAAGTTTAATCCCTTCCCTAAGTATTGTATCATTTAAATATTTGCTGTTTGTATTTTAATTGTGCTTTTTTGGGGGGGGGGGGGCTTAAACTCAATCCTACTATCACATTTTATCGTTTAGCCCGATTCTTAAAATTTATTACAGGTTAACTTTAACTGGATTGGATATATTCACTATATTTAAATAATTGTCCATGAACATAGAGTATATTTCTTTTCCTGTACACACAAAAATAAAATTAGAGAGAAAATCGATAAAGTAAAATAAGCAACATAATATTCCTTAACATTGATTTAAAACTATTTACAAATTTAAAGTCATTTAAATACAGTAGACTATGAAATGCTCCTGGAATATAATAAGTATTGTACTTCACATTATAAATACGCTAGATTTAGTTGTGTAACTCTACCGAGTGAAGATAGCTCTGGCTGACACAAAATTAGTTGTGTTTCAATCCTGGCTTGAGGCATTCGGAAGTCTAGTCGCACTGAGGAGCTGTGATACAGCGAAACAGTACTGTCTGTGAATGACATCAATATATATATATATATATATATATATATATATATATATATATATACGAATCGCTTAAAAGTAAACCTGATAAACTAATAAGATAAAATAAAAATAATATACAAACGATTTAAAGCAAAAATCGAGAGAAAAAAAACTCTATAAATACACTATGTGCGTGTTATGATTCTGATTAAAATATACAAAATGCAAAAAGTTTGTATAAATATAAAGTTAAAAAAAAAGATTAGAAAAAAGTCTTACGAGATGGGTTGCGCCGAAACTGCTTAAGGTAAATAGTATTATATTAACATATAATATTACTAGCTATATCTCCATTACCTGGTAACTTTTAGTGGATAAATGTGTTTGAATTGTTACTGTTGATTTTATTTTCTTAAATAGTGAAATTAGTAACAACCAGCTTAGATTAAGAAGTCCTAAAAAAAAAAAAAAAAGTGACTCTAGAAATGAACATGCATTCCTTCTTATTTTTCCCCATCAGGGAAACCACTATTTTAGCCAGTGTATTGTTACCATTTCAGCCATGGAGACCAGTCTGACAGAGCAACGTTTGAATTATCTGTTTAACAAAAGCACATTTCTCATTGGGACTTGTATGAATCTATATCTGCTAGCTTCAGTAATTTTTTAAGGGATTTTTCTTTTAGTAAGAACTTCTCAATGTAGGCCGGTTGTTATTAATTTCACTATTTGAAAAAAAAAAAAAAAAATTTTAAGGATAACAACTCGAATGTGTACACACTAAAAATCCACTGCCATAAAGGAGGACTGATATTGCATAACAATTCTGTACTCTTTTCTTTGTTTCTAATGAAATTTTTCTGTTTCTTAATACTTTGCTTAGCTTTTGGAAAGTATTTTTTGCTATCCCAATGTGCCTTTGGATTTTGGTGCTGTACTTTCTGACTGTTAAAGCACTTAATTTTATTATTTTATTTTTTTTTATTTAAAAAACTATTTTTACTGAATAAATATTCCAAAATGTTTTTTTAGGTATTTCTGAACTAAATGAAAATGAAACGCTTTCACTACTTCCAATTGAACTTGCTGCAGAATACAAGTTAATAAACCGTGATGCATTACATAAGACTTGTGTCCAACAGTTAACATTCCTGCTTGGTCATAAGCCAAGTTTCACAGGTAAGAAATTGTTATGACAATGCAGACCAATATTAGTAACATTTAAGCATTACTATTTTTGACTATTATTTATTTTATCTTAATTTTTTTATTTGCTTTTTTTTTTTTAATATTGCATCTTTATTCAGGTTTTCTATCTGTACTTGGTATAATATATAAGGCCTCAACAGAATGTCTCTACCCTACCCTGTCTGCCACTCATGCCTTATCTAATGTTTGTCAACTTTCTATTTCCCTTTCCTTCTCCACAGTCCTTTGTCATGTTGTTCTTGACTTCTGCCACCCCTTTATTTTCCTTTGGGGAGGTCCAGGTCATTGTTTTGGCCAGTGAAAATCTATCTTTGCCTTACACAAACACTAAGGAGTTTCACTGATGCATGCTGGAACAGTTCTACTTCCACTTCTCTTAATCCTACAGTGACGAAGCTGTTCTGAGTATGACGATAAAGTGCGTCCGTGTCCTGGGCAAGACTATGTAAAGTGCGTCCATGTCCTGGGCAAGACGATAAATAATATGATAAATATGAAGGACATGTGTGTTTCAAAAGTGAAAGAAATTCAAGGTTAAGTTAAGACACCAACAGAGTTGCTTTACAAAAATTCAGAAAGGCAATGTTAGTTCTGTTACTGCAAGCTTTGAACTCTGTGATGTCTTGTAAAAACAGCTGAAATTGTATGTTCAGAGAAGTCACACTTATTTCAAGACATTTCATTAAGCAGGAACACTGTTGCTGAATGGATTGATGAAATGGCAGGTGATTTGAGTAGACAACTGAAGACTATATCAAGTTTTGAACATTTTTTTATTGCTCTGAATGAGACTGTTGACATAGTTGGAATTGCATAGCTCACCATTTTCATCAGGGCTTGTGATAATTTCAAATTTATGAAGAACTAATTGACCTGGTCCCAATGCATGATACTACATACAACAAGCCAGGACATTTTTTTTGAAAGTTGAACAGCTTTTCCATGAGTATGGCCTTGATTTGAGTAAATTTGTGTGGTTATCTACTGATGGTGCTGCCAATATGGTTGGGAGACATAATGGTGTTGCTGCCAAGTTGGGTACAAAAATAGAAAACGTATATCCAGATTCAACATTTTCACTGTATAATTCATCAACAGAATTTATGTTCTAAGATTTTAAAATTAGATTGTGTGTCGAGTTTTACCATAAAAACATTGAGCTATATTAGAGGTCATTCTCTGCATCACCGTTTATCCAGGTATTGGAAGATGTGAATAATCAGTTCACAAATGTCCCATTCTACACAGAAGTTTGGTGGCTTTCATATCACAAGGTACTGAAAAGATTTTTTTTATTGCGACACAAAATTGTTTTTGGAGATGAATGGTCAAAGCACAGATGAATTGAAAGATGAAAGCTGGCTCCAAGATCTTGCTTTTTCAGTGGATATTACTGCCCAATTAAGTAACCTTAATTTGAAAATACAACATAAAAATAAGCTCATCACTCAGTTATATGATGATATCAAGTGTCTCATTGCTAAATTAACTTTATTGAAGTCTCAGTTGTCACATGAAAATTTGATTCATTTTCCTATGTGCAAAGAGTTGAAAAAAACTGCCAATACTGAGTCTGTATTTATGTTTGCTAAGTATGACAATTACCTGGAATTGCTGTCAGAGGAATTTCAGCAAAGATTTTGTGATTTTTTTCATCTTGTGAAGATCAGTTTGCATTATTCTCAGTACCATTAACTTCAGATGTTGCTCAGGCAGTAGAAAGTCTGCAGATGGAACTACTGGAAATGCAGACTGACTCAATACTCAAGGGAAATTACCCAGAAGGGTACACAGATTTTGTTCATACCTTCCTCAGATATTTAAGAACTTCAGAAAGTTTGCCACAAAGATTATGGTGATGTTTGGTGCCAAATATGTTTGTGAGCAGTTATTTTCATTTATGAAGGCCACAAAAATGTCTCACAGAACCAGATGAACATTTGTCATCTTTGATCAAAGTGGGATCAACACAGACATTCCAACCTGATATATATGGAGAATAGTTTGTCTAAAGCAATGTCAATCATCAGGACAACATAAAAATGATTAAATTGTACTACCTTGTATTGTAACTATTTTGTATTTAAAGTTTAGTTACCACTAGCTGTGATTAATATAAGACTGTAAGCAGGTGCAGCCCTGAGTTTGACTTGCCTGGTGTAATGGATACTGGATTGGAATTGGGAATTAGAACCAATTTCTAATTCCAGTTAGGGTTATTATATATGCTTATGTGCAAATAACCTTGGGAAAGGTATGAATTCACTTCTTTTTTCTTCCAAGTATATTAATAGGACTTTTATCACTAAATAATTATCTCTAAAAATTTCTAGCAATCTAAAAAAAAAAATGATTTTCTGGCTTTAAATAACCTGCGAAAGGTTAAGCCATGAAAAAAAAAATCATTTTGATGGATAACACAACCTTGTAGCCATGTGTGTTGGTAAAGAAAAGAAAAAGCGAAAAGAAAAGAAAGACAAATAATAAGTGTCAACAGATTTGTCTCTCAACCGCAACAATTGTAACCCAAATTCAGTTCAAACGACTGTCCGACGTAACAATCCAACAGGCAATGTAGAAACGGCAAAATTGGGTCACACACCCAGCCTACGCTTCTCGCCAACAAGAACGCATCTGTCTCTCCTCAAAAAAGGCTCGCTTTACACAGCCGAGGCTCGACCATAATTTACATACGAATCACTAGACAATGAGATTTTGCATTAGTTGTCCGAGACCACCTGTCATAAAATATGGGCGCCGCCATTTTGATTCTTTTTTCGCCACCGAGCAGCCGGACTTTACATGACGCATAGATTCGTGGACGTTTCCAAGGTAGGCCATTCTTTTCTTTCGTCCAGTATTTCATTTTTCCAGGGACTGTTGCTACATTTGCGTAAGCGTCTACTATTCTGCTTACATATCATGCATGCCACTCGTTGCCTCTTAGAACGGTGAACTGTAGTCAGTTCAGCAGAAACCCACAGACTGCTGCCTTTTAGTTCCGCTACGCTTCCCCTTCATCTGGTGATCACATAGGTAACAATCCGGAGTAGGTCTCTTCCGTCTAGTGCTCCTTCGCGGTAATGGTACCTCCTGTACTTCCTCCTCCTCGGATGACTCATCTGAAGAAGTATCACCTGTTGCATACATGTTGCTTTCCTCGCAGGGACTACCGTGTGCTTCATTGATGATGATCACCATTGCACTTTGGGTTGAGAGTTTGCTGTCACTCCCACTCTCCGAGGCACTTGAGCCCATAACGGGACGCAGGTCCCTCACATGGCAGGGCATCCCGTCGACAAGGACGTTTTGTGGGCTTATCACACCTGTAATGTGTCAATGTGTATAAGGGGACGTGCACTGTCCAATTGGGGTCTTCATCCAGACACGATTGCCCATGTTGTAGCCACTCTGCTGCTTGGGCCTATCTGGCGGGGGTGCTTCAATATCCTTCAGTCGGACGTGATAGCGATGAATAAGGTTAGCAGGGGCAGTCAGTGGTGACACGTTATCCTTAGGAGTGACATTGTACCAATAGACAGCTTCCATTATGGTGCATTGTTTCCTCACTGCAATTCGTTTGACACTTCGATGACATCGTTCCACAATGCCATTTCCGGAGGGAACATGCACACAACAAAAACGCAATCGGACTCACCACTCACTTAGAAAGTCCTCAAGGCTCTTGCTGCGAAATGCCGTATCATTGTCAATGAGCATTTCAGCCGCGCTCCACGCTCGCAGAACAGGCCTTCCAGGTGGCTGATAATGCTTGCTGCATCTTGTTGCCTCAAACGACGCCAAATTGAAAACCGCGAGGGCCCGCAGTCAATGAGGGACAGATAGTGTCGGCCTTGGTAGTGGGTTACATCCATTCCCACTTGAAACTCACGTCCAATCTCCCCTTTGGCCAACGCGTGGGTGGAGGGTCAATCGACTGCCACTTCTCGCACTTTCTCACCACAGCCCTAACCGACGCTTTAGAAACTGTGGGGTTGACCTGTCTAACGAAGTACAATGTTCGCCTTATTCCTGGGGGGCTGCTTTGGTGATGGATGGACCTTATCCAGTCAGAATCGTGCTTGTCTGGCAACACGGTGCTTGCACAGCACGCGGGTTCAACCGTCCTGACAAGGTCAAGCCATCGCTGTGGTACTCTCGTTAGGCTATCTGCTCGGTTATGTTCCAACTTCACCAGAACTACATCCACAGACAGTTTATATTCTTGGACCAAGCTTGCGAGTGTATCAAGTCGCCGTCTAATTAGCATCTCACTTGCTGCTTTGGTGCGCACCCTAGCCATCTCCGTGAGGGTGTCTGTGACCCATCTGTGTACACAGGCAGAGTAAGTGTGAAGATGCAGTGTATTCGCTTCCCACATTAATGCCATGTTTACACCTTTTAGCGTCGCACCAAGCTCCGCCAAATTTATGTGCTGTGTATCCCTTTCCTTTCGTAACCAGCTCGCATCCTCCACAGCAACTCCATCGTGCTCCAATGATACTCCAGTGGCTAAAGAGCTTGCGTCGACCCAAACGTCGAGCTCGGGACTATTAACACACCACTTTCCTCGCACGGGGTCTTTTTGACGCACTCTTGCGACGTCTTCTTCCATCATTGTCGTTAAGATGTCGATCACCTTGTCATCCCAACCCTTTGTTATGTCTGCCGCTCTCCTCTTAATAAATGCTGCAGCCACCCTAAGCCATTTCACCACTGGGAAGTGCCCGACCAACTTTCCACAAAATGAGAACACGCTACGGCAGGTAAGAATACGTGGCACGCTCGGGACCTCGTTCACATATCAGAGTTTTGTCTTTACCCCGAACTGCCAAGCCAAGCACTCTCGCACCGTTCTGCAGCCGCTCAGGTTCTTTGCTTGTCAGTCCAAAGTTAACCAAATGTTGCCTCACCCTGGTTGTGGAAACTATGTCTTTGTTGATAAAGACATCATCAATGTATGCCGATGTTGCCCGCCGGATCACGTCATCCTGCGATAGTGTAGCCTCAACAATAGCTCGCATAATAGATGATGCTACATTGAAACCGAAACCCATGTGGGATAAGCAGTACCTTTTTCTTTCGAAGACAACGGTCTGGTATAGCCACAAGGATTTGTGTACACACACTTGTAAATAGGCCCTTTGGAGATCCAGCAACGACACATTGGAGCCTTTCTTTCTCCACTCTCTCAACTTTTGTGCGCAGACGTCGGCTTGTGTCGTGTAGGCATCGACATATCCGTTCAACTCACAAAAGTCCAGCACCGGGCACACCTTAGACTTATTCTGTTGAAAAACGGCCATCAATGGAATCAGGCCTTTTGGGGGACTAAGTTCCTCCTCGGGATAGGGAAGCGGCCATCCATTGCTCAGCCATGTTTTCAGCTCATGACGGTATTCTTGACGAATTTGAGTGGACATGGGATACTTGGGCACCTTATTCGTAAGTCCACTGGGTGGCTGATTGCTTGACCACTTCCATGACGCTGTCCAAACCCTGGTTTGCTCATCGAACTCGGCGCTGAAGTCTGGTTCCTCTATTCTGATCGCGGCACAAGCACACGGCTGCATCCTTGAGAAAATAGCACCACCGAACTGGTCTATCCGAACTCCACCCAACATTTTGATTGCATCCATTCCAATTAGCATGTCAAAGCCTAACAGCGGACTGTCCACGACCACAAGATCAACTTTCACGGGGCCCACGTTATCTACCGCCAGCGTGATAGTCCTAACACCATTACTGCAGAGGGTTTCACTGTTGACTGTTAGGACATCCTATGGTTGCTGACTCCAGGGATTGCATACTGATCCCGTCACGAGGGACTGAGAACATCCAGAATCCACCAGTGCTGTGCGCTTCTTGCCATTAATGAAGGCGCTCTTCATCCAACATTCCGGCGACATTTCGCCTACCAGCTGTGCCAGCCATTGCAAATCTGTTAGAAACTCATCCATAGTCTCTTCTGGACAGAGGCGGCGCTTGGTAAATCGTTCGAAAGCTACAAATGAGTCCGTTTCGTAGGCTTTCACAAGGGCACGTTTAATCTCCTTAATGTTACTCCATTGTTCTTTTGATAGCTGCCGATATGTCTCCCGGGCTGCACCCTTCAGCCGTAGTGGTAAGACCTGCTCTACCTGGGTTATTTCGCAAAGCTCACAGGTTAATTCCATGTCTTCCAACCATTCCATTATTGGGATGTCCGTTGCTGCACCGCTGAATTCGGAAATTAGTTGAATGTCAAATTGCCTCGATGCCATGGTTCTAATACCGCCGAAATAGCTTGTGTTGGTAAAGAAAAGAAAGACAAATAATAAGTGTCAACAGATTTGTCTCTCAACCGCCACACTTGTAGCCAAAATCCAGTTCAAACGACTGTCCGACGTAACAATCCAACAGGCAACGTAGAAACGGCAAAATTGGGTCACACATCCCAGCCTTCGTTTCTCGCCAACAAGAACGCATCTGTCTCTCCCAAAAAACAGCTCGCTTTATACAGCCGAGGCTCGACCATAATTTACATATGAATCACCAGACAATGAGATTTTGCGTTAGTTATCCGAGACCACCTGTCATAAAACATGGGCGCCGCCATTTTGATTCTTTTTTTCACCGCCGAGCAGCCGGACTTTACATGACGCACAGATTCGTGGCCATTTCCAAGGTAGGCCATTCTTTTCTTTCCTCGTTCGTCCAGTATTTCATTTTTCCAGGGACTGTTGCTACATTTGCGTAAGCGTCCACTATTCTGCTTACATATTACACATACCACTCGTTGCCTCTTAGAACGGCGAACTGTAGTCAGTTCAGCAGAACCCACAGACTGCTGCCTTTCAGATCCGCTACACCATGTTACAGACTGAACTATTTTTTTTTAACATTTAGCACTGCTTCATTTATAAATATTACTTTTTACTGTATATGGAATCCCCTCAAAATATAGTATTTTACGTATTATTTCTATATATTTGAAATTGCAGTAGTCTGGCTCTCAATTTCAGTCAAGATTGTTTTAGCTGTTGCCATAGAAGGATATGACTACTACAGCGATATCAGGTTGGCATGAAACGTGAAGTTGCTTTATTATTCTTATCAAATATTTTCTCTTTCTCCTAGTATCTGATGCAATCAAGAATCAAGACCAGTGGACATACAGCAAGTTATCTCCTCTTAAGAAGGCACTTTTTAAACAGGTAACAAGTATGAACGTAATTCTAAAGAAAAAGCAATTATGTTATTTATCTTAAGCAAAGATCACTAACCTAATTGTTACCTCATTCTGTTCGCCATTATATCTAAATTCCTACCATCATTTAATATTAGTGTTGTTATTTTTAATCATTTGTTATATTACAAGTAGGCATTGCAGTTGTATGCAGTCAGTATAAGTTCTACAGTCCAAGTACCATTGCCACTACCTTATGTAACAAGCCTATACATAACGTCTACTCATACACATATTCTAATGAGTAGTAGCACTAACCAACCACTACTGTGTTATTATTTAATATCTTTAAAATCAATATTATAAATTGTAATATTTAATATAATAAATAGTCAAAAAATGATGTTTGCACACTACTACTCATGGTAACTCTAGAGTTTTATTCAATGTTTATTTTCAATAGATGATGTTTGAACACGTTATTTCATTCCACATGTGACTGAAATGTCACATATATGCATATTCTGAAAGGTGATATTTCAATTGTCATTCAATATACAATTTTGCTTTTGATATTTTTTCCCTGTATAATTTGAGAAATGGATATTTTTTTTCTTTCTGTATAATGTGAAAATTGATATTTTTTTTTCTAATTTTAGTAATGATTTATTTTTTTTCCAATGTGAGAAATCGAATTTTGGAGAGTTTTTTGTTGTTTTTACTTAAAGATTCCTGTTTTTCTCAAAAGCAAAAGATAAAAAAATTTATTTATATATGTCTAAAATTAAAACAAGTTGTTTTTATTTTGTTTAAACTTTTCATTTAATTTATTTTTTAAATCTGCAAAGATAACTGAGAACAAATTTATTCTTTTATTGAATTCTCAATAAGTTTTTTTAACATTTTATTGGTTTACCTCGTCAAACTAAGCGACGGTGAGTTGCGTGTAATTTACGACAGAAAATCTGGCGAAAAAGAAAATTAATTACCAAACAAAAGGCACGTATTCCGCATGACCTGCTGAAGACGGAATATTTGAATTAAAAAAAAACCCAAAAAAAAACAAGTCTGATGCAGGAGTCACAATAAACGTACTTTGATATGCAAAATACTGGAGATCGTCTCTCAGCTGTCGAGGAATGGAAAAAATGTTCGCCCGATAAAAGCAGTTCTCGAATCTGGGAGAAAGATTTTTGGCTACTGCGTTTGGTGGAGAACGAGTTATTTTTTCTGACCAGTTACACGCATTGTGCTTTGTGAGATAGTACCGGCGAATCGAGTTTTCGGCATTTCTTTCTGCCCCCTATATTCGAGTCTGTACTTACAGAGATTTGTTCTTTGTGTTGTGGAAGTAATCTGCTACAAATAGTTCCTTTGCTTTCAGAACGCTTACAATTGGAATTGGTTAAAATATAGCAGTAAGTCTACATGCTTTTTAAAATCTATTTGATCAGCAGAAAATAAGAATTTTTTTAATTTTTTTCCTCTGCAGTTCTTAATCGTATTGGATGCAAATTGTGTGCTGAATATAATAAAGAACATTCTTGAAAGCGAAGAATTTAACTGGAAATGTGTACTTTCTTTTGCTGCAACTTACCTTATCTGTTTTCGGGAAGCCCCAGCACTTCTTAAAAGTAAGTATAACTTTTCTTTTATGATAACACATTAACAGATCACAGCCACTGACAAATGAATGGATGCTTGTTTATTTACTGAAGTGAATGTCGCTTAACTCTCCACTGAGCAGACCCTGAATTTTTGTCTATTGTAATAAACAGGTGTTCTCCCAAGGAAGCCCTGACCCTTGAGTACCTATTGAGACTTAAGCTCACTCCAGACCTCAAGTGGAACTTGAACATATGATCCCTCATCTCTAAAGATGCTGGGAAGATGGTCTGTTTCCTGTATCACTCCAGTAAATACTTGATGCTATCCTTTTTACCTTTACAAGAGCCAGAATATATGGGTAGGAGCTCTCCAGTCTCCATAGTACAAAAGCATCTACATGGTCTTGTTGGTGATGACTTGTTTTCCATCTTACAAAGCCTTTCCCACAGATGAAATGTCGCAAGTCTGTCACTACTGCTATTTCCATGGAAAGTGTTCAAACTACATTCCTTAGTTCCACCAATTCTAACCTTTACGGCCGAGACCTGTCATGCCATGCACATTGTAGTTAACGACTGTTATGAGATATAAGTTCCACTCTAACAGCTTCTTCACATTAATTATTACATTGTGAAATTGACTCCCAAGTGGATACTCTCTTGAGCATTGCAATCTGATCCTTCTCAAATCTAGGCTTAACCATTATTTTCCCTACATATCTTCATAAACTGTGCCTCTTACTCTATAACCCTTGTTTCCTGTTTAGGAATTGGTTTCTGGTTCCTTCTAAAGTTCATTCTCTTGTGTTTTCTCGATCACTACAATCTGGACCTCTTCAAGTCTAGGCTTAACCATTATTTTCCCTGCATAGCCCCATGAACTTCACTTCTTGCCCTTTCCTAGGCTCATACAACACCACACTCTCTGCCTTGAGTGGCTCTTGGTTTTTGTTTTGTGTGAACATCAGAAAAAACCTCTACCTGGTGTGGCTTGTACAGACTGAAAATTATTGTAAAGAAAATTTTTTTTTTGTCTATATTTCTGAGATGAGGTATTGTAATTATTTACATTGTTCAGACTGTCGCCCTCATCTTTATTGTCATGTTCATGATGTTTTGGCCATTGTATGCTCTGGCCTTATTCAGGTGAATGGAATTTTGAACTGAACCCTTTATTTAATCCACCAGGGTTTGTTCTAGTTCCACATACCATGCCTCTTCCGGATTTCTCAGTTATCTCCCTTTTTACGTTTTTGTTCACCACTGCCATAGCCAGGTATTGAACTCACACTCCTTGGGTCAAGTCACTGGATCCAACCAACAATTTTTATCCACTGGGCCATGTGTCTTCTAGTGGAACTAGAACAATCTATCTTGGTGGATGAAATAAAAGGTTCAGTTTGAAATTCCAGTCACCTGAAGAAGGCCAGAGTGTATAATGACTGAAACATTGTGAAGATGACAATAAAGATGAGGACAACAGTCTGTACAATATAAATAATGTAAATTTTTTTTTTTTTTTTTTTTTTTTTTTTTTTTAATTGAAAATAAAGATGCATATTTTTAAGGTTTTATATCATTATAAAAAAACTTTTTTTCTGTTCTCTTGGTGTTAAAAATATGTTCTAATGGCTGTAGTAAAATTTTTTACTCCCTAGAAAATATTTAAGTATTGCTAATATATTACTGAATATATCCTGTTGTCTGAAGAAGTTCCTTTTTAGAACAAAACATCACTACTCGGTTTTCTGTCTGGTTATTCTGTTGCTGATTTTTATCAAGATAAATATCTAGCACATTTTTTATACCATTGTAGTAAGAAAACACACAGAGTATTTTACAAACATGTGATCCACTTATTATAGTAAAGATGTCTTTCAAAAGCTAAGTAAAGTACAAGGTAACCAGTAAAGTTCTAGCTGTTTTTGATTTATTAGAATAAAAAAACTATACAGCAAATTTGATATATTGTTAGTCCACAAAATCTTCATCAGAACCTTTTGCCAACATCCATCCAGCTGTGTAATGTCCTGGCAATAAAAATCAGGTGTCTTGGATGCAAAGAAGTCTGTGAGTGCTTGTCATAAATCCAGGGAGTAAGGTGGATGGTACAGTGTCTCCCAACAAAGTTAGTGTATGGTATCTCTGGGCAACTGTGTCACATGGTATTGACATGGAGGAATAGTACACCCTTGCTATTAGCCAATGCTGGTTCCTTCTGTTTCAGTGCATGTTGCATACATTCCAACAGCTGCGCATGCAGATTAGTAGTGATGCTTCGGCCCATTGGTAGCAGCTCATACTGCACCTGGGGAGCTTCATCAGAAAGGGACAGATCTCCCAACCTGAACTCCTGGAACAAATATCTGGCGGTGTGTTCACTCACAGCATTATCCCCAAGAGCTTGATGTATTCTGTGACTTAATGTGGACAACCCACCTTAAAGTCATGAAACAAACAACCCTGAACGAGCTGCTTCGATACTGGCATGTTTCCTTGCCACTGCTTGAGCTATGACTAATATGTCTGCACCACACAACTGCATTGGTCAAGAGCAATGCTCCCATTTCTACTCCTACAGCACATGACACACTCATTTGTATATGAGTGATCCCTTCTTCCCAGATGACGCAAAAAATGGCAAGAACTTTTTTTGGTTACCTTATATTAAGAAACAGAAACATTTTGTTAGAAATAAAGAAAATAGTACTGAACTGTTATATCATTACTCCTATATGGCTGTGAATACTGGACAATCTTCTCACATATGAAGAAGAGACTTAAAGCAACAGAAACAAAGAAGAGTACTGAACTGTTATGTAATATCATTCCTCCTATATAGTAGTGAATGTGGGACAAGCTCCTCACAAATGAAGTAGACTTGAAGCAACAGAAATGTGGTTCTACAGGGGGATGCTGAGAATACAATGGACAGAACAGTTGAGCAATGATAATTTTCTAGAGACAATGGAAACAAAAAGAACATTTTCACTCCTCAAAGGTAAAACAATGCTTAACCTATCTAGCGAGCTTATGTGAATGGATGGCGGAGCAATGTTTCATAGAGAAAGCAAAAACAAAATTTATTAACAGCTACAAAAGACAGGAAATTGTGGAGAGCCATGATTACCAATATTCTGAAGGGATACAGCATATAGAAGAATATAAACATTTTATGAAGGTTATGAAGATGAGTTTTTTTTGTGTTTAGTTTAAAACTTAGTTTTTAAATAAAATATTTTTGAAGACTAGGGTGGTATGTTTTGTGCATATTATAAAATGATTTAAAATTTTTAAAATTTAATTTCAATTTTTTTTATTTATTTATTTTTTTCTAGATTACATCAATGACACCTTGAAATATGGAATAGACTCTGCTGAAATAGATAGCACGATAATTGCATTCTTGTTTGCTCGCCAAGGTTGCTATGAAGGACCTTATGTCTTTGGAACTTACCCAGATTGGTTTGAGGTAAGCAATTATAACTCATCTTACTTAGCATTTTAACACATGGGGTGTTTTGTTACCCCACAAATTTTTAAAGTGCACAGAATTCCAAGTTGGCAACATTTTTTTTTTTTTTGTTTCCTCCCACTACTCTCCTTACTCAGTAAGGCAAGTAATGCAGGGTTAAGGGTTAAAATGTTTTTTTTTATATATATATCTCACCAATTGTCTCAAAGTGATACCTCAAAATGAGATTATGCACAAATAATTTTCCCCCCCCTATGATATTCCATAAATGATAAATTGATATCCCTAACTTTTCAATAGATTAATAAAAATACTAATCACAACTTTAATTTATTTCACCTGATTGTTCTATCAGGTGTATATCTCAAGGCTTGATGGCCACTCAAGGTAGAGGGTTACAGAGTAAAAGGTACAGCTTATGCAGATGTGTGTGGAAGAAAATGGCTAACTCTAGACTTGAACAGGTTAAGATTATAGTGATCATGGAAGCATCTTCTTGGGAGTTGGTTCCACTGCTCAAGTAAAACTTAAATCTCACTGAAGGAATATGAAGAGAATAAGGGTGGTTTGCTAAAATGTGTGTGGCATGGTGGTTCTTAGCTGTGAAGGTTAGGATGAGTGGAACTAAGGTGTGTAGTTCATCTGAACTCTCTCCATGGAAATAGCGATAGAACAGAGAGGAGGTTCTTTTTCTTTTTCTAGGGTGAAAAATAATTCATCACTTTTGGACGCACACATCAAGAGTGGAAAGTGAAGACTTAGCAGCAGTACTCCATATTCCAGCCTGATCTGGCTCTTATAAAGGTAGAAAATAGGAGGAGTCAGATTCTTACTGGTGTGGTACAGAAAACTGACCATTTTTCCAGCATCTTTAGCCATGAATCATATTTATGAGTTCCACTTGGTCTGAGTTGGGTTTAATATAATATAGGCACTCATAGCATGCACCCCCCCCCCCACCGGAAAATCTATTCATAGTGATTGGTGAAAGGTCTGGGCCTGATCGGTGATGGTGGGATGTCAGTATTCATTTCTTGATATTTTCTATGTCACAGTCTAATAAACTTTAAACTTGATTAACATATGTAATTTTATGTGGAGGTACGGTGGAGTAATGGATAGCGGCTTGGATTGAGGAATTCAAGAGCTGAGTTCGAATTCCATTCGAATCCATTACATTCACTTACGTGCTAATACCCTTGGGAAAGGTATGAATCCCCTTCTCCCCCCAGTTATGGGTTAATAGCAGGACAGACTGGGTTCTATAGCATTGGATGGTAACTGTTCTACTGCAGAAAGAGATGGCAACATACTGCATGAAATAAAAAAAATCTGCCTCATCAGTCATGTATCGAAAGATACATGATTGCTTAAGCGTGTATCACTGACTGAATTTTACTTAACAAATGGCCATGAAGGGGTTTTCCTGCTGCCATGTCATAGTATTTCTAATTTTTACCTCTCTTATCGCATGTCATCATTTTTTTTTTTTTTTTTTTTTTTTTTTTTTTAACTAAAGGTCACCTAATACAAGGCACAAGGTAAACTATTATGAAATGAGATGTGTGATATGAATGTAAGGGGTTGTCATAGGAAGTGAAAATTCAAAGGGTAATATGCCTTCTTGTTTCATCTTTCATTGTTCATAAAATACATGTAAGATAGAGTGAGAAATCGTTCATATTATTAAAATCTTTCATGGTTCATAAAATACATGTGAGAGAGAGAGAGAGGTCATATAACCTGCAACAAAACAAAATATATAAATCTGCATCTATATACAAAAAAGTTAATCTGGGGCAATGTTTTAAAATTTTTCAATCTTGAGGTATTTCATTAAGGTGCAGATGTATCTCATGTATAATTGAGGTGTCATTTTAATTACTACAGATTATCTTGTACATTAAATGATATTCTTTCTTCATATTCAAAATCGTGTCTCCATTTGCAAAGGATGTTGAGATTATTCAGTTGTTTTATGTGTTTTTGTTTTCTAATATTTCAGTTCACTTTTGGCAGTCCAACTAAGTCATTGGCCAACACAAGAAAATCTTTCACTTTTCTCATTAAATTTTTATCTGATCTTGTGCCCTATGAATCTGCTATTCATCTAAAGGTGAGTAATAAGCTAACTTTAGAAAAATAAATTTTATTTTTAGATGATTTCTTAAAGCTTCAGAGAATTAAACTGATTTTGAGTTTTGGGTCATAACAATGTGATTTTGGTATCAGAAGGCTGCTCTTCAGTTTTCTTTATTAAATATTCATTTAGTTTTTCAGTTATCTGGACTTATTCAGTATATATAGTGTCATAACAGACAACGAAAAATCTGAGACAGAAATCCGAAGGTGGTGAGGAATAGTGAAAAATATCTTTCAGAAACTAAGCAAAGTATTAAGAGATAGGAAACAACAAAGAAAAGAATGCTGAACTGCTATGTAATATCTAATCTCCTATTTGGCAATGAATACTGGACAATCGCATCATACCTTTCAGAAACTAAGCAAAGTATTTAGAGATAACAAAATGTTGTTAGAAACAAAGAAAAGAATGCTGAACTGCTATGTAATATCTAATCTCCTATATGACAGAATCCTGGACAGTTTATGAAGAGGAGACTTGAATGGACAGAGACTTGGTTCTATAGAAGGATGTTGAGAGGGCCATGGACAAAACATGTGCACAATGAGGAAGTTTTAAGTAAAATTATACATAGAACTAGAAAGAGTTGAAATTTCTGAGACGCATAATTAGGAGAGAGGACATATGGAAAGCAAGAAGGGAAACTGAGTAACCTCGCTATTGAACATGTGTAAATGGATGGCAGAACAGGGTCTATGGAGGGGTAGTAAGGGCACAAGCATTTCTTTAAACGACAAAGGACAAACCTTGTGGAGAGTATATAAAATATAGATTACTTGGTTTCTTTGAAATAACAAGTTTATTTCTTTGGTCGGGATTTGATCTATGTCTAATACTAATTAATATAATTAAAATACTTGTGCAGTTATTTTATTGTCATAAAATATGAAGAGTTTAGCTTACAGACGCATCACATTGAAACACTATTTCCTGTACAATAAGTCCTGGGTGTGACAATAAACTACATCCGGCAGCAAGGCCTCTGATTGGAGGTTTTGAAGAGCATGGAACCACCTCTTAATTGCTGTTGTTACCAGGTCCACTCTGACCCAGGGTGGTAGCACCTGTTAGGGTCCCAGCTATAAGCAAACACTGAACCCCTAAACAAAGACAAAACACTATAAAAGTGTAAAAATACCAGCAATACATTTTTATAGTAGAATTACCAACAATACATTTTATCTGCAGTTGAAGGTATACAATTGTGTTAAAAATATATTTAGTTGAAGGCATACAATTGTTAAAAATATTTAGATTTCTGCATTAAGTAACCTATAGAGGTTGGTATGCTGCTAAACAAAATCAATTGACCAACATGAAAGAACTCTTATGACATTAATCCATATAATATCCTACAATTTCTTAAAGAAATCAAACTGTATTCCAAAATACAACTTAAACAAAACTGCAACATAAAACCCACATATCACTGCCTCTAGTCATTATGTCCACACAAACATGTATATGCAAAAAAGCTGAGTATCATCTACCATGTATTCAATCGTGAAAGCAGAATAATATTTTTATTACTTCAAAGCTCCCAAGAAAATTAAATTTCAGCATTAAATGACCCATAAGGAGTTGATATGCTGTTAAACAACAAAAAAAAATTCTTACAATCTAAGAATATTTTCTGGCTTTAAATAATCAGCAAAGGGTTGATAAGGTGTAGAAAATGAATCGATCAATCATGAATAGCTTAAATTGTTGAAACTTTTTTTATATTGTCTTTTTTTCCATTCTAGGCTCATTTAATAAAGCCTCCTTTCATCCCAGCACTCTGTAAACCAATTTTTGCTGAATATTCTACTTTGGCCAAAACTCGACTTTCAGATCTCAAGGTAAGATGACATTTTTATTTTGGTGGTTGTTTTGTTTGTGGGGAAAAAATTTGGGAA
Organism: Acanthosepion esculentum; assembly: GCA_964036315.1. Taxonomy (NCBI): domain Eukaryota; kingdom Metazoa; phylum Mollusca; class Cephalopoda; order Sepiida; family Sepiidae; genus Acanthosepion; species Acanthosepion esculentum. The sequence continues at coordinate 81,187,998 of OZ038500.1, forward strand.
AAGTGTTTCGGCAAATAACAACTGACTTTTTTTTTAAAAGTTGAATAATTTTTTTTTTGTTTTTTTTTTTTTCTGGAAAATATGAGAACGAAATAATATCAGGTGCCTAAAAAAGTTTTTGTCGATTTTTATAAAGGAAATTAAGGATGCATATTTAAAGTCTTAAATGTATTTTTTCATCAAAATATGAACCATCACATTCTATGACCTTCTCCAAACGGTGCAACAATGCCATTTTTGTAAAAGTCTTTAGTTTTACTTTGGAAAAGGTGATGCACTTTCGTTTTCAAGTCATCTTCATTATTAAATGTCCTGTTTTTCATATGATTATCTAAGCCAAAAAAGTAAAGATCTGTCTGGTGAAAATGGTGGATGAAGTATAATCACTCACTTTATTTCTGCTATCTTGGCAAGGGTCATTCTTGCAACGTGTGGGCAAGCATTGTCCTGGAGAAACAAAACTTGTTTTCTGTTTACTAATGCAGGCTGTTTTTTTCAACAAGTTTTCCTGAACTCATTCAAGTTGATCGCAATATTTGTTAGCAGTAATGGTTTCACCCATTTTTAAAAACTCGTAGTGAATTATTCCTCGACTTGTCCAACAAACACACAGCAAATGTTTTTTTAGGAATAGTGGTGCCTTTTGAAGTTAGTGGCTAAGGATCACCCAGCGATAACCAATGATGTTTCCTTTTAGAGTTTGTATACATGATCAACTTTTCATCATGTCATAATTTGATCAAAATGGGTTCTTTTGTTAGTCTACTGTAATGAGAAGAGCATATGGTAAGCCTCTGCAATTTGCTGGTGTTAAGTCATATGGTACCCATTTGTTTAATTTCCATTTCTCCCCCAACTGGTGCAAATATAGTCTTATGGTTTCATCGCTTACATTAAACCTCGAAGCTAGTTCATGACATGTTAAACGTGAATCTGATTCTATGGCTGCCTTTAAATCCTCATTGTTTAAAAATATTGGTCGTCCAGCTTGAGGTTCATCTTCAAGGGTTTCATTGCCACAACAAAACTTCTGAAACCAATTACGTGCAGTTCGTTCACTTACTGCACCTTCGCCAAAGGCTGTACATAGCTTACGAGAAGCACATGATGCACTTGTACCAAGTTTAAACTCTTACAACAGACAAGCACCAATTTTTTATCAGTCATTTTGAGGGCTCTGAAATGACCAATAAAATGATATTAGTTATGTAATAAAATAATAACTGAATCCTTATGCTTGTTAGTAACTAAACAGCTAGGCCAGAAATAAGTTTACAAAAATTGGCAAAATTTTTTTTGGGCACCTGATATATAAATTCTAATGTTCACAGCATTAATTCAAAAGAGGGCTCAATACCAATAGTAGAGCAATAATTATTTATTATAATTTTTTTGTATAGACAAAAACAATTTACTCACTACAAAGATGCAACCTTGTTTCGGTGCATTTAGTTGCACCTCAACTGGTGAGAACCAAAAATGGTTATGAAAAATTCTGTTTGTAAGCAGGCCGCTTGTGGAATGTCACTTCATTTTTTTTTTTTATTTGTTTGGAAAAAAAAAACAAAAGAAAGGGAAATATTTTAAGAGGGGACGTATAAGGGTAAAGAAAAGATAGGAAAGGCAATGGGGGTGACAGAGTGGGACAACAGTGCTTGTTGACAGCAGTTTGGTGAAGGATTGTTGAGGTGTTATGGTTACATTTAGCAATTTCAATGGTAAAATGCCGAGACCTAGTTATCAATCTGATACTACACTTAAATTCATGATGTCCAGGACCTGTTAGGGTCCTAGCTATGGGCAAATAGTGAACCCCCAAACTGGGGTCAAAACTCTATGAAAGTATAAAAATAGATTTTTATAGTAAAAGTACCAGCAATACATTTGTGAAGAAAAAAATACAAGTAATATATTTTGAAAAAAAAAAAAAAAAATTATTACCAGCAATACATTTGACTCTTGACAAAAACCCTCTTTTCAAAAATACGTCAATGAAACACTGATTTTTTTGCAAAGAATACATATTCTGTTCATTTGAACATATCCTAAAAATCTTGTCAGCATTAAATAAGCCATTGAGGTTGATATGCTGTAAAGCAAAATAAAGCAAACCAATGTCTTATGGAGCAAAGTCTGAACTCAGGAGTAGGGGCTGACGTGTAATGTGTTGTCTTTACAAGAGCAGAAAATGTATGAGATGTTGTTGTGAATATAGTGCACAAGCTGTAGCATGAAATCTCACCACTGATTGAGTAACCCCATTGGAGAGTATTCACTTTTAAAAGTAATTTTCACTTTGGGAAAAGCTGTAAGTCACAAGGACCCGAGTCTAGAGTGTGTGTGTGTGTGTGTGGGGGCTCACTTGTGTCTTACCAAAAATAAACTTCATGAGATGTTATTGTGAGAGTGACAGCCGTACAGTACACATTATTATCTCTCTGTAGACCGAGTAATCCCATTGGAGGGTGTTCACGCATACATGGTAAGGTTTCCACTGATCACCATGTTGCAAGACTACAGAACCCATTCTTCGAATATTCAAAATAGCTAGATATTTTCTAGATGGAACTTGTACACATAAAATTTGAAATTAATGAATTTTTTTGTGTGTGTGTTATCCATGGAAGTTTTGCAATTAACTAAATCCTGCCTTTTTTTTTTTTTTTTTTTTTTTTTTTCATTTGATACAGTCAGGGAAGAGACCGTTCATTTAATGCATCAGATGGAGTAAAGTTCAAGTTTTCAAATTCATCTTCTAGCAATTACCGTTCTTGGTTTTGAAGTCTTGATGACATGACCAAAGATGGCAGTTTATGCATTTGAAATATGTTAACTGTTTTATTATAATACATTCATCAATGATACTTTTTTTTTAAATGTTACTTCTCTATTTGATTATGCAGTGTCATTCTCTGGTCAATATTATTCAATTATTTAGTTCATTCTGTGTAATTTTGGGGGTGGAGAAGTAAAGCTTACACTATTGGTCTCAGTGGGAATGTAACAAATTTTTGTCTTATTGTCTCTGTCCACTAGCCTTTCTCTCTCTCTCTCTGAATTTCTTCTTCACTTTTCTCTTTCTGTTGACAATATGCCTGCATAAATGAAAAAAAATGGGGGGGCACACCCCCTGTCTTGATTCTTCATTTATAATCAGCACCCTTACCACCAGTCTTGAGTTTTTTGTTTTTTAATTACAAATTTCTTTTAGCTCATCCTCTGATATAAATTGTTTTTTTATTTGTCAAAGTGAATATATATCGTTATTTTCTGACTGAGACTTTAGTGATAATGCCGTTGTCCTATAGTTCTGAGGTTCTATTGCTTAATTACCATAAATAGTTCTGTTTTACTCCCAGCTTCATTTAAGTGTTATGTTCAAATTCCCTTTCATACTTGTGATGGATATCACAATCTTCTTGCTGTAAGCGTTCTGGGATTGCAAAGGAAATATTTGTCGCAGATTACTTCCACAACGCAGAGAATAAATCACTGTAAGTTCAGACTCAAATGTCGAGGGCAGAAAGAAATGTTGAAAACTCGATTTGCAGGTAGTGTCTCACAAATCACAAAATGACTCCCTCTCCTACGAATGCGGTAGCCAAAATACACCAATTTTCTCTCCCGACTCAAGAACACCAACTGCTTTTATCAGCCATGCATTTTTTCCATTCGTTGACAACTGGGAGAGGACACCCAATTTTTGCATATCAAAATACTTTTATAGCGACTTCTGCGACTGTCTTGTTTCCAATTCCAATATTCCGTTTTCAGTATGCCATGTGGAATACGTGCCCTTTTGTTTGGTAAGTAATTTTCTTTTTCACCACATTTTCCATCGTAGGATACACGTGACATGCTGTCGCTTGGTTTGACGAGGTAATTTGCTGTTTTCTTAGCTATAGTTGCATTAAAGCTGTAGTTTAGGAGTGGGGTGGTGTGTAGAAAAGTAAAGCTCAGACTCTCCTGAGTTTCTCTCAAGCTTGGTCTCAGTGTGAATGTAACAAATTTTTGCCTTCTGTCTTTGTCTATATCCGCTACACTATCTTCTCATCTTTCACACTTTCCCTTCTCCAATCTTCTTCTTTCCCCTTGACAGCAGGAATAAGACTACCATGAAAAAAGACTGCCTTACCTGTTCTTCTTTTATAACTACCAACCATACCCAAAATCTGGCCCACATCATGTTGCAACACTGGTTCCTATATGATGACTAAAGTTAAGCAACATTGAACCTGGATGGGTAACTGCTTGGGAATACCAGGTGCTGTAAGCTTGGATGTGTGGTTGGTGTGATGGATAATGGCTCGGAATTGTTAATTGGAGAGCTGAGTTCCAATTCTTGTTGGGTTCGTTATATTCAGTTAAGTGAAAATACCCTTCTCCTCTCAGCTATGGGTTAATTAGAAAAACTCATATTGCTAAAACATTAAAATAAAATTTCACAATCTAAAAATATATTCTGGCTTTAAATAACCTTCAGAGGGTTGATAAGCTGTAGAAAATGAATGGGTGAATGAATGAATCAACCAAAATTCATCATTGTTGGCTGGTTGTAGTCATTACCACCTTACACCTCAATTTCTTGATTTGAGTAACCCCATTGAAGAGTATTCACTTTTAAAAGTAATTTTAGCTTTGGGAAAAGCTGTAAGTCACAAGGAGCCAGATCTATAGTGGGTAGCTGACCTGTGTGATGTCGTACCAAAAATGTTTTTTTTTCCAATTATGTTCTGATAACTTCATATAGTCCTTCTTATTGTTTATTTTCAGCAACCACTCTCAATGTCATCAGTATTTTTAGATAGTACAGATGAAATAATGGATAAAAAGATGGTTAGTACGCTTATTTCTTCTTTTAATCTTTTACATTTGTGTATTTGTTTGCTGTTATTAAAAAAAAATATTTTTTTCAAAACTGGGCTGCCATATAAGTTGCATAAATCCAGACAGTCGTTTTAGATGTTAGAACAATTTTAGTTTAGGAAGTACCAGTCATTTTTAAAAGAGATTTTCCTTTATTCCAAATTTAAAGAAACTTTGATTACTGAAGACCTACTAAAGGCAACTGTCAAGTTGAACCAGTGAATGAAGAGGGCTACGCATGACGGACATACTACAGTAGGCGCTACTTGAAATAATAACAGAAGCAGTCTGTTGCAGTTCTATAACTGGATTCTGCATGTCTCATTCCATATTTGCCAAAAGAGGAAGGTCATGAAATCGAGTGTGTGGGTCACTTTCTGGCAAGTTGAGGTCCACCTTAAAGAAAATCACGTCATCGGCACTTTCTTCTATTCTGATTTTCTTTCACCTCCAACCGACTTTTGCAAAGCCAAATGGCGATAGGGAATAGATGACAGGAGCAGTTTTTGGTGGAACTGGAAGCTTCTGACTAAACATTGATGGTGAATTTAGTCATCAACACCATCAGCATAAAGGAAGCAATCAGCAAAGAAGAAATTAAATTCTTGGATATGAAATAAAGCTGGTGACTAATAGCAAATTATTAGTACTGCAAAACTTCAGTTTTTAATTTTTCTTAATTATTGCTCAATAACTTAATTATTACTCATTGTTTAAGTCTTATTTTATAATTATTACTCATTATTTGAGTAATTATTTCTTAATTATTACTCATTATTTTATTTATTTCATTTCTAATTATTACTCATTATTGATGTTTTTGGTAGTCTCTGCTCTGTCACATGACTTCCTCTTTATAAAATTTATATTTCCAAATATTAATAACCAATTAAGCATCACGGATTCTTCCCTGCTTATTTCTTTCATTTTTTTTAAAAAGAGAGATGTCTCCAATTAGCAGTTAGTAGACTTGGAATTATCTTCTTTTTTTTACCAGTTTAACTTTAAGTGATTAAAAGTTATTTGGAAACTGGTCTATTTGGGCTAAAAATTGCATTATTCTTCAGGGATTTAATAGTATTTTGTTAACAGAAATTGCTTTGTGATGTACCAATTTTGTTGTTACAGTAACAAACACAAATATACAGAAACCGCTCCTTTATTATGTATAGATTAAATAAGGATTATGCTTGAAATTTAAAAATGACAGTAGACTTTTATTTTAACCATAAATTAAATCTATATATTTGTTTATTGGATAGGATTAATAGGCATCTTTTGAATAAGTTAAATGTTCAAGATGATTAAATTCAGTTTATAGGAATATTATTATAATACTACTAAGACTACTATGGGAGGAACTCTGAAAGTAATACCTCTTGTTTAATTCCACAGAAATTATAACAAATACAGAAAGTACAATAACACTACTGGATAGAGCAAGCTTTTGGCTGCAGGTCTTTAAAAAATAATTTTTATGTAGTCAACATGATTGAGGGTATGTATCTGTGCAGCCTAAGGTTGCATGGAATGTGACTTGCTGCACACATTGCTGTTGTCACTGCTGAAACACTAACTGTGCTCACATCTATTGTTTAGTTTCTGTAAACATTCAATTGTCAGTGAATGTTACTTTTCCACATGGAAAAGTTTGTTAAACCCCATGTCAAATTCTATTTTACTAGACTGCCACAGTTTCAAAGCAAAAAAAAAAAAAACCCCAAAAAGCATGGTAAGTTTTAGCTTCTCTTGATGTAGCAATATCACTGTCAGCTGATATCTTATTAAATGGAAAATAGCTGACCTGTCACAAAAATGGATTCAGGCATTTATTTTCCTGATGGTTGTCAGTAAGTGAAGTGGACTTCACTAGTACATGGCAAGTGGCTCAGACAAAGAGAGTCAATGAATGAAGATAAATTACTTTTTTAGACAAAGATGACAAAACAAAGAACAATGTTTTCTATAAGACACTGGTCACTACCTGCAAAAAAGCCAGAGAGATGGATAAGGCTCATGGAGAACGACGTGGGAAGACTTTTGTTGAACTTTTCACCTCCCTCTTCAACTATGCCTCATCTTGGTTTTGCTCATCTATAGCAGTTTGCTACAACCCAGGAATAAAATCTGCTTACTGCTACAAATTCTCATGCTATTAATTCATGGGTAATGATCTGGCTGAGGGGTTATTTTTAAGCCACAAGCATTTGATTAGATGCTGCTGCACACTGAGAACAAATGCTATGCTACCATACCATTAACATCTGGGTTTGACATATGTAGCAACATAATAAAATAGGAGGTATTACTTTTGGAGCAACTATTGTATATTGATATGATGAATTTATAAATAAAACAAAAAATTGGATATACATTGCTGATATATATATCTGGTCATGTATTGGTCATAAATTAGTTTAAAAGTAACTTAAATGATTTATATTTCATATTTAAAAACTAGCTGTTCATTTAATCCGTGCCATCACAGGTAGGATTTATCAAACAAATCTCAAACCTTTCATTCATTCTAATGATTATGCATACAGTAAGTTTCCTGTATTCGTGGGAGTTAGGGACCAGAACCGGTCGCGTATAGTTAGAATCCGCGAATACTTGTAACCCCCCCCCTAAAAGTGCTTATAAGTACCTATTTTGATTGTTAAAACCCCATATGCCTTAAACTTTCGTCCTAAACTCTTTAGAAACGTTTCAGACCCTTTTTAAAACATTTTTGAAAAATAGTATTGGTGAACATAAACTTAGTGTAAATGTTCTTTCATACGTGCGATAACCATTTTTAATTATGCATAGATTAATGCAACCATTGACAATAGTGTATAAAATATGTGTAACAAGGCATAAAATATAAAGTTTAAAACTTTTTCTAAAAACAGCACTGTGATGATGCCCCCACTTAGCATAAGCCACCTTTAAGACCCCAGCTGCAGCCCCTAACAATGAACAAAGCCCAAGCACTACACATGTTTTTGCGTTTGTTTTTTGACAATGAAGACGTACAATTCTGCCAATTTTTACCATAAAAATGGACTGTTATATATTTTAAGTCACTTAAATAATAGGAAAATATTACAAGAATATTTTAAATATGTTCTATCAAAAAAAAAAATGTGTGAATCGAGGGAGGTCTCAGTGAATAATTTGTACACGTTCTTCAGAAAAACACGTGAATATTTGGGGTTTCTGTGAACAAGTACATATGTTCTAAAGAAAAATCTGCAAATGTGTGAAGCCACGAATGCTGAAATGTGTATAGGTGGGGGCTCACTGTATACATTTTTTTTTTTTATTTTTTATTTTTTTAATTTTTTTTTTAATTCCATTTCTATTCAGGATTTGGTTATGGCCCCCCACACCTTCATTTCCTTTATTATCTGTGAATTGTTATGACTCTTTGGGAAAGATAGTGGAGTGGTTTCTCATTGCCTCCTCCACAGTTTTGAATTAAAAGTTTTTGTTTTCTCTTAAACTGGTTGCCACCCAAGGCTAGAGAGCTAAGTCTTTGTTAATTAACCCATAGCTGGTGGAAAGTGAGAAGAGTTGAATTCATGCCTTTCCCAAAGGCATTAGTGCAAAAGTGAATGCAACTGACTGGACCAGAACTTTAACTCTACTTACTAATTACACTTTTGTCACTGATAACTGTTACGCTACCTGCACATCCCTATGCATCTGCAGAGGTATATCAATTAGTCTGTAGCTTAAAGGATTAAGCACTTATGAATGACAAATACTTATTTTTCAACAACTTGACATGTGCACTTACAACATCACATCAGAGATCAGAGTTCAATTCCAGTTGAGTTTGTTATATTTACTTGCAAAAAATACCATTAGGAAAAGTATGAATTCATCTCTTCTCTCCTCATCTATGGGTTAAATCGTAGGACTGGGATCAGTAAAATCATTACCTCAAAAAAAATTCTTACAATGTAAAAAATATTTTCTGGCTTTAAATAACCATCAAAAGGTTGATAACCCATTAAAAACAATCATTACAGCATTTTTTATTCAGTCAACACATATGGTGAATATTATTCTGTGAAAATGCCAGTTCAAAATTCGGCTTAGAACTGTCAGTCTGTAAACATATTGATCCACCTTTCTGGAGATTCATCAAATTCTGGCAGCAGAGGGAAAAAAAAAAAAAAAAGCAATTGTATTTTTGAACCAACTGTATATGAATGTTTCAGATTTTATTAATTTTCACTGATTTTTAACATTTCTGAGGGTAAAGAAGAAAAAAAAACACTGACTTTCATATTTCTTTACCTGAAGACTTATGGCTATTTCCTGTTGAAACATTGGTTTTTGTATGATCAGTGAAGTTGTGCAACCTTGAGCCAGGTCATTACCTAGAGGGATGACTACATGCGGATAACAGATGCTGCAAGCTTGGATGTGTGGGTGGTGTAATGGATAACAGCTTGAAATTAGAAATTAAAGAGCAGTTTCAATTCTATTCAGGTTCATTATATTCAAATATCCTTGAGAAAAGTATGAATCTACTTCATCCCCACAAGCTATGGGTTAATTAAGTAGGACTTGTATCAGCAAAATCATTCTCCCAAAAAATTTACAATCTAAAAATATTTTCTAGCTTTAAATAAGCTGCAAAAGGTTAAGCCGTAAAAAAACAATATTGACCTAAAATTGAGTAATTTTTGGTACTTAATGTACAGCGTGGTCCGAAAGTCTTGTCATGCCTACCAAAAAGTAATGAGAATAGAACAAGTAATACAAAGCACATATACTGGATTCAGTTTGTTCAATTTCATTCATGCTGTCACACATCGAGAAGGTCTGCATGAACACCATCATTTTTGTATTAGCCATCTGAAATAGAAAATTATATTATTTAGGGGTGTCAAGACTTTTGGTCCAGCCTATACATAGCATGAAATGGATTGCAACTGGGAAGTTAAACAAATATCGCTGATAGAACAGTGTTTTTATGTATGTATGATGTAAATGCATTGCTAATGTTTTACTGCTGAAATGCATTGTAAATAGATTTCCTATAGAAATGCATTATGAACAAAGAAAAGTGTGAGTGGTTGGGAATTCATATACATATTACTGATAGAAAGGGGCCAATGTAGGTAGGTATATCAATAATGAAAAGAAGCATTCATTTTGACAACAAATATCTATTTCTCAGCATGATTTCCTTCCTTGTTAATGCACTTAACCCAACATTTCTTCAAAGATCAATGACATTATACATTAAAATTTTCAGATCAAAATTCAGTTAACTGTGACTATGTACAGACTTGTTGATCTGCCCTTGTATACAGGGTTTCCATAAAGTTTGTGTGCACTTTAAAAAAAATTATAACTTTTTTTGTATTTGTGATAGAAATTATCTGTAAAAAATGTTATAAAGTTTAATGTACCTAGTTTTAAGTATAGCTAAAATAACTAATGTGATTTCAGGCATTACTGTAAATCAGTTGGCAAATGTTTTCCATGAACTGCAAAATCGTATTACCCTTTGTATTGCTAATGATGGAGGACATGTGGAAACTTAAATAAAATTTCAATAAAACCTTAAAAAATATAGATTTACTTCTTTCTAATCCTTTTTACAAATTATTTCTATCGCAAATACAAATAACGTTATCAATTTTTTTAAAGTGCACACAAACTTTATGGACACCCTGTATATAATGTAAATGCATTGCTGAAGGTTTTACTATAGAAATGACACTGTAGATCTGCATTGAAAATTTTGTAAATGTTGTCATACAGCCATTACTCGCACAATAAAGTTATTACTTCTTGTAAATAATGATTTTGAAAATTATTTTACAAACATGAATGTATTGACAAGTCTTTTGAATTCCTCATTTGTAGAAAACCAAAGAAGCTGCTGAAGATGTAGCCAAGGCGGTTGCATCTTATGCATCATCTGGAAAAATTCCTGCTAGTGTCATGGAAGCAACGTGAGTATTTGTGGCTCAATAAAAATTATATAACTTCAGAGTAGAACATCACTTACATATGACACTGAGGTCAACACCAAGTGGTGAAAGTCTGTTTCATGCTTCATGTTTACATTCAAGTATGGAATAAACATGAAACACTTGGTGTTGACCTCAGTGTCCACATTTATATTTACATGTGCTCTATCTCTGATATTGAGAACTTTTACAGATTTGTGAGATTTGTTGATCTTTTTTTGTGTGTGTGTAATATGATACCTTCCCAAATTTTCATTAAGTATTTAAAAGCATCCAGATAATTAATTGTACAATTTTTTTTTCAGAATTTAATTAATAATAAATGTGTTAACTTTGATAATCTTTTCCTTTTATGCTGACTTTTTGAAGAATTATTTTCTTACGTTTTCCAAATTCTCATTTTTCAGTATCTTCCGGCGACCGTATTTTGTTGGCTATTTCTTACCAGCTTTATTGCAACCTCGAGCGGTAGGTGAATAGAAGAAGAAACTTTTGGTTGTTTTTTTTTTTTTTTTTTTTTTTTTTTTAAGAACCATGGCCATAAATAGATCTAATATTGAAGCCTAAATCTCAGGAGATGTAAAGGTTTTATTATAGGCTTTTACATTTGGATTAGGATATCCATATTGGCTATTATACTCACAAAGTTTAGGCCATTTTACTCTATGGCTTTCTTCAGGCACCTTTTAATCTGAATGTAAAGACATATAATTCCTTATATAAACATTCTGACGTAATTTAAAAATTTGAAATTAAGTATTATATTAATGATTTTATTTTGTACTTTTTGCTAACATCCCTGTCGTTATATCAGTGTTTTAGCCTATATGTTCTTTGGTTTTCCCTTGTATGTTATAATAAAAATAATACAAAAATTCCATATAGGAATTTTAAAAAGAAAATTAATGACTTTATAAAAAGCATATGTTAAGTAATATAGGACATATTCACAGACAGGAAAGCAAAACTATTAAAAGAGCGAAGATAAGATACTGTACTAACAAGAGTTTGTATTGGACATATAAGGCTAACCTGAAAATGTACTTCAATGCACCCATTGCAATCATAAATTGATGGTTAAACACATTCTCATTGAATGTAAAAGCTATAAGTTTAAACGTAGTAAATGCCACAAATATAAAAACAATGTCTAAAGATGTTGCCCCTGGCTAGATAATAGGGTTTATAAAAGAAATAATAATTTTTAAATTCCTTTAAAAATTGTTTATGTATGGGTAAATAGGAAGGTCTGGTTTAAATGGTTCAAATTGACAAATTAAACAATCTATTTAAAACAAATTGTAGCTATCTACTGGGGAAGAAAAGAAAGTATGTCTGTATGAAATATATGTCTTCATCTATAGATGATGTTGACGTAAAAGTACCCATCAGGGTTGGCACACTGTTGAACAAAATCTAACCAAACCTCTGTATATTAGAATCATCAGTGGGTTGAATGGAGCCTTTGATTTTGTGCTAATTGTGTTTATTTTGATGTGTGCAATACCCATTTTTGGACATGTAACTCCTCTTTACAATTAAGGCACCTTGGAGTGGATTAATGCTTAGTGAAGTGAGTCTAGTTGATCATTACTACTGAGTAGTGAATTTAATCCTCACTAGGTGCCTTCTACAAAAATTCAATGGCAAACATGGATAAACATGCTTGCAATAAGACATAGTGTGAAAAGGATGTTTTCTTCCCATGACACTGCTTTTTTTTTTTTTTTTAATGTGGCAAGGGAGACCTAACCCCTGAAATAATAATGATAATAAAGGAGGACATGCTGTAAAACAGAAAACATCAAGTGAAAGGGAGGCATTTTCAAATAACCAAGATGTTAATATGCTGTAAAGACTTTGAAATGTAAATGTTACAGAAACTTAATTTAGAACACAAAATACAATCTTTTTGTAAGTGTACAAAGGATATCAGATTACTAATAGAAAATTACTGGAACAATAATAATTTGGAACTTTTAAACAAAGAAGTGAATTTTGACACTAAGAATCAGTTAAAATTAAGGATGTTTTGATCTAGAATTTATTTTTAAAACAAGAATCTCTGTAGTTTATAAAGAGTGACAGGATAATTAATAGTGAGGTGATAAACAATAGTGTTCTGTTGTGAACTTTGGAAATCGATTGATGAAAAAGTAATTTGTTTATTCTTGGAGGAGTGAAGTTGTACTTTGGTAGTATGTCATTACGTTTGCACTAGAAAAACACACGTCACCAGTCTGGGATGTGAGCCGGTTCTCTTAATAAAGAGGTGAGTGGAGAGAGTTTTTGGGTTTGTCTGTCTTTGAATGTAGTTGAACTGACTGGAGAGATTGAAAAGGAAGCGTCCGCTGTGTGTTGCTGAAGATGAGGGCGAAGAAGCGAAATACCGCTGTTAACATCTAAGTACCACTATTCCTAATACTACTATTACTGAAAACGGGAACATTGATGGTTGTAGTAGTTGCGCTAAGAACAGTACAAAAAGGGTTAAAACAAAGGCCACCTCTCTCCTTTACTGAAATTATTTGAAGTATTTGTGTTTGGTTATTGTTCACATACAAGAAACATTCAGCCTTGTGCAATGAAAATTATATTTTGTGTTTGCTTTTATATATAAACTTTTGTCCTTTTAAAATTGAATTGACTTGGTTATATTTATTTTTCTGTTAACCCAGTTCTCACCTGATGAACTTGCAGGTGGACCAATGGAGGGCTTCCGGATTTCTACAATCCGATGACCACTCTCCAGTATCAAAACAATCACAATGTGGCTGGGGGGTGGCTTCGAATTGACATTGGGAAACTAGAGACTTGTGTCTAACCTGTAATACTGGACCATACCGGACCAACGGCCACTCTTGCGGAGTGCATGGGTCCAGTGGAGTGAGGATACAGTGTTACATTAAAAATGATTAGATTTCTAATAAAACTTAAGCATATGAAAGTGAATTCATACGTTTTCTTTGTTCTTGAGAATTAGCAACAAAAGTAATTAACACTGAAATGGAATTTTCCTGTTCAATACCCTGCTTAGTTTTTGGAAGGGTTAAATTTCAGAGATAGAATTTTTACTCAATTTTTATTACTATTTTCAGCCATTATTCAGAAAAACTTTTTTTTTTCTTCTGTAGGAAATTCTGTTTTGAAAGGGTTTTTTTTTTGTTTGTTTTTTTTTATGTTAAAAATCTGAGTGTCTGAATTCCAAACAAAAAATGTGTATGCCTGTGAAATGAATCATTTGCATTTACAAATATGTATGTAATGTAACATATGTTATGTACCATATGTTATGTACCATATGTTATGTATGTAATGTATGCATGCATGCAAAAAAAATGAGTAAAAATCTTTAGTCGAGTTAGTCTTTGGGTAGTTGTAAGAAAAAAAAAAAAACTGGTTTAGAAAAGATTTTTGATCACCCGCAAAGATTCACTGATTGATCTGCTGTGGTTGGAGATTCGTTTGAAGTTGCTGGCATGTTTCTTTCAGCACGTGCTTGGGGGAAGGAAAAAAAAAAAAGCAGGCTATGTAGCTACATCTTCTCTTGTGTTTGAGTGGCTTGTAGACAGTTGCATCTCTGCTGTTTTTATAAGAAATTTTTTTTCAAAAGTAGGTTTGAGAAAAATATTGTTTTAGTTTTTTTAGATTGGTCAAATATTTGATGATGTTAATTTTTAAACACTAGGAACTTTGATTTAAATGGTGTGTTTTGTATTGTGGAATCTTTTTGTCATGTTTGTAAATATTGTTTCTTATTGGGTAGAAAATAAAGTTTAGGTGTGTTTTAATATATGTATGTGGATATATGATTGTGTTGGGAATAGGGTTTATTTCCTATACTTCTGGATTGCCATTTATGTCCCATCTCTGTTTGTGTGGCGTTTGTATTTTAAGAACAATATCCCATTTTAAGATTTGGTAAACTTGTATCAAAACTATATTTAATGTTTAAAAATAAAATGGCTGACATTTTAAAACATGAATATGCTTTATGTAAGATTTTGTAATGATTATTTAACATTTTTGAGAAAATTTATTGCTAACAAGAACTGGCATACAAAATATGAACACCATATGAAAACGAAACTCGGCATAAATTATTTACAATTGTCATACATTTTATATTCTTCTGTATGCATATATACATAATAATGTGTTTTTCAATTTCTTCATAGCTTCCACAAAAGCCTGATGTAAAAATGAAATTTATCAAAACTTTAAAAGAGTATGTTATCTATTTTTCTAATTTTTTTGTGTTCCAATAGTGATTCCAGTTTAATCTTTTCATCATTGTTGTCATTGTTTTAAACAAGAAAAATACATTGTTTAATTAGTATGACTGCAGAATTTGATTTTAAAAAAAATATGGTATTTGTCTTAACATTTTACTATATTATAACAAAAAAAAATGGCTATGTGCAGTTATTTATTTTGATTTAGTTTTTGGTTTATTTAAAAAAAAATTTCATTGAGAAAGGAGGTAACTCAATCTTTACGGAGAGCACTCTTGAACTCTTAAGTTAAACTAATTTTGGAATTTTTTAACCAATAACTCTTTATGTAGAATCTTTATAATTTTTTTTTCTTTTGCTTATTTTTAAATTAAAAAAACAACTTTAAAATCTATCTCTATTTTATTATATAATTTTAGTGCTGGAAAAATCCCATTAAACATTTATAACAATTACATCAAAGCCTGTAAAGAGCAAATTGGATCTTTTAAGATTGGTAAGCATTTAACATTATTTCTTGTATACTATTTGTTAATATCTACATGATTATATGTATATTCATGTTTCCAATAAATTTCGATATTTCTTAACAAAATCTGTGTACCACTAGTCCCTTGCCTTAACTATCAAAAGTATTTTTTCATTTTATGAAAATTATTACACAAGATTTGAATCCTAATTTTTTTTTTTTTTTTTGTTCAGGTAATGGATTAATTGGTTTTATTTTTCAAATTTGAGAAGATTGGATAATAAACAAAGTCAGAATCAAATTCTTTTTTTTTTTTTTTTTCCTAATTTTAATTATATTTAAAAAATTCCAGTTAGAAAATTTATTGGATTTTTTATTTACATTTTAAAGATACTGTGGTATTGTAAATGATGATACTGTGGTATTGTAAATGATGATTGTTCTTGAAAAGAATTTTAGCTGATTTTCTCCATTATTTACATTCGGACTAATGTTCTCATGTTGTTATTATTACAATATTTCAGCCATTGTGCCCTCCAGCATTCTTCAGCTGTCTGTTGATCCAGATAACCTTTTAAGGAATTTTAAACTGAACCCTTTTATTTAATTTATGAGAGTAGAAGTGTTGTTCTTTTTGTTTTTTCTGTACTAAAGTGGGATGAGAACAATCTTATAGATTTAATAAAAGGTTCAGTTTCAAATTTGCTGAAGGTCAAAATGTTGTGATAATAACAAAAAAATGACATTAGTCCAAATGTAAATAAAAATGTAAGAATTGCAAATGAAAAATCAAAAATCTTTTTATATTTGTTTAATTGGACAGCTTATTACAAAACAATTTGGTAACCACATAGTGTAAGATGAAGTGTATGAGTTGGAATGGCTCTGTTTCATTCTCTCAAATACTAAGTAAAATACAAACCATTGAGAATTAAAACTTTCCAGATTTAGAATTTAAAATGCACCATGATTAAATTTTAATTTAATAAGAATTACAACTTAATTGAAACTAGAAATATTAACTATTGTTATTGAGCACTTAAAAAAATTCTGCAGGCCTTAAAATGCATAAGAGTTGATATGCTGATCAACCAATCAAATAAACATAAAATACATTAAATTTTCATATTTCAATAGATGTTATTGATTTGTATCATTATTATTGATTTTTTTATTCAGATTTGTTTTGGTGTAGGGTTTGTTATTGCAATGTTTTATGAAACAGTGTCTAAATAAATTTCATTGCATTTTAGTCTACATTATAGCAGTTAGGGTTACCCTGAAAGTAATGCATCCAATTTCATGATATTGTTCCAAAAGTTAATCCTTCTCACCAATAACCCATACATGTTTTTCTAAATAGATGCCTTGTTACAGATAACAGCTGAATAGCAGTCTGACAAAATATTGTCTGACATGAATATGTATGAAGTAGAAGTGTATCATTGAATTCTTTCATGTAGAAAAAGTTGCAACTGTTTATATTAATTAATGATTGTTAACCATATATGGAGGCAAAACATTGGATGTGAGCACAGTTAGGTGTTAGGCAATTTGTTTCAGCAGTGGTGACAGTGATAGGTATTTACTTGACCTCCCACAGAGTCAGGTTGTGACACAAGGTCGTTTTTTAATGTGGGAAGGGAGGGGGAGTGTTTCCACCCGGGCTGCTGGACTTTGCTGGTCTTAGCTGGTCCAAGCTGGTCATAGATAGTCATAGCTAGTCATGGCTGGTCTTGGCTGGTCATAGCTTGTCAAAGCTAGTCATAGCTAGACGTAGCCGCGATACTACCAACGCAGGAATGAATCCCTGTGCCAGGCATGTATCAGTGATCGGATCTCAGCCAAAAGGCGATCATTAAGCCAGCGATCTGAGAACAGATACTACACTTTGATCTTAGCCGAAAGGCCGTGGATTTACTTGACCTCCCACAGGGCCAGGTTGTGACACAAGGTCGGTTTAATGTAAGGTTTGACCCGAGTGTTTCCACTCGAGTCGCTGGTCTTAGCTTGTCATACCTTGTCAAAGCTGGTCATAGCTAGACGTAGCCGCGATACTACCAGTGCAGGGACGAATCCCTGTGCCAGGCATGTATCAGTGATCGAATCTCGGCCAAAAGGCGATCATTAAGTGAGCGATCTGAGAACAGATACTACACGGGATTTACTTGACCTCTCACAGGGCCAGGTTGTGACACAAGGTCGGAGTTTAACGTGGGAAGGGAGGGGGAATGGACCCGAGTTTTCACCCGGGTCACAGTGCTTTGGCTTTAGCTAGTCATAGCTGGTCTTGGCTGGTCTTGGCTGGTCATAGCTTGTCAGAGCTGGTCATAGCTGGTCATAGCTAGTCAGACGTAGCCACGATACTACCAGCGCAGGGACGAATCCCTGTCGCCGGCCTGTATCGGAGAACGAATCCCGGCCCCATAGGCGATCATTCAGTGAGTAATCTGCGAACAGATACTACACGGGATTTACTTGACCTCCCACAGGGCCAGGTTGTGACACAAGGTCGGAGTTTAACGTGGGAAGGGAGGGGGAATGGACCCGAGTTTTCACCGGGGTCGCAGTGCTTTGGCTTTAGCTAGTCATAGCTGGTCATAGCTTGTCCAAGCTGGTCAGAGCTGGTCATAGCTGGTCATAGCTAGTCAGACGTAGCCACGATACCACCAGCGCAGAGACGAATCCCTGCCGCCGGCCTGTATCGGAGAAGGAATCCCGGCCCCATTGGCGATCATTCAGTGAGCAATCTGCGAACAGATACTACACTTTGATCTTAGCCTAAAGGCCGTGGATTTACTTGACCTCTCACACGGTCAGGTTGTGACACAAGGTCGAGGTTTAACGTGGGACAGGAGGGGGAGTGGACCCGAGCTTTCACCCGGGCCGCAGTGCTTTAGCTGGTCTTAGCTTGTCCAAGCTGGTCAGAGCTGGTCTTAGCTAGTCATAGCTGGTCATGGCTGGTCTTAGCTTGTCATAGCTAGTCAGACGTAGCCCCGATACTACCAGCGCAGGGACGATTCCCTGCGACTGGCCTGTATCAGTGATCGCTCCCGGCCTAAAGGCGATCATTCCGCGAGTAATCTGCGAACAGATACTACACTTTGATCTTAGCCAAAAGGCCGTGGATTTACTTGACCTCCCACACGGTCAGGTTGTGACACAAGGTCGGGGTTTAACGTGGGACGGGAGGGGGAGTGGACCCGAGCTTTCACCCGGGCCGCAGTGCTTTAGCTGGTCTTAGCTTGTCCAAGCTGGTCAGAGCTGGTCTTAGCTAGTCATGGCTGGTCTTAGCTTGTCATAGCTAGTCAGACGTAGCCCCGATACTACCAGCGCAGGGACGAATCCCTGCGACCGGCCTGTATCAGTGATCGCTCCCGGCCTAAAGGCGATCATTCAGCGAGTAATCTGCGAACAGATACTACACTTTGATCTTAGCCAAAAGGCCGAGAAGCGATCAATGGTGACAGTGATATGTGGCGACACATTCTGGGTAGCTGTCAACACAAAAAAATGACTGTGTACATTGCTGATGAAAATGTTTAGCCAATTATGGTTACTATGAAAAAAGTGTTTTGTAGCAGAAAACTTGCTCTATCAAACAGTACCAACTGTATCTTGTAATTTCCATAGAAACAAATTGGAAGTATTATTTTTTGTGTGTCCTCTGTAGTGTTACTAATATGAATATTAACCCATTACAAGATTGGCATCCTGGATTTTTTAGATTTTTTTTTTTTCAATCATAACACCCCAAGCAAGGCTATAAAGCTAGTGATTGACATTGCATTTAAATTTTGAAGATCAAAGTTGACTGGGAAGTGATAAGCCGGAAGGTAATTTCACAAGCGAGAAATGCAATAAAAGGAACTGTTTGCATAGATCACATGTTCACATCAAGCCATTTTTTGATACATAACTGATGAGGCAGATTTTTTTTTTTTTTTTTCATGCAGTATGTTGCTATCTCTTTCTGTGGTAGACCAGTTGCTATCCAAGGCTATAGAACCCGGTCTGTCCTGCTACTTACCCATAGCTGGTGGGAGAAGAAGAGGATTCATACCTTTCCCAAGAGTATTAGCATGTAAGTGAATGTAATGGATTCGATTGGAATTCTAATTCAACTCTCTGATCCGTCAATCCAAGATGCTATCCATTACTCCACTGTGCCTACGTACTGTGTTTAAATTCGTAAAGTTTAGGTACCATAGAGGAAAGTTCATTAGAACAATTGTCATGAAAGTATTTATAGAAAAAGTGACAGGAAAGCTACATTATATTGGTGGGAAAGTGACTGAAGGCAAGATGCCATGTCAGGACCAATAACATTGCAGATTCTTCTTTGGATTTTATCAAGAACCTCTAAATATATATCAGAAGCTCCAGGCCAGATGTGGCAGAAATATTCAAAACATGGATAAATGGTAGACTTGTAAGATAGATTCTGGCAAGAAAAAAAAAAAAGTAAGTGGATGCATGTGACTAGTGTCACCAATTACTAGGATAAAGCTTTCTGGGAACATAGTTGTCCAGGATACAAATGTCTTGTTGAATATTAATATTTGTTCTTGAAATATTTTTGCATTTATGCAAGCAGATGTGCAGTTTTACCCATTCTGTTTATTATTTATACATTTCTTTTTTTTCTCTTTCTCAATAAGATTCTGTTCCAATGGATGAAGGTGAATCTAAGACTCCAAATACGAATGTCTCCTTGATTGAAAAGCTACAACTGCTTTTGGATCAATTTGTTGAGGCTGTGAATAATCCTTGCTCAACACCACCTGGTGTTTATGGCAATAAAAGTAAGAATCCTTCTCTTTCGGTAACTTTTTAAGACTTATTCTTTCAATAGAAAATTTTAATGTTCTTTGAAACAAATTTTCAAAGAAAACATACATTCAGAGTTTTCCTTCTCCTAGTCCGGCTGCCACCCAAGCCTACAGAACCCAGTCTGTCCTACTAGTTGCCCACAACTGGGAGTAGAAGAGTTACATTCATACCTTTCCCAAGGGTATTAGCATGTAAGTGAATGTAATGGATTCGACTGGAATTTGAACTCGGCTCTCCAATTCCTCAATACTAGTCGCTATCCATGATTCCTTCATGTCTTAGGAAGATTTTTTTGGTGACAGGAACAAAATGCCACATCACCCAGATCTGTTAGCTTCCTCATACACCTCTGAATGTAATAGATTCGACTGAAATTCGAACTCGGCTCTCCAATTCCTCAATACGTTCAGCAATTCATTACTGTACCGTGCCTCTTTAAATAACCTTGTAATTCGAGGCAGAAATGTTTAGACGTTCACAGTTCCTGTTATATTTATTTGTCGGTTCGTTTAGATGAACTGTGAACTCACTAACATAATTTGGTAGAAGATTTAAACACAGAACACTCCCAAGAAATGTATTCAACGCAGAAATGGATTAGTGGTTTATAAGAATGAAAAAAAATTATATACGATTCAAACAAACAATTTAGATGCAATGCGAGTTAGCGTAATATAAAGTCTGTTAAAATAAAAATAAAAGGTTTTTGTTGCGGACTGTTGGGTTTACATGTTGTTAAATCAGAATCACGTGCGTTTATTCCTGCTGGAAGATCCACTACAATAATATGACGGACTCAGACATTGAATCCACCATAAAGAAGTGTAAAGAAAACAAACAAAACACACACACATATATATATATATATATATATATATATATATATATATATAGTCATCCACAGACAGACTGTTTCGCTGTATCACAGCTCATCAGTGGGGCTAGACGTCCGGTTGCCTCTGGCTAGAATCAAAAACCGGCTGAATTCGGGTCAGTCGGAAATTTTACCCTGAAGCTGTTGGCGCACGGCAGAGAAGGTGAATTTAAGCGTATTTATATTTAGATAAACAGTGACTGAGAGAACTCGATTCGATTTACTGAAGAGTATATATATATATATATATATATATATATATATGGCTGTGTGTGTAACGAATGCACGGCTGCAATTTTCAACGGATTTGCACCAAAAGTTACATGTACATGCTCCAAGTTAGCGGAAAGGCCAAGACCAACTTTGCATTTCCCAACTCCCATTGATAGTAGAAATAATCGATTTTTTTTCCTGCTTCTACGGCAGTTTTCATGTAGTTTGCGACCATTTTCTACTGGCCAGAGTGAGAGCCAACAGCTGACTGACACAAATGTTAACTAGCATGCTAGCATGCAAAAAAAATCCATAGCTGCATTTGTCACAAGTGGGAAAAATTTAAATCTGCATGGCACTTTACTCCAATTGGCTCATTTGCTTGCTTAAACTCAATGTTGATTCTGATTCCGCAGAACTGGGTTGGGTGTGAAAAAGTATTTAACATTCTTTTTTCATTTGGTTTTTCCAGTTATGAGTCCTTTTTTTAAAGCTGATCGTTTTGTGTTCATTTTGTTTTTGTAACAGATTTAATGTTTAGTATAGAACTTAGAAAAAATTTGCAGTGTGAGATAGGCAAGAAGTAAGGCATGTAGCAACATCAGCACGGCAAAGGGCACTCCTTTAAAGGCAAGGAAGGGCAAAAATATTTTAAGTCAAGTGATAGCGATTGCTGTCCGAGTCGTACGATTTTTGAATCAAGCACGAGCAACGCCGGGCCATGCTGCTAGTATATCATAATTAATTATTCAGTATAATTTCCCTTTGAAGTAAATAAAGGTTTTATTTGATGGCACAATGATTTAGTAATAATGTGCTTGTGCCATCTTGTCCATATACAATTTGTGAAGCTTCAGTAGTTAATTTTATTGTTCTTTCCACACGTTGTGAATATACAGGTAAATTCAGCAACATGAATTTTGTTACATTCATTAGAATCTCTTGCAGTTCATTATTTGAAAAACTTTCTCCTTAGTGCAGGTTCACAACTTCCATTTTATAGGAGGTTAATCAAATTTGACTAGTGTGTTGTTTCAGATTTGAATGTAATCTTTTTTTTTTTAATCTCTTCTCTAGTGGCTCGCTACTTCTGAAATAAAAAAATATTTTTGTGCTGTAAATCTTTTAATGCAACCTTCTGTATTATGGTTGACTGTTGCTTTATATTTTTGGATCATGTTGAAGATATACAGTTGTTGGTTATGGAATTTATTATCCCTTTTAATTTCAAACCAACTGACTGTAAATATTTCAATTATAAGTTTTATAGGGTTGTATAATTTATAGAGTTCTAGTTGATAAGCACATCTGGTTCATAAACACATTAACCTGATGGCTAAATTAGCCATCTTGCTTGATTTAGAGACACAATATTCCAGGCAGCAAATCTAGGGTTCATTTTCCTCTTGAGAAATTTCTGCTGCATATTCTAAGAGCAGTCTTTGGTCTCTGCTTAAATCTTCCATTGCCTCTGCAAGTAAGATATAAGTTATCCAGAGGACCACTGTTAGTGTTAAATTCTACCTGGGGAAAATAGTGGTAATCATTTCCACAAGATTTCCCTAGGGGACCAATAAAAATAGTAGGTCATCTTGTAGTTCTATCAGTGAACTTAAAAAACAACTCAAAATGGAAATTCATTTTGATGAAGTAAACAGTCAATGGTGTGCAACTTTCTTTTAAGTTTTTTTCTCTAGAGCTGTAAGAAGTCGTGCCTCACAACTAGTGTTGGTACTGTTATTGTCCATAAGAACTGCCTTAATGGAATTTACACTGTTGAATTCTTCTAAAACATCAGCAACATCTTCAGCGAGATGTGGGGAAATAAAAAGAAAACAGCAACCAGCGAGTAAATTCAAGCTCTCCCAACTAGTATTCCAACCTTGAGTCGTTCCTTCTTGAGTTCTGTCTCAAAATCGCACTAACAGACTTTTCCAGCCGCCAACCATGAACGTCACTCCAAGAACCCCGCACTGGGAAAAATTAGTTGCTTTTATATTTTTTTTATTTTTTATAAGTTGCTTTTATATTTGTCCATATACCCATAATCCCTTGCGTCTTCATGCGATCACATAATTCATTGCGTCCCTGTCGCATAATGCATTGCATCTTTATTGCATAAAAATGCAATGAAAGTTCCCCCCTTATTCTTTTACGTTATCTGGCCGAGGACGGATTATGGCAGAGCGGTAAGTGCTTTTTTTTTCTCCTTCATTTCAACTGCAGTAGCTTTACATGCTAAGCAAATACGGGCTCTTTTTTGGCGGGGACAAGGCAAGTCGCAACCAGTTGTGCTCATTCCAGGTTCTGCCTCATCACGTCTGCCACACGAGAACAACATCATTTGCACCAATATTAGGGATAACTCTGTGGTTCAGATATCTACTTTCTTTGTCCATCTCTGGTAAAAGTCAAGTGGTGCTCTGGTCATCTTAAATTGTTTTCACCGTTTTCCTCTGTAATCTCTTTGTATTGCAAAGTGTCCTTATCAACTCTGCAATTAACACCAATGCAGATGATATTTTCATGGTTCTGGACATGCTTCTGATGGGTAGCTACTTTTACGCTAGCTTTTTCCCTGTCTATTTTTAGCTCATTGATGATAATGTCCTTTAAGTTAAGGTTTGGATGAAGAAAGCCCATATCTTGACAAAATTTTCATTGTTGGTAAAATTTTTTTCCAAAAATCTATTTCTGGTAATATTCCTTCCTTCAAAGAATCTATTTCTGGTAATATTTTTTCCTTCAAAAAATCTATTTCTGGTAATAATTTTCCTTCACGGGTAATATTTGTTTTTCAAAAATGTATAGCTGATAATATATTTTTCTTTTTAAATGTATTGCTGGTAATATTTTTTCTTCAAAGATTTATTGCTGGTAATAATTTATTACAAAGTATTTTTGGTATTAAAACCTATTTTTACACTTTCATAGTGTTTGACTCTAGTTTGGGGGTTAATTATTTGTCCATAGCTGGGACCCTAACAGGTGCTACCACCCCAGGTCCGGGTGGACCTGTGAACACCAGCAATTAAGAGGTGGTTCCATGCTCCTCAAAACCTCCTCTTCAGAGGCCTTGCTATTGGACGTAGTTTATTGTCTTACCCAGGACACTGATGTAATTTATCGTCATACCCAGGACGGTCTGCTACACTTGTACTTTTTTTGATATTTTTGACAGCATCATTGTCAATAGTTCCAAATTGGAAACTTCATTTTGCTCCTGTTTTTCTCTCTGAGCTTTTAAATATTACTTTTCTTCAGTGGGAACCTGAAATTTCAAAATGTGTACATGTTTAAAAACAGATCTAGCATAAATATGAAAGAAAATATCAAAATATTATTTACCAGAGAAGGGAAGATTATCAGAAGCAAATTTATATTTTCCAATTAATTTAAATTTTGAAAATCAGGACATGAACTAGTTACAGCATAAATACAAGCTTTGAGGTATTACGTTAAATCTGATTTGATAGTAAATGGAAGAACATTACCTTCTCTGGAATTAAGTTATATCGACAGCCACACTATAAAAATATGTAAATTAAACAAGTCACTATATATAACAATATTTAAGGAACATCATTTGTAATCTCATATAGAAGCCAACACCAAGAAAAATATTTTCAAATATCATATATAAGAAAACCATTATTATTAGATTATTATCATATTATTATAGTAATAAAATTATTATTATAATAAAAATATTAACAGTAAAATATTAATTAAAATATTTTAATTTAAAAATGATTTTAATTAATTTTTTTAATTAAAATATGTAAATTCTAATTTGTATTAAAATTTTTATTTTAATTAAAATATTAATAAAAATATGACTTCTGACTGTTTCACAGATACACCACTCTGTAAAACATGTTTAATGTAGTTTGAATGTAGAAATCCGACGTAATAATTAATTTGTTCAATGAAACAACACCAATGTCCAGTAGCAGCTATTCAGGAATTCTTAAGGTCTTCCATATCAGAGGTTGGCAGTGGATATTCGGAGAGAGTAGGAAAGTGTAGTTCTGCAGGTCTTTTCATCTGTCTGGTTAGCAGTGGATATTCCGACAAGAAAAAAACAAAATGGCCGCCTTTATACACATCGGATCAAATATTTCAAGTCTTCTGATTGGTTAACCTTCTATGGGTGGACTATAAAATGAGTCAGCTCATTTTGGTTGGCTCACTAGTTATATTACGTACACAAAATAACTTAACACACTCATCATGGTAAATTAAAGTCTATTAAATTCATTAACAGATATCCTATTTATATATGCTGCACAAAATTGCTAACCACTGACTGTTTTTTATGTAATATCTATTAATGAATTCAATAGATTTATCTTATTCTAATAAGATCTGTGAAACTTAGATAAGTTTTTCAAACATTTTTGTATCTAAGTATTGTTATTCTAATTTTTGTCTGAATTTTTGGGATGAGGAATTATCCTTATTTCCACAATTTATATTTGGACTATTGTCTCCATTTTATTATCTTCAGGTGTATATCGATATGAGAAAATTACAGGGAATTCTGAACTGAAGACTTTATTTAATCAATGGGGGTAGACTATTCTCGTTCCAATGCCCATGTGTAGGCATGAGGACAATAGTCCAAATATAAACAGTGTAAGGACTTCTTCAGGTGTATATTGTTATATCCTCAGGCCTTCCTTAGGTGTATATCGATCTGGGTAACCTACATGGAATTCTGAACTGAAGACTTTATTTAATCAATGGGGGTAGACTATTCTCGTTCCAATGCCCATGTCTACATAGGGCAATAGTCGAAATATAAATAGTGGAAAGACTTTTTCAGGTGTATATTTTATGGCCCCAAGTCTTCCCCAGGTGTATATCGATCTGGGTAAACCTACAGGGAATTCTGAACTGAACCCCTTATTTATACACATCCAGTCTTCTGTAGTTTCTAGGTATCTCTGAAGACTGATTGTTGTGTTTTTTTTTTTTTAAGAAGTACTAGTTAAACTAATCCTCCACTTTCTTTGGATCTGAGCACATGCAGACAATGAGCATCAGCCTTAGAATGATGCATGCGGTGGCAGGTGAGAAGCTTTCCCGATTTGATATCCATTCTCTTGTTGTCAGCTATGGTTCAATTAAGGATACTGAAACTGTATTGCACCACCTTTACAGCCAAAGTGTTTATGGCTGATATTCTGTTTTGTGATTTCAACTCTATTTTTAAAACCAGACTCTCACTTACTTTCTCCTTCATTTGTGTATGTTGTATTCCATCTCTTTCACCTACTCTTAGGTATTTATAGGCTTCTAGAATCTGTGTCCATTAATATGATGTCAGGCACAATAATGTGACATCAATGTAGCTGGCAAGACATTTTATTACTAACAACTTGAATTTCAACACACATTTTAGCGTGCACATTCTGAAAAAATATTCAGAATCTACCCACCTGTCGACCTTTTGCATGAGGATGGTTACATAAGCAAATTATTAACTTCCTGGCCTGGAGAAATGAATAGAATGACAGAGTTCCATAAGATTTATACTAAGCTTTTTGATTAATTCCTCTTAGTAACTAATCCAGGTTTTCAGATAAGAAAGCCAGCTTGACGCCATTTGTCAAAAGAATCACTGAAAAACCCTTTGAGTTATTCAGCTAGAAATACAACAGGTTAAAATCGTCAGCCCCACTATGTCTTCCCAACTGAGCAATGCTAAGAGGAAAAAGATCATTCAGGCCTTCAGTAAAAGTACCAACATTCATACTTGTACTGATTCCCATTTAATATACGCCGCCAATGTATCAAACATGACTTAATTTAAATGGGGTTGCACAACGGAAAGATTAAATAACAGATTCAATGGACACAAATGTCAAACCCAATAATGTGACATCAACGGAGCTTGCAGAACATTCTATCACAAACGACTGTAATTTCGGCAAACATCCTAAGTTGCACATTCTGACAAAATATTCAGAATCTACCGAACTGTCAACCCTTTGCCTGAGGATGGTTACGTAGGCAAATTATTAACTTCTTGTCCCAGGGAAATGAATAGAATGACAGAAGAGTTCCATAAGATTTATGCTAAGCTGTTTGACTAATTCCTCTTATTACTATTATTATTATTATTATTATTAATAATGTAATGTATGACTTTTTGTATGTTTGTGATTCAACTGTTAGCTTTTTGTTATAGATAACTTTTTTCTTTTCCATTTAAAGTTTCAGAATGCCTTTCACTGCTGTCTGAATGCCTCAAAATGGTTAGTCCTGAGTGGAACAGTGACCAAACACCAGTCACCACATGTAATACCATTGTCCTGGATTTAAAATATCCTTCATTGGAAGAAAAACACATTCAGGTATTTTAAGATCTCTATGAGGTTGTATCAGAAAATTCCCAGATTAGGATCTTGGCAAATTGTATCTTGTTCCAGTCATGTGAGAATGTTAATGGATTGCTGGGTGATGGTTCTCATGGATGAATTTAGCAATTATTTATTTTTTCCACATTTTCTCCTGTTTTGTAGGTAATGTTTCCCTTAATACTCTTTATCTTGAATGTCGAAAAGCTGTGATTAACCTTAAAAAAAAAATAAGTGTCCATCAAAATTTTGGCCAAGCATTTTTGATAGTCTCAGGAACAGATTTACTGAGTATTTACGCCATATTTATTACAACGTTTCGGCCTTTCAGTATCTGTCTATATTTCTGAGATGAGGCATTATGTACACTATTTACATTATTCGGTCTATTGTCCTCATCTTTGTCGGCATATTTATTACAACTTTCGGCCTTTCAGTATCTGTCTATATTTCTGAGATGAGGTATTATGTACAATATTTACATTATTCAGACTATTGTCATCTTTATCGCCATATTTATTACAACATTTCGGCCATTGTACACTCTGGACTTCTTTAGGTGATTGGAATGTCGAACTGAACTCTTTATTTCGCTCACTGGGATAGACTGTTCTAGTTCCACGTGCCATGTTTAATGGATGTCAGTTGTCAGTTATCTCCTGTTAATTCCCCTCTCCAAGTTCTCCATTGCATTAACCAGGTATTGAACTCACGCTCTTTGGGTCCTGTCCCTGGATCCAACTAACGCCTTCATCCACTGTGCCATGTGTCTTTGAGGACACCTGGCACAGTGGTTTAGTTCGACATTCCAACCACCTGAAGAAGGCCGGAGAGTACAACGACCGAAACGTTGTAATAAACATAGCGACAAAGATGAGGACAATAGTCCGAATAATGTAAATAGATTTACTGTGCTTCACACAAAATTAGATGCAAGCGTATTACTTGACTTTGATAACTATTGTAAAGTTTAGAGAACCATTCCAACACATTACAATATCTCACATAATTGGACATGAATAGATAGCATGAAGCCTTTTAATAGACTCGGTAGACTGGGTAGTAATGCCTCTTTCCAGTGACTGGTACAATCATACCACATACAATATGGGAACTTTATCAATACCACTTGATATTTATCTCTGTATATTTCTCAGTCATGCAACCTGATTTCACTGCATATTAATGAAATATTCCATTTGTATGGTAACACAGGACAAACATGCCATGTGTTACCATAATAATGAAATACTTCATTTCTAAATAGTGATATAAGGTTAGGAATGCATTCATTTTTGTTTTTTGTTTTAGCTTTCTTTGAATATTTTTTTTATTATTAAACTGCAGAATTCTTTTATTTATGATTCTTTTTCCCCCCCAATAGGAAGTTGTAGCCAAGGGAGGTAATTTGTGAATTGCTTGGCATTAAATGGAACCTTAGATTGTAAGATAATAGGTTGTAATAGTCTTTTTATTCCATATGTATAATGTTAGTGTATCACACTTTCACAATTAAAGGGACACAACTCTCAATAGCTCATCTCCTTCTATATAATAAATGCCAGTGTTACTGTCACACTTTTTCCACTTTACTCATAGAGGCCGTAGCCCAACATACCATTTTGGAATCAGGCCGGCTCTGTGAGCAAATTAAAAACATTCTGGATTTGTGCCTGCAATCCTGAAATTTTGGAATCCCAAGTTTTCACTACTGTAAATTTTTTTTTTTTTTTTTTTTTAACATTTTGCGGATAAATTTTTTATATGATGTCAATTTTTATTACTTGGAAATAAATTTGGAATAATTTAAATTAATTGCAAAATCCAGTGAAAGTCACCCATGAAATAAAAATAATTGTTTGTACGGAAGGTAAGGACCCTACGTACATCAAATTGTCTTTAAATTAAGTGGTGGCAGAAGAATTATCATTGAGCTTTTAAAAAGTAAACTTAAATATGAATACTACACTTAAAAGCAGTGAATAATTTTGAGTTCTTCCGTAGTTTATTGTTACCTATCATATCTACTCCACCATACCTATTGTGATGAAGGCCCAATCAAGAGCCCTCCATAGGAGTTAGCTTAAATGCTACCTGATAGGATGTCTTTTAAGCTAGTAACAAATATTTCCATATGTGTATTATTGCTCATCTGTAGGCATGTTTGTTTAATTATTGATTTTGTGTAACTCTTATTTAACTTGATTTCTTTTCTTTTTTTTTCTATTGTTACAGGTGGTAGAATGTCTTCTAAATGCTGCTTCCCAAGCATTCCTTGCTGTCTATACATTTTCACAGCCAGATTACACATGGGCTTTCCAATTTATGCAATCTCTTAGCGTCCATGTTATGCTTTTGCCAGCTTTCTTTTTTAGTTTATGGAGGCTAGCTTTGCTTGAGGTAAATTGATAAACATCTATTATAAGAAAAACTTGAGAAATTATTATTTTTTTTTTTTTTTTTTTGTTGAGGTATCTATATGCAGGATGTAAAATGTTTTTGATTTTTTTTTTTTTTTTCAGATTTATTTTTGTTTTCTTTCCTCTTTCATGATGACAGAAGAGAAACCTACAATACATAAAACTTTATTTGGATATTTTCACTTATCCTGTTGTTTAATTTTTGACAAATACCCTTGGGGAAGGCATTAACTTATTTCTTTTCTTCCCAGCTATGGGTTAAATAGCAGGGTAGATTGAGCATTCTAGACTGGGGGAGGGGGGCACTGAGTCTAAAGGAAGGAAAACTCTGAATTACAAACTGTAGAGAAGGCAATTGGAAACCATTATGTTTCTTAATAAATCCTGGCAATTCAAAGATAATAAAGAGAATTAACTTTAAGAGCCATAATTGCCTGCATCCTGAAGGGACAAGGCATTTAAAAAAAAATGGCCAATAAAATAACTAATAGGAAAGTTACAAATCCTTTTCTTCTTCCCTCACCTATTGGCTAAATAGTAGAACTCGTATCTGCAAAAATCATTATTTCCAAAATATTCTTAATGCAATATTCACTTGTAAAATATATAGAATTAATTCAAAAGGTTCGTTAGTTGATTGATGTTACCTTTAGCATCCTGGTTCCTGAGTTTTGTAGATGGAACCATCTGTTCGCTTGTCAGGGGGTATCAGCAAGTGACCGCTTATACTGTTTGATTCTATTTCTTTATATGCAGTTATCATTGGTTCAAGTTTTTTTTTTCCTCATAGTGTATGTGTACATATATTCTTACAACTGAAATATATTTTGGCTTAAAATAACCCACAAAAGGTTGATAAGCTGTAAAAATATAAAAAAAAAACAATCAACCAATCCTATATGTATATTCATTGTTTCTCTCTTTATTTAAATCAAAAATATATTTTTTTGTTTTAAGCTGTGGTAAATTCAGTGGGCAGTGATAACTCAAAAGTTTACCTCTTATATACTGGGTTCAAATGCACATCACAGTAAAAGAAAATAACAATTGTTACATTTTTCTCTGCAGCTAAGAATTGTAGAATTGACTGTCACTTTATGTAACCATTAGAGTGAATGAAAATTTTGATATTTAAGAAATCCTTGATATTATGAATTATATAAACAGCTAGATATTATATATATATATATATATATATATATATATATATATATATATATATATATATATATATATATATATATAAGTGAACATTGAAGTCAACACTTACAGGGCGGTGACAGGCTGTTTCATGCTAGAAGCAATCGTCAGGCCACGATTGCGTCTAGCATGAAACAGCCTGTTGCCTCTAAGTTTTGACTTCAATGTTCACTTTTATATTTACACATACTCTATCTCTGATATTGAGCACTTTATCCCATAAATATAGCACACCTTAAGAGTATATTTCTTCATATATATATATATATAAAAAACAACTGAAAAGTTGCAAATTAAAAAAAATTGAATGTGAAAGTATTTATTTATATTTTTATATATATATATATATATATATATATATATTTGATATTTCAGTTCGCCCCCGATCTTTCATCAGAAATGGCTGTTTTCAGAAGTTTGTTTACCTTAAGTAGCTTCCGTCGCGAGACGCGGATGTCACATGATATGGAATGCAACTGTGTTTGAATATTTCTAACGTAAATCTAACTGTAGTAATATTTTAGATGTTGTTTAAAAAAAATTTTCACTATATCTAACAAAAATTTTTTGTTTAACTATTGAAATATTTATAAAGATTTAAAATACCCAAGTCTCTATTTAACCCTAGTTTATATGTATTTAATTTTAAAATCCAGTATTTTTCTTTTTTTCTGCATGTGTATGTGGAACTGAAATCAGAATCTATCAATACACATTTACAGTTTTCTAATGAGTGTCCTGGTTGATTAGAATGTTCAGCTATGTAGGAATAAGGATTGTTTTGATGTATGGTTAGTTTATGGTTGTTGAAGCGAAATCTAAAATTATTTCCAGATTCACCAATATATCCACTATTGGGACATATTGTGCAGAATAGTGAGGCGAGGTGGGTCAATCTTGATATTGGTGTTGGGTACAGAAAATACACTATTGATTGTTAAGTGTTTGCAAACTAATCATGTGACATCCGCGTCTCGCGATGGAAGCTACTTAATGTAAACAATCTTCTGAAAACAGCCATTTCTGATGAAAGATCAGGGCCGATCTGAAATATCAAATATATATATATATATATATATATATATATATATATATATATATATAAAATATAAATAAATACTTTAAAAATAAATAACATTAAATTTTTTTTAATTTGCAACTTTTCAGTTTTTTTCTCTATATTATATACATATTAAGAAAGTATACGTGGCTTCTCATTATGTTATATATATATTAGTGTACCCATGCTGTCAAAATTGATGGTAAGAAGGAATGTATTGTAAGTAATTTTTGTTTAATCCAAGTAAAATTTTGGAATTTAAAATATTTTGTTGTTAACGTTAATAATCGAGCAGTGTACATTTTAAAAACACAGCAGGAAAGATATTCGTATTTTATCCTCATAAATGTTACATATTTACAACCAAAATTTTTTATTACTGCAAAAGTTCCCAAAGCACAATAATGTAAAGCTGTCCATTCTTCTATTCATGTTTTTGTTAAATGTCAAAATTCTGAGTATCAAGATTTGATACAATTTAGTTCTTACTGTGAACTGTGTCGCCCTAGGGAGTGGTTATCTTTGTAGTTCACAGCACCCTCCCTTTCCAACTCATGCGAAGAGAGAGGGAAAGAAATATTCAGCTTCTTGCGTGTGGACATGAATGGTGTCTTTTGCACACTGCCCCTCAATTGTTACACACACACACACAAAATTGCATATATATGTGATGTATTATATTTAAGGATGGACACCAAAAATATAGAATATATCAGAACAGCCATTTTTGAAAGTAGTAATGGCACCTACTTTGAATCCATCATAATTTTTTTTTTTTCATTTCATCCCAAGCAAGGCAATAAAGCCTCTAAGACACAAGGGGTTACTGTTAGAGAGTATAAGAAAAAAGAATACTATTAAGAAGAGTGAACAATAAACGAGCAAAATTTTTTATCAATGAAGCTATCAACCAAATCCTACTTTTTCTCTCAGAGAGGAATGGTGGCCCCATAGAACTCATCAGGGGATAATTGAATTTTGTTTGCAGGTGATAATAAGCATATGCTAAAGTTACCTGTGCTTTTTTTTTTTTTTTTTTTTGTTTAAATTAAACTGAATACAGTTAAAAGCCAGCTTCTTGCCAGAAACTCTTTCACATCTGATATTTAGATGAAGAAATGCATTTACGTTAACAAGCATAATACAAATAAGCGTTATCGATGTTTTATATTTAAATATGCAATCTAAAAATATCTTTATAACTTTATTTATTTATTTATATTTTTAAATTTTTATTTCAGTGTGATAAATTATCTGATGAACAAGTGATAAGCTTAGGTGGAATTTTAAGTCATGTTGCTCTCTGCTCTCAGTATCTTCCACAAGTCCGACTTGAAGGTCATGCGGAATGTAAAGAACTAAAAGGTGATTTCTGCAAAGTTCTCTGGGAATCTCTGCTTTGTTCAAACCAGAAACAGATGCGTAATGTTCTCAAGTGAGTAGAAAACAACAAATACAATCTTTTATTTTCATCACAAATTCTGTTATCAAATGGTTTTTCTTATCAAAATCAACTGGTACGAAACACTTTGTTAAAAACAGATTAAAAATTATAATTTCAATTTAGTAAATTTAGCATTAATTTTTTAATGATGTAAATGACTGTAAATTGATCCAATTTTTCTCTCCTTTGCTTAATGTTATCACCTGGTTATTGCTGTCTAAAAGACCCAGTCTTTCTAAAGTAATAAGTGGCCTAATCTATATTACTACTACTACTACTAGTACTGCTACTTCTTCATCTTCTACTACTATTACTACTACTATTATTATTATTAGGATTACTACTACTACTACTAACAATTAGGATTATTACTACTACTACTACTATTATTATTATTAAGATTATTACTACTACTATTATTAAGATTATTACTACTACTACTACTACTATTATTAGGATTATTACTACTATTATGATTATTACTACTACTACTACTACTATTATTATTATTTCCTTTGATTTCTGTGAATAGTCATTTCTTTCTGGGTCCCAACCAGAGACCTAAGGTGATAATTGGCATGACCTTTTTTACTGAGGATTTGGGGGGGGGGGAAATTAAAAAAAAACAACCTAGGATCACACACATTTTACATAGATAATGCCCTTCGTAAACTGTGAACTGTACTTGTGAGTACAATTTTTTTTTTTTTTTTTTGTATTTCTTTAAGGCTTGAGCTACCAGGAATCCCTTTAATGAATCTATTGGAACTTTTTCCAATCAAACCGAGGACCCCAACAACAACTGGATTTGTTGATGTCCTCAGGTGCCACAGTTTTGAGATTTCGATTTCAAGGTCATTGTACTTTGATAGTTTTTGAAGATCTTCAAAGATACGTTATAAGTCTACGGGCTGCCATTTCAATAAGAAGGCACATTCTATTTTTGTGATCTCGGATCATGATATCTGAGTGATTAGCTTTGATTGTTCTGTCTGTGTGTATTGTAAAGTCCCATGAAATTGGTACAGGACCTATCTCTGTAAACGGGTCTTGTTGGTGTTCATACCAATTTCTTGCACTTTTCTTTCTGTAAAAGTTGCAGATTTTCCAATGCAGATATTGGCCCACTCTGTCATGCTGATACAAGATGGTCAATTGTTTCTGGATATTTATCACAGAATCTGCATTTTGTGCTAACACAGTTTTTCAGTATGTATGTTTGGTAATTTCTAGTTTGCAAGCATTGGTTCTGTGCAGCAAGAATCGGTTTCAGCTCTTAAACCTGCACTACATAACCAGTGATGTGTATGGGGTTTGTCTATATCAGTTTGTTTGGTATGGGCAGACTATGAAGAAACTTATTTTGTCATCGTTTCTGCATTTGGTACATTGCTTTTGCTTTCTTTTTTAGGTTATTTGCCATTGCAGTAGGTTTATTATGGTTTACTTGCACTTTTTCACTTGCTTAAAATTCCCTTTTGAATTTGTTGGCTTCTTTTATTAGTGAATAAAGTTTATTTCTTTCATGTTCTTTGTCACAGATCATCATTGAGTCTTCTGAAGTTTCCAGATATCTTTGAAGGCTGATTGTTATGATTTTGATAAGACAGTTCTAGTTGAACTAATCCTCTGCCTTCTTTGGATCTGGACACATACAGATGAACAATATCAGCTTTAGGATGATGCATGTGGTGGCAAGTGAGAAGCTTTCTCATTTTGACCTCTATTCACTTAATGTCAGCTATGGTTCAATTAAGGATATTGAAACTGTATTGCACTATCTTTACAGCCAAAGTGTTTATGGCTGATATTCTGTTTTGTGAATTGAACTCTGTATTTAACACTAGATGAACACACCTTTACTATTCTTTTCTTTCTTTCTCCTTCATTTGGGTATGTTGTATTGCATCTCTTTCGCCCAACTCCTCAGTATTTATAGGCTTCTTCTTGTTCCAGTTCCCTAATCTTTGTGACAAAATCTAGATCTATTGAGTGCGTTTCTGTAATTCTCCCTTTCTTGAATGTTACTTTTGCCCATTTATTTAATGTGAAATCCATTATGTCATCTCTGAAACATTTTACAGTATTGACGATACCCTTCAACTCATTTTTGTCTTTGGTAAAGACTTTGATATCCATGTAGAATAGGTGTTTACACACTTTCTTTTTTAACTATTTAAGTGTAACATCAATCAACATCTACAGTTGCCTTGATCTATCCACTTCCCTTCTCCACATCCTTTCACCTTTCATTCCTATCTGCTCTCGCTCCAAATCTTCTGTAACCCCCTTGCCTTGATCGATCCACTATCTTTCTCCACATCCTCTCCTTTACCACTCCATCTGGAAGCCACTAGCACGCAAGGGGTTACAGAAGGTTTGGAGGAAGAGCAGATAGGAGTGGTAAAGGAGAGGATGTGGAGAAAGATAGTGGATCGATCAAGGCAAGGGGGTTACAGAAGATTTGGAGCGAGAGCGGATAGGAATGAAAGGTGAAAGGATGTGGAGAAGGGAAGTGGATAGATCAAGGCAACTGTAGATGTCGATTGATGTTACACTTAAATAGTTGGAGATTGTATTTGTCAGGGAAACAGGAATAAGGAAGAGAGTTCCACAGGCGAGATGTGCAAGACATGAAGCTATTGGAGTAGAAGAGACGTCTACATCTAACAGTTTCAATGGTGAAGGGGTGGGAACGGGATGCCAGCCTCGTAGGACGTTTAAATTCATGAGGCCTAGGAACCAGCGAAAGCAGCTCATCGGAGCAATTACCGTGAAAGTATTTGTAAAAAAGACAGAGCGGGGCAATGTCGCGTCTGTGAGAGAGCGACTGCAGACGAGATGACAGATCAGGGCCAATTACATTGCATATCCATCTCTGGATCTTATCAAGAACCCCGAGGAAAACAGCAGTTCATGCAAAAAGTGTATTATAGGCAGATAGAACAGAGGGGGTGACAGGGAGTCTTTTTGAAAGATTCCTCGTCTGATATTCAAATAATTGGAAGTGGTAGTACTTTTAGTGTGATTTAGGTATAATGTGGTTTTCCAGTTTTATGCTATATTAAAGTAAATTTACTATCACTGAGGAGACTTTGTGCATTTCCAAAGCCTTAATGATCCAAGAGTGTGGCACACTATCAAAGGGTTTACTGTAATCTATTCAAGCTTTGTTTGGATTTATACATTTTTTTTTTTTCCTGCAATTTTCCAGAAACATTTTATTTATTAGTTGTTGATCTTTGCAACCATATGAACCTCTTCGATATCCATTCTGTTTCAATGGAAGAATGTTGGTTTCATTGAGAAAAGTACAGGTCATCAAGACAGATGTGATCAATTTATATGCGGTAGAAAGACATGATATTGGTTTATAATTCTTTGGATCATCTGTTTTGCTAATTTTTGGTAGGAGATATCAGGGCTTGGAAAATTGACAGGGCTCTTTCCATTGCTTGAAAAAAACCTGTAAAAACAACCAGAGCCCAAAAGCGCCTTGAAAAATCTTTGAATTTTCTAAATTGAGCTGCGCACACATCATTTTTCTCGGTTCATGAAAGTCAAAATCTGGCATTTTTATGAGCTTAAATTGTCCTTTGAGAAAAACGTTTTTTTTTGTTTTTTTTTTAATCAATAATATTTGGCAATTATTGTGAATGGGGGTTTGTTTTGTTGATTAGAACAAGTTCATGACCCCATAGTTACTTCTGCATTTTCTCATCTAGGTGACAAGAAAGGAAGAAAGAATATGAAGGCATTTCTTTTAGCTGTTACCCTCATTCAACAAGAAAAGAGGAAAAGCAAAGATGAAAGGCGTCGGATACAAGTAAACATCTCTGTCAAAAATAAATTAATTCACACTCATTGAATTTGAAGTTGAAAGGAAAATAATAAATTATTTTACATTAATAAAATACATTTTAGTATCTTGAAAAAATTATCAGTGTTTTTTAAAATTTGAGTAATTGAAGAAAGAAATTTTATTCACATGTCAATTTCAAAAGTAAAATGTCCTTTTGATACCTAGTCACCGGTAGCTAAGTTCATGCTGAAAAAATAGACACTTTACATGTTCTGTGTCACTGTGTATATATGTGTAAACTACATTTGTCTAAATGGATGCCAAAAGTAACAAGTTTGAGAATCAAATTTGAATCAAAGAAAATGTAGACAGGAAGGATGATAGAATAGAAAATGTGCCTTTGATATGTTTTAGGATAGGATAAAAAATGCGTCTTTGAAAAAATAAGAAGAATGTTATTTTTAAAGTTTGCAGGCTAATAATGACTTGTATCTCTTGTTACTTCATGATGACTGTAGCCTTTGAGTATAGAATCCAGAGGTTGGCAGTGAATATTCGAAGAGAGTAGGGAAGCGTAGCTCAGGTTAACAGTGGATATCCTGATAAAGTAGCAGAGCGTAATTCAGTAGTTCTTCCTTCTGTTCTTTCGCCTGACAGGTTGGCACTGGATATTCGGAGAGAGTAAACAAAATGGCCACCTTTATACACGATGGATTGAATATTTTACGTCTCCTGATTGGTTAACCTTCTATTGGGGAACTATAAAGTGAGTCAAGTCATTTGGGTTGGCTCACTAGTTACATAAGGGTACACAAAAATTGTAACATCTCTAGCTTTTGTTGTGTGAAAAGAAATAATGAAATATATTAAAACTTATTTGGCTTTTGTTGCTTGGCTTTAAAAGTTCAAGCTAGCAACCATGTCCCTTTTACTTTTGTATTTCTGCCATAGATGGTTAGAAAATGTACAAACATGTGAGAGACTCTTAGATATTTGACCAGATGTCATCAAATTTCTGAACTTAATTAAAAAAAAAAAAAAAAAAAAAAAAAAGAGAAAAATGTCCACAGACTAAGTCCTTCTCTGCGGTGCTGTCAAACGTGAATTCCAGTGTAACTGCAGATTTTTGTGTCTCTTTCGAAAGACATTCAACTGTTTCTGATAAAATATCAGAGCAATAAATTGTTGCTCCCTTTCCTTGCAGATGATTTTTTTAGCATGATCATGAAACTGTTTGTCCTGGGTATGATGTTAAACTGCATCCAACAGCAAGGTCTCTGATCAGGAGGTTTTGAGGAAGCGTGGAACCACCTCTTAATTGCTGGTGTTCCCAGGTCTACCCTGACCCGGGGTGGTAGCACCTGTTGGGGTCCCAGCTATGGGCAAATAGTGAACTTCCAGGTCTTTTCCAAATTTCCAGGTCATGTCCTGGGTATGACGACAAACTACACCCACGTCCTGGGTATGACGACAAACTACACCCACGTCCTGGGTATGACGACAAACTACACCCACGTCCTGGGTATGGCGACAAACTACATCCGCGTCCTGGGTGTGGCGGTAAATGATGTTGCCAGCTATACGTTTTTGAAACTATGATGTTGCCAGCGTTATCCTTAAATTACGTTTACAAAGTATATATATTTAATAAATATGTGGAAACTGGATCTGGCACTAAATATCCTATAGTGGTTGATATGCCATAAAACCCCAAACAACCAACCAACCAACCATGAAACTGTTAAGATTTGTAAAGGAACAGCACATTAAAAAATTAATTACATTTTTCAGACTGAATGAATTTGTAAGAATTTTGTCAAACCCGAACATGCATAAAGATGCTGCAAAGATCAAGTGTGGATTTCTGGCAGATAGGCCGATGCAAAATTTATCCAAAAAAGGAAATGTATCAACAAAAGATCTGTTTGCATGCAGAATTGCAACAAAAACAATGTTCATCACCATCATTGAGTGAGAATCTTCTGGTAAAGTCTCCTCTTAGATACCCTCTTGTAAGGTCACCCGAGATCCATTTGTGAAAAAAAAAATCTGCCACAGACTAACAAAATTCTTTTGAAAATTTCTAGTTAGCAAGAATTGGTCCTATGCAGCAAGAATAAAACCTTCGGTTTCAGCTTTTAATCCTGCACTGCATAGCCACTGATGTGTATGGGGTTTATCTATATCAGTTTATTTGGTACAGGCAGAGTATAGACCATGAAGATGTTTATCTTCTCATTGTTTCTGCAATTGGTACATATATAAATTGATCACATCTGTCCTGACGACCTGTACATACTCTTTTCTCAATGAAACTAACATTCTTCTATTGAAACAGAAGAGCTATCGACGAGGTTCATATAGTTGCAAAGATCAACTACTAATAAAACTCGGTCAGTAAGAAAATTTTCACTGATAATATGAAATAGCAGACTCTGGTCACACAGCACATTATCACGGGCTATTTGGCCAACATTGGAGGTGCTGGGAATGTTCTTCTCTGCAGTGCTTCCAATGCTAGAATAGCATACAACCAATACCTTGAGGCTGAGAGTAAAAAAAGGCAGGAAGAAGCAGCTGGACAAAAACGGAAATCCATGCTTATGGAAATTGAAGAGCTGAAAAATAAAAAAACCCAAGCTTGAAAGTTGCACACAAGATTTGCTCAAATCAGCTGACAGCTATGCGGAGAAAGCTGACCAGACTCAGAACTTCACATTTATCACAAAGTTCAATTCCATGCAAAGATCTGCAAATGAAAAGTCCATAGAGATATCAAAATTGTAAGATGAACTGACAAAAATGTTAACATCATTGTTCTGTGGCATGCGCAAAAAAAAGAAAAATTGATGAGCAGTAGAGTGTAGCGGAAATGTGTAGTCATTTTATGAAAATTTCTATTTGTAGTTATACTTCACAGGAAATGTGCAGCAGTCAAGAATTTTTGTGACATTCACAAACCATGAGTAGTCGAGATAGCTGAAATGTGTATGTAGTAGTGAGAGAAAAATAAAATAAAACTGTCAACTTAAAGCAGCAACAAACGTCTGCAACAGATTTCTTCTGTCTCTCGACCGCAACAATTGTAGCCAAATCACAGTTCAAACGATAGTCTGTCGTAACAGTCCAACAAGAAAAGTAGAAACGACAAAATTGGGTTACACGTCCAACCTTCACTTCTCACTAGCAAAAACGCGTATTCCTCCC
Organism: Acanthosepion esculentum; assembly: GCA_964036315.1. Lineage (NCBI taxonomy): Eukaryota > Metazoa > Mollusca > Cephalopoda > Sepiida > Sepiidae > Acanthosepion > Acanthosepion esculentum. The sequence goes on from OZ038500.1 coordinate 81,228,967, forward strand.
CCTAGCTCAGAAAATATTCTGCTTTTATAAGCGAAAAACAACAGCTTCTGTTCACAAAGAGATTTTTTCTGATTGGTCATGCCATTCAGAGGAGGGAAGAAAATTAGCATAGATTCTAGTCATTGAAGTAGATTTTTGCTAACTACTTTTTGGTAATTTTTCTTCGGCAGATCGCAACACAAACTTTTTTCTGGGGTAACTGATTATCTCTTTCACTACAGTGTAGCAGTAAGAATTAAACATGACATGTGGAACTAGAACAGTCTACCCCAGTGAGCGAAATAAAGGGTTCAGTTCGACATTCCAACCAACTGAAGAAGGCCGGAACGTACAACGGCTGAAACGTAATAAATATGGCGACAAAGATGAGGACAATAGTCCAAATAATGTAAATAATGTACAAGGAATTTATATTAACATGATACAATGAACCTCCAGATCACAATTATGTACATTTATCATGTTCTAGTGACACATGCCATGTCCTCAAGGACACATGGCAAAGTGGATAAAGGCGTTAGTTAGATCTAGTGACAGAACCCAAAGAGTGTGAGTTCAATACCCAGATAAGGCAGTGGTGAACTTGGAGAAGGGAATTAACAGGAGATAACTGATAATTGACATCTATTAAACATGGCACGTGGAACTAGAACAGTCTACTCCAGTGAGTGGAATAAAGTGTTCAGTTCGACTTTCCAACCACCTGAAGGCCGGAGCGTACAACGGCCGAAACGTTGTAATAAATATGACGACAATAGTCTGAATAATGTAAATAATGTAAGAATTAAAGTGTGCAATTTAAAATTTTCAAGTGTAGTAGAACTCCAAAGTGTGTAGGATGCTACACAAATTGTGTAACATAACCATGTCTGCATTCAGTTGTGTTTTTAGCCCTCAGCACTTTCTTCACTGCTTTCAGCTGATCCATGTGACATGAATTATTTGAACCAGCTGTAGCTTTTCTTTAAACATCCCATCTGTGAAACTGTTAAAAGATAAATCACAAAGTTTGTGTTTTTGAAATTGATGACCTTTCACTTTGTGTGTGAGTTTCAGTCATTGAAACTTCTTAAAATAGTCTGAGAAAAGTCATGGATTTTTCTTTTTTTTCTTTACACAGATCTTTGGGAACCCTGAGATATATAATACCTTCAGTGATCCATTCTGGAATTTCATTGGGGTTATTAATCAGCATTTATAAAGTTTGCACAAGAGTTTTATGGATTGATGACAGATAATAAATCCAAAAGTTGGCACCTTGTCATTTCCTTGGGATTTCATTTGAGCATGCCTAGCATTATTCTTTGTTATATTTTCCATTCTTGCACAGGTTTATCCTTCATTCTTTCTTGTTCTTGTTTAGTCCACTCTGCATTTGAATTATATTTGGGTTACTCCAAATATTCTCCTATAATGTTTGCACTTCCTTAAAGATGTTGGCTTTTTGACTTCTATAACTGCTTTTCCAATTTCCCTGTAAAACATCTTGAGGTTCGTTTGGAATACCTTATTTTGTTGATAGAACCTATAATTCCTTTCATATTGTCTTGCTCTCTGTGCCTTTAATTGCAGTTTCTGTTTAAGAATTTCCTTGAGTGGTGGGATTTCATTTACTGCTTTAATTTTTATCTTTCTGCTTGATCTTATTGATTTTCCATGTTGAAACATTTGAATTTCTTGAAATCTCCTCTAGTATCGATAACTTACATCTGATTTCCTCAATTTCTCACTTTAATTTTGCCTTCCAAATCGGCTTTTTTTGTCTGTTGTTTAATGTTGATTTCAATGATTTAATATTCAGTTTGTTTTATTTTTTAACTTATCTTCTATTATGCAGTTATCATACCAATATTCTGTTGTTTGGCTTCTCTTTTAACCAACATGAAATTATAAAAAGATGTGGGAAATTCTTTTGATGCTCTTCCTAGATTTCCCAGCATCAAGGACACACACCAATTTTAACTTGCAAATTTTAAAAAGAATAAAAATAAATTTAAAAAAAAAGAAATTTTAGCACGGTGGACATATACTTTGAAATTTACTTTGGCTTTAAGTGGGGGTCCAGTTTACAATGTAAATTCATTGTTAATTGACACTCCCCCCCCAACACAAACCAAAATTAATATGCTCATATGATGTGGGTTATTAAAATGTTTTTAAAAAAAAAAATACATTTTAAGATATCAGTCTATGAGTATACAGAGCAAACTTGGTTCTCAAATGTCTCCTATGTTGAACAAATTGGTTTTTGAACAGAAAATTCGAGATGAAAATGCATCAGTTATCAAACGAAATTTTGGTTTTGGAACAACATTGCTAAACCAAGTTAAACTGAACAAAATCATTTCTGAGTCGACCACTGTGTTGTATACATTCATGTGTAGGGGCGTGTTTTTCTTTTCCAATTTTAATGTACCATGACTTTTTTTCTCTACATTGATTCCTATTGGAAAAATAGTTTCGGTTTACAAACAGCCTGCAGGAACAAATTAAATTTGTGAACCGAGGTTCCTCTGTGTTTGTTTTGGAGTGCATAAGAGGGATCAATTTACACAGCAAACTGGGACCCCTTTATTAAAGTTCATAAAATTTAATAATTAATATATATTATGCATTCATGTAGCAATGCTTAATCTTTAGTAATATGGAAAAAGTGATTATTTCTCGTCTCAATAACTATTGTAGAACATCACTAATTATATTTTCTTTTTCTATTTTCAGATTGTCTTCTGCATTTTTGAAGACAACATTTTATTCCTTATCTGAATTGACCGATTCCAAAATTGACTTTGTCCCAGAACATCTTGTGAAAAAGGTCAGTAATGTCAAATTTTTACACATTTAATGTTCAGTTTGTTTTATTTTCTAATTTATCTTCTATTATGCATATTCTAAAGGGCTAAAAACACAACGGAATGCGGACATGGTTATGTTACACAATTTCTGTAGCATCCTACACACTTTGGAGTTCTACTACACTTGAAAATTTTAAATTGCACACTTTAATTCTTACATTATTTACATTATTCAGACTATTGTCGCCATCTTTGTCACAACGTTTTGGCCGTTGTACGCTCCGGCCTTCTTCAGGTAGTTGGAAAGTCGAAATGAACCCTTTATATTACCAATATTCTGGTGTTTGGCATCTCTTTTAACCAACATGAAATTATAAAAAGATGTGGAAAATTCTTTTGATGCTCTTCCTAGATTTCCCAGCATCAAGGACACACACCAGTTTTAACTTTCAAATTTTAAAAAGAATAAAAATAAATTATTTAAAAAAGAAATTTTAGCATGGTGGACATATACTTTGAAATTTACTTTGGCTTTAGAAAAAAAAATAGTATGAAATAAATTGCTTTTAATCTATCAATACCAAAGCTCCTCGACTTAAAAACAGGATAGGTTTCTGGAGTCTGTAAATTGTTGATTTTTATGATCTTATAATTCTGGTTGTTTGTAAATGTTGATTTCAGTCCATGGGAATGACAGCAATACACTTGCCCCTCCCCTTTTATAGGCAGAAGTACACAAATGCATGCTAGGATATTTTTCTCAGCCAATAAAATAGGCCGGATTGCAGTTTGACATGACTCAGTCCCGATCTGCCTTGTCTAGAAGACACAATACGACATTTGCTTGTCCGAACTTAGTTTTGAGTGTTGACACCAATTTTTAGTTCATGAACTTTTTGCCTTCTTACTGTTAATTTACCTTGCATATATTATTTACTTTGCTTGATATTATTTCATTTTTGCTCTGTTCCTTTTTCCTTTTATTGCAAAGTTTGTTAATTCTGTTTTTTGGACTGTTCTGTTCTTTATTTTGCATTTGACCATGGCTATTCGCACTGAACTAAGTTAGCAATGTATGTGACATCTTGCTAATAGCTCATAAATAATGGACTATTCTCGTTTTGAATGCAAGGAAAGATAGAAAAGACATCAGATGTGGTTTGGTTTCAGAGCGATAAAGAAAGTGAAGATAGAGGAAGTGATAACACTCTCGCGTGTTTAATGTCTGCTTCAGTGAAATGGAATGACTCATAAAATTAAATACTCAACTTGAAACAGATGAACTCGGTGTATTTAAAAAAAACAAAATAAACAATAACAGGATTTTTCTCTCTGATGAATATGTAATGAAAGCCCTGGAGTAATAGGGACATCATTCCATCATGGTACATCCTTTTTTTTTTCTGTTTTTTCTCTGTTGTTTTCTTTCCCTGTATTTCTCTCTTTTACTTTCTTGATTTAAAAAAAAACAAGAAAACTCTCTTGTATAAATAATTGGCTGTCAAACAACCTGTAGAAATAGAATTTGTCATGATTAAGGATTCAAAGCAAGTGACATGTATATTTTAAATATTTCAGTTAAGGTCATTTATCAAAATTGACCCACTTTCTGTGTTTAAAATGTTTTATATAAACCACTAAATAAAAACTGAGTGCATGAAGGAATTTCATATTTGGTTAGCTTTCATCATTAAAAATAAAATTGGGTCAAGAAAGTTAATCTTCACACACACACACACACACACACGTATATGTATATATACAGGGTGTCCATAAAGTTTGTGTGCACTTTAAAGTTATAAATTTTTTAAAGTGCACACAAACTTTATGGACACCCTGTGTGTATGTGTGTGCATGCATGCATGCATGCATGTATATATATACATACACACACAAGGTAACCAAAAATGTTCTGTCCGTTTTTTGATTAGTCATTGAATGAAGTTGAAATATATATGAAATGCATGTAGAAATTGTTTTCCAATTCGGACTGCCGGAAGTAGGAACATCAGACGTTATAAAAAACACGTGCACCGTGCCTGGCCATCAGTTATTAGCCGGACAGCTGTGAGAAGGATGGAAGTGTTGAGATCTCGTTTGGGGCTGTTTGCTTTAGGACTTCAAAGTGGGCTTATCAGCAGCTGCATCAAGTCGCCGCATATGTCAAGTGTTTGGGGATAGTGCTGTGGATGAATGTACTGCAAGGCGTTGGTTTTGAAAATTCAAGTCGGGAGATTTGTCTCTCCATGATGAGCCTCGCAGTGGACGACCACAGGTCTTGAATGACGGAGTCCTGAAGGCGGCCATTGTAGAGGACAATAGTCTAACATGTGGTGAACTTGCAAGACAGTTCAACGTTTCCGATGAAACGGTTAGACTTCACCTGCACCACCTAGGTAAGACGTACAAACTGAGCAAATGGGTTCCGCAAATGCTGTTGGAGGTCCACAAGGGACAACGAGTGGCAGTCTGCATATCGCTGCTTTCTCGCCACCGTATCGCATCCTTATTCAATCGAATGTTTACCAGTGTTGAAAAGTGGGTTCTGTACGAAACTCCCAAGCGTTCCAGACATTAGTTGTCTCCTCAGGATGCTGTCCCTCACACCGCAAGACTGCCTATGCACCCACACAAGATAATGCTTTGTGTCTGGTGGACAGGTCGTCAAGTGGTTCATTATGAACTGCTACCAACGGGCCAAATGGTCACTGAAGACCTATACTCGCAGCAATTGAAACATGTGCAACAGGGATTGCGCCAAAAGGAGCCAGCACTGGTGAATCGCAAAGGTGTGCTTTTCCTCAATGACAACGCATGTCGCGCGAGTGGTCAGGGATACTATACAGCAACTTGGGTGCAAGACTTTGTGCCATCCACCTTATTCACCTGACCTTGTGCCATCGGATTACCACCTCTTCCACTCCCTGGTTAATCATCTTCATGGGAAATCCTTCACCAATGAAGCAGACTTGTGCAAAACCCTCATGGACTTCTTTGCATCAAGCACCCCCCAAGTTCTACTGCAAGGGCATTGAACAGCTGGAGACACGTTGGCAGAAGGTGCTGGATGCCAATGGCGATTACTTTGAAGACTAAATATAAGTTACACATACTGTGAAGCGTTTTCTTTTTTTTCTTTAAAAACTGACAGAACTTTTTTGGTTACCTTGTGTGTGTGTGTGTGTGTGTGAAAAAGTTTTTGTGTGATGCATTTTGTCCATCAGGGCCTCATCGGACTAGGTTCACTTATGTTGATGCCTAGTCCGATGTGATCCTGAGGGATAAAATGTGTCACAAAAACTTTTTACACTTTGCCATACATGTTTCGTCCAAAACTGTTCTTGATATATTAAAATGTATATATCATTATCCCATATATATATATATATATATATATATATATATATATATATATATAATCTCCTGGGTATGACAATAAACCACATTCAGTAGCAAGGTCTGTGATCATGATGTTGGACATTATGAGGAGCATAGAACCACCTTAATTGCTGCTATTGTCAGCTATCAGCCTGACCCAAAGTGGTAGCACTTGTTAGAGCCCCAGCTATGAGCGAATAGTGAACCTGCCGGATGAGGATTACTCATTGACACCCCCATCATCACCAACAACCTTTGGTAGCCATAGCAAGCATTGGGGACATTTGCAGTCATGAAAGAAGAGCTTTATTTGAGAAAGAATTGGTATGAAGAATCTTGAGACTCTTCTTGATGCATCTACTTAATGAATCCGCCGTTAGCATCGATGAATGTTTCAGTAAAAAGTTTGAAAGGTTGACATACCTGAATCAGATGATCTTTATCTATTCGGGATATTGTGCTTGTTATGGCGGAATTCGGAGATTTTATAGTGTTATGGGGGTATTGATTGACTTCCCTCTTGAATACGCCCCATACTTAGTAATCCAACGTATCCAGGTCTGGAGGGCTAGGAGTCTATATGTTTGCAGGTAAGATGATCATGGAGACTGTAACTCATCCTTTCTTGGAGTGTCTTGGCCTTATGAGACCGCGCAGTCTTGTTGGTAGGTGTACAGTTTTATTTTGCTCATGCTCTCAACCCTATCCACCATCTTATAATCAGCAGCATTGATCCTTAAACACTGAGGAAAGAATTGAGGAGGCATGACATCTCCTTCACTGCTCATGATTCCCAGAATCATCACAGCTGCTGGAAACTTTGTGCACCTGACAATTGGAATGTCTTTAGGGTCTCTGCATGACCTCTTTTGTTGAGCTTTTGGTCCTGATTAAAAGTTTTTTTTAATGAGGAAAAAAGCAGTATTCCAGGCTCTTGATGTTTCATTTTGATCAACAAGTGCTTTGTGCAAGCGAAACAGTTATTGTTTATCCTTGCAGAAATTAATTTATCTTTCCACATCACATGACCTGTATCGAAGATCCTCATGTCCAATTCTTCTGATAAAGGGATGTAAATATAAAATGCAACCCTTGCCCAAGTTTTCCACTGATTGGCCAATCATTACCCCACGTAGCATTCCATTTCTTGATTCTGTCAGTGTGCTGTATGCTCACAAGGTAACAAGAAAATGCCACATTGAGAAAGGCAAACTCTGTTTTCCATATTATATGTAGGAGTTTTATTCAGGGTTTCACCTGCTTGTCTGGGTGGGTAGGTAGGTGATACTTGAGACAACTTCTTCGATATCGGCTCTTCCCCCTACCAACTCCTTGCCCATCTACTCATCCCAATGTTGTGGCTGGTAATACAAAATGGAGGCTTCAGAATTACTCAGTGGACAGGTTCAATATCCTGCCAAAGGTGGACCAAAACTTGCCCTGATTCCAAGTATGACTGTAATATAAACCAGCACCAGGTTGTTATTGCATGATCACCAAAAAACTCTCATCCATTCCTTTACTTCTGCATTAAGACTGAATTTCAAAATTAATTATCTACTGGTTATTTAAATAGAAACACTTGAGACCAAGATAAAAAAAAACCAGTGGGTGTCCATTGTATCACAGTGATTTGAAACCTTGAGCTTCTTAGCATTGGTATAAATTGACTTTCTGGAGTTCTTACCAATAATTTTATGCACTTTTCGTAAAAAAGTTGTTCTGATGGTATTAGGACCCTTAACAGGTGTTTTACATTTGGCTACTGCTGTAGAATCTGTTAGTGGCCCCCAGCTCTTTATGAGCTTTGACAACAAATGACTATTCAATTTTTAGGGAGCAATCACTAAATCGCTATGCTCTGCTTTTAAGGCAACAATTACAGCATGCCTTTTCATTTGCTGAGTTAGCTTGATGTTTGTCATCATTTATTTGAAAAGAACAAGTTAGAAAAATGTTAGAGATATTGTGTCCTTAAAGAATTATAGAGCAACCCTAAACATTTTTATGCCTTATTATTTCTTTATTCTTTTTGAAGGTTTGATGCTCAGTTTGAACAATTTCAGTTAGTACAGCTTAACAAATTAAAAGCTAATTTCTACTTATAGAAATTGGTATCACAGTGACTTGAAATCTTGAGCTTCTTAGCAATGACATTAATTGACTTTCTGGAGTTCTTACTGATAATTTTATGCAGGTTTAATATAAAATTTAGTGTTCTGGTGGTATTAGGACACTTAGCTGGCATTTTATGCTTAACTACTGCTGTAGAATCCCCATCAGCGCTTTCCAGTTCTTTGAAATGATAACCAGAACAAGTTAGAAAAAAGTTAGAACTATTGAAAGACTTATCGTTAAAGAACTATAAGAGCAGCCCTACACGTTATTATGACTTATTTCTTTACTCTTTGTGAAGGGTTGCTGCTCAGTCTGAACAATTTCATTTGCTACAGCTGACCAAATTAAAAACTAATTTCTAATTATAGAAAGCCTATTGTATCCTACATTTGTAAAAATTTAACAAATATTAGATAATGAAGCAAAAAAAAAAATGTTGATTTCTTTTTAAAATAAGATAAGCTCTGAGCCTTGACATCCATAATAGATATATTTGTGAAAACCACAACACCAGGATGCCATAGAGACAACAATTGTATTGCCTTTACAGGGTGACACTGAGCAGTCACAGTAATAGCAGTTGAACTTTCAAATTGGTGTAGCACTTAGTTTGAACTTGCAGATAACGTTGTTCATATTTTTGAAAGGTTGTAACTGTCAGATTGTTTTTCTCTTTTTCACTAGTTTGTGTATCTTTGTGAGCGACTCTATCCCGAAACCAGATTTGATGCCAATTCTAATCAATGTTGGAGAGAAGAAGTAATTATTTATAAATCAGATGCTTTTGCTGTCCTTAAAAATAAATATCAGGTAAATATAGATTTATATCCTTCTGTGGTTTGAATTATCTTTTGTTAGAGTGGGGCTGAAAAGTTCATAAGCTGACTGTGAAGGAGTGATTCTAGAGCTGTATAAATCGGGCGTGCATTAATCTCAACTCTTCTTATTAATAACTGCATTGTTTCTTTCCAGGTAAACTGACACCTGACTGTTCAAAGACTTCATAAGTAACTTTGACATTGTGGTTTTATCCGGTAACTGCAGAAAAAGGCGTTGGCCCACAAGGACATTCATGCTGATATGGTTTCTATATTTCTTAGTAAATGCATTGTTTCTTTCCAGGTAAACTGACACCTGACTGTTCAAAGAAAACTTTTCATCCTGTTGGTCAAAAAAAGTCATCAACAACAGATATGACGTCATCATCACTGTGATACTGGTCCCCGGCCAAGTGTTTTTTCATGTTGGAGAACAGATGATAGTCAAATCAGGAAAATAGGGAGGGTGATCAACCAGTTCAAAGCCATAGTCACACATAGCAGCCATTGAAACCAATGACTTATGTACTGTAGCATTGTCCTTATATGACAAGACCCATTTTGTCAGTTTTCTTGGACATTTGGTCTTGATAGACTTTTGTAAATGCCTCAGCAAGGTGGCATAGTACTCTCCATTGATGTCAATAAAAACAATGTCTTTTGAACCCTACCCCACAGACAGAATATTGAGGCCATCAACTTCCCTGTAGATAAAATGACCTTGGCCTACTTTGGAGAAGGTGAGTGGTGGTGTTTCCACTGCATGGATTGTCTCTTTGTCTTTAGCTTAAAGTGATGAACCTAAAACTCATCTTGGGTTAGGAAACATCGAAGAAAACCAACTAGATCTGCCTTAAACAATGTCAGATTTTTCTGTGATCTGATCACCTTGGTATGCTTTTGATCAAGTATTAGAAGATGTAGCACTCACCAAACAGAAACCTTTGTCATGCCAATTTCATTGTGCAAAATATTTTTAACCCTCTTACAGCATATGCTAATAGCATTGGCTATTTGATTCATAGTCTATTGATGAACACAATCAATGTTTTCCTCGGTAGGATGTCTAGACCTTGGGTCATCTTCAAGACTTTCTCTTCCTCTCCAATATTTAGCTGCCTACTTTTGCACTGTTGATAAAGCTGGGGTATCATCCCCTAATGTAGCAACAATGTCATCATGATTGTCCTTGGAGGCTAAACCCTTTTTGTGCTGGTACTTGATAACTTCATGCTGCCAAATTTTGTCTATTTTCAAGAGAAGTTACTACTTGTTACACTTGAAGTCTTCTTTGAAAAGCCAGATGTCAGTTGAAATTAATGCATGCAAGATTTCACAGTTCTAGCATTGCCCCTTCATAGTCAGCCGATAAACTTTTCATCCCACCCTTGTATATACAGTGTCCTTTCAGGATGTGATCAATCATGACTCTCCACAACTTCCTATTTTTTTTTACTATCTCTCCCACTGCCTGTTCTGCCATTCAGTTACACAAGCACATTAGGTAGTTTACTCACTGACCGTCTCTCTTACCTTCAATATGACCTGTGAATGTCAAATGTTCTGAGCATTCTTTCCTCATTGTGCTCTTGAGATTTAACTTGTTCTGATTCAAAGTATAAGTGACCTTTTTTTTTCTTCCATTTTTTTCTTAAAACTTTGTTCACATGCCCTGTCCATAGTATTCTCAGCATCCTTCTGTAGAACCAAATCTCTGATTTTCTGTTCATCTATGAAGAGATTGTCCAACATTCACTGACATATAGAAGGATTGAGTACTTTTTTTTTCTTTGTTCCTAATGGAATTTTCTTGTTTCTTTATAATTTGCTTAGTTCTTCTAACATCTCCGCCTAAACTCTGAAATTTTATTTCCTATTTATTTCCTCAGTAACAGTAGATAGGTTTGTCTATCATAAGTTCTAAGGCATCTTTCACCATCCCAGAAAACAGTCAGATTTCAGTGTCATTAATCTTCATACAAACTTCTAAAAGATATTGGTTAACCAGGCGTTTTGTTTGGCTGAGATAAAAAAGAAAAATTAAGTAAAAAAAATATCTTTTTTTTTTTTTTTTTTTTTTTTTCTCAAGAAATTGATGCTTAAAATCATGTAAAAGGGCAAAGTTTGAATTTGTTTAATGACCATATTTTTTCTCTGAATCCTTTTGACTTGACCTGATAATAACAATATATGATAATGGACTTGAAAGCTTTTTTTTCTGAAAAATTGTTTTAAGAGAAAGATTTTATAAATTTCAAGTAGCACTGGTTGCTCAATCAATGAACTCCAAATGTTTCCATATGAAATCTGATAATATTACTGTGTTTCACTGCTTATAAGATGCTCCAATGCATTAGACCCCCCCCCCCCCCAAAAAAAAAAATTTGAAGGAAGAAATTGGAAAAAAAGTTTTTCCTAATACTTCATAGCCCTCCTGACTATCCCAAATTTTATCCATGGAATAGTATTCTAAAAAAGAAAAAAGTTAAATGTGATAGATTCTGACCTGGAATCTTGACATCAGTCACTTTTTCAAAGACATGATGTGGCTTTCCTCTGTCTTTTCTACAAATATTTTCATGCCAACTGCTCTGATGAGCTATTTTCACTGATGCTCCGACTGCATGAATTTAAGCCTGCTACTAGATTGGCATATCGGTCCAACCCTTTTACTGTCAAAACAGTTAAATGTAACTGCATCTTCTATTCCAACAGCTTCTTCTCTTGCACTTCCTGACAGTGGAACTCCTTTCCTCTTACTTGCTTCCCTGATAATTATAATCTTTAAAACTTTAAATGTAATGTCAATCAACATCTGATGCCTTGATCTTGATCCCCATCCTTTCCCCAAACACCTCTCTTTACTCTTACTCTTACTCTCTGTAACCCCTTGCATGCTAGTGGCACTCCTGCCTTGGTTGGGGTGAAATGCTTAAAAAAAAAAAAAAATCCCTGAAGTTTCTTTTTTTTTTTTTTTTTTTTTTTTTTAAATTAATGCAAATTTTTGTTAACTAATTTTGGTTTTCATAGACATTTACCAAATCTGCCTCTTTGTTTCTCTTTTTAAATTAAAAAAAAAGAAACAAATTTATATTATTTACAATTGGACTAATCTGTTTATTTTTTTATTATCACTAGGTTGTTATGCCTTTGACCTTTTTCTGACATCTTTTGATCTGGGTAACCTTCAGGGAATTTTGAACTGAACCCTTTGCTTAATTTACAGATTTTGTCCATGTCTTGTGATATTTTCTTAGTACTACTTAACTATTGTTAGTCCTGTTTCCACCAAGTGAGTCTGAACTAGCCAGCCCAAACATTGAACTCAAAATTACTATACAACATAAAGACAAGATATCCCTAGGCATCGATAATGAATGAATAATCTATCCTTGTAGTTTAAATAAAGGGTTCATTTGTTCAAATGTAAATAATGTAAATGCCTTATCCCAGAAATTCAGACTGAAGTCAAATTGATACTTACCTGATGATAAAATGGGATGATGAATATATATTTTTTTTTTAAACAGCTAACATTGAAAGACTGGTTATCACTTGAATTGTCTGTGGACCCTGAATGGGATTCTATTTGTCTTAGAGAGCGGTAAGTAATTTAAATAAAAAAAAAAATTGTATTTTAAACTAATTTACCAATTTCATAGAAAATATTCTTCTGTTTAAATTACTATTTTTAATGGTATATATAACACATTTTATTTTTTGCCCATAAAAAAAAGAATTTTTTAAAATTGTAATAAATGCACAAAAAAGAATCTTGTTTTGAATTGGAACAAATAGAAAACATGGATAGAGTTCTTATAATATTTGACATACCATCCAAAAATATATATTTTTAAAAACTATTTTCTGCTGAAATGGGGGAGTGGTTTTATCTGTCATCAAATCTGATTTCATAATTTTTTTTTTTTTTTTAATCAATTCGCTCAAGCAAGGGGACAATGCATCTAAGATGCAAGGGGCTATTGGAAGTGAAAAAGAAGGAGAAAAGTTTAGAAGGAACCAGAAACCCAATCCGAAACAAGAAACAAAAGATTGAGGGAAAGGGTGAACTGAACAATAGGTGGCCCTATCTACTCTTATTAAGAAGAAAAATATATAATTAGTAAATAAAAGTTCAGAGTTCAGGCAGAGATGTTAGAAATACAGAGTTGAAGCAGACTTTAGAAGAAATTGGAAACCCAATCCTAAACGGGAAACGAGGGATAAACCTATACTCCTGTTCAAAAGATGTCTTAGTTAATTTAGTTAACACTTAAGTACTCTTCCAATAGTTGTAAACCTAACTACATGGTGTATCTCTAAATATGAACGGATGCTGAAAAATTCTCAGCCTGACTAAGAAAAGATTCTATTCAAAATGTTTGGTCATTTGGTCAAATTTTGGGAAGCAGGTTAGAACTTTTTAGCACTCCCTTGTTTAATATAGGGTTGTGTCAATTTCAGGTTTTGAATAATTAATCTGATAGGAGTAATGTATAGCAGCTTGGATTGAGGAATCTGAGAGCCGAGTTCAAATTCCTTTCGAATCCATTATGTGCTAATACCTTTGGGAAAAGGTATGAATCCTCTTCTTCTACCTCCAGCTATGGGTAAATAGACTGGGTTCTATAGCCTTGGGTGGCAACCAGTCTAGGAGAAGGAAAATCTCTGAATATGAATCTGTCAGAATCACGTTTGTTATTTGTGAAATCTAATATCAAAGCAGTGGAGTAATGGATAGCGGCTCGGACAGAGGAATCGGAGGGTCGAGTTCGAATTATACTCGAATCCATTACATTCACTTACATGCTAATACCCTTGGGTAAGGTATGAATCCTCTTCTTCTTCCCCCAGCCATGGGTAAATAGCAGGACAGGCCGGGTTTTGTAGCCTTGGCTGGCAACTGGTCTACCTCAGAAGGAAATAGCAAACTACTGCGGAGAAAAAAATCTGCCTCATCAGTCATGTATCAAAAGATGCCATGATTGCCTAAGTGTGTATCACACTTGGCCCATAACTGACTGAGATTGTTTTAGTTCATCATATACTAAAATTTCTAAGTATTACATCTGTCCCATAGTACTTGTTACATTTGTATACATATTTCATACACAAAATGTAACAACTATTATGGGACAGAGGTAATGTTCTGAAAACTTGAATTAAATCTAAAGCTGTTAGTTTTCTTCCTTCATAAAAAAATAATAAAAAGAATATTCTTAACTTTGGAATAGAAAGGTAGGTTGGAAAATACAGTCAAAATTAATTTGTTTTTTGGAATAAAAAAGAAGTCAGTGGAGGTTTGAATAAATGGACAGGCAAGTTGGGAAAAAATGGAATATAATATAAATAGGAGTAGTAGTCTGGAATAGTAGGTGATACTTCTTTATATACTTATATAAAATCATCTCGAGGACTTTCAGATGGAATTCTGAATGTGCCTTACTCAAGACAGAGAACATGTTTTTGGTGAAGGATGAAGCATAATTAGTATTATTTAACAGAAATTCTCAAAGACCTGAATGTATTCACATACATTGCCCTTTGGCAATCATATATTTTTTTATTTCTCAGTTACTTACTTTTTTATTGCATTGATGCTATATTTTGATCACTGTTCTTGACATGCTTCATGATGACAGTTTTACAGTTATTTTATTCTTTCTACCAAATTTTCTGATTGTCATTCAACCAGACGCCTCTACCAAAATTGGATGTTGTTGCAGTACCAAAATTTGGAAGAAGATGGTCAAAATGTGAGAGAGATTTGTTCAACCATATTCAGAAGCCTTTTAGATGCCATTTTTGAGTAAGTGACTCTATATTCACTATTTACATTATTCAGACTATTGTCTTCATCTTTGTTGCCATATTTATCACAACGTTTCAGCTATTGTACGCTCTGGCCTTCTTCAGGTGGTTGGAATGTCAAACTGAACCCATTATTTCGCTCGCTGGGGTAGACTGTTCTAGTTCTGCATGCCATGTCTAATGGATGTCAGTTATCAGTTACCTCCTGTTAATTCACCTCTCCAAGTTCTCCACTGCCTTAACCAGGTATTGAACTCATACTGTCACTGGATCTAACCAATGCCTTTATCCATTGTGCCATGTGTCCTTAAGGCAGTGGAGAACTTGGAGAGGTGAATTAACAGGAGATAACTGATAACTGACATCCATTAGACATGGCACGTGGAACTAGAACAGTCTACCCCAGCAAGCGAAATAAAGGGTTCAGTTTGACATTCCAACCACCTGAAGAAGGCTGGAGTGTACAATGGCTGAAACATTGTGATAAATATGACAACAAAGATGAGGTCAATAGTCCGAATAATGTAAATAGTGTACATAATATCTCATCTTAGAAATATAGATTTGACTCTATATTGTTTTTTTTTTGTCTCCTATTACATCCAGTTTAGAATAAAGCTGTTGCCTATCAACATTTCTAACACTGTACATGAATAATGTTTTCATTTTGAAGTGCATTATATTAAACTAAAAGTTCAGTATATTGCCATCGAATCATAAAGGAAGTTCATAGATTCTGAAGACACATCAAAGACAAGCTTATCTTTATCCTTTTTCTCTCTTTTTTTTTTTATCGCAATGCATGGGCAATTTTATGTCCTATAATCATTAAGTAACTAGTATAGATAACAAGAAGCCACTGCCAATTTTCGTTTAAGATAACCAGTTGTATTTTTAAGAAATTGACATTTAAAGATATATATATATTTCTTTGTTAAATATATGCAGGAATCTCCTGATTAGTGCAGCTAATGTGTACATCGGGTAACTATAAAAAGATCAATTTTCAATTATGATTAATCTGAAGAATGTTTTACTGCACTAATCGAGTATTATGTATGCACTAATTGAACTGTAGCATTAAAAAAATATAGTGCACTAATTGAAAATGCATTAATTGAGGTATGCATGTATATCTTTTTTTTTTAATATAGCTATGTTTTTTTAATATAGCTATGTTTTTTTTTAATTATGTTTTTTTTTTAATATAGCTTCTTTTTTTTTTTTAATATAGCTATCTTTTTACACTATTTACATTATTCGCACTATTGTCCTCATCTTTGTCGCCATATTTATTACGTTTTGGCCAAATAATGTAAATAGTGTACATAATCTCATCTCAGAAATATAGACAGAGCTATCTTTATTTTTTTTTTAATATAGCTGTTTTTTTTTTTAATATCTTTTTTAATATATTGTTTTTGAAATTGTTAGTTTTTGAAATTTTTTAGTTTATGTATCCACCTATTTTAATGACTTATTACCCCACTATTTTTCAATGACATCCCCCCCCCACTTTTTTTAAATGACATGTACCTTTCAGATGTAAGTGATCCTGACTGTCCGCATATTCCTTTTGTTTATTGCCTGTGTTTTGCTTTCATTCTTTGGAAGTAAAATAGAAATAAGGCAACAATGATGGATGTCTGCTGATTTAAAAATAAAAAAAAAACTAATTGTATTTAAAAATGGTACAGCCTTTGATTTTTTTTTTTTTTTACCTTCACTTTTCAAATAAGCAGGAGTTCCAATGAGCAGAAATTTCAAAATTGTTCCAAGTGCCACCAAGACTTTGCAGGACAGAAGAATAAATTCAGAAATAAACATGAAATATTTTTGATTTTACAGGTAAATTTACATTAATTTTTGCCTAATTTGACAGGTAAACTTAAATCAAGTAAAAAAAAAAAAAAAAAAATGCTTTTGTTAATCTTATTTCACGTTTGCTTATATATATATATATATATATATATATATATATATATATATATACACACACACACATATACACCCCTATACCTATCTGTGTGTGTACATGAAAAATAAAACCTTGAGGAATATGACAATATTGACATTCCCTCATCCGTAGACTAGGTCTTAAACTGCTACGTATTACTTATTACCATAATTTCTCGAAAATAATACACATTTTTTTTTTTTTTACTGTAAATTACAGGTGGTAGTAGGGGTGCTTATTATGAATAGGTTTAAACAAAAATATTTTTTTTTGTTATTGATTTATAATAATAAATCTGTACTTGTTGTTCTAAAATAAGAAAGATATTATTCCAATTTTCATTTTAAATCCAACAATAATTGAAATTTTTTTTATCAATAAATTCATGTTTATGAGTAACCGCATTTTTTATTTGGCAAAATAATAAAAAAAAATCTATAAAAAGGCCAATTTCGAAGAAAAGAGGAATTCAAGTTAATATCCTCACTGACGAAATTCCAAGATTCCTGAATCCGTTTTACAATAAGTTCCAACTTTATTTTTTTCCTGTTGCCACCAGCATTGAAACTGGGAACACCAAAAAACATCCATTCAATCCATGTTTTACGCATCTCATGTTTAAATGGACGGTTTCAGACAACATCCATTACTTGAAGTTGGCCAGTTATTCCCCCAGTATAATAAGATCAGTCCTCTTCTCCTGTAGTATATTCTTCATGCAACGCATCCTATGGCAACGAAATGCATCAAGAAACAACATATGTCTACTTCTTGCAAATTCTGTTCTGTTTTTACACCAAACATTCAGCAGCCAGTCCTTTGTGAGATTCTCATCCATCCACCCTTTTTCATGACATTTTACTATTATACCGGCTGAGAACTCAATGTTTTTTGGCAGAGTTTTCCATTTAAAAATTACATAAATTGCATCCTTTTACCATCACCATATGCATATGACTGTGAACCTGTTCTTCTCATTTCCAGTTGTTTTTATTGGAACAGGCTTCACCTCTTTGAATTCCAGAGTTTGAAAACAAGGCACATCAAAAGTCAGGGTGTTTGGTCAGCATTTCCAATACAGCCTAAAGGATAGTTGTGATTTTTTTTTTCTTAGCTGAATAGCAAAACGCTGAAAATTCAAAAGCTTATCTTCATAATCATCAGGCAAATGCTGGGCTATGGATGATGTTCTCAAATAGATATATCAAACCTCTTCATAAAAAGAAAACATCAATTTGCTGAAGCTTTAAATGTGTTTCCAGGATACATGGTTTTCATAAGTTCTTTTGCCTTTATCTTTATTTTCACAGTACTTAATCGTTATTGGATGGTTTCAATCACTCTTCATCTTCGTTTTGTTGCCAATCTGATGAACATGCCCAATATTATGTAACTAAATATACAGTATTAATCAAGAAAGATGTAAGTTGCTTAAATTTGTATGTAAATTGTGATAAACCACAAATTGATGATGATCTACGAGTACAAATGGAGATGGGTGCTAAAGCCTTTCAAAACAATGACAGCCCTTTCAAAGTTATAAAAGATTGTGAATTATTGAGAGCTGACGTATGAAGAAAGGATGAGAAGTGAAACGAGCATAAAACATGCGGTTGTCAAATGCAGCTTCACAAATTACTGGTTTCAAAGGAAACTACAATATGAGTCCTGTACTCTTTTAAAAAATGATGCAGTGTATTGTTTTTGTTGTTTATTGTTTTCAACACGCGTCCAGTCAACTATAGCATCGTATTCGAAAAATCTTGTGGATTTTGAAAATGGGAAAAAATGCAACGAAAGACTACCAGAACCTGAACAGGACACTCATCACCGTGTGTCATTTCTTGCATGGAAAACTTTGAGAGGCACATATCAAAAGTGTTGAGGATTGACATAGTAATACTGAAGCATATGGAAGAAGAGAAGCAATTGTGGAAGGATCTGCTCATGCGTTTTGTGGGTCTGGCATTTCGTGGGCATCAAAAAGTCATTGCATCAAGTAATAATCTCGGTCGGTAATTTTCTTGCACTCGTTAAGCTACTTAGCAAGTATGGCCCCCTGTTGCATCATCACTTGGATTTTGTCAAGTCGCATCCACATTCTGCAGCATTTCTGTCTGGCAAGATGTAGAATGAGTTCATTGAGCTTCTGGGCAACAAAGTATATAAGTCAATTCTAGAGAGAGTCGAAAGAAGCAGATACTATGGGATTATTTTCAAGATTATGTCAAAATTGGAATGAGATGGTCTTGATTTGAATGACTGTCATGGACTGACGTATGACAATGCTGCAACAATGGCTGGGAAGATGTCTGGTGTCCAGAAACACATCACAGAGAAACCCGAAATCAATCTTTGTGAATTGTGACAACCATACTTTGAAACTCGTAGGAGTGCATGCAGCATCAAAACAGGTGTTTGCTATATCATTTTTTGAGTTCTTGATTCATTGTACAATTTTTTCTCCAGTTTAACAATGTGGTGGGAGAAATTAAAGGAGATGGCAGGGACGGCTGTAAAGCAGCTCTCGATACAAGATGGAATGCTAGGCATGATGCTGTTCACATTGTAAAAATGAAGTTGGATAACCTAGCTAAATTGTTGAAGGATATGGCAAGTGACACTTCCGTATCGGTCGATACAAGAAGCGACGCCAGTTGCTTGTTGCACAACATGCAAACTTTCTGCTTTCTAACTATGCT
Source organism: Acanthosepion esculentum (assembly GCA_964036315.1). Taxonomy (NCBI): domain Eukaryota; kingdom Metazoa; phylum Mollusca; class Cephalopoda; order Sepiida; family Sepiidae; genus Acanthosepion; species Acanthosepion esculentum. The sequence goes on from OZ038500.1 coordinate 81,248,546, forward strand.
GCCGTTCTGGGACGATGTCCTGACTTTCATTGACTGAGTACAGAAGAGACTTCAGTCCCCTGGAATGAACTTCAATGAAGTTCGAGCTGACATTCAAAGTCTGCAACAATCTGTTGTGAGTGAGCATGATTCTCTCTGAAAAATTCAATTGCAAAAGATGAGGAAAAATGCTTAGAATGGAGTATTGACCTTGTTCAACAGAGAAGGGTGTATCATAAAAAGAAAATGGCTGGAGAGGAGATGAAAGATGAACTCTCTAAATGTGTGCGAAGAAATGGATGTTACCTTAAAGGCAGTACTGGACAGGTTGAATACAGAGCTGAAAGATTGATTTTCAAGATCGAGTCAGTTACATGAGCAATTTTGGTTTCTCTTGGATATTGAAAACCTTATCAACTCGAATGATGACATGGTAGAAAAATGCAAAGTAGCTACTGCAGCATACAATTGTGATTTGGATGGAATATAACTTAGTTGCAAAATTACAGACTTTTGAATGTTAATACAAAAAGAAAAGACAGTGTTTGTTAAACTAAAAACCCCGATTGAGCTTTTCAACTTCTCAATGTCTTACGGCAATGATGTGTTCCCCCAGTTTCCAAATAGCATTGCACAGACCGTTGGATGTTGCTGTCTTTGTGGCATCCTGTGAGCACTCTTTCAGCAAACTAAAATCAATAAAAAAAAAAAAAACTATCTCTGAAAGCACAATGGGCCATGAACACCTAAGCAATTTAGTTTTATTAAGCATAAAAAATGAAGAATTTGGATGTATAAATGTGGATGGTGTTATTGACAAATTTTTGACCAAACTTAGTTATGTCACGGCTTTACAAATTCAAATAGTCGAAAGGAATTGCTCTCCTGTTCTCATCTTTTAATTCCGATTTTGTCAACGCACTGTGCTTGTTGGTAATGGTGGATCAAATAAAAATGTATTTGAATTATATTTAAATAGTTTTTCAGAGCATTTGTATTTATGTGAAAAAGCATTTATATTTAAATTTTTGCCTTGTTTCAGAAATATCTGTATTTGTTTTTGTATTTTTTAAATCTGGAAGAAAATTGTATTTATATTTGCATTTCCAGTTATATTGCGTCAATAATCGAGAATTATTTGAATTTCTAAAAAAAATAATATTTGATTCATCCCAGCTTGTTGGCTACTGGTTGTGGTAGGAGGTGCCAAATTGAGCTCTTGATCCCCCCCCCCCCCCAACCCCCAGACCAATATCTTGGCACACCACTTCATTTAATAGCTATACTAACATTTAAATCCCTTTTATTTATTATTAATCACTTGGGTGTCTCTTGAATTTAGTCATTAATTATTCCCTACTGATTATTATTATGAAATTTATTTGTTGGTATGTATACATTTGTACAGTTTATTTATTTCCTTTATTGTGTTATCATATATATATATATATATATAATGTTCATCATGTTTGTATGAATTCATTTTCTTTGTGTAAATATTAGATAAAATGTGTTGTATGCATTTATTGTGTGATATTTTACCATTTTATATATATATATATATATATGATAAAATATAGTTTTAAGGTATACTATATTTGTGTGTTAAAGTGCTCAATATCAGAGATAGAGCGTATGTAGATATAAAAGTGGACATTGAAGTCAGTACCCAGAGATGACGGTCTGTTTCATGCTAAATGCAATTGTGGACATACAATTGTATTTAGCATGAAACAGACTGTTGTCCTTGGGTGTTGACGTCAATTTATATTTATTTATTGTGTGAGTGGATGAATAAGTTTGTCTCCAGTCATCATAAGTTGAATTTTAATCTGTCTTATTACTATTCACTTGTGTATCAAGTGCATTGACAAAGAAATTATGTTGAAAAATGTGCAAATAATTACTGTTTTCATATTTAGGTTATGGACTTAGTGGTGACTATTAGGTTATGGACTTAGTGGTGACTATTAGGTTATGGACTTAGTGGTGACTATTAGGTTATGGACTTAGTGGTGACTATTAGGTTATGGACTTAGTGGTGACTATTAGGTTATGGACTTAGTGGTGACTATTAGGTTATGGACTTAGTGGTGACTATTAGGTTATGGACTTAGTGGTGACTATTAGGTTATGGACTTAGTGGTGACTATTAGGTTATGGACTTAGTGGTGACTATTAGGTTATGGACTTAGTGGTGACTATTAGGTTATGGACTTAGTGGTGACTATTAGGTTATGGACTTAGTGGTGACTATTAGGTTATGGACTTAGTGGTGACTATTAGGTTATGGACTTAGTGGTGACTATTAGGTTATGGACTTAGTGGTGACTATTAGGTTATGGACTTAGTGGTGACTATTAGGTTATGGACTTAGTGGTGACTATTAGGTTATGGACTTAGTGGTGACTATTAGGTTATGGACTTAGTGGTGACTATTAGGTTATGGACTTAGTGGTGACTATTTATGTATGTCAGTGATTTATTTTATTTATATTTCAAACTTCAGAATTAAATTTAGTTCTTTTATTATTTATTAACTTTATTTTTTCATTTTCCAGAAATCATTGAAGCAGTTGATGGTTCAGAATCAAGAGGATTCTAATCAAGTACCATGGCTTCTGAAAGAGTTGGTAGCCATTACAAACATAGATTCCTGTCCAGATAAGCAAAGGGTGATGGTTAATGCTCTAATTGGATCAGAGTAAGTGGAATCCTGTTGTTTGATTTTACATTTTGTGTTCTCAATCTCTGGAATTCATTACTTCTCACCAAGAATAAAAGGAACTTAACCGTCTGTTTATTGATGAGTGTGCTTATTTGTGTTAAATAAGAATGAATGCACAATTTGAACTTTTATACATTTTATTTACTATTGGATAACGATAGATCTAAAACATGACTAATAGATTGATAGTTTGATATGGGGCATGTAAGGATGCGTGACCGCCATCTTGAAATCCCTTTTTTCTCTGTTGTCCTTGAGAGTTTTGATCAAGGGGCATAACTTGGTTATCCATTTTTATTGTTGCTGCTGTTGATAGTCCTCAAGTGATGAAGCTTCTGTTATTTGGTACATTTCCCTGTTTGTGATTCAGTAGCACCAGTCCACAATGTTCAAAGAAGGATGGTCTTTGCCAAGACTCGCATGCTTCACTTGCTCAAAGTCATTTTTAGCTTAACTGTTCCTTAAATATATCATAAGTGATGAAAAATGGGTTGCATGCAACAATGTTCAACACAAAAGGCAGTAGACTGACAAGAATAAATCACCAAAACTGACCCCTAAATTTGAGATCCATGGAAGTGTGGTATGATTTACTTAGTGTTCTATGAAACATTAGATGTACATACTTTCAGCAGCTGCAACATGTCCATAAGTTTGGCTGAAGAGTGCTTGAAAAGTACAATAGAACAATTAATGTTGTCCTCCTCCTATTCTTGCTCTATGCAAGATTGCATACAGCAAGAATAAATAACATAGGAAAATTTTTTTGGAACTGGGTGGGTCTGTTCTACCCAACCCACCATATTCACCTGAACTTGTGCCAACCATTTGTTACCTTTTTCGATCACTGCAAAACACTTTCATGGAGAAAATTTTCTCCAATGAAAACCAGATTTAAGAGTTCATTGAAAACTTTTTCACACCTGTTGAATTTTACTCAAAAGGTATTGAAGAGTTGTCTGATAAGTGGCAGCAAGTTATTGCAAATAATTTTGAATACATAATTGATTTGATTCATTTTTTAAGGTTTAGTAACCATTTACATTTTATTTAAAGCCGGAATTTTTTTTTTTTTTTTTTTTTTTTTTTTTAGATAATAATGATTTAGTAATACAAGTTTTATTAATTAACCCATAGTTGGGGGATAAAGTTTTGGTGGGGTGCACATAACTGAATATAACAAACACAACTAGAATTGGAGCTTGCTCTCTGATTAACGATTCCAAGCTATTATCCATTGCACAAACCACTCATCCAAGCTTACAGTACCTAGTATTCCGAAGCAGTCACCAATCTAGGTACTGACCAGGCTCGATGTTGCTTAACTTCAGTTGCATGGGAACCGGTGTTTCAATGTTATGTGGCTCTAAGCATATATAATTGACTAAAATGTAGTTTTACTTTATTTTTTGAAGAATAAAGTTGATAAACAGAAATGGAAATGATTCATGATTCCATTTAATATTATGTGATCAATCTCGCAATGATAATAAATGAAATAATCTTTGTTTCTATTCATTTTACATAGACTTATGCTCGGCCTTCCAGCACATCTTTTGTTTACTGACTGTTCATCAGTTTCTCCAAGCGAGTCAGCAGTTAATGCACTCATCACAATAATTAATACAGTCTTGGTAAGTTATCATTAAAATTAATTTTGTTACTATTAATCCACTGATGTGAGCCTTTCTTCTGCTGCTGCGTAGTGTAACAGGATTGAGATAAAACAATTTAATTTTTGATTAGAATTTGTAGAAATATGCAGAGGAAACATTGCGGGATTTACAAAATTATATGTACTAAAAAAGTATCTTTTGTTAAACAATTGTCATTCAACAGTATGTCTGATCATCATTTCAACTTAATGCAGTTTTAATTTAAAAACAAAAGCAATTTATTAAGGCAAAAATGTACGGAAAGTGCACTAATTGCTGAGTCTTTTAAGGTAAATTTACATCCAAAATCATATAACATATTTTCTTTTTTCACAAAACTAATGCTGATACAATGTGAGATATTTATTTTATTCAGTTATTGTTCAGTTACCCACTACTTTCATGCATGCATCTGTATAAAATATAATAACCATATAATGTCTAATTCATTATATAGTCTTTTATGGCAATCAAAAGTAATGAGTTCTTTTTCACTTTGAAGACACTTAATTGACCTTTGATTATTCCATTTAGCATAGTCATATATAATTGACTAAAATTATTTAAAATTACTAATTAATGCTCTCACAGTTTTTATACTTTAATTAATATCCTTCTAATTGTGATTAGTTAGTCCTGGGTATGACGATAAGCTACATCTGGCAGCAAAGACCTCTGATTGACAGATTGGTGGTTTTGAGGAGCATGGAACCACCTCTTAATTGCTGTTGTGTTGTTTATTGCTGCTTGACTCAAATAAGGCGACAAACACTTGTATGTAAAAATATATAAATAGCTTTATTGTTCGAATTGCAGCAACTGTGTAGAGTGAGGGAGAATCACAGAGGTTAGGATTGTGCACACAGGAATTGACGGAGATAAAATCTTTGGGGGGAAACTTTAGCCAGCCTCTCTTCCAGGCCAAGAGTTGGACTATTTTTATAACATTTGTTCATCCACGCAACTTCACATGGCTACGCCTTCTTCTGCTATGTCGCCTATGCAGCAACTTTTGGCCATGCCTCTTCCGGCCAGCTGCCCATGCAACTTTGTGCGGCCACGCCTCTTCTGGCATGCACCCATGCAAGCATGCATTTCCTTCTGCTCAGGACACCTTTATGCCCTGTTTATTCAAAGCTCAGGACACCTATGCACCTTTAGGCATTTCCTGTTTATGCTATCACCCATTCCAATTTAAGCTCACTCTCTGAAGCAGCAGACGTGAGGTCAAAGGTCTACCTCAACCGATATCCAACAGTTGTTCCCAGGTCCAACCTGACCCAGGATGGTAACACCTGTTAGGGTCCCAGTTATGGGCAAATATTGAACCCCATCAAGCAAAAACAAAACACTATGAAAGTATAAAATACATTTTTATAGTAAAAATACCAGCAATACATTTTTATATAAAAAAAAATTACCAACATTACATATTTATAGTAAAATTACCAACAATGCAGACATACTAACAAATTGTAGTGACTTCACCTAAATCCATTTAAAATACTACCAAACAACCAACATGAAAGAACTTTCATGACATTAGTATCCTAATATAATATCCTACAATTTATTAAATCAAATTGTATTCCAATAGTAACTTCAACAAAACCACAACATAAAACAAACATCACCGCCTCTAGTAATCATGTCCACACAAACATGTCTATGCACAAAAGCTGAGTATCAACTACCATGTATTCAATTGTGAAAGCAGAATAACATTTTTATTACTTTCAAGCTTCCAAGAAAAGAAAATTTCAGCATTAAATGACCCATAAGGAGTTGATATGCCGTTAAACAGACAAATCAATCAATTGTGATTAGTAAACCATTCAGTAGCATCAATATTTCATGGTCTGGAAAGTGTTTTCATTTTTATGTAATTCTTTCTTATATGATACTTATAATGCTCTACTTATGGTATTTTTTGATTACTCTAGCTCTTCTAAAAGCTTTTTGGGTAATGGTGGTAGGCATCACCTTGATATTTGTGCTTTAAGTATCATAATCAACAACTGATGGTTGTTCACTTCAGGGCTTTATTTTTGTAATAATGAAATTCTTGAAATGCTAGTAGTAATAGTCTTTGCCATAAATCACTCTTGCTAGAAATAACTTGTATTGCCACCAAGTTAGAAGTTAGGGAAACAGCACCAAGATTTTATTTAATTGGGATTTCATTCATTGTTTGGTTTGGAAAATTTGCATCTGTTGTGATTTCTGTATGTATAAAATATCATAAAATGTATAAAATATCATAAAATGTATAAAATATCATAAAATGTATGCTCAGTTTGCACAATGATGGCAAACCAGTGTACACTACTTGCGACCACTTTGTTAGTTGAGTGATTTTCACGTCACTGAAATTTCAAGACAAGTCAGAAATCTTAAAATGTTTAAACTAATTTCAGGTGGTGCAGTTAGACATTGTGTGACTTCCTTCCAACTTCCAAATTTATTGAGTAGCTTCAGTAGATTTGAAGCCCCGTTTAAATTAATATTGCAAAATATCAGCTGCAAGGTAACCGTGACATATTTGGGAAAGGTATTAAAATAAGCAAGAACCTATATTGGCATCAAAGGATATTAGAATAATCTAGAACCTATACTTGCGGCAAACTGCCTGTATATGGATGGAAAATGAGTTCAGTAAATATAAAAAAATAGAAAGGGGTGTGAGACAAGGATGCGTCTTCTCACTGGACTTATTCAACTAACACAATAAGGCAATTCTGAAAGAATTAGAAGTTCTACCAGGAGTCATTATTGGTGGCTACAATCTTAACAGCATAAAATATGCAGATGACACAGTGTTGATGGCAGACATAGAAAGGAAACGACAAGAATTCCTATAGAAGGTAGTGAGGGAAAGTGGGAAGAAAGGACTAACCATCAATTGCAAGAAGATTGAATGGAATGGTTGTTAGCAAAAGGAACAGGCCAACATTCAAATTACAAATTGGAGATAGAAAAATCAAACAAGTGCAACAATTTAAATATCTGGGAAGTGTTTTAACGGAGTACAGAAAGTGCAACAATGAAATCTGAAGGTGCATTGCGATAGAGAAAAATGCCTTCCAAAAGCCAAGCAAATGATTAAGAAACAGAAAATTTTGTTAGTAACAAAAAAAAAAAAAAAAAAAAGTACTGAACTGTTATGTAATATGAGTCTACCTATATGGCAGTGAATGCTAGACAATCTCCTTACAGATGAAGAAGAGACTTGAGGAGACTTGTAATATTAATTGACATCTTCTGATGTCTTGACCTTGATCCCCATTCTTCTCTTTACCCTTTTCTTAAATGCTCCTCTTTACTCTTACTCTTACTCTCTGTAACCCTTAGTGTGCTAGTGGCACTCCTGCCTTGCTTGGGGGTGATTTGCTCAAAAAAAAAAAAAAAAAAAAAAAAAAAAAAATTAGCTAACAAGCTTAGTAAATGGTTGGCAGAAGAGGGATTCGGAGAGATAACAAAAAGACGACAAAGTGTTATAAAGGACAGGAAGTTGTGAAGAGTCATGATCGCCCATGTCCTTGGGTGATGCAACACATAGAATAATGCTTTTGTTTCTACAGAAGGATGTTGAGAATACCATGAACCGAGCATGTGAGCAACGAAGAAGTTTTAGAGAAAATAGAAACAAAAAGGACACTTGTACTTAGCATTGGAATGAGGCAGTTGAAATGTCTAGGGTGTATAATGAGGAAAGAGGGCTTGGAAAATTTGATACTCACAAGACAGATTGAAGGCAAGAGGGACAGTGTAAAAATACATAACCTACCTAGAGAGATTGAGTAAATAGATGGTAGAACAGACTTTAGGAGAGGTGACAAAAAGACGAAATTTATTCACATCTATAAAGGATGGGAAATAATGGTGAGTCATGATTGTCAGCATCCTGAAGTGACATGGCACATAGAAGCATTATAAAATTTTCTTTCCTGTTTCAGACCATTGTTTTGGTTTCAGGTACGTATTGTCAAGTGTGAGTACTTTTTGGCTTTCGTAAACTATTATCAAAAAGATTTTCTTTTTTTGTACCATGTTGGTTTTTACCATTTTCAGATATTGCTTTTTTGTCTCTTCAGATGAGAGTTTAACCTTTTTTTTTCCCTCCTTTTATATTATGTCTATTTGGTCCTAAATTTGATAACATTTTACTGATGGTTTATTTATTTATTTTTTGGCTTAATGCTTTTTTCATGTGTTCCAGAAATTTCAACTGTCTCTGATTCTAAGCACAAATGTCCTTTCTTTTTTGCCGCCCCCACATTTCCTTTAAGACTTCCTCATTACTCATATCCTTCTATAGAGCCACATCTCTGCTACCTCAAATTTCTTCTTCATCTGTGAGTAAATTGGCCAGCATTCACTTCCATATAAAAGTATTGTTATTATACAGTAGTTCAACACTGCTAAGAAAACTTTCCCGTATCTCAAAATTTTGTTTAGCTTTTGGAAGGCATCTCTCACAATTGCAATGTACCTTCAGGCTGCAAAGATGTTTCAGGAATTCAGTTAGAACATGGTTTGTTCATACAGTTTTTACTTTTTACATTGTGTGAGTAAATATAGAAGTGTTCTGGTTGTTTGGGAGCTTGAAACTTAATGATTATTTACATTATTCGGACTATTGTCCTCATCTTTGTCGCCATATTTATTACAACGTTTCGGCTGTTCAGTATCTGTCTATATTTTTGAGATGGGGTATTATGTACATTATTTAAATTTAAATGTAGTATCAATCATCATCTGTCTCTTGAACCCTGTTCCTTTATTGTTCTTTTCTTCATTTCTCCTCACTTAACTTTTCCCGTGTTTATTCACTCCATGTAACTCCCTGCATCCTCGCCTTGCTTGGGGTGAAATGATATATATATATATGTGTAAGTGCTTCAGAGAAACAGACTGAAGATTGTATTGAACTGTTCATATCTTCAACTTTGTTTATCTCTTTATCCTTCTGTAACAGGTCTTGTTAATACATTTATTAGTTTTTCAGTATCTGTCTATATTTCTGAGATGAGGTATTATGTACATTATTTACATTATTCGGACCATTGTCCTCATCTTTGTCACCATATTTATTACAACGTTTTGGCTGTTGTATGCTCCGGCCTTCTTCAGGTGGTTGGAATGTTGAACTGAACCCTTTATTTTGCTCACTGGGGTAGACTGTTCTAGTTCCACGTGCCATGTTTAATGGATGTCAGTTATCAGTTATCTCCTGTTAATTTTCCCTCTGAGAGTTCTCCACTGCCTTAACCGGGTATTGAACTCACACTCTTTGGGTCCTGTCACTGGATCTAACCAACACCTTTATCCACTGTGTCATGTGCACAAGCCAAGGATGCTGAGAAATTAATTTTTTTTTTTTTCTTTTTTTTTTTCTTTCCATTACTTTTGTTAGTAGATATCAGGCACTGTGATAATAGAAGTTCTGCCAGGAATGGTGAAATATAAGAGCCAAGGACAAATTTACTGTGGATGATCTTGTAATCAAGGCCCTCTCTAGACATTCTTAGTGTAGTGAATTGTTTTCTCCTCTGATCAGAGTAACATTTTTTTTATGTCAAAATTGTAATCAGTCTTGTTACAATGTGCAACCAATGCATTTAATGTATTATTTTGTAAAATTTCTCTTTTTGTTCATATAGTCTTTTATTTAGATTCCTTGAGGTTTCTCCTATGTATTTTTTGTGACAATTACTACTGGCAATCAAGTAAATTCCTCCACGTTTCAGCTTATTGCTTTGTTTAGTGTTGACTAAGTCTTTTATTGTTTTAGATGTAGTAGTAACAAATTTTATGTTGAGTTTAGATAGATTTCTTCCAATTGAATTTGCAATTCTTTGGGTCAAGTCACTGGATTACTACAGCCAACACTTTTATCCACTGAGTTATGTGTCCTTGAGTTGTGAGTTCAATACCTGGCCACAGCAAAGGTGAACAAAAACTTGATGAGTTGAGTTACTAAAGGGAAATAACTGAAATTGAGATATCCGGAAGAGGCATGGCATGTGGAACTAGAAATAAAGGGTTTGGTTTGAAATTCCAATCACCTGAAGAAGGCTGCAGCATACCATGGCCGAAATATTGTGAATGTTACAATAAAGATGAGAACAATAGTCTGAACAGTGTAAGTAGTTACAATACCTTGTTTAAGAAATATAGAGATTCTGAAATATTCTTAAAGCTGTGTAAATAAAGGTAAACTATGAAGGACGCTAAGCGATGTAATGTGATGCCATAAGCGAGTAAATGTTTAATTTTTATTTTCTTATTTGTTTATATATATTTATTTTTTAATGCAAATATTACTTTTTTAATTTTAATCTGCTAAATTTATGTATTTATTTTAAATAATAGGTCTGGAGTTAACTGTTTTCTTTTAAATTTAAAAATTGTGTATGTGTGTGTGTATATATATATATATATATATATATATATATATATATATAAATAATTTCGCCTTTGTAAGTTACAAATGCATTAGATATATAATCTTAACCTATTATATTAACATCATGAATGCTAAGTTTATTCTACATTACTTTAAATATGTTATAACAACGGTATTTTATGTGAAAAAGATAGTTACCTCCCCTTGATACATAATGTGTTTACATAAATTAAAATTTTTTTTTATGTAAAGTATTTTTTATTTTTTTAATCTTTGTCTTTCAAACTCAAGAATTAGAATGATATAAATTTTAAATAATTCTAATATTATTGCCAACAATAATAAAATAAACAAGTCTTAACACACAATTTTAAATCATCACCATGGGAATGTGAATTCCATAACACTCTAACAGCCAGTGAGTTTTTAGCACCTGAAGATTGCATGTTTGCATGAAACTCTGAGTTGTGCTATTGATGTTGGATATTATGTATAGTCACTAATATATATATATATATATATATATATATATATATATAATTCTGTATTTGCTTTTCTTTCAGAAAGACCATTTGAATGAAGGCTTTTCCTTGTCCAATAATTTCACGCTTCATATTTTTCAGGTAAATAGTTTTAATTTCTTTGATTACTGGTGTAAGTGTCTTGATGTTCTCTATGCTGTTTTTAAAAAGATGATAAAATGTTTGTTGGATGGGGAGGAAATAAAAATTTAAATTGATGTTCCAGGATATGCATAAGTGTTGATAAGCCAAAATCTTGCATGTTTTGTCTTAGTTTCATAATGGGTTAATAAAAAATAATTCTGTTTGAATTTCTGGGATGAGAAGCTGTCATTGTTTACATTATCTAAATTTGGGCAAATGTCCACATCTTTGTTGTTAATCTTAATGTTTCGGACATTGTGCCTTCCAGCCCCTTTTCAGGTGTCTGTTGATCCAGATAACGTTTAGTGAATTTTCTAACTGGACTCTTTATTTAATCTATGTGGATAGATTGATCTTGTTCATCTTTTCGTTTTTTAAACATTGCTCAGTTAATGCTGGCCCAGAGATTGAACTCGCAACTAATACACCACTCAGGTTTTTTGGATTGCCCTATGGCAATCGACTTATGAATTGGACTCTCAGTGGAAACCGGGTTAAGATATAACTGATCAGTAGCAAAAAAAAAATCCCCAAAAAGATGAGCTATGCTTAGACATAGATAGTAGCATGAGAACAATTTCAATCAATCAATATGCCTCTTGATTCCTTGGGGAACATAGGGCCGCAACAACACCTCTCCAACGGATGCGGTTCTGGGAGATCTTCTTCAGCTCCGACCATATTGTGCTGGCTGCCTTCACCTCTGTGTCAACACTTCTGTGCCAAGTCTGTTTTGGTCGACCCACTTTTCTCTTCCCTTGTGGATTCCAGTCAAGGGCCTGCCTGGGGACACTAGAAGCAGGCTTCCGGAGTGTGTGGCCGATCCATCCCCATTTCTGTTTCTTGATGTCAATCTCGATTGGGGCTTGTCTGGTCCTGTCCCACACTTGGCGTTTAGAGACGACTTCCGGACACCTGATATTTAGGATGTTCCTGTGACATTGGTTGGTAAATGTCTGAAGTTTGTGGGTGTTTGTCTTGGTTACCTGCCAGGTTTCTGAGCTGTAAAATAAAACAGACTTTATGTTGAAGATCCTGATCTTGTTGTAAAGTCCTCCCGATCGGCAAGGAAGTTGTTAGTGTTTTGGTTGCCCACATCTCGTGGGTGGAAGTCGAGGCTAGGTTGTACTGTGTCTGAACCAAGTTAATACGATCAGAGGGGGATGGCAACCCCACAGAGATCAGCACATTAAGGAAGCACGGGCACCCCACATTTATTGTCTGCGGACAACGTCTGGATGGACTTTTAGCCAGCTCGAGGGCTGTTACCAGCGGGACCCTATGGGAGGAGGACCAGCACTAAGAGAGTCATAGGGTTGTTGATCTCCAGTGTTGAAAGCGTGTTGGGTTTTGTTGATTTGGCACTTGATGTTTTCAACTGTCCCCCGCCATTTTTACTCACAGCACTTCCCAGGTTGACAAACTTATCGACTTTCTTGATGTCTTGGGAACAATTTACTCCTGTAGATTTAATAAAGTGTTCAGTTCAAAATTCCATCAAGGTTACACAGATCAGCAGGCACAAGAAAGAAGCCAGAAAGTACAATGGCTGAATGTTATGATAATAACAACTAAGATGAGGATATGAGCCTGAATCTAAATAATGATTTCATAACAATATTTTCCCCCATTGTGTTTTTTGTTATAGTCATTAAATAACAATGTTACTTCTAGTTTGATTACCAATATAAAAAAGTTACACTAAAAAAATTATTTTATTTTTATTTACAGGGTTTGGTGTCTGTGAAAGACATTTTATCACCAAACTGTCTTCAAAGACTTGTACATTCTTGTCCACTTCTTTGGTCTTCTTTTCTGGTAAAGTCAAATATTTTTTTCTCATTTAAGATAAATGCTCTAAAGCAGAGATTTCAACCTGGGCAATATTGGCTGTCAGTGGGAAATTTAGTAACTGGACATAAAATGGTTTGCTCTTGGAAATTTTGGTGGGTAATACAGGAATTTGTATTTCAACATATGCTACCTGAAAAAAATATTCGAAGGAGATATGCAAAAAACCTGTATAAAAAAAATTACAGGAGACTAATTTTGGTATTATAGGTAGTTTTAAGAAGGGTCATTAACATTCAAATAGTTCTTCAGACAAAACATTTTTTCAGATATAAATCAGATAAGGGAAGTCCAAGAACAATAAATAAATATTTACTAAATTTTTATTAGTTGCAAGTAATGTATATTCTTTTTAATTTGATAACAAATATTTTTTTGTCAATGTTTGCAACACTAACTCTAATCATGAAACTAATCTTGACTATAAAACTAAATTATATATATAGTCTCAGTTGTCAAGTTTGCTTTTGTTTGTTCTTTAATATGGCAGTAGCAATTGCAGTGTTATTTGTTACCTTCTTTTGGTATTTTTACTGCATCATAAAATTAGTTTATGAACCAGTAACAAACTTTTATCAAACAATTTTGGTATGCTTTTGAATATTTACTATACAGATAGGTGGTGGAAAATTTTTTGCATGTGAAAGTGGGAAGTGATGCAAAAAAGGTTGGGAACCCCTGCTCTAAAGTCTCCTGCTTAAATTGAGAAAACAGTCACAAAACTTTAAAAAAAAAAGTAACATTGTTAAACCAATCGGCAAAAACAATGGATTTTTTTTTTTTTTTGACTGAATACAGTCTATTCTAGAAAGAAACGGCAACCTACTGCAAGAAAATCTTCTGCCTAGTCAGTCATTAATTGAAAGTGACATGATCACTCAAGTGTTTGTGTATGGCACTTAACTGATTGACTGATTTAGTTGAAAAATCAAAATGTAATGGTTACAAGGTATACCTAAAAGTGTAATATTTATGTTTGTTTAGCAGCATATCAACTTATGAGTTAGTTAATGCAGAAATTTTATTTTCTTGTGAGCATTAATAATTTCTTTTATAAAAATGTATTACTGGTAATTTTTTAATTTTTTATAGAAATGTGTTGCTTGTAATTTTTTTGTTCCTATGAAAATATTGCTGGTATTTTTACTATAAAAATGTTTATACTTTCATAGTGTTTTGGCTCCAATTTGGGGTCTATTTTCCCATAGCCAACAGATGCTACCACCCCAGGTCAGGGTGGACCTGAGAATAACAGTAATTAAGAGGTGGTTCCTTACTCTTCAAAACTTCCTAATGCTGCCGGATGTGATTTATCATCATATCTGAAACGGGTAATACTGTGTAACCCGGATATAAAAGAGTTGTTGGGACCAGAGAAGAAGTCTCTCATATCTGGGTTTGGTCTATTATATATACATTAACACAGGCTCTAATTTGGGACCAGAGAAAATCTCTCTTATATCTGGGTTACACTGTATTTATACTGATGATACAACAGTATATGGGTGCACTGCTAAAATTTTAGATGACCAAAGCTTGGCAGCTGATCTCTCCTGATTTAGCTTTAACTGCTTAGTGGGGAGGAAAAAATCAGTTTGGTCACATTCAATGCCTTAAAAACTAGTGACATTTCATCATCACAGAGCAGAGGGAATTTTCACCTGTTGTGATGAACAGATGTTTTCTTAGGGAGGCCCCTTACTTTGAGCACCTATCGGGACTTAAATTCACACCCGACCTCAAGTGGAGCTTGTACTCATGATCTATCACTAAAGATGCTGGAAAAATGGTCAATTTCCTGTAACAAACCAGTAAGTACCTAACTCATACTGCTGCAATATATAGGCAGGAGCTGCCCAATCTTAACTTTTCAGTCTTCTTAATCCAAAAGTATCTTTGAATCCATGTGGGCGATGAATTATTTTCCACCCTACAACCCCTTTTCTCACAGACAAAATGTTGCAAGCCTTGCTGCTCTATTGCTATTTCAATGGAAAGTGCTCAGATGAACTACATTCCTTAGTTCCACCAGTTCTAACCTTCGTCTGCCATGCTACACACATTGTAATGAACCACATTCATTCCCTTCATATTCCATTGGTGAGATACAAGTTGGGAAGCTTCTTCCAATGAATTATTGCTTTGTGGAACTCCCAAGAGGATTCCTCCATGATCACTATAATCTTGAGCTGTTCAAGTCTCATTATCTTCGCCTCGTATCTTCATAAACCGTGCCTCTCACTCTGTAACCCTCTACCTTGAAAGTACAAAGAGACAGCGGAAATTTGTAAAATGTATAATGAAGAATGAGTTGCTTATTGAAGGTAAGTGGGGTGGAGGAAAGCGGTGAGTCCCAAGTTGGCATCTATGCAGACGACACTATTTACTCCTGCCTCAATAGTAAATCAGGCATTGCTGACAAAACTAACCTGGCCGTAGGTCTTGAAAAGGACCTCCAATCTGTGGTTGACTGGAGCAGTAAATGGCTTGTAAACTTTAAGGCTTCTAAAACAAAACTGCTCTCATTTATCCACCATAGAGAACCCTCCCTGCCTCCCATCAGGGTGGCTGATGCTCAACTCCATGAGAGTGCCACTCTCTCCCCCTGCTTGGTCTCACACTGACCTGAAGTGGAACAACTGCATTGAATCTATAGCTTCATCTACTACAAGGAAAGTTGGTTCTCTCTGTCACGCCAGAAGGTTTTTCTAGCCTGGGTCCATCCTTCAAATCAACCATTCATCCTTGCATGGAATATTGCTGCCATATATGGTTTGGTGCTCCCACTGTTCATCTCGAGATCCTTGACAAAATCCAGAAATGGATATGCAACGTGATTGGTCCTGGTTTGGCATCTTGTCTACAGTTATTTTCTCACAGATGTGCTGTGGCTTCCTTCTGTCTTTTCTACAAGTATTTTAATGGCAACTGTTCTGGCAAGCAACTTTTCACTGGTTCCCAAACTGCATGAATTTAAGCGTGCTACTAGGTTGGCATCTTGGTCCCACCCTTTCACTGTTGAAACGGCTAAATGCAGTCATCTCTTCTACTCCAACAGCTTCTTGCACTTCCCATCAGTGGAACTCCCTTCCTATCACTTGCTTCCCTAATAGCTATAATCTTCAAATATTCAAATGTAATCTCAATCGACATCTTCTGATGCCTTACTCTTGATCCCCGGCCTTCTCTTTATCCTTTTCCCAAACACCCCCCTCTTTACTCTCTGTAACACCTAGCATGCTAGTGGCACTCTTGCTTTGCTTTGGGGGTGATTTTCTTAAAAAAAAAAAAAAAATGGTGCAAATGGTTGGCTGAAGAGGGATTAGAAGAGATAACAAAAAGACAACTAAGTGTCATAAAGGGCAGGAAGTTGTGGAGAGTCATGATCGCTCATGTCCTGGAGGTTAGCAACCCATAGAAGAATACTTTTATATCTTTATTATGCTTATGGATATATCACATTGAAACAGTGGTTCTTGTACAATTACTGAAGTTAAGCAACATTGAGTCTGGTTAGTATCTTGATGGGAGACTACTTGATATAGCAGCTGCTGTCAGCTTGCATGTGCAGGGGGGTGTAATGGATAATGGCTTGGAAAGAAGAATTGCAGAGCAGAGTTTAAATTCCAGTTAGGTTCATTACATTCATTATATGCAAATATCTTTGAGAAAGGCATGAAACCAATTCTTCTTCACTCAGCTATTGGTTAAATAGTTGGACTTATATGTGAAAAAAATCATCATTATCTTATTAGAAATGTTAATATTCACTTGTGGGTGGGGAATTATTATTACAATCCCAAAATCTGTTTTAGCTTTAAATAACCTAGAAAAGGTTGATAAACAGTAAAAAACAGATCAATAACCTTTATTGTAATGCTTACTCTAAATTTTTAAAATCATTGAAATAAAGAGATAAATACAGCAATTATAAACAACCAAAGGAAGTATAATATATGAATTTCCTAGCACTATCTTTGCACAATGTTAGAGAAATCTTAGAAGTGTATTAAAGATAGGAAAATCATTATTCTATCATACAAAGGGAAGTAAAGTGGTTTAGCAAAATAAGTCAGCAGCAATAGATAAAAAGCGATATGAATAAACTTTAGTTGTCACAGTAATTCCAAACAGTCCATCAAAAATAGTGTGGGAGGTGTGTTTGAGATTACCAAACTATTTTAAATAGTCTGCAGGATATTATCAGAGCAACTTCATAAAGTGAATTGTGTAGGATTATTTAACTTTTTTTTTTTTGTGTGTACACACACACACACACACACACACACACACACACACACACACACGATCTTCTGAGAACACACTTAGTGAGCTAGCTAATTCCTGTCGCACATGCTTGCTCAAGCACATTTGTGTTTGTTCAACCCTAACAGATGTTGTTTATTATATGATAACTATGTCGAACAGACCTTAGTTTCAGTTTCTGGGAGAACTGTCATGATCAGTACTTGGAACAATGCCAGTATGTTCAAACCCTCAGTCACAATGACTTGTGACTTTGTGCTAATGCAATGATTGATGTTTTCTCAGCTGTTCCATCTACCCCCATTTCACTCAAGGCAAACTCATTGTATGGTTTCCAATCACTTTCCCAAGAAAAATCAACTCCCTGGACCGATAATATGAATATGATGAATCCTAGTCCTCCACAGCTTCCTGCTTTTTGTTGCTCTCAACAATCCTTACTCCTTTGCGATTCCTTTTAGTCTTTGTGATACTTGTTCCTCGATCCATTTGCTCAAAAATGTCACATAGATTCTCTCACTCTCTCCATGTGCCATGTCCCTCCAGGCTGTTGGCACTCATAGTTCTCTACACCTTCCTGTCTTTTGTTGCTTTCAACTGTACTTGCTCTTTTGTGACTCTTTGTCTCGTGTTGTTTACCTTCGTCCATTTGCTCAAGGCCTTCAAGTAGGTTCTTTATCTCGATGTAGGCTTATGATCAAATCGTTGAAATGTACGATCACTGAAGTTAAGCAATGTCGAACTTGGTCAGTATCTAGATGGGCGACTGTTTAGGAATACCAGGTTCTGTAAGCTTGGATGTGCAGGTGGTGTAATGGATAATGTGTTGAAATTGTTAATCAGAACTGAGGTCTAATTCCAGTTGAGTTTGTTATATTCACTTACATGCAAATACCCTTGGGAAAGGTATGATTCCACCACTTCTCCCCTCAGCTATGGGTTAATTAGTAAGATTTGTATCAGTAAATCATTATCCCCACCCTCAAAAAAAAATCTTACATTTTAAAAATATTTTCTGATTTTAAATAATCAGCAAAGAGTTGATCTGTAGAAAATGAATCAAATAAAAAAAAAAAAAATTTTGTGTCATGTCCCTCCAGCACGTAAGCAATCATGGCTCTCCACAGCTATCTCATGCCTTTCATTTCTCTCAGCAATAGTTGCTTCTTTGCGACATCTCTTTGTCTTAGTGGTACTTGTTCCTTCATTCATTTGATGAAACCTGTCAAGTAGATTACGGGTTGCTTTTTTTCTGTTTCTCTTTCCTTTGATGTATCTGTGAGTGTTATATTCTCCAAGCTTTCTTTTTTCATTATGTATCTCAAAAATTTCGGCTGTCTCTTTCCAATTGTTATCAATATTTTTTTGTGATTTCTAGTCTCTTTAAAACTTCATCTGACATGTCTTTTGTCTACGGTACTCTCAACATTTGTTTGTAGAACCACATCTCAACATCAGTTTTCTTCATTTGTGACAAAATTGTTCAGCATTCACTGCCATAAAGGAGGAGGGGGAGATATTACGTAAAAGTCTGGTACTCTCTAGTTTCTTCTTAATGCTTTTTTTTTTTTATTAACTTTTTTTTCAAAAACTGTGTTAAAATATCTTTGCTATTTTTTATGTCTTCAAGTTTTTAGTCACACTTTCCACTGTTTTTTTTTTTTTTTTACTATGTTATCCAATTTGTTAACTTTCTACACCTGCTTGATTTTGACATCCCTGATGGGTAACTTGAATCTTAGGCAGTCCCTTTTGCTGACAACCATGCATTGCCTTAAAAAAATACATGTTTAGACCTTTCTTCTTGCTTTCCTCAATTACCTTGTCTCTTAGTTTTCTTTCTGATTCCGAAATTCAGTGATGTTCCCTTTGGCCTTGGTATGTTTCTTTTTGAGAATTGTGTTTCTCTCAGTTTATATTTTATGTTATTCTCCCATTTTGCCTTAATAATTACCAATTGTATAATAGTTTATTTTTTCTTTTTAGATTCATGGTGAGTCATGGGGATACAGTCAAGTCTTTTCTGACCTTGATTCCAATAATTTAAGCAAAATGCTAAGGTTCATTTCAATTCTTTGGGAACACAAAGATTGGTAAGTATAAAACACTGCTAACTACCTGACATTGTCAGATCAGGATTAATTCTGCACAGATAATTCTATACAGTAACTTAAATTTCATCCAAACCATGTGCACACTCTCACACACACAGACACGCACATGATAACTAAAGCACACAAATACATATTTTTAATTCCTGAGCTATGCTGTTCTGTATGTAAATATATATAAAATCCCATGTATATGTTAAATTTATTTTGAGAATTTTCAATCAAATGCCTTTCAAACTGGTAATACAGGGTTACCAGTTTGAAAGGCAACAATATTAAATGTAGTTTACAGAAAAGTGGCAATTTCAATCAAGAGAATGATTGCAGGGAAACTGGTTTTGATTGATTGATTTGTTTTTTAAAAAGGTTAGAGATATTAGAAATGTGTCCTCAAAGAACTGATCAACCCTGTATATTGCAAGTTTTTATCTAATTTTTTTAAGTGTTCAAATAAGAGAAACAAATATTTATTTCATATAAAATTTAATTGAAAAGGATATTGTAGTTTTGGGGTTTTTACAATTACAAACGTTTATATACATACCCAGAAAAGACCAATTTTAAATGAGATACTGCTATTGATGATGTATATTTAAATTTTTTTTTGTCAACAGGTGGAAAGATAAGCATCTCATTGCGGAAATTCCTGTGTATCTTTGTGCTGCATCACTGGCATCCATAATGACAGAACAGTATGTTCTAAAATTGTTCTTTTTTCTAACTGTAGGATTCTTTAATTCATTATATATTATGCTAATCAACATTTACACAAAATCACATAAAATATTTACTATATATTGTATAGTCACATATTAATTTTTGTCAGATAGTCAGACGTTTCTTTTTGTCAGATAGTCAGACGTTTCTTTTTGTCAGATAGTCAGACGTTTCTTTTTGTCAGATAGTCAGACGTTTCTTTTTGTCAGATAGTCAGACGTTTCTTTTTGTCAGATAGTCAGACGTTTCTTTTTGTCAGATAGTCAGACGTTTCTTTTTTTTTAGGAGACAAAACTTGTCACATAGAATTTTTCACCTTATCATTATACATTTAAAATGTAGAAGCTATTTCTATCACACCCTGTATTATCTTACATTGTTCTGATATGTAGAAATTTATGTACCATATTCTCCCAAAATATTTATCTACTTCTTTTTTTCTTTTTAAAGGAATGTTGTGCTGAAAGAGAATGAACTTCAACATTTGGGAAAAGAGGTGATGATACTTTTTTTCATTTTTAGCTAAAGCTGATTTCTAGTCTTCTATCTTCTTTCAAACATTGTTGAAGTTTGTTTACAATAAATAAATAATAATTAACCTATTTTTATATTATATAATTTTTTTTTATTAATGAGGGTAAATATTATTGATGTTGGGTAAGTCACGAAATAATAGAGGTTAATAATATGTCAGGTCAGGTTGAGCCAGATAATGGGTGAGCTATGAAAGAAAGGTTTATTTTCCCATTTGTATTTCCCCCATTATGTGCATTATTATATCCATGATATAATAATACCATATTTCATGGATGGAATAGAATGGCCAAAAGGAAAAGGAATGACAAACATGCCTTGTTCTCAGAGGGTGTTTTATACTGCTAAGTCATACTCAAAATCATATAGACATTTGTCTCATGCAGAAAAGATATAACACATTTACACAACAAGCAGTGTGAAAAGAGAACAAAAAGATAGGGTCTTAGATATAATATGGAGATTCTTTTGTGTTTTTGGAGAAGCCATATTTAGGATTCCAGATTTGAGCGGATCAGATTAAAAATAGTTTTTAAGGAGTCTTTGTACCGCTTACAGGATTCATTCTCCCCTATCTTGATCTGTAGATAGCCTGGAAAATTATCACCATTCATTGCACTAAAGAGGTAGGGTCAGTGGATACCAATACTAACATGACAGTGTGGACTGGGTAATTTTTGTTTTTTATCCATATGTACTTGACACTATGATTGTGGCACCCATGTGGAAGAGGAAAGTATGATTTCTATCTAGATCTCAAGTGTTTCAGGTTTATGGCTAAAGTAAGTTTCTCAGTTGCACCCATTTGACTGAAGGACAACAAAAAAAAACACTTAAAAAAAAAAAGAAAAAAAAAAGCATTTAACATTTCAGAGTCGGTTTTGGTCTACTCTTGGCAAGGGTCAAACTGTCCCTCCATTATTTCCGATGCCAACTGTTTGTATTGTCAGCCACACATTGTGATGTGCAAATTGGCAGACAGGGTGCAAGAGGTGACATTGCAGAATTTTTTTCAAGTGTTAAATCAAGACTGAAATAACCACCCACCCATCCAGACCGAGCAAGCAAAACCCTGAATAAAACACTTGTTTTATATTTTTTTGAACCTGAGTTTTCAATTCGGGACGTGGCATTTGTTTTGTTGTTTGTTGGGAATATACATCAAACCATTCCCAGTTTTTGGTGCACACTTACATGAACAAGAATAAAGACACAATGTGGGATAGTCATTGAGCGGCTGGTGGAAAGCTGGGTAAGGGCCACCATTGTATATCTATGTGTATGGGCAACTAATATTAAATTAGCCTTGTATCAAATACTGCTGCTATAAGGAGTTTGGTAAATACCAGGAAAGTGTCACCATGTTTTCCTGACAGTAATTGATGACAGAGAAGGTGATGGCCTTCCTCCAGGATGACGGAGAGGGTGATGGCCTTCCTCCAGGATGACGGAGAGGATGATGGCCTTCCTTCAGGATGACGGAGAAGGGGATTGTCTTTGTCATCCTGAAGGAAGACAAGATTGTCTTCCTTAAGGGTGATGGTGTTGAGTCTTTCATAGTGATTTTCTATCTTGTTAACCTGTAGACATTAAACAGTAAAAATCTTTGGTAAACAATAGTCTTTCATAGATACTTACATGCTTGTAATTTTGCATTCTTGGAAATTTTGTTGTTAGTAATGAAATCAATCCAGTGTACACTGAAAATAGTGTCAAGCAGTAGTGTCTTGAATAAAACTAACACATTCAAAACATCTTTAATTTTAAGAATGTTATTCAGTTTTAAAAATGGATGTCCTTTTTTTCTTGGTTCTACAGAAGGATGCTGAGAATATCACTGACCAAACATGCGAGCAACAATAAAGTTTCAGAGAAAATGGAAACAAAAAGGACATTTATACTTAACATCAGAAAGAGGCAGTTGAAATGTTTAGGGCACTTAATGAAGAAAGAGGTGTGGAGTGAGTAGCCATGGTCAAATGCAAAATAAGTGACAAACTGTCCTACAAACAGAATTGACAAAGTTTGCAATAACAAGAAAAAGGAACAGGGCAAAAAAAATAATATAAAGCAAGCAAACAAACAAACAATATATGTAAGGCAAATTAACAGTAATAAGGCAAAACGTTCCCAAACTAAGAAGCAAGTTTGTGCAAGCAAGTGTAGCGTTCTAACTTCAAGACAGTCCTGGACGGCATCAGGTCAAACCGAGTATCGGCCTATTTTATTGGCTTTGAAAAAAATCCCAGCATGCATTTGTGTGCTTATAAAAGGGGAGGGGGGAAGTGCTCTACAATCATTCCCAAGGGTGAAACTAACAAGAGGGCTTTGAAAATTTGATACCCACAAGACATTGAAGGCAAGAGAGACAGAGGGAAACAATGCATAACCTACTTAGCGAGCTTGAGTGAATAGATGACAGAATAAAGTTTAGAAGAGATAAAAAGACAAAATTTATGAAGGGGGGTACAAATAACAGGAAATTGTGGAGAGTATGATTGCTGGAATCCTGAAGGAACATGACACATAGAAGAAGAAGAATATGGTACAAAAAAATGTGCTTACAACATTTTAGAATCTGTCTATATTTCTGAGATGAGGTATTATGTACACTATTTACATTATTCGGACTATTGTCCTCATCTTTGTCGCCATATTTATTACAACGTTTTGGCCTTTCAGTACCTGTCTATATTTCTGAGATGAGGTATTATGTACACTATTTACATTATTCGGACTATTGTCCTCATCTTTGTCGCCATATTTGTCACAATGTTTCGGCCGTTGTACGCTCCGGCCTTCTTCAGGTGGTTGGAATTTTGAACCGAACCCTTTATTTCGATCACTGGGGTAGAATGTTCTAGTTCCACGAGCCATGTTTTTGAGGGAAAATTAGCAGGAGATAACTGATAACTGACATCCATCAAAAAAATGGCTCGTGGAACTAGAACAGTCTACCCCAGTGATCGAAATAAAGGGTTCGGTTTGAAATTCCAACCACCTGAAGAAGGCCGGAGCGTACAACGGCCGAAACGTTTTGACAAATATGGCGACAAAGATGAGGACAATAGTCCGACTAATGTAAATACTGAACATTTTAGAACTTCATTAAAACGTTTTTCTATGATTTTTTTTTTTTTTTTTTTTTTTTCATTTTCACAGATTTCTTGTGCCAGTTTTGTATGTCTACTCAGTAAAGTTGCCCAGTATATATTAAACTATGTGAGTCACTTCTTGATTTCTTTTTTCTAAATTCGAAACCGTTAAATGTATGTTTTTCACTACATTATTTTTAAAGATTTTGTATAGTGTCAGTTTTGTCAATATTTTGTCAACATTTATAGTGTCTTTTTTTTTTTTTTTCTTTAGTCTAAATTTTGTTGACTTTTATATAGTTTCTTTTTTAAAACTTAATGGAGACAGGGTGAGCAATAAGTGAGCCTTTTAAATAATTGCAAGATTGAGGTATCCCTAGACATGGACAGCAGAATGAAAATAATCTACTCCCATAGATTAAATAAAGTGTTCCTTAAAGGAGTACAGCACTACTTTTATAAAAAAAAAAAAAAAACAAGTTCAATGTTGCTAATATCTTTTAGAGGACTTCTTTTTGAGTAGCAAAAGTCTGCTAAAAATACAAAAATTTAACAGAAATTAGTGAGTTTAATTGTTTTTTTTATAGTGTTTGTAGATTTCATTAGAAGCAAAACTTCAAATTGAACTTTACAAAAATTAACAAGGTTCATTTTAATTCACCTTGTAATTTCTACATAAAAAATATAACTAAAAAAAAACCTTATTCTTTTTTTTTTTTTTCAGAGGACTGTACCACCATCTTTGTTGAAATCAGCAGGTCAAATGTTGATTACCTCCCCTTGGCTTTTTCTTTCTTTATCAAAAGAACCTGTACCTTCACACCTTGAAAATACTGCATGCATTTTACCTGTAAGTTCCTTGACTTTTAGGTGCATCGTTGTTTTCAGGTGAGTATACTGTTAATCTTGTGTATTTATCCTTTTTTAAGTTTAATTTTCAGTATATCGTAGTGATAATAATGAGATGAAGTTAGTATCTACAGAAAATTGCTTTTTAAAACAATTTTAGTTTGAAAATATTGTAACTAAAATAATTTTATTTTCTAATAAACTTACATTTGTTTTTTAAGCTTACACAGTGTTCTGCATTATGGTATCTTTCAATAATTGTAGCTCTTTTGAAACTTTTTAAAAGTGCTCGTTCTCCAAATCTCTTCCGTTGGTTTTAAGTATTATAGTTGATAACTGATGATTGGTCTCTCTGCTTTATTTCAAAGGACAATTATTGTCAGAATTGCAATTCTGTTATCTGCTATAATGATATTAATAATGAAATATTCTTTGCATGTGTTTGCATGAACTAAGTTGTGAAGTAAAGGTTTGAAAAAAAAAAAAAAAAAAGCAGCTTTTCATAAAACATCATATAATTATTATTGAGGATTTACATGTAGTTAATGTACACATCTAAAGATAAAGCTTTGAAACAAGTCTTTAAAAAAAGAAAAGAAAATGAATTCTTTGATATAGTGGTGATGGTAGAATCATAGTCTTTAGATGTAAATATTAACTTAGTGTTAGGGTAAAGGTTTACTAAAAATAAAACTTAATACACTCTTAGGTATTATTATTAACAATACCACCATCACTAGTACTGCCAACAACAACAACAATAATAATAATAAGGATCTGGTAATGGAACATGAATGTAGAGCTAATTCCTGTAGTAATGGATTCGCTTGGAACTCCACCTAGAAAACTAGAAAAGCGCTTTGGGAGAATTGGAATTGAAACCAAGATTATAGACCTCCCCCAAAATGCCATCATTTACTCTGTGAGGATTCTCCAATAGGTTCTTGAGTTGTGAGGAATCTTGTTGATACCATGACTCAAGAACAGAATTTCCATTTATTATGTCAATGTGCAATACCAAAATAATATTAGTATCACCAACAACACTAAAAACAAAACTATAATAATAATACCATCAACCATAACAGGCTTACAACTGAATCACGTTGAAACACAAGTTCCTCTATGATCACCAGTTGAGCATGGTCAGTACATTGATGGGTGACTGTTTGGGAAAACCAGGTACTGTAAGCTTGTATGCGCAGGTGTTGTAATGGATAATGGCTTGGAATTGTCAATTGGAGAGCTGAGTTTCAATTCTTGTTGGATTCGTTATGTCCACTTACATGGATATACTCTTGGGAAAGGTCTGAATCCACCTCTTCCCCAGCTATGGGTTAATTAGTAAAACATATATCACTAAAGCATTATTATCACTAAAAAGATTGTTACAATTTAAAAATATTTTCTGGCTTTAGATGAAAGGTTGGTGAAATTACAGAAAAGAGTTTTGAAAGACCGGAATTATTTACTTTAAAATTTTCTCTGTAGTTTATTTTTGTTATTGCCGTTTTTTTTTTTCTCCAGAGTTCTAATGGAAGGCTGTGACTTGAAGAGTGTCTCTGACTTGATGTGCAATGATTCTTTCTTGGGCATTTTGTTGGAGTTTCACCAAGAAATAACTGAACTCTATGACAAGACTGAAGGACCAAAGAAAGATGTACTGAGTGAACATATTCTTTATTGCAGCCATCTTAAGGTGAGTTCTCTCAATAGAATGTGTTTCCTAATAGAAATGTAAGTAAATAAACTAGCTTACATGACCCTTTACTTAAGTCAACCTTTATTTATAAGTTTTCACGTCATTACTAAGGACATGCTTATGCA
Source organism: Acanthosepion esculentum (assembly GCA_964036315.1). Taxonomy (NCBI): domain Eukaryota; kingdom Metazoa; phylum Mollusca; class Cephalopoda; order Sepiida; family Sepiidae; genus Acanthosepion; species Acanthosepion esculentum. The sequence continues at coordinate 81,275,232 of OZ038500.1, forward strand.
GATCAGAAAGCAGTTGACATGCTGTTGCTAAATCTCATGCCATGAAGGTGTTGAGCCCGTGAGAGCCATCAGCTCTCACTGTCTTGGCAGAGTGTCAAAGCATCCTACAGTACCACATTTATCTGCTGTAGGTCCTGGTGGATGATATCCTTCCAGCGCCTTCTTGGTCTGCTGTGAGGTCGTCTCCAGTTTTCAAATGGCGAGCCGAACTGGTTAGTGACTCTGGTACGGTGGTCATCAAGTTGTCTTAGGATGTGACCGAGTCAGCTAACATGGCACCGTGCGATAAGGCATTGAATTCTTCAGTTGACATGGTTTACAGCATTTTAAGATAAAGCAATTTGTGTTAAATATCTTTATGGAGATGAAGTCAGTGTTGTGTGTGAATAAAGTATAGTTTTGCTGTTTCCTTTTGGCAAACTTTGGACCTGGTGAACCTTGTATAATGGGCTGCTGAAAAGTTTTCGCTTCCCAAAATCAGACAAAATAACCAGATATCAGAATGTTTTTTAACTTCTTCTTGGAGTGGATGGGAACTTTTCAGCATTCATTTGTTCATTGTATATTTTTCTTTAAGAAGATTTCTCAAATATTCAGGCTGGTAGATGAAAATAAATAAACGGGGCTTCTACTCAAATACGAGTATCCACTAAGAATAACATTTAAGTGATAAAAAATCTGTCAAATTAATAAATAAAAAATCCATTACTTTAGAAATTGCTTTGTTTACATTTGGATATGAAATTGAGAAGATATAAATGTTTTGAGAATCTATAATTGGAAGGATTTTGCTTAAAGGCACTATTCATTTTTGCTTGATTGGCAAAATTTCTTTGTGGCTGAGTCTGTATAAAAACATAGCTATACAAAATTTGTTTTTATTTTAAATGAGTTTTCAATACTGGCATTTGATTTCAACAATCTAATAATAATAATAATAATAATAATAATAAAAAAGATGTTTATTTAATTTTCTATTTGAAGCAAAATATGAATTTGTAAATTGCTTAAGAAAATGCTAAGGAAAGAGAATTCCTTAAATAATCAAAAAAGGGCGTGTTTAACCAAATAGTTCCTTAGAATAAGATAGCCCAACTTCACAACAAAAGATATTAAAAATATATCTTGGGCTATTTTCATCTAAGCAACTACAGGTCAGTGCTATTAAGATGCACACCAATAAACCACAATGTTACTTAAGCCATGCATGCGCGATGGACCCTAAAATTTTTTGTCACATTGTTAATGTAGATTTTACTACATTGTATTGTTATATTATTTTTATTAATACATCACAATACAATGTACTGTAATGTTTTTATTCAAAATCTTAATAAAACTATAAAAATTTTTTTATTTTTTTTTGTTAAAATCTTGTGTGTATGAGATTTCTGCCATCTTTTGCTGTCATCCGATGATGGATCTATTCACATGGCACTTTATAATCGGGATCATTTTAGGTCATCGTTTTTCAATTTTATTTATATTTTATTATATTGGTGCAGATTTTTATGTGCAAATTAAAGGATAGTTTTAATAAATGCTTTTCAAAACTGCCAATATTCAACTCTTAGTATTGAATACGCATTTTGCATGCTAAGCCACCGTGTTACCCATTTTCACAGATAACTCCATGGACTTGACATGCTTTCTTATAGTGGTCTAAGCCGGTAATCCTGACGTCATAGCTCACTTTTGATCTAAACCGTTGACTATCTAAACCGCATATATAAGTTTTGGACTCCAACTACAGCAGTTTATTAGTTTGTACTAATAAAAAAAAAATACTCTTGTTAGCAAATAGGATTGTTGACATAAAATTCAATTGGCAGGAACATTTGAAAAACAATATGAATAAAAACAACGAAAAACACATGATAGAAAATACAAATAAAAAAAATTAACTCTTGTTAGCAAATGTGAATATCTCTGCTGAATTTATTTCTTTGTGCATTGATAGATTTTCTCAAGTGAATTTAAAGATTTTATTGCTTGTAATGGATGTTAGCAGGCTTGAAAAGTCAGTTACCCTATTCTTAAAGGGACAGAGTGATGCTACCTCAAATCTTATGTTCCAAGCGACTTTACTGACTCAAATATTGAAACTACATACTCTTACATGTTTCCTAGGACTATGATGATTAGAAACTGGGGCAATTATACAAATAGTACAAGTTAAATCGTTGATGGATCTATTGACATGTCGCTTTATAAATGGAATCATTTTAGGTCATCGTCTTTCAAATTTATTCACATTGGTGTAGATTTTTATGTGCAAATTAAAGGATAGTTTTAATAAATGCTTTTCAAAACTGCCAATATTCAACTCTTAGTATTGAATACGCATTTTGCATGCTAAGCCACTGTGTTACCCATTTTCACAGATAACTTTGTTTTAGTGGTCTAAGCTGGCAATCCTGACATCGCGGCTCACTTTTGATCTAGACTGTGGACCATCTAAATCGTGAATAGAATTTTTGAACACCAACTACCATGGTTTATTGGCGCCGACCTGTATTTGGTTAGACAGTCTTATTTGAATATTTAAAGAATGATCTTTTGTTAGCATTTTCGCTTTGGTTTACTGACACTGTTCTAATGGTGATACAGTTTCATGTCGAAAGAAGTCTTTTCATTGAAGGTTTGCAATTCTAACAGTACTGTTTCATTGTTTCAAAAACTTTCAAATTTTTTCACTTTATGAAAGCAGGCATAAAGAACTTTTAATTTGATTAAATGTTCTTTTCACCTCCTTTGATAAAGGGAAAAAATTTGTAGTTCTTAAAAGATAGATCTTGGTAGAAAAATCATGGCTCCATTGCAAATAATATGCAAAAAAGCCAAGTACACATATCAACTTATAGTCACACAGAACAAATTAGTTTCTAGTTAAGACAGTTCCTTAGAATAAAATGGGCCAACTTGACAACAACTTTTATAAAACCAACCATATCAAATAAATTGTACTTGAATTTTATGCGATTATCTTCATAAATACATAAATTACGTTTTTCCTTCAAAGTAAATTCGGTTTTTATCACTTTAAATTATTTTTGTTTTAATTTCCGAGATGACATGTTGCTAGACGAAATTCGTTATCTTTGTCACAAATGATCAGACACTCGTTAGCCATCTTCCAAAGTTTGTTGTACTCAGTAACCTGGGAACATCGAATGGAACCAGTAATTGGATCCACTTGGGCATGTAACTCACTTTCCTGTATTTGTCATTCCTGGAGTTTTCTGTAATAGGCTTACAGTTCCTGTATGATCATTGAGTTAAGCAACATTGAGCTTGGTCAGTACCTAGATGGGTGACCACTCTGGAACACCAGGTACTGTAAACTTGGAAGTGCGGGTGGTGTAACGGATAATAAGTCAAAATTGTTAATCAGAGAATTGATTTTCATTTCCAGTTGGGTTCGTTATATTTACTTATGTGCAAATACTCTTTGGAAAGGTATGAATCCACTTCTTTCCCCCCAGCTATGGGTTAATTAACACCATTATTATAATCCATAGAGGTCAATATGCAGCTGAAGGGAAAAAAACAATGAACAAATTCTTTGTTTGCCTAAAGTAAGCATTCTCATGGACTTTTGAAAAGTTGACACCTGTGACCTTTATACCAGGGCTTGAACTCACAATTACTGTGTCACCAAATTCGTGAACCGATGCCTTAATCCACTTGGTCATTGTCCCATGGGACAACCAGAGAACTTGGAGCCTGAAACCTAACCTTGATGATGAGTGTTGTTGCTGATTGTCACCAGAAATTCAGACAGAAACAATTTTTAAAAAAAATAATTGTGTCTGATAATTTGTTTTTATGTCTCACATTGACAGATATCTTTGTTAATCATGAAAATTTCCTGTTTCTTAATACTTTGCTTAACTTTTGGAAGGCATCTTTTGCTATTCCAATGTACCTTCAGATTTTGTTTTCGCATTTTCTGTTTTGTTAAAACACTTTTTTGATATTTTGATTTTATTTGCACTCAGACTGTTATCCTCATCTTCGTTGTTGTTATCACGTTTCGGCCGTTGTTCCCTCCAGCCCTTTTTCAGGTACTTGTTGATCCGGTTAACTCTCGGGCAATGTCAAACTGAGCCCTTTATTTAATCTCTGAGCGTACATTGACTTCTTGTTCTTATTTAGTATTGCTCGGCCTGTTTCTGCTAGGGATTGAACTCACAATTACTATGTCACCAACTTCCTGAACCACTGCTTAATCCACTTGGATATTGTCTTTAAGTAGAAAGTGGATTAAAGCAGAAGTTCATGAATTTGGTGACATAGTAATTGTGAGTTCAATCCCAGGGCCAGGTAGAATTAGGGTGAGTATAGCAACTGAGCAGTACTAAATAAGAACTTTACAAGAGATTCCTAGACATGGTCAGTGGAATGAGAAAAATGTTTCCCCCGTAGATTAGATAAAGGCTTCAGTCCGAAATTCCCTGAAGGGGCTTAACAGAAGAAACATTGTGATAATAGCAGCAAAGATGACAATAGTCTTCATGTAAATAATGATAAATCCTCATCTTAGAAATTCAGACAGAAACAAAGAAACTGATTCAGAGGAATCGATGAATAACTGTTGGGAATTAACTCTTTTGCAGCCTCTCACAATGCATGACATTTTGAATGTGGCTGGCTTTGTCAAGAAGATTATCTCTGGCGTTTCTCTGCATGCATTACAGCAAACAAACCCAGTAAGTATACTCCAGTAATTTTTATTTACCCCCCACCCCCCACCCCACCATCACCTACATAAAAAGAAAATTTCTTAAGAATATCTCTTCGGTCTTATATGTGACATTGGATTATTGGGGGATCAAATGTTAGTCACCCAGGGAGTTGAATGTTTAGGGTCACCAGTGCAGTGAATGTTTATGTAGACACCATAGACAGTCAATCCTTGCACTTAGTCTAACTTCATAATATTGTAATAATCCCACCCCTGTAATAAGTCAGGTGTGTGTGGGGGGGTCTAATCTTAATTTGTTGGTGGGAATTAAAATCTGTTTTAACACATATCTAGGGGGTCAGTATGAAGTATAAAAATGTAATAAATGATACTCTTGAATAAAAAATAATAAAAAAAGTGTGGGGCGATAATATGAGAAGTGGGTAGAATTAGTCTACAAGTTTTAATTTAAAAAAAAAATTTAATCCCAAGCAAAGCAGTAAAGCCATTAAGACACAAGGGGTTACTGAGTGTGAAAGAATAAGAAAAAAAAAAGAAACATTATTAAGGAGCAAGAACATTAAAAGAGTAATCAAGAAGACAGGAGATAACGATTGGTATTGCACTTAAATTTTTGAAGATAAATTTTTGAAGATAAATTTTTGAAGATAAATTTTTGAAGATAAATTTTTGAAGATAAATTTTTGAAGATAAATTTTTGAAGATAAATTTTTGAAGATAAATTTTTGAAGATAAATTTTTGAAGATAAATTTTTGAAGATAAATTTTTGAAGATAAATTTTTGAAGATAAATTTTTGAAGATAAATTTTTGAAGATAAATTTTTGAAGATAAATTTTTGAAGATAAATTTTTGAAGATAAATTTTTGAAGATAAATTTTTGAAGATAAATTTTTGAAGATAAATTTTTGAAGATAAATTTTTGAAGATAAATTTTTGAAGATAAATTTTTGAAGATAAATTTTTGAAGATAAATTTTTGAAGATAAATTTTTGAAGATAAATTTTTGAAGATAAATTTTTGAAGATAAATTTTTGAAGATAAATTTTTGAAGATAAATTTTTGAAGATAAATTTTTGAAGATAAATTTTTGAAGATAAATTTTTGAAGATAAATTTTTGAAGATAAATTTTTGAAGATAAATTTTTGAAGATAAATTTTTGAAGATAAATTTTTGAAGATAAATTTTTGAAGATAAATTTTTGAAGATAAATTTTTGAAGATAAATTTTTGAAGATAAATTTTTGAAGATAAATTTTTGAAGATAAATTTTTGAAGATAAATTTTTGAAGATAAATGTTAGCTGGAAAGCATGGAGCCAGAAGAGTTCCACAAGTGAGAAGTGTGAGGAAAAACTGTTAGCACAGAACTTTCAGTTGCATCTACCCAATCTATCAATTGAAGAGACCTTGCCACCAATTTACTACTGTGCTTAAATTCATAAAGTCTAGGTATCCTAGCAAAGATTTCATTCGAACAGTTACCATGAAAGTATTTATGGAAGAAAAAACACAGCAAAGCTACATTATGGCAGTGGGAAAGTGACTGAAGCTGAGGTGCCAGGTTAGGACTGATAATATTGCTGATTCTTTTTTGGATTTTATCAAGAATCTCTAAATATACACCAGGAGCACTGTATCATATGTAACAGCATTGTTCAAGGCATGGACAAATGGTAGATTTATATTTAAGATAGATTCAAGGGAGAAAAATGGTCTAGCATGATGCAGTGAACCAACTTTCTTAGTAGCAAACATAGCAATGGATTCAATCTTTCCATGTTAGCTGAGAATGTAAGCCTGAGAATGTGCAGTAAGTCATTCTCATGGAGGTTGCTGATGGGAGGCATAGGGACACCAATTTTCCGCAATCATGGAATTGCAGAATCGTTAATCTGAAACGGAATCTTGTATTTTTTCATGCAATCATTTTCCATCACAAATTAATTCTTTCTTTCTTTCTTTTTTTTTTCAAATATAAAAATAATACTTGAAAACTGTCTCTTAGGTTTTCTTCTATATATTAATAAATAAAACAATGTAACGTTATTTCCTTTAAATTCATTCTTTATTAATATTTGTAGTTATTTTTCCTCTTAAGACCTAAAAAAGAATTTAAAAATTCTGCACTCGTATAAAAAAAGTAGATTTTCCTAGAAAATTTTCTTTTTTTGAATATTAAAAAAAAAAACTTTATGTAGCAAAGCAGATAAAGGTCAGTTGTTTACAGCCCCCCCCCCAATGAGACTGGGTCCCATTGATAAAGTGGAAATGGGAATTACAGACAATAGTTTGAACCTACAAAAACGAAAGAAGAAAAAGAGGCAAGTTCAAAGCAATAAATTTTTAAAATTTATTTCTTTGGTTTAATTTCATAACTTGTTATTTTATGAAATGCTACATTTCTCTCATACAATTTATAAATGTAGAAAAGTTTTGTTCTTTTAACATCCGACTACAGTAAAGCTGACAGTTACACTGCAATCCTTCCTGATTATTTTTTCATATTTTGTTTTCTAATACAATTAACAATTTGCCAAAATGGCTGAATTTAGTGAATCACCCCCAAGTTCAAAAATTGCACCTGCTCCTCCAAAAAGAAAAAAAATGACCCCAATATCTAAAATTTGTGCTAAAGCCAGAGTTGAACAATTTCCTGATAACTTTTATGCAGAAGATAATATGCTATTTTGCAAATTTTGTCTCCATAGTGTTGATATTTTTAGGGCTGACACAATTCACAGTTTGACCATATTAAGTCAAAAATTTGAGAAAAAAAAATCTTCAAAAGGGTCGTCTCAAGTGAAACAGAAGACAGTAACAACATTGTTCAAGAGTAAAGAAGTATGTGATGATTTTATTCTTGATTTTTTTAAAATGTGCACTTAATCTGACATTCCCCTTCACAAAATTGATAAAATGAGACCATTCTTATTAAAACATTGCAAGGAAGGTGGAGCTATTTCAAGTGTCAATTGTATTAGGGAACTTCATCTTCCAAAATTATTTGCTTGTCACTTTGCTGCTCTGAAAGCCAAGATTGCTAATGAATCTATTAGTATCATAACAGATGAAACAACTGACTGTTGTGAACACAGCATTTTAAATATTGCAAGCATTCGTGGTGAGCCATTTCTCATTGATGTTGTAACCCTGGCAGAATGTAATCTTCAAACTGTAAGTCAAGCATGCATCTGAGCTGTAACTCATGTGGATATTGAATTTGAAAATATCATTGCCTTTGTAACAGATTCGGCAGCCTATTGCAAAAAAGCTCATAGAGAAGTGTTGTCAAATGTCTTTAACAACAGCTGCCATGTATTGTGCTTGGCACATATTTTAAATCTTGTTGGTGAAGTATTTTCAAATTGGCCAGCATTTGATAATGTTACACAGCTCACTACTTTCATCAAGTCGGGTCTTTTTAGAAAGCAGAGTCGAAAAAACCGATATTTGAAATGGTTTGAAAATTATTTGCCCAAAGAACAAATGAAATTACCCTCAGTACCAGTGGCAACCAGATGGAATTCCTGATTTAATGCAGCCAAATATCACTCATCCTTTATACAATTTATGAAGGATTCTTTAAGCAAGAAAAGAGTCATGGCCTTGCAGTAAATAGAATTCTTGAATTAGTAGATGGTGGTCGACTACATCATGCCTCTTTCCTTAATTTGCGCCCAAATCTGCATTTTATAAATGAGAACTGCACACGTTTAATAACAACATTAACAAGCTTAGAAGAAACAAAGTCTCCACTTGCATGTGTTGTTTATAATATGATGGAGGATGTGAAACAATATTTACATGCTGGTATATCAAAATCAACATTTGGCCTTGAAACTGGTCGTCTTCTGTCTGAACTAAAAACCACAGAGGGAGAGAGTTATCTCAAAATTTCAAGATTTATTTGGCATATCTATTTCTAAATTGAATAAATACCTGGAGGCCCGCCCTGTATATAACTTTTACAAGGCAGCTCGTCTATTTGATCCTAGACAGCTACCCTGTATAAGCCATGATATTGATAGTTTTACAGCTATTAAAGACTTGCAAGATCCTTCTACTGATCTTATAGAAGAATTTCAAATTTATGTGAATTACAAAGATCACTTACCAAATCCTTTTAATATCCCAGCATTTTGGAAAGCAAATAAGAGCAGATTTCCTCTTCTGGAACAGATTGCCTATAAGGTCATATGGATGGCTGTTACCAGTGTTGATGTTGAACATTCATTTTCTCAATATAAACATTTAATGAATAAACAACGTGAAAATCTAACCCCTAAGAATACCAAGCAACTTACAATGTTGTATTTCAATGGAGATTTAGAGAAAAGATTTAATGATTGCTAATTTCATAATTTGGGAAATATTCAATTTCAAATTTGAGCACTATTTCAATTTGTGATAAATTTTATTTAAATTTTGAATTAATGCTTATATTTTGTTACAGAGATTGAATTCTGACTTAATTATTGTTTTGTAAAATTGTAGTCAAAGTTTTTAATATACTTTGAGTTATTTGCTGTTGATTCTTTTGTTGATTTTAATATTGTAGACTACCATATAATTATCAATCTGAATTCTTTTAAATAAAAATAGAACTTATTTTTGGAATTGAATTTTTTTAACATGCTAAAAAAAATGTAGCCATTTGCTATTTCTTTGTCTGAAATAAAACTTTGAATTATGTTTTTTAAGTTTTAATTTATTCAGTTTTCTCAAAAGTTTTAAAAAGTAAATTAAATAAAAAAGGAAAAATTAAATTTTGCAAAAGTGAAAACGGAAAAAAATGGAATTTACTAAAATTGTTAACGGAATCAATGAAAATTTGAAATGGAAAATCGGCGTCCCTAGAGGCAGGAAGGTGTCTTTTCAGGTTATTGAGCAGTGATTCAGGTGTTAAGACTAACGAGCCATTCCTTTCCCCAGTTAACAACAGACTGTAGGTTATTTTTGAGATCAGCTGTCAATTTGACCTTATTGAACTGATCACTTACTATCAAAACAGGAGTAAATGCATAAGATACCAAGTTGAGAACTGATGTCATCAGGAAGGTCATTGATGAAAATGAAGGACAAAGCAGGTCCAAGGATAGTCCTGGGGAGGTCACCTGCATTAGTACAAAAGGATCTAGAAGAGTGGCCATTCAGAACAACTTTCATTTTGTGATTTGTTAAGAAAATCTGAATCGGTTCAAAACAATCATCCAGAAATACCAGTCTTACGAAGAAGACTGGTATGCCAAGCTCTGTCAAGTGCTTTGAGATGTCCAAAGCAATAGCCTGAACTCCACCAGTCTTATCTAAAGCTTGATAGATTCTTTCAGCAATAATTGTTAATGCATCAGCAGTTAACAGAGAGAAACAAAAGCCATATTGTATGTCTGAAAGAAGGCTGTGAGATGCTTAACCAATTTAGAGTTGATTAGAGCCTTCTCTAGTAGTTTGCCAAAAAGAGGTAGGAGGTTGATAGGTTTAAAGATCAGATGGTTCACCTGAGTTTTTAGATTAGAACAGAGGAGGATTTCCAACAAGCAAGAAAGCAAGAGGCAGTAAGGCATTTCGTGTACAGTTTAGAGAGATCAAGAGCCAGTGTAAGAGCACAATTTTTTAAGGACTATTACATGGATATCATCATGTCCACATACTTTGTAGGAGTCCAGATTAGAGATGATAGCAGAAACCATGACAATACATATAATGTTGATTATCATATATAAGATAGGTAGCTATAATAAATTCACTGGTAATTTTTCTAACATTTTCTCCATGTATTTGTGGCATTGTCACCTTATTTGGGGTGGTGTCTCTTACTCTGTAACTCTCTACTCTACCTTGAGTGGTTCTTGGGCCTTGTATAGGATGAACGTCATTATTTACATTATTCAGACTATTGTCCTCATCTTTGTCGCCATATTTATTACAACGTTTCAGCCGTTGTACTCTTCAGCCGGTTGAACTGAACCCTTTATTTTGCTCACTGGGGTAGACTGTTCTAGTTCCACGTGCCATGTCTAATGGATGTCAGTTATCTCCTGTTAATTCCCCTCTGAAAGTTCTCCACTGCCTTAGCCAGGTATTGAACTCACATTCTTTGGGTCCTGTCACTGGATCTAACTAAAAGGTTAACTTTACTAAAATAAAGGTCTCAGTTCGACATTCCAACCACCTGAAGGCCAGAGTGTACAACGGCCGAAACGTAATAAATATGGCAACAAAGAATAGGACAATAGTCTGAATAATGTAAATAGTGTACATAATACCTCATCTCAAAAATATAGACAGATAATTAATGTCATTGTTTTTTTTTAAAAAAAACAACATTCTTTGGATTTCTTTTCTTCATTTTCAGAAAATATGGCAGTCAAGTGATTTGGATATCCAACAAGTTTTTAAAGAAAGGCTCCAGGGTAATTGTGATTAACACCATTTTTGATTATTTTCTTTCTCCTTTCCTTGAAAAGAGAAAGCTTTAACACAAAAAAACAAACAACTCCACAAAACTTGATTGATTTCTTTTAGTATTGTTTATCTGTGTGTGTAGTTTTAATGACTACTGGACAAGAATAAAATTATATTTAAAAATGTCTACTACTTAAACGTTCATGAAAATAAAATTAATCTTCTGTTATATGATTGACTTGTTTTGTTTTTTTTTAATTCTTCATGCAGTTTGTAATAAAAATTTGATTTTCTGATAATGTATCAGCATTTGTTTTCTGTCCCTTTTGTGTCAACTTTTTTTATTTTTGACTGGTTGCTACCAGTTCCTGCTTCTTATGGGATTTATCAAAGGTATTTTTGTTTATACAGCCATTCATTCTGAACTTTATTTCATGTTCACTTCTATAATATTATCAGCATTGTTTTTACTGTTAAAGAGTGGACAGCAAACTGGCAAAGGTTAACAGCACTTTTGGGTGACTGTGACAGAGAGAGTTGGGGAAACACAAACACACACACACACACGTATATATTTTTTTTTTATTGAAATTGGAGTGGATCTGAGTAGTGAAATTAGATAAGAGCATTTTTGTTTACTGATGGGAAATCTGATCTAGGGCAAAAGTTGTACCCAGTGGAATTTGGGTCATTAGAAGACAATGAAATTATAAATAGAACTTAGTAAGCTATGAGGAGCTTTGGAATTCACATGATTTTTGTTGAAAGTAGCCAGAACCTGTGATAATCGTGTGCGAAGTAGTAGGGACCAAGGGTCGATTATGACCAGCCAGGTTTATCTATATAAACATGTAGTTATGCTGAAAAAAGTGGTAGTTTTTGGCTCGTCTGTCTTCGAGTGCAGTCAAGCTGGTTGGAGAGATGTCGGAGATTGAAAGTGAGCAGAGTTGAATTGAAGGCTTGAAGAAGTATGAAAGTGATGTCAGAGATTGGAACAAAACGTCCGCTACCATGTGCTGCTGTTATAAGAACGAAGAAGCGAATTACTCCTCCAACATCTAAGACTCCTACTGCTACTATCATTACCACCACTGGGAACGGAAACGTCGAACAAGCCACCCCTCTCCTTTAACGAAATTACACAAAGTATTTTCTTTTGTTTTGTTGATCATTGTTCATATACGAGAAACTGGAGATAATTCTTGGAGAGGGAGTAGAGAGAATTTGGCACAAGCAAGACACATTATTCTCTCCATCTCCTTGCAGACAGAAGAGAGAGACTGTGGAGAGTCGAGGGGGAGAGGAAGTGATGTCAGAGATTGGAACGAAGCGTCCGCTAACATGTACTGTTGATATAAGTACCGCTGCTTCTGCTACCACGAAGATTACTACTACTGTTACTAATGTCGAGGCGGAACGCAACTATAAACTTTAAGCCGCGCACAGAAATCTTTATCTCTTCATTGCAAGAGTCGTATATCGCTCTGAGACGATTTAACAGCAAGTTAATCACAACCCACTCTCTTTCTGTCTAGAATCCAGTGTATGAGTTTTTATGTCAATTACTTTTCTTTTCTCTCCAGCTGTGTCTACATCTTCAGTCGACTGTGAATGGATGAACATCACTTCTGCTTTCTGGATCAAACCAAACACAACGTGGACAGGAAGCAGGATTAAACCAGTGGACTGGTCGAATGATCTACGGATGCTCAGGGGACTTACGGTCACTCCCTTAAGTTTGGTTAAGACCGAGTAGACACCTGAACCCAGAGAGTAAGATGTCGGAGGTTGAGGGGCTGGGGCGAAAGTGTTAGACTATACAGAGTGTAGACACATAGCAATCTTAAAACATAGATCAATATCTACCAAGATGTTGTGTTGGTAACTCTTCTGAATGGTTCAGTCTTGTCTTGGATTACATTTGTTGCCACATCCATCTCTTAGAATAATTCTTCCAGCGCTACTTACAATTCATCATAAAGAGAAAAAGATTCCAATTTCAACATAAAATGCATTCATTAATGAACAAGTACCGGAAATTTCATTTAAATTGGAAAATTCCTTGATTTTCCGTAAATTTTTAAAACTGGAGATAGCATTTTTTTTCTCTCACTCATATAGAGAGATATTCATTCAGTTTCTGTCCACTGGAAATAAAAACCCAATGTTAATCATAGTATTTCTATTAATAACCCACCAATTCCTAACTTTTCATTTTTGGGACTGTGGGCATTAATGGTTTAAGCCTGTGTAGAGTTAGAAAGTTTTCGATTTGGGTTTAAAACAAAAAAAAACAATTCTGTTCACAGAATTGGCTGTAGTCTGGATCATCGAGTCAGTGCAAATTAGCTTTCCTTAGCTGCATAGTATGAGCTTCACTAGGGTTACATACAGTTTTGAAATCAGAGTTTTCCTTCTCTTAGACTGGTTGCCGCTTAAGAGTATATAACTCATTCTGTATTACTATTTACCCATAGCGGGGGGGGGGGAGAAGCGATGGATTCATACCCTTTCCCAAGGGTATTAGCGCGTAAGTGAATGTAATGAACTCAACTGGAATTCGAACTCAGCTCTCTGATGCCTCAGTCCATTACTCTACAGTGTCTCCTACAACTCTGCAAATTAGCCACTTTAACTGTAAACAGATAAGAGCCTGCTGTTATTCTAGTACCGTTTTTAAATTCATAGCTCGTAATTAATGGACAAAAGGTAGACATAGACGTGCGAGAAAGATGGTCTAGCACGATGCAGTGAACGAACTTTTATAGCAGCTGACCCAGCAATGGATTCAATATAGTCTTTCCACTATATGTCAGCTGAGAACGTTAGACCGAGAAGGCGCAACGAGTAGTCACTCTCCTGGAGGTTAGCATCAGCCATGCAGATGGACGGCAGTAAGGAGTCTTTCAGATGATTAAGAGAGAAGTTTTGTTTTTGAGGCGTTAAAATTAACAAGCCATTCTTCAGTTAACAACAGACTGAAGATAGTTTCTGACATCAGCTGCCAATTTAACCATATTGAACTAATCAGGCTTACTATCCAGACAGGGATCAATAGTTGTCTTGGCATCTCCAGTTGCCTTGATCTATCCACTTCCCTTCTCCACATCCTTTCATCTTTCATTCCTGTCTGCTCTCGCTCCAAATGTTCTGTAACCCCCTTGCCTTGATCGACCCTCCGTCCTTCTCTTTCTCCACATCCTCTCCTTTACCACTCCTATCTGCTCTTCCTCCAACCCTTCTGTAACCCCATGCGTGATAGTGGCCACCAGCCTTGCTTGGGGTGATACGCTTAAAAAAAAAAAAAAAAAAAAATAGATATCAAGCTGTCATCAGGAAGGTCGTTAATGAAAATGAAAAACAAAGTAGGACGAAGGATAGAACCCTAGGGGACACCTGCGTCAGTACAAAGGGTTTCTAGAAGAGTGGCCGTTCAGGATAACGTTCATTTCATTGTTTGATGAGAAAGACTGGATCTGGTCAAAAATTTGTCAGGAGACAGCGTAACTTTTCAACTCGGGAAGAAGAGCTGTATCCCAAACCCTGTTGAACGCTTTCGAGATGTCCAAAGCAACAACCCGAGCTTCACTGTTCTTATCTAGAGCTTGATAGACTATTTCCGTGATGTTTGTCAATACATCGGCAGATGACCTTCTTTTCATTTTATGTGCCGTGTCCTTTCAGGACTTAGGTGATCATGAATCTCCACTTCCCTCCCCCTTGTAGATTCGTCTCTCTGCCCCCTCCCCCAGACCACATTCTGCCATTCACTTGCTTAAGCCCGCCAGGTATGTCATGCGTTGTTTTTCCCTTGTCTCTCTTTCCCTCTATTCGACCTGTGAGTATCAGATTCTTCAAGCCCTCCTTTCTCATTACGTGTCCCAGAAACTTCAGCTGCCTCTTCCTGACGTTAAGTATAAGCCTGCTTCTTGTTTGCATCCTCTCCAAGACATCGTTGCTCACACGCTTGGCCCATGATATCCTCAGCATCCTTCTGTAGAATCACATTTTCGTCGCCTAGAGTCTCCTCTTCATCTTTGAGGAGACCGTCCAACATTCGCTACCGTAAAGGAGGACATATGTCACGTAACAGTTCAGCACTCTTCTTTGTTACCAAAGAGATCCTCCTGTCTCGCAATACTCTGCCCAGCTAGAGAAACAAAAGCCATATTGCTTGTCTGTACATCTAAAATTATTCATCTGACTGAAATTTCGCCTGTTATGTTTAAAGTTTCTTGTCTGGGAGTTAAATGACTTCCATTTGCTAAATATCATCTCAGTATTAATTTTATATTTGGTTTCTCTTTTCGTTTCATTTTCTTTGGTTTTGTTCTTTTATCACAAACACTGGGGTCGTTTTTATATCTTATAATCTTATGGCGTATAATAAAGAAAGAGTAGAGATCAGAAATAAAGACAGTCTTCCAAGAATACAAATTCAAATTTCGTCGGTGGTTAAGTCTTGATTTCTGATTCCCTGCCAAGTACTAATTTCACGCTCGTAGAATGTTTAAAAAAATTTAAAAGAAAAAAAATCTCATGACAATAAATTAATAAGTATATGCCTCTGACTGTTATGGGTGATGGGCACAAGAATTTTGGGTATAATACATATAACATTATTGGATGTGCGGGTGGTGTAATAGCCGCTTGGAATGAGAAATCGGAGAGCCGAGTTCGAATTCAATGCATTCACTTACGCTCAAATACTCTCGGGGAAGGAATGTCTCCATTTTTTCATAGTAGGGTAGACTGTGCTCTTTAACTGTGGGCCCCATACTCCTCAGGGACTCGAATGTGGAAGAGAATGCGAAAACTTTAGTGAGAAGAACAATAAAAGTACGAGTTTCAGGAAGACAAGATTGCGATTGGCATTGCATTTAAAAAAATCATTTTACCCCAAGCAAGACAAATATATTATTACAATAGCCGCACAAAAATATATTACTCATTCCTAATGTTCATTTTATATAAATCTTTTTCAGAATTTAACTGAAAACATTATATACCCCTGATCTTGATCACGAAGAAAAAGAGATGCGTTTACTTTTTTTTTTGCGTGAGTTCATGCTTGGTCATAATATTTCTCAAACTTTATCCAACATGAACAGAACATGTGGTGAAGGATCTACTTGTGATTGGAGAGTATGCCGCTGCTTTCTGAAGTTCCGCAGTGGGGATACGAGTCTTGAAGATCAAGGTGGTAGAGGACATCCATCTGCAATTGTCAATCAGCATTTGAAAACTCTAGCCTAACAAAACTCACGTAAATGTGTTAGAGAAATGTCTCCGGTAATGGGTGTCGGCATTTCAACAATATCGGACCATCTCAAGAGAATTGGTCAAGTGAAGAAACTCGATAAATGGGTTCCTCACGAACTCGATGAAATTCAAAGAGTTCGGCGTTTTTGAAGTGTGTTCGATGTTGCATCTGCGAAATTCGAATGATCCATTTCTTGACTTGTGATGAGAAATGGATTCTTTATGACAATCATAAACGATCGACTTAATGGCTTGATCATGACGAAGAGCCGAAACACTTTTCAAAACCGAAATTTGCATCAACAGGAGATTATGGTGAATGTTTGGTGGATCGCCATTGGCGCTATCCATTACCGGTTTGTGGAATCTAACAAGAAGTTTACTGTCAGCGTCTGGGTGAAATGCACATTCAGATGAGCAAAATGCGACCGGCTCTGGTTAATCGAGGTCCAATTCTGATTTATGACAATGCTCGAGCTCATGTTGCCAGTATGACACTGCAGAAGCTCGCCGACTTTGGATATTGTAAAGACTCTGGATTTAATTCCTCTGATCTCTTGCCCACTGACAACCATTTTTTCAAGCATTTTGACAATTTTTAAACCAAAAGACATTCCGTTGCATTCAAAGTTTTCTTTGTGTCTAAAGTTCCATCTTGAAGGCATAAAAAAGAAGTCGAAATCATCGAGAGAATGCGAACGATCCTTTCCTTAGCTGCATAGTATGCGCCAGGACTACACACATTCAGAGTTTTCCTTCTCCTAGTCCGGCTGCCACCCAAGCCTACAGAACCCAGTCTGTCCTACTAGTTGCCCACAACTGGGAGTAGAAGAGTTACATTCATACCTTTCCCAAGGGTATTAGCACGTAAGTGAATGTAATGGATTCGACTGGAATTCGAACTCGGCTCTCCAATTCCTCAATACGAGTCGTTATCCATGATTCCTTCATGTCTTAGGAAGATTTTTTTTTGTGACAGGAACAAAATACCACGTCACCCAGAAATGTTAGCTTCTTCATACACCTCTGAATGTAATAGATTCGACTGAAATTCGAACTCGGCTCTCCAATTCCTCAATACGTTCAGCAATTCATTACTGTACTGTGCCTCTTTAAATAACCTTGTAATTCGAGGCAGAAATGTTTAGACGTTCACAGTTCCTGTTATATTTATTTGTTGATCCGTTTAGATGAACTGTGAACTCACTAACATAATTTGGTAGAAGATTTAAACACAGAACACTCCCAAGAAATGTATTCAACGCAGAAATGGATTAATGGTTTATAAGAATGAAAAAACAAAACAAACAAGTATATGTATTAAACAACAACATTTACAATGGACATAGACATTAACATTTGTGTGTGTGAACGTAAAGAGTTTGTATTTTGATGAATGCTCGTACGTACGCGTATGTGTGTTTCATGGCGTTTTCCCATAAGTGGGCAAAACGCGGATCTCTGCGAGAGATCAAATTTTGTAAATGTGTCCGCTGAAATGCAAAGTAAAAAGAGATTATTTATTTCTGTATTTTAACATAAAATGTGGCACAAGGCCGAAGTGGGGAATGGGGAAAAGGTCGGTCTTCTGTCTTAACTTTAAACTTAGCTAGCCAGAAACGCTGACCCAATCATACAAACAATATTTCTTGCACCAAAACAACACATTCTTACTTACCTTTCTTACTACACCCACCATAATACCTCAATGACTCTATGAAAATACTAACTAGACCCCATATGTACAATTTATCGTTTGTGGGGGGACGAGAATAAAATAACAATTTAAAAATTTAAAAAAATAACCCCAATGAGTAATTACAATATGAGACAAATAACTATTTATAAGAAACTAAACAAAATCGTGTTAGTAATAAAAAACCTACAATCACTAAATGTGGCAGAAACATCATCAGTTAACCGGACGAAATTAATGCGGGACTATAAAAAATTAAAAACATTCATTCATCACAAGCACTCACACAGACATGCACTCATTCAGACACAACAACAGATGCGAAAAAATCACACCCGAAACGAAAAAATGCCCCGCATCCACCAGAGAACTGCCGTCACTGACCACCTAACGAGGGAGGGGATGGGGAATTAAACTTAAAAAAAATAGGGACAGAAATAAAAGGGGCTAATGAGCATACATACTCTAGCTAAGTTTACTGGAAAATGAAACTAAAGAATCAAAAACAAAACCTAAGCTAACCTAATTTTGGGATGGGTTCCCCGTGTTCAACCCAGCTAAAGCAATATTCTGATGCCTAACCGGCATCAAAGTGCCACTCCAGGAATGAGAAAAGGCGTGACCAATGGTCTCGACTTCCCCACTACAGCGGCGGCAGTTTGGATATTTCTCCAAGCCCGCTAAGCAAAGTCTTTTGTCGACCCAGAGGGCCCTACGCATCACTAGCCAGGTGAGTGATGCCTCATTGTTATTGAGGCATTTCAACCCGGGCGCCCAAGGCCATATCGAGCGAGCCTCCTGCTTCGTAAGACCGAGCTCGTCAATCAAATCATCACGAATGCCCCCGCTAACTAACACCTGATATAACGTCCATCCAACGCCCGTAAGAGGAGTTTCAGTGCACGACGGCATTCACGATAGAAGGAGCACTCGACTTTGGGTAAACGGTGAGCCTCCTCCTCGACCGAATGATGCAAAGTAAAAAGAGAACGAGGTAAGAAGTCACCCAGTATTTATAGTGTAGGGAGAGCGTGCCCTAGTGAACAATTTGGACAATTTAGGAGGAGTTAACTCCGACATTTTGAATAAAATAAATATTCTTTTGAAGTTAAAATAAAAAGTCTTTATACATAAATAAAAGTGTGGGTTAATATACACAGAGAAAAAAGATTCAATAAACCTTCAGCTGGTGTCAGCGTGTCGACAAAAGTGGGTAGGCAATTGGCGGCGGTTCCTCTGAAGCCAACGGTAGCCAGTGGGTCCTGAAGCGAGTGAATTTACTGATTTTGGGGTTCCCACCTTCGCTTTTATTTGGTTTTAGGAGATTTGAGCTTATGATTCTTAAAAACTAAAATGTATCGTCATGATTGGTTTGTTATTTTTCATCTTTGGTCACGTGGTATAATTTTATACTACCTGGCACAGAACGAATTCAGTGAAATCGATTTTGAAATTTAAAGCATCGAAGTCGTGAAGGAGTTCATTGATTGGGTATTTATTCTTCTGTGTGGGTATGTGAATGTGGTCCACAAAGGTGTAGTTGTAATTGTCATTAGTACCATAATTTATTATTTAAAAAATAACGAGATTGAAATTGACTTGTCCGCTCGTAAAAACTATGGTATTTAAAAATAATTCTTGTAGATTAACGATCATTAGACCTTTTGCTAGCAACGACATTTGTCAGAATCGAAAAATATTAATTAAAAAAAAATATTTTAGCAGGAGAGGTGGGTAATGTTCATAATAAAATTTCAGAGTTAAGGCGGAGATGTTGGAAGTATAGAATTGAAACAGACTTTAGAAGGAGTCAGAAATCCAATTCTAAAGACGAAACAAGGGATAAACCTTTATATTTGTTCAATAGAAAGAGTTTGGAGAGGAATGTGAACCTGGCGTTACTTGCTTTAAAAATCAGCGTTAGAAACCATGCTTTGATTAGCGCTTGAACTACTGTTGCTAATAGAAAGTGCACAACTCTCTCTCTCTCTATTTACCAACATCCCCACAAGGCAAACTGTAGCACAAGGCCAGTTTTTAATGTGGGGTATCTGAGCCCGTAGACTCCAGCAAAAATTGCCTGTAGACTCCGTATGCACAGGGTCGAGTTGGTCTACCTCTCCAAACTAGACTGCCCTTCGGCATAGCCTCGTCTGGATTCCTCTCCCTCCCCGGAGGCAGAGAGTTCGACAAAAAAGGAAGAGGAAGAGAAAGCCTCCTCCTCGTAACGCTCTCATCGGCCAAGAAAGCCTTGCTCACATCATATTTGATAGTTGGGAAAGATGGCGTAAAATGGGAGTAATTTAAAAGTTTGATCCAAAATGAAACAACTTCAAATAATCTTTACTTAGTTTTATCAGCATATTATCTTCGAATGAATTTAGTACGTTAACAAGCTCTCTCTTAGGCCATAGAGGTCTGGTTAACCCTGTAGACTATAGGTCCACTGCCTCATCACACTAATTTATTTTTCGTTTCCAGAAATTCTATAGTCACTCTGCAGCTGGCTGGTAACTGGCGCCTTCTTGATACTCTCTTCTTGATGTCAAATGCCTTCTGCTCCTTGATGTTAATTTCCCTTGTCCCCTTGTAGTCAAAATATCTTTTCCTCTCGTCCACTGACCCGAGTTCTATATTGATTTTCTAAGCGTATCTTAGATGTGGCACAAGTCCGAAAGTATGGGGCACCCAGTGAGGATCGAACTCACTATTCAGTTATCACTGTTTTAGCGAGACAAGCTTGCTAACCATTAGACCACCCCGAAGTGCCCCATACCCGAGTATTCGGAAAAATAGGCTCACGAGGCTCGCATCCGGGTTCTTACTAGAGCTTGAGACTACGTCTCTCATTGGTCAGTATATTATTGGGATTTTCCCAATTATATTTGGTAACAAAAATATTGTGACGCCGGCAAGAAGAAAGGAACACAAACACAGATGAAAATGTTCGAAAAAACTTGTATTTGTAGGAAAAGAGAGGAAAGTTTCTTGCAAACAGTCGGGTTTGCGGAACTTATCTGAAAGATGCGTCCTTTTAACAGTTTTACATTTCCTGTGTCGTTTTGGCTGGGTTGAAGAAATAGAGCCTTGACCTCTGAGCTTCAGTTGCTGTCTAAATCCTCACACGTGTCATCGCGTTTATATGACGGAGAGTGCAGACGGGGAACGTGTTGTCTCTGAGGTTCCCAACAAGCAAAAGAGGAAGAGAGTTCGTAAAAACCGCTCTCGTGGGGGTTTGGTGAAAATCTAAAAAGGTAGCCTGTGATTGGTTGTTTTTCATCCAATCACAGGGCACCCAGTTAGCGACTCCGTAATAATTTCAATAATATACGAAAAAATAATTTACCATAAACTTCAAATGGACCCTTCACAATTTTGGCGGGTTTTAACCGCTGAGCCGAAAAAGATATACAAATGTAACAATTTTTTACACGAACCGTCTGGACTTCAGAAAAATAGACTTTCGATCAAGATAGATCGTATTTTAGCATTCCGCTACCACTTTTTGATCAATGTCGATTTTTGTGCAAAAAGCAGATCACAGCTTCATACATATTTTCAGAAAACCTTAACTTCTCATTAGACAATAAATATTAAAATTATCATCGTTCTTAATCAGCAAAACAAAACATATCAGGCTCCAGACTGAGTTTTGTAAGGCGCTTTCTGAGTGGTTAACAAATATTAAAAATACAATTTACCTGTTCACCACTACGTCCGAATAACATCAACCTAGTTTTTGATCCGACGAAAATACAATGCTTCTTGGAGCCTGTCACGTGATTAAAAAACATAAATTGAATGTACGAGCGAACCTAGTCAATGAGAATTTACGACGGCTAGCATTTGATAAACGAGTTCACGACGCTTGTATCATTACTGAAGCGAAGTACAAAGTTAGAATCTCAAGTTCTTTAACATGAAATAACTTCACTGTAATTCAAGCTAAAATTTCAACTAAACAACTCACTCACCAACTTCTTCTGCAACTTACTAAAATCTATTCAATCACGCTATTGAATCTTACGAAACTTAATTACAAACATTAAAACAATACATTCCACTACGAGCAGCGAAAACAAATTGACGTTTACGGAACATTCACTTCTCCAACTTCTTTAAAGCTAAAAGTTTATCAACATATTTTCAGCTTTACAGGATTCTTTATACTCTCTTTCAGTGAACATTTTGAGCGACAAGTTAATTCAACTTTTTGTGAGCTCAGGTAAAAAATACATATTTTAGTAGTAAAGACTTTAACCGAGTCAAAGGGAAGTAACTCATATCAATAATTCATGTAAAACCGTTGACATTTATAAATATAAATATTGTACCTGTTATGAAAAGTCATTTTCTTGTGTTCTTTCTCGTGTTTGCTTTTTGTTTGCTTACACATTCGTAAAGTAAAAAGTCTGCGGGTTGATTTACGCCGTCAATACCACTACAGTATACTAAACAAAACAACATAGACGATTCATTAAACATTTGTTCAAGGAACACCCCTCAATCAGGCCCCAAAACCAAGCACCACGGTCGGAAATGTCTTTTTAAAAAGTTTTCTAATGAAAAAGTAAGTAATGTTTCTTTCAAATTACATTAAGTATACTTTAAATTTTCTAATTTTCCTAAAATAACTTTTGAAAAAAGTATAATTGAATTTTACAAGATATTTAAATGGGAAACTTTACTTTTGTTTATAAAACTGTCAATAATGATTGATTTTACCGTTTTACGTCAATTCTGATGACTCAAAAAAAACAAAAAAAAACAAGATTTTTAGCTAAAGTTTCGGACATGCTAGAAAGGATTAAATTTAAAAAAAAATAATTTTATTTCATCAAGGTCCTTTTTTTTTTTTAGCGAATTATGGGAGATAACTATTCAAGGCTAACATTTTTAAAGTAGTGAAATAAATTTTTTATAAAATATATTTGCATATGAAGTCATTTGTCGACTGGAAAAAAGGCATTGCTATGGCCATATCAATTTTAAAAACACGCCGCCATAGTTAAAGAATCTTTTCATAAGGTCATCATAAAAACCATAAATCATAAATGTCGTTTAATAAACTAATTACTTTTTTCTCGACGTATATTTCTCAAAGTGTTAATTGTTCAAATGCTTACAATACGGCAATACTTCGGCTGTACATTTATCTAATCCAAACATCTTTTATGGGATTGCATAAATGAAAAAAATTACTGTAATGAGAAATATTTCATTATTAATGCGGTACAAGGAAAAAGCCAATATGTGAAGTTAATCCTCGTGTTTGCTATAACTGACGAAGGGAAATAACTTGACGAAATAAATATTAAAGTCCGTAGAGTTATTTCCCTTAGTACAGAACTACCTTTTCATCTCCAGGGAAAACAAATAACAATAAAAAAAAAAGGGGCAAACGATTTATTTTGATGTTTGCGATTGAATTCTGTCCAGTTTCAGGTAATCGCTGGGCATTTTGGAATGTCATTTCCGCAGAAAAGAGGAGACGACTATAATTACATTTTGACTATTTGTCCGAATTAAATTATTTGTCAAAATCACAATCCTTTTTTTCTGAATAGGAGGATATGTACGCGCGTTCGTGTGTGTGTGTGTGTGTGTGTGTCTATATATATATATATATATATATATATATATATATATATATATATATATATATCCACGTGTGAGTGTACGATGCCCCACATAGTTCCATTGAGACTGAAAAATCGTTTTGCCCGAGGACTAAAAAGTAGTGTGTGTGAAAGAGAGAGAGAGAGAGAGAGAGAGAGAGAGAGAGAGAGAGAGAGAGAGAGAGAGAGAGAGAGAGAGAGAGAGAGAGAGAGATGAATGAATGAATGAATGAATGAATGCCCATTGCTTTTATATTGATTTAAACAACGCCACCTATCGAACGTTAAGAGAAGTCCCATGGAGGTAACTTCACAATTTCAGTTGTATATTAATCTGGTCACTCGTTTAAGTGGAACAAGTATTTCGATTGTGGGTGCGATATTCTGCGCTTATTGTCTGTTCCTGCGTTGTTTGTTCGTCCTATGCAACATGGATAATTTTATCGTTGCATTACTTCATTTTGGCATAAGGCCACAAGTAGAGAAGATCCCGGTTGGGAACGAACTCACTAATCAATGATCTACGAGATCATATTATTTACCCTTACACCATGATCGGGTGCCTTTGTTAAGAGTTTTACAGTTCGTTCTTTTTAGTAAAATGGCGGAAAGAAATTAAAAGATTAAGAAGTAATTTTGATCTTAACTTTCGAAACGGCACTAGCACGTAAGCGAATTCAATGAACTCGACTGGAATACAAACTCGGCTCTTTGATTCCTCAATCCGAGCCGCTATCCATTACTCCACCGTGCAACGAGAGCAGGTTAGGACAGAGAATGTGATGATCAGCACTTGCTCACCGCAATTTTATTTTACCTTCCGATATATATATTTTTTAATCATTTCACCCCAAGCAAGGAGAGAATGCTACTAAGACGCAAGGCGTTACTAGGAGTGAAATAGAACATGAAGTTGAGGAAAAGACATTAAAGGAACAGGATTGACGTTGAATTAAAATTTTTGAAAATTGTAGTTGGCAGGGAAGCAAGAAATCGGAAAGAAGTCCCACAGGTGAGAAGTGCATGAAAAGAAACTGTAAGAATAGAAGTGGCGGTTTCATCTTGCTAGTTTAACAGTAAAATGGCGAAAACTAACTGCCAATTAAGTGCGCTTAAATTCATGTAGTCACGGGATTAGGGAAAGAAGCTCATCAGAACAGTTGATATATTTTCCAAAAATGATTTTTTGACAAAGAAATAAAAATAGAATAAAATAATGATACGTATAAATGTAGAGCTTGGAGATTAGCTGCTGTCATGAACCTGCCTGTCAAACCCGTAGCAGATGGTGTTAACTGAAGTGTCTGTGTGTCTGTGTGTGTGTGTGCGCACGCGCAATGGAGTGGCGGCCCATGGACAATGTCAAATAATTCGCAGCCAAGGATTTCATGCTCAAAAACTTTTCTTCTTCTCACGTTTAACGAACCAATTGGAGAAGAGCAGTCCACGAAAAAAAAAAAAACCCTTCGAAAACGCCGGAAGACACATAGAAGAGACGAAGAGAGCTCAAAGAAAAGCCAGAGGTCTCCATACCCTGAACCCACCTACCCGACCATGAG
Organism: Acanthosepion esculentum; assembly: GCA_964036315.1. Taxonomy (NCBI): domain Eukaryota; kingdom Metazoa; phylum Mollusca; class Cephalopoda; order Sepiida; family Sepiidae; genus Acanthosepion; species Acanthosepion esculentum. Next base: position 81,300,481 of record OZ038500.1, read on the forward strand.
ATAGGTGTGGGCGTCTCTTCAGATCTAACATAGAACTCATCTCGCACACAAGAAAATATCGATGAGCATCCCAATACTGGGCAACGAGTTCCAACAACGACGATATCACCGTTGTAATAATTTCGGATTTGGCTGACTTTTGTGCACGATGGTCAAACATTGCCAGTAACCGACCTGTGGATAAGGTGTTTGTTGATAGCCCTTTCAGTTTTTTTTTTGTTTTTTTACGTCTACCTTTTCAAATTGTGTTTAATCAAAGATCAAATTAACTAATAATAACAAAACAAAAGTCATTGAAACAAAGCAAGTTCAGTCGACCAATGATGACAATTCCAGAACAACGTAACCATAAACAATTTTTTCTATCCTCTGCCAGCCGCTATGATGGAGAAAGCATTACCTCGAACCGTCGCCAGTGAGACACGCTGCAAGAGCCACTCCGTTTCGCGAGGCTCGTTCTTTAATCGAGACGCAATCGCGCCAATCCTCCGAAGGAACGCCATCGAACGAGGGCCAATAACCCCTGAAGTCTCCACTGCCACAGGAGTAAGAAAAAAATTAGGTAGTAATTAAAGATGACAAATCAATTTCTGGTTTGGTTTGGTTTATTTTATTTTATTGCATATCAACCTCAGTGGGTTATTTAATGCCGACAAGATTTTGAGGATAGGTTCTTTGTAAGCAATCAGTTTGTATATCAGGTTTCATTGAGGTATGTTTGTAAAGAGTTTTTTTTGTTGAGAGTCAAATGTATTGCTGGTATTTTTACTATAAAAATCTATTTTTATACTTTCATAGTGTTTTGACCCCATTTTGGGGGTTAACTATTTGACCATAGCTGGGACCCTAGCAAGTGCTACCACTCTGGATCAATTTCCACGCTCCATAAAACCTCCCGATCAGAGACCATGCTGCCGGATATAGTTTATCGTCATACCCAGGACGAATCAATTTCTGTTTTTTTTTTCATTATTATCAAGACCTAAAGCATATTCTTGTCGCTATTGCAATAAAAATTTGAAATTTGAATGCTTAGGAGACCAACAAGATGTTTGACAAACTCACTTTTTAGGTCATTAATATTGATTCTCCTCATTGTAATGTGTCTGTTTTCTTTTCGAGCAAAACTTTGCACAGCTCGGGAAGATTATCAAGCGAATTTAGTTGCAAAGAAAATAAAAGCAAGAAAGGGAATGCATCTTTGCAATTAAAAAAGGCCAATGCTTTTAATTCAGAGTAAAATAGTTAACTCATCATGTAAATTTGATATAACTCGACAAGTTGGTTGCTCGTGTGTGTCTAATCAAATACTATTTGGAAAAATGGATGAGTTTCGATTATGGAAGCAGCAGATTTACCCAGTTTTGCAAAACGCCTCTCTTGATATAGGAACATGTCCTTTGACCACGCCTTCATATTCGCAGATGTGATTAAATAAATCAGCTAAGGACAAGATTTTCTTGTTCTGTCATGGGTAACAAGAACTAGGAGATCATTGATTCTAGATTCTACAGTTTTTCCTGTCCTTGAAAAAAAGATGGAGATTGATTTTTTTTTTGAGGAGGGGTTTCATTTTTTGTAGATGAATGTGTCTGTCGATAATTACAGTTCCTCCGAATGAAACACGTCGATGGCGATCAAATCTACGAAAAATAAATGACCACAAGGTCATAAAAGAGACACAAAAATTTAAAAACGAACCAAGAAATTACTAAGAAAAGAAAAAATTCCTTGCTAAATTCATTGAACCACACCCCAAAACACCTATACTTTATAGATTACTGAACTAAAAATACATAAACCGGATATTCCTATGAGATCGATTATATCCGGAATAGGCAACGCCTTAGATAAAGTAGCCGGCACACTATCCAGTATATATATATATATATATATATATATATATATATATATATATATATATATATATATATATATATTCATACATGTTTCATTAAATAATATAGATAAGTGTTGTCTATATAATTTATGTAAGTTCTTTTCATATCGTCTGATAAGCTTAATAACATTATCATTAAACAATGAAAGAAAATCACAATATCGATACATATTTTTTAATCCAATCTAAGCTTTCGGCTTACATAAGCCATTATCAAAGATGACAATTACACAATATATTAAGCAATACACGAACAAGAAATTGATGATAGTCTGTTTTTGTTTACATGGATGATTTCCAAGCAACGATAAACACGTGCATATATATATATATATAGTTAGACCTAGAGAGCCAGACAAATGTACCAAAGTTATGATAATATGTAAATATCGAAGTAGGAACTGTTCTTGTTTATTAACACGACTGTCAGGTGCCCTAGCAAGTAATTGTAGTTTAACATTCGTTTGCTTTTTTCCCACTAAAATCATGGGTAAAAGTTCTGCTGAAACAAAGATGAAGGATGTGACTTTGAAGGGAAAGATGACTCATTAACAATATTTTTGTCTTTTAATTACTGTGTCTCTTTAAGTTTATAGTATAACGAGGAAAGAATAAAATCATCGGACTGTTATCCTCATCTTTATTGCCATATTCACAACGTTTCGGCCGTTGCACGCTCCGGCCTTCTTCAAGTGATTTGAATTTCGAACCGAACCCTTTATTTCGTCCACTGGGGTAGATTGTTCTAGTTCCACGTGTCATGTCTCATCCGGGTGTCCCAATTATTTCCCTTTAACTCAACTCTCCAAGTTTTTGTTTCACCACTGCTGTGGCCTGGTATTGAACTCACAACTCTTTGGGCCTAGTCACTGGATCTAACAAAACGTCATTATTTGCTGGGCCTTGAGGACATTTGTGTATGGATTTTTGGGATTTATGAACCTTATGTCTTAGCAGCCATTTTTTTCTACCAGTGGAACTAGAACTCTGTCTCGGACATAAATGAGTCTATCACGCGAGCCATCATAGTCCCACATTAAGGTCATAATGTCATTAGGTTGGTATTCTGTGTCATAACATAGCTGGTCAATGTAGGTGGTTGCTCGGCGACCAACCCGTCTTGTTCAATGGGTAGGTATCCAGAGTAGGAGATTACTTGCGAGTTCTTGTTTTTACCCTGAAAAAGTGCATTCTGCGTTCGTGTAAGATTGTAGAAATATCATCAGGGATGGGTCCATAGAGTTGTGATTAATTGAATGTCGTCCCCAAAAGATGTTACGTGTAGATCTCAGCATCCGAGTGTAGGTTCCATCAAGCTTAGACACTAGGGTTTTAGTAAATGTCCAAGTAGTGGTATCATACATTAACACCGACTCTACAGCGGCTCGAAAGAATCACCACTTGAGGTTGTCTGGGAGATTTTCAGATCACATTCACTTTTGTGTAGCAATATCCCACCAAAAACAGGGCATAACCTTTTTAGGGTGTACTCCTGGGTTGGAGATAGATTTCCCTTTTTCAGTGAATGATAACGATCGTCGTTTTCGTTGGACATGATTATAGAGAACCCAATTTTCATTACTGGCGATGATTCTAAACAGGAAAGGTTAGCAAGCAAGTCTACTCTTCAATGACAAGTAGAGGACAATTCTTTGATTAAACCGAGAAGCAGTCCAATGATGAAGGATCCTTTAAGCAAGCTGAGACACTTTTACGAATTCACAAAGTATGACTTGTATTGAACTCTTCTCCTAATTCTCTTGCTGTTTAGGATTTTTCTCAACGAAAAAAATCGAGAGGAATCTTCGAGAAAAATGATTTCCCATTCGAGGCTAGCCAAACCATTGTTGGCATGTCAGAAAACTTAAAACTTAATTTCCATAAACAGAACAAATGTACCTTGCAGTTTGCATTAGAGGGTCCTTTTTGAATTCTGACAACACGCCCTACCTCATATGGGTCGGATCTAATGCAATATTAAAAAGGTACAAATATGATATTAAATATTACTAAATAATATTAAATAGTATTATTAAATGATATTAAAAAGGTAGAATTGACAAATAATATCTATTATGATATTAAGTAATCTGTACAGAAAAAAAACTTCTTTTTTATATGCTGTGTCCCTTTAGGACGTGGGTGATTATGGCTCTCCACAATCTCTTGTCCTTTATAGCGGTTGGTAAATGTTGTCTTTTTGCTATCTCTCCCAATCTCTATTCTTCCAGACATTTGCACAAGCCTTGTTAGGAAGGTGATGTACAGTATCCAATTTTCTAAGCCCTCTTTCCTCATTATGTAACCTACAAATTTCAATTATCTTTTGCTAAGGTTAAATATAAGCGTGCTTCTTGTTTCCATTTTTTCTAAAACTCCGTCATTGTTCACTTTGGAGAACCACATTTCTATTGCCTCAAGTCTTTTCTTCATCTATTGCCTCAAGTCTTTTCTTCATCATTCACTGCTATATAGGAGGTTCGGTATTACATAACTGTTAAATATTTTTTCTTTTTTTCTAACGAGATTTTCTTGTTTCTTGATGCTTTGTTTAGTTTTTAGAAGGCATCTTTCGCTATCCAAATCCGCCTTTGGATTTCGGTGTTGCACTTTTCTTTAGATCCTGTCAAATATGCAACGAGACTTTATTTCTAGCCCAATACATTATGTTAGATTTTATTATGCAAGTCAGTGTTTTAATAATACAATTAGTGTTCACGAACCAATATTGGCCAAATGTTCAATATATTCTTATATTTATGTATATAAGCAATATATCGTGAGATCCTCAGTTTATAATATCTACCTTTACAGCACCAACAACTAAACTGGATGTCACATTTAACCCAAAGAGAAAATAATGACACAATCAAGATGATGATAATCCAAACAAAACGTTAGAAAGGAAACCTCTAACAGTACTAGAAAGAGTGATAACAGTTAGTGGACTTTAGAAACCTATAAACCTATGAAAAATTGTTTGAATAGAAAGCTTTTATAAATTTCAACCGACCGTAGTACTGGGTCTTCTGTCAATGAATGCTGAATATTTTCTCATATATATATATATATATATATATATATATATATATATATATATATATATATATATATATATATATATATATATATATTTTTTTTTTTTTTCTTTTTTCAAATAGCCAGGTTGGCAATGACTGTCCACTACTATTAGTTTCATGTGCCTTCACACAATCCTCAGGTAGCCAGTGACGTGTAATACGATGAATACCCACTATACCACCGGGCGAGTTCAATTTGACAAGCAAACCAAACCCGCACGGTTGGTAGATTATCCAGCAAAGGTCTAAAATCGCAAAAACAACAACAAATGTTTCTCACCTGGAAAGGCTTGCCAGTATAGCATAATGCACAGGAGCTGAAGCCTTAAGCTAAATAAGTGCTCAAAAGTACCGGGCAACCAAATTCACTTCAGAGCATTTATTGCGGTGATCACTCGATAATAAATTTGAATTCTTTTTTTTATGGTCGGTGATCGCTAGATGTTTTGAGTCAAGAAGGAAAAGAACTTCAACACAGGGGATTTTACTTCCCTATTTTATTAGAGTCCACGTAGAAATCTTCTAACTATACAGTGGGGTTGCTCTCCCTTCACTTTTGAGCAGATGCAAACACGACAGAAAACACGTCTACATTGCTTGACGTGTAAGAACCAACTCACTGAAAAACATTTCTATATCTCTGTCATTCTCACGCTCGTTCCACCAATCAAAATCGACTTCCTTGTTTTGTCTTCCATCTGACCACGAAGGTCAACCTCAGGAAGTCCGAGCAGAGAGAGACTTCTCTAAAAAAACAATAGTCTGCTAAACCATTATTTAACATTTTATTCTCAGGTTCCTCCTACGATTGAAGCAGTCGAAGGACTGATGATGAAGATGATGACATTGAAAGGGGAAAATTTTACTATGAGCAACAAACAATAACAGAAAGTTATGAGGAGCCATATTCGCTTTTGTGCTGAAAGGACATGACTTAGAGATGGATGTATCCTGAAAATGTTAGCAATTATCAGTTGCTTAATATCAATTTTATTGACAAAGCATTGGTTTGCATAATTTATCCGGGTATGCCTGCCTTCTAAGTGGACTAGCTAATTGCTTTTGCAGATGCTTAGTAAGATACATTTATGTTTGTTCAACACCTACAAAGCCAACTTGATGTTTATGCTGCATCGATGTTCAGCAGACCCCTGGGAGCTAACACATAATCTGGCGCTGTCAATAGTTTGAACAAGGCTACAACGCTCAAACGCTCAAGTCACGATGAATTACGACATCGTGCTATCACAACCAACAAAAGCTTCTCTCATAAGACTTCGGCTTGCCAGAGATACGGTTTTCAGGCACTTTCTAACGGTGTCACGCATTATAATTGTTTCCCCATGGCGATAACATCTAGAAGTGACCTCCCCGACAAATCAGCCATGATTAGATTCGAACTCAGGTCGGAATATTCGCGTTATAACCACTCGGTCAAGAATTAGTCAAATACCATTAAATATGATATAAAGTATCATCTGGGACTATTAACATCTGTTCATCTGGAACTGAGGTGCAGATGTAAAGATTATTTTAACATTTCTTTGACAAGTTTGAATCGTATGACTTTTTGTGTATGACATTTTTGCATGTGTGTCTTTTCTGCGTGTGTGTATTTTCTGCGTGTGTGCCTATTTTTGCGTGTGTGTCTTTTTCGCATGTGTGCCTTTGTTGTGCGTGTGTCTTTTTGCATGTGTGTTTTTTTCGTATATGTCTTTTTGCATGTGTGTTTTTTGCGTATATGTCTTTTTGCATGTGTGTCTTTTTACGTGTGTGTCATTTTTAAATGTGTACATTTTGCGTGTTGGTATTTTCTGCGTGTGTGTCTATTTTTGCGTGTGTGTCTATTTTTGCGTGTGTGTCTTTTTCGCATGTGTACCTTTGTTGTGCGTGTGTCTTTTTTGCATGTGTGTTTTTTTGCGTATATGTCTTATTTGCATGCCTGTCTTTTTTGCAAGTGTGTCTTTCTTGCATGTGAGATTTTTTTGCGTGTGTGTCTTTTTTGCATGTTTGTTTTTTTCCGCGTGTGTATTTTTTATGTCTTTTTTGCGTATGGGTTGTTTTTTTGCATGGGTGTTTTTTATTGCAGGTGTGTCTTTTTTTACACGTGCATCATTTTACGTAAATATTTTTCTAACTGTAGCCAGGAATAGATCTACATAATATTGAAACAGAAATGTGAACAATTAACGGCTATTTTTTATTGTTTATTTGAAACCACAATTTTTCCAAAACGGATTGGTATGATAAAAACTCGGCGTCTCATTATAATGACAATTCCTATTCCATAATTTTCGGTCTAGATATTTACAGGAATTACACTGAGGAATTTAAATTACATTTAAATTGAATTCTCAATCTATTCGAGGATAAAAGTCCGAAATATTGTCGAATGTTGCAATAAAATGTTATTTGTCTAAAAATGTATTTTATCGAAAGAGAAAAGTAAAAAAGTAAAATAACGAAAACATTTGAAGATAGCAAAGAAAATAAGAAATGAATGAAGGATAAAGAACGATGTAATGTAAAAAATGAAAGAGGAAAGTGATGACAGGAAGAAATGAATGAAAGATAAAGAACGATGTAATATAAACAACGAAAGAGTAAAGTGATGACAGGAAGAAATGAATGAAAGATAAAGAACGATGTAATGTAAACAATGAAAGAGTAAAGTGATGACAGGAAGAAATGAATGAAGGATAAAGAACGATGTAATATAAACAATGAAAGAGTAAAGTGATGACAGGAAGAAATGAATGAAGGATAAAGAACGATGTAATATAGAAAATGAAAGAGTAAAGTGATGACAGGAAGAAACGAATGAAGGATAAAGAACGATGTAATATAAACAATGAAAGAGTAAAGTGATGACAGGAAGAAATGAATGAAGGATAAAGAACGATGTAATATAAACAATGAAAGAGTAAGGTGATGACAGGAAGAAATGAATGAAGGATAAAGAACGATGTAATGTAGAAAATGAAGGAGTAAAGTGATGACAGGGAGAAATGAATGAAGGATAAAGAACGATGTAATATAAACAATGAAAGTGTAAAGTGATGACAGGAAGAAATGAATGAAGGATAAAGAACGATGTAATGTAGAAAATGAAAGAGTAAAGTGATGACAGGAAGAAATGAATGAAGTATAAAGAACGATGTGATGTAGAAAATGAAAGAGTAAGGTGATGACAGGGAGAAATGAATGAAAGATAAAGAACGATGCAATATAAACAATGAAAGAGTAAAGTGATGACAGGGAGAAATGAATGAAGGATAAAGAACGATGTAATGGAGAAAATGAAAGAGTAAGGTGATGACAGGGAGAAATGAATGAAGGGTAAAGAACGATGTAATGTAGAAAATGAGAGTGTAAAGTGATGACAGGAAGAAATGAATGAAAGATAAAGAACGATGTAATATAAACAATGAAAGAGTAAAGTGATGACAGGAAGAAATGAATGAAGGATAAAGAACGATGTAATGTAGAAAATGAAAGAGTAAAGTGATGACAGGAAGAAATGAATGAAGGATAAAGAACGATGTAATGTAGAAAATGAAAGAGTAAGGTGATGACAGGGAGAAATGAATGAAAGATAAAGAACGATGTAATGTAGAAAATGAAAGAGTAAGGTGATGACAGGGAGAAATGAATGAAGGATAAAGAACGATGTAATGTAGAAAATGAAAGAGTAAGGTGATGACAGGGAGAAATGAATGAAGGATAAAGAACGATGTAATGTAGAAAATGAAAGAGTAAGGTGATGACAGGGAGAAATGAATGAAGGGTAAAGAACGATGTAATGTAGAAAATGAGAGTGTAAAGTGATGACAGGAAGAAATGAATGAAAGATAAAGAACGATGTAATATAAACAATGAAAGAGTAAAGTGATGACAGGAAGAAATGAATGAAGGATAAAGAACGATGTAATGTAGAAAATGAAAGAGTAAAGTGATGACAGGAAGAAATGAATGAAGGATAAAGAACGATGTAATGTAGAAAATGAAAGAGTAAGGTGATGACAGGGAGAAATGAATGAAAGATAAAGAACGATGTAATGTAGAAAATGAAAGAGTAAGGTGATGACAGGGAGAAATGAATGAAGGATAAAGAACGATGTAATGTAGAAAATGAAAGAGTAAGGTGATGACAGGGAGAAATGAATGAAGGATAAAGAACGATGTAATGTAGAAAATGAAAGAGTAAGGTGATGACAGGGAGAAATGAATGAAGGATAAAGAACGATGTAATGTAGAAAATGAAAGAGTAAGGTGATGACAGGGAGAAATGAATGAAGGATAAAGAACGATGTAATATAAACAATGAAAGAGTAAAGTGATGACAGGAAGAAATGAATGAAGGATAAAGAACGATGTAATGTAGAAAATGAAAGAGTAAGGTGATGACAGGGAGAAATGAATGAAGGATAAAGAACGATGTAATGTAGAAAATGAAAGAGTAAGGTGATGACAGGGAGAAATGAATGAAGGATAAAGAACGATGTAATATAAACAATGAAAGAGTAAAGTGATGACAGGAAGAAATGAATGAAGGATAAAGAACGATGTAATGTAGAAAATGAAAGAGTAAGGTGATGACAGGGAGAAATGAATGAAGGATAAAGAACGATGTAATGTAGAAAATGAAAGAGTAAGGTGATGACAGGGAGAAATGAATGAAGGATAAAGAACGATGTAATATAAACAATGAAAGAGTAAAGTGATGACAGGAAGAAATGAATGAAGGATAAAGGACGATGTAACGTAGAAAATGAAAGAGTAAGGTGATGACAGGGAGAAATGAATGAAGGATAAAGAACGATGTAATATAAACAATGAAAGAGTAAAGTGATGACAGGAAGAAATGAATGAAGGATAAAGAACGATGTAATGTAGAAAATGAAAGAGTAAGGTGATGACAGGGAGAAATGAATGAAGGATAAAGAACGATGTAATGTAGAAAATGAAAGAGTAAGGTGATGACAGGGAGAAATGAATGAAGGATAAAGAACGATGTAATATAAACAATGAAAGAGTAAAGTGATGACAGGAAGAAATGAATGAAGGATAAAGGACGATGTAATGTAGAAAATGAAAGAGTAAGGTGATGACAGGGAGAAATGAATGAAGGATAAAGAACGATGTAATGTAGAAAATGAAAGAGTAAGGTGATGACAGGGAGAAATGAATGAAGGATATAGAACGATGTAATATAAACAATGAAAGAGTAAAGTGATGACAGGAAGAAATGAATGAAGGATAAAGAACGATGTAATGTAGAAAATGAAAGAGTAAGGTGATGACAGGGAGAAATGAATGAAGGATAAAGAACGATGTAATGTAGAAAATGAAAGAGTAAGGTGATGACAGGGAGAAATGAATGAAGGATAAAGAACGATGTAATATAAACAATGAAAGAGTAAAGTGATGACAGGAAGAAATGAATGAAGGATAAAGGACGATGTAATGTAGAAAATGAAAGAGTAAGGTGATGACAGGGAGAAATGAATGAAGGATAAAGAACGATGTAATGTAGAAAATGAAAGAGTAAGGTGATGACAGGGAGAAATGAATGAAGGATAAAGAACGATGTAATATAAACAATGAAAGAGTAAAGTGATGACAGGAAGAAATGAATGAAGGATAAAGAACGATGTAATGTAGAAAATGAAAGAGTAAGGTGATGACAGGGAGAAATGAATGAAGGATAAAGAACGATGTAATGTAGAAAATGAAAGAGTAAGGTGATGACAGGGAGAAATGAATGAAGGATAAAGAACGATGTAATGTAGAAAATGAAAGAGTAAGGTGATGACAGGGAGAAATGAATGAAGGATAAAGAACGATGTAATGTAGAAAATGAAAGAGTAAGGTGATGACAGGGAGAAATGAATGAAGGATAAAGAACGATGTAATGTAGAAAATGAAAGAGTAAGGTGATGACAGGGAGAAATGAATGAAGGATAAAGAACGATGTAATATAAACAAAGAAAGAGTAAAGTGATGACAGGAAGAAATGAATGAAGGATAAAGAACGATGTAATGTAGAAAATGAAAGAGTAAGGTGATGACAGGGAGAAATGAATGAAGGATAAAGAACGATGTAATGTAGAAAATGAAAGAGTAAGGTGATGACAGGGAGAAATGAATGAAGGATAAAGAACGATGTAATATAAACAATGAAAGTGTAAAGTGATGACAGGAAGAAATGAATGAAGGATAAAGAACGATGTAATGTAGAAAATGAAAGAGTAAAGTGATGACAGGAAGAAATGAATGAAGGATAAAGAACGATGTAATGTAGAAAATGAAAGAGTAAAGTGATGACAGGAAGAAATGAATGAAGGATAAAGAACGATGTGATGTAGAAAATGAAAGAGTAAGGTGATGACAGGGAGAAATGAATGAAGGATAAAGAACGATGTAATATAAACAATGAAAGAGTAAAGTGATGACAGGAAGAAATGAATGAAGGATAAAGGACGATGTAATGTAGAAAATGAAAGAGTAAGGTGATGACAGGGAGAAATGAATGAAGGATAAAGAACGATGTAATGTAGAAAATGAAAGAGTAAGGTGATGACAGGGAGAAATGAATGAAGGATAAAGAACGATGTAATATAAACAATGAAAGAGTAAAGTGATGACAGGAAGAAATGAATGAAGGATAAAGAACGATGTAATGTAGAAAATGAAAGAGTAAGGTGATGACAGGGAGAAATGAATGAAGGATAAAGAACGATGTAATGTAGAAAATGAAAGAGTAAGGTGATGACAGGGAGAAATGAATGAAGGATAAAGAACGATGTAATGTAGGAAATGAAAGAGTAAGGTGATGACAGGGAGAAATGAATGAAGGATAAAGAACGATGTAATGTAGAAAATGAAAGAGTAAGGTGATGACAGGGAGAAATGAATGAAGGATAAAGAACGATGTAATGTAGAAAATGAAAAAGTAAGGTGATGACAGGGAGAAATGAATGAAGGATAAAGAACGATGTAATATAAACAAAGAAAGAGTAAAGTGATGACAGGAAGAAATGAATGAAGGATAAAGAACGATGTAATGTAGAAAATGAAAGAGTAAGGTGATGACAGGGAGAAATGAATGAAGGATAAAGAACGATGTAATGTAGAAAATGAAAGAGTAAGGTGATGACAGGGAGAAATGAATGAAGGATAAAGAACGATGTAATATAAACAATGAAAGTGTAAAGTGATGACAGGAAGAAATGAATGAAGGATAAAGAACGATGTAATGTAGAAAATGAAAGAGTAAAGTGATGACAGGAAGAAATGAATGAAGGATAAAGAACGATGTAATGTAGAAAATGAAAGAGTAAAGTGATGACAGGAAGAAATGAATGAAGGATAAAGAACGATGTGATGTAGAAAATGAAAGAGTAAGGTGATGACAGGGAGAAATGAATGAAAGATAAAGAACGATGCAATATAAACAATGAAAGAGTAAAGTGATGACAGGGAGAAATGAATGAAGGATAAAGAACGATGTAATGGAGAAAATGAAAGAGTAAGGTGATGACAGGGAGAAATGAATGAAGGGTAAAGAACGATGTAATGTAGAAAATGAGAGTGTAAAGTGATGACAGGAAGAAATGAATGAAAGATAAAGAACGATGTAATATAAACAATGAAAGAGTAAAGTGATGACAGGAAGAAATGAATGAAGGATAAAGAACGATGTAATGTAGAAAATGAAAGAGTAAAGTGATGACAGGAAGAAATGAATGAAGGATAAAGAACGATGTAATGTAGAAAATGAAAGAGTAAGGTGATGACAGGGAGAAATGAATGAAAGATAAAGAACGATGTAATGTAGAAAATGAAAGAGTAAGGTGATGACAGGGAGAAATGAATGAAGGATAAAGAACGATGTAATGTAGAAAATGAAAGAGTAAGGTGATGACAGGGAGAAATGAATGAAGGATAAAGAACGATGTAATGTAGAAAATGAAAGAGTAAGGTGATGACAGGGAGAAATGAATGAAGGGTAAAGAACGATGTAATGTAGAAAATGAGAGTGTAAAGTGATGACAGGAAGAAATGAATGAAAGATAAAGAACGATGTAATATAAACAATGAAAGAGTAAAGTGATGACAGGAAGAAATGAATGAAGGATAAAGAACGATGTAATGTAGAAAATGAAAGAGTAAAGTGATGACAGGAAGAAATGAATGAAGGATAAAGAACGATGTAATGTAGAAAATGAAAGAGTAAGGTGATGACAGGGAGAAATGAATGAAAGATAAAGAACGATGTAATGTAGAAAATGAAAGAGTAAGGTGATGACAGGGAGAAATGAATGAAGGATAAAGAACGATGTAATGTAGAAAATGAAAGAGTAAGGTGATGACAGGGAGAAATGAATGAAGGATAAAGAACGATGTAATGTAGAAAATGAAAGTGTAAGGTGATGACAGGGAGAAATGAATGAAGGATAAAGAAGGATGTAATGTAGAAAATGAAAGAGTAAGGTGATGACAGGGAGAAATGAATGAAGGATAAAGAACGATGTAATATAAACAATGAAAGAGTAAAGTGATGACAGGAAGAAATGAATGAAGGATAAAGAACGATGTAATGTAGAAAATGAAAGAGTAAGGTGATGACAGGGAGAAATGAATGAAGGATAAAGAACGATGTAATGTAGAAAATGAAAGAGTAAGGTGATGACAGGGAGAAATGAATGAAGGATAAAGAACGATGTAATATAAACAATGAAAGAGTAAAGTGATGACAGGAAGAAATGAATGAAGGATAAAGAACGATGTAATGTAGAAAATGAAAGAGTAAGGTGATGACAGGGAGAAATGAAGGAAGGATAAAGAACGATGTAATGTAGAAAATGAAAGAGTAAGGTGATGACAGGGAGAAATGAATGAAGGATAAAGAACGATGTAATATAAACAATGAAAGAGTAAAGTGATGACAGGAAGAAATGAATGAAGGATAAAGGACGATGTAACGTAGAAAATGAAAGAGTAAGGTGATGACAGGGAGAAATGAATGAAGGATAAAGAACGATGTAATATAAACAATGAAAGAGTAAAGTGATGACAGGAAGAAATGAATGAAGGATAAAGAACGATGTAATGTAGAAAATGAAAGAGTAAGGTGATGACAGGGAGAAATGAATGAAGGATAAAGAACGATGTAATGTAGAAAATGAAAGAGTAAGGTGATGACAGGGAGAAATGAATGAAGGATAAAGAACGATGTAATGTAGAAAATGAAAGAGTAAGGTGATGACAGGGAGAAATGAATGAAGGATAAAGAACGATGTAATGTAGAAAATGAAAGAGTAAGGTGATGACAGGGAGAAATGAATGAAGGATAAAGAACGATGTAATATAAACAAAGAAAGAGTAAAGTGATGACAGGAAGAAATGAATGAAGGATAAAGAACGATGTAATGTAGAAAATGAAAGAGTAAGGTGATGACAGGGAGAAATGAATGAAGGATAAAGAACGATGTAATGTAGAAAATGAAAGAGTAAGGTGATGACAGGGAGAAATGAATGAAGGATAAAGAACGATGTAATATAAACAATGAAAGTGTAAAGTGATGACAGGAAGAAATGAATGAAGGATAAAGAACGATGTAATGTAGAAAATGAAAGAGTAAAGTGATGACAGGAAGAAATGAATGAAGGATAAAGAACGATGTAATGTAGAAAATGAAAGATTAAAGTGATGACAGGAAGAAATGAATGAAGGATAAAGAACGATGTGATGTAGAAAATGAAAGAGTAAGGTGATGACAGGGAGAAATGAATGAAAGATAAAGAACGATGCAATATAAACAATGAAAGAGTAAAGTGATGACAGGGAGAAATGAATGAAGGATAAAGAACGATGTAATGGAGAAAATGAAAGAGTAAGGTGATGACAGGGAGAAATGAATGAAGGGTAAAGAACGATGTAATGTAGAAAATGAGAGTGTAAAGTGATGACAGGAAGAAATGAATGAAAGATAAAGAACGATGTAATATAAACAATGAAAGAGTAAAGTGATGACAGGAAGAAATGAATGAAGGATAAAGAACGATGTAATGTAGAAAATGAAAGAGTAAAGTGATGACAGGAAGAAATGAATGAAGGATAAAGAACGATGTAATGTAGAAAATGAAAGAGTAAGGTGATGACAGGGAGAAATGAATGAAAGATAAAGAACGATGTAATGTAGAAAATGAAAGAGTAAGGTGATGACAGGGAGAAATGAATGAAGGATAAAGAACGATGTAATGTAGAAAATGAAAGAGTAAGGTGATGACAGGGAGAAATGAATGAAGGATAAAGAACGATGTAATGTAGAAAATGAAAGAGTAAGGTGATGACAGGGAGAAATGAATGAAGGGTAAAGAACGATGTAATGTAGAAAATGAGAGTGTAAAGTGATGACAGGAAGAAATGAATGAAAGATAAAGAACGATGTAATATAAACAATGAAAGAGTAAAGTGATGACAGGAAGAAATGAATGAAGGATAAAGAACGATGTAATGTAGAAAATGAAAGAGTAAAGTGATGACAGGAAGAAATGAATGAAGGATAAAGAACGATGTAATGTAGAAAATGAAAGAGTAAGGTGATGACAGGGAGAAATGAATGAAAGATAAAGAACGATGTAATGTAGAAAATGAAAGAGTAAGGTGATGACAGGGAGAAATGAATGAAGGATAAAGAACGATGTAATGTAGAAAATGAAAGAGTAAGGTGATGACAGGGAGAAATGAATGAAGGATAAAGAACGATGTAATGTAGAAAATGAAAGTGTAAGGTGATGACAGGGAGAAATGAATGAAGGATAAAGAACGATGTAATGTAGAAAATGAAAGAGTAAGGTGATGACAGGGAGAAATGAATGAAGGATAAAGAACGATGTAATATAAACAATGAAAGAGTAAAGTGATGACAGGAAGAAATGAATGAAGGATAAAGAACGATGTAATGTAGAAAATGAAAGAGTAAGGTGATGACAGGGAGAAATGAATGAAGGATAAAGAACGATGTAATGTAGAAAATGAAAGAGTAAGGTGATGACAGGGAGAAATGAATGAAGGATAAAGAACGATGTAATATAAACAATGAAAGAGTAAAGTGATGACAGGAAGAAATGAATGAAGGATAAAGAACGATGTAATGTAGAAAATGAAAGAGTAAGGTGATGACAGGGAGAAATGAATGAAGGATAAAGAACGATGTAATGTAGAAAATGAAAGAGTAAGGTGATGACAGGGAGAAATGAATGAAGGATAAAGAACGATGTAATATAAACAATGAAAGAGTAAAGTGATGACAGGAAGAAATGAATGAAGGATAAAGGACGATGTAACGTAGAAAATGAAAGAGTAAGGTGATGACAGGGAGAAATGAATGAAGGATAAAGAACGATGTAATATAAACAATGAAAGAGTAAAGTGATGACAGGAAGAAATGAATGAAGGATAAAGAACGATGTAATGTAGAAAATGAAAGAGTAAGGTGATGACAGGGAGAAATGAATGAAGGATAAAGAACGATGTAATGTAGAAAATGAAAGAGTAAGGTGATGACAGGGAGAAATGAATGAAGGATAAAGAACGATGTAATATAAACAATGAAAGAGTAAAGTGATGACAGGAAGAAATGAATGAAGGATAAAGGACGATGTAATGTAGAAAATGAAAGAGTAAGGTGATGACAGGGAGAAATGAATGAAGGATAAAGAACGATGTAATGTAGAAAATGAAAGAGTAAGGTGATGACAGGGAGAAATGAATGAAGGATAAAGAACGATGTAATATAAACAATGAAAGTGTAAAGTGATGACAGGAAGAAATGAATGAAGGATAAAGAACGATGTAATGTAGAAAATGAAAGAGTAAGGTGATGACAGGGAGAAATGAATGAAGGATAAAGAACGATGTAATGTAGAAAATGAAAGAGTTAGGTGATGACAGGGAGAAATGAATGAAGGATAAAGAACGATGTAATGTAGAAAATGAAAGAGTAAGGTGATGACAGGGAGAAATGAATGAA
This sequence comes from Acanthosepion esculentum, assembly GCA_964036315.1. Lineage (NCBI taxonomy): Eukaryota > Metazoa > Mollusca > Cephalopoda > Sepiida > Sepiidae > Acanthosepion > Acanthosepion esculentum. The sequence goes on from OZ038500.1 coordinate 81,317,502, forward strand.
GGATAAAGAACGATGTAATATAAACAATGAAAGAGTAAAGTGATGACAGGAAGAAATGAATGAAGGATAAAGGACGATGTAATGTAGAAAATGAAAGAGTAAGGTGAAGACAGGGAGAAATGAATGAAGGATAAAGAACGATGTAATGTAGAAAATGAAAGAGTAAGGTGATGACAGGGAGAAATGAATGAAGGATAAAGAACGATGTAATATAAACAATGAAAGAGTAAAGTGATGACAGGAAGAAATGAATGAAGGATAAAGAACGATGTAATGTAGAAAATGAAAGAGTAAGGTGATGACAGGGAGAAATGAATGAAGGATAAAGAACGATGTAATGTAGAAAATGAAAGAGTAAGGTGATGACAGGGAGAAATGAATGAAGGATAAAGAACGATGTAATGTAGAAAATGAAAGAGTAAGGTGATGACAGGGAGAAATGAATGAAGGATAAAGAACGATGTAATATAAACAATGAAAGAGTAAAGTGATGACAGGAAGAAATGAATGAAGGATAAAGAACGATGTAATGTAGAAAATGAAAGAGTAAGGTGATGACAGGGAGAAATGAATGAAGGATAAAGAACGATGTAATATAGAAAATGAAAGAGTAAGGTGATGACAGGAAGAAATGAATGAAGGATAAAGAACGATGTAATGTAGAAAATGAAAGAGTAAGGTGATAACAGGGAGAAATGAATGAAGGATAAAGAACGATGTAATGTAGAAAATGAAAGAGTAAGGTGATGACAGGGAGAAATGAATGAAGGATAAAGAACGATGTAATATAAACAAAGAAAGAGTAAAGTGATGACAGGAAGAAATGAATGAAGGATAAAGAACGATGTAATGTAGAAAATGAAAGAGTAAGGTGATGACAGGGAGAAATGAATGAAGGATAAAGAACGATGTAATGTAGAAAATGAAAGAGTAAGGTGATGACAGGGAGAAATGAATGAAGGATAAAGAACGATGTAATGTAGAAAATGAAAGAGTAAGGTGATGACAGGGAGAAATGAATGAAGGATAAAGAACGATGTAATATAAACAAAGAAAGAGTAAAGTGATGACAGGAAGAAATGAATGAAGGATAAAGAACGATGTAATGTAGAAAATGAAAGAGTAAGGTGATGACAGGGAGAAATGAATGAAGGATAAAGAACGATGTAATGTAGAAAATGAAAGAGTAAGGTGATGACAGGGAGAAATGAATGAAGGATAAAGAACGATGTAATGTAGAAAATGAAAGAGTAAGGTGATGACAGGGAGAAATGAATGAAGGATAAAGAACGATGTAATATAAACAATGAAAGAGTAAAGTGATGACAGGAAGAAATGAATGAAGGATAAAGAACGATGTAATGTAGAAAATGAAAGAGTAAGGTGATGACAGGGAGAAATGAATGAAGGATAAAGAACGATGTAATATAAACAATGAAAGAGTAAAGTGATGACAGGAAGAAATGAATGAAGGATAAAGAACGATGTAATGTAGAAAATGAAAGAGTAAAGTGATGACAGGAAGAAATGAATGAAGGATAAAGAACGATGTAATGTAGAAAATGAAAGAGTAAGGTGATGACAGGGAGAAATGAATGAAGGATAAAGAACGATGTAATATAAACAATGAAAGATTAAAGTGATGACAGGAAGAAATGAATGAAGGGTAAAGAACGATGTAATGTAGAAAATGAAAGTGTAAAGTGATGACAGGAAGAAATGAATGAAAGATAAAGAATGATGTAATATAAACAATGAAAGAGTAAAGTGATGACAGGAAGAAATGAATGAAGGATAAAGAACGATGTAATGTAGAAAATGAAAGAGTAAAGTGATGACAGGAAGAAATGAATGAAAGATAAAGAACGATGTAATGTAAACAATGAAAGAGTAAAGTGATGACAGGAAGAAATGTATGAAGGATAAAGAACGATGTAATGTAAACAAAGAAAGAGTAAAGTAATGACAGGAAGAAATGAATGAAGGATAAAGAACGATGTAATGTAAACAATGAAAGAGTAAAGTGATGACAGGAAGAAATGAATGAAAGATAAAGAACGATGTAATATAAACAATGAAAGAGTAAAGTGATGACAGGAAGTAATGAATGAAGGATAAAGAACGATGTAATATAAACAATGAAAGAGTAAAGTGATGACAGGAAGAAATGAAGGAAAGATAAAGAACGATGTAATGTAAACAATGAAAGAGTAAAGTGATGACAGGAAGAAATGAAGGAAAGATAAAGAACGATGTAATGTAAACAATGAAAGAGCAAAGTGATGACTGGAAGAAATGAATGAAAGATAAAGAACGATGTAATGTATACAATGAAAAAGTAAAGTGATGACAGGAAGAAATGAATGAAGGATAAAGAACGATGAAATGTAGAAAATGAAAGAGTAAAGTGATGACAGGAAGAAATGAATGAAGGATAAAGAACGATGTAATATAAACAATGAAAGAGTAAAGTGATGACAGGAAGAAATGAATGAAAGATAAAGAACGATGTAATGTAGAAAATGAAAGAGTAAAGTGATGACAGGAAGAAATTAATGAAGGATAAAGAACGATGTAATGTAGAAAATGAAAGAGTAAGGTGATGACAGGGAGAAATGAATGAAGGATAAAGAACGATGTAATGTAGAAAATGAAAGAGTAAGGTGATGACAGGGAGAAATGAATGAAGGATAAAGAACGATGTAATGTAGAAAATGAAAGTGTAAAGTGATGACAGGAAGAAATGAATGAAGGATAAAGAGCGATGTAATATAAACAATGAAAGAGTAAAGTGATGACAGGAAGAAATGAATGAAGGATAAAGAACGATGTAATGTAGAAAATGAAAGAGTAAAGTGATGACAGGGAGAAATGAATGAAGGATAAAGAACGATGTAATATAAACAATGAAAGAGTAAAGTGATGACAGGAAGAAATGAATGAAGGGTAAAGAACGATGTAATGTAGAAAATGAAAGTGTAAAGTGATAACAGGAAGAAATGAATGAAAGATAAAGAACGATGTAATATAAACAATGAAAGAGTAAAGTGATGACAGGAAGAAATGAATGAAGGATAAAGAACGATGTAATGTAGAAAATGAAAGAGTAAAGTGATGATAGGAAGAAATGAATGAAAGATAAAGAACGATGTAATATAAACAATGAAGAGTAAAGTGATGACAGGAAGAAATGAATGAAGGATAAAGAACGATGTAATGTAGAAAATGAAAGAGTAAAGTAATGACAGGAAGAATTGAATGAAAGATAAAGAACGATGTAATGTAAACAATGAAAGAGTAAAGTGATGACAGGAAGAAACGTATGAAGGATAAAGAACGATGTATTGTAAACAATGAAAGAGTAAAGTGATGACAGGAAGAAATGAATGAAGGATAAAGAACGATGTAATGTAAACAATGAAAGAGTAAAGTGATGACAGGAAGAAATGAATGAAAGATAAAGAACGATGTAATATAAACAATGAAAGAGTAAAGTGGTGACAGGAAGAAATGAATGAAGGATAAAGAACGATGTAATGTAGAATATGAAAGAGTAAAGTGATGACAGGAATAAATGAATGAAAGATAAAGAACGATGCAATATAAACAATGAAAGAGTAAAGTGATGACAGGAAGAAATGAATGAAAGATAAAGAACGATGTAATGTAAACAATGAAAGAGTAAAGTGATGACAGGAAGAAATGAATGAAGGATAAAGAACGATGTAATCTAAACAATGAAAGAGTAAAGTGATGACAGGAAGAAATGAATGAAAGATAAAGAACGATGTAATGTAAACAATGAAAGAGTAAAGTGATGACAGGAAGAAATGAATGAAAGATAAAGAACGATGTAATGTAAACAATGAAAGAGTAAAGTGATGACAGGAAGAAATGAATGAAAGATAAAGAACGATGTAATGTAAACAATGAAAGAGTAAAGTGATGACAGGAAGAAATGAATGAAGGATAAAGAACAATGTAATATAAACAATGAAAGAGTAAAGTGATGACAGGAAGAAATGAATGAAGGATAAAGAACAATGTAATATAAACAATGAAAGAGTAAAGTGATGACAGGAAGAAATGAATGAAAGATAAAGAACGATGTAATGTAAACAATGAAAGAGTAAAGTGATGACAGGAAGAAATGAATGAAGGATAAAGAACGATGTAATGTAGAATATGAAAGAGTAAAGTGATGACAGGAATAAATGAATGAAAGATAAAGAACGATGCAATATAAACAATGAAAGAGTAAAGTGATGACAGGAAGAAATGAATGAAAGATAAAGAACGATGTAATGTAAACAATGAAAGAGTAAAGTGATGACAGGAAGAAATGAATGAAGGATAAAGAACGATGTAATGTAAACAATGAAAGAGTAAAGTGATGACAGGAAGAAATGAATGAAAGATAAAGAACGATGTAATGTAAACAATGAAAGAGTAAAGTGATGACAGGAAGAAATGAATGAAAGATAAAGAACGATGTAATGTAAACAATGAAAGAGTAAAGTGATGACAGGAAGAAATGAATGAAAGATAAAGAACGATGTAATGTAAACAATGAAAGAGTAAAGTGATGACAGGAAGAAATGAATGAAGGATAAAGAACAATGTAATGTAGAATATGAAAGAGTAAAGTGATGACAGGAATAAATGAATGAAAGATAAAGAACGATGCAATATAAACAATGAAAGAGTAAAGTGATGACAGGAAGAAATGAATGAAAGATAAAGAACGATGTAATGTAAACAATGAAAGAGTAAAGTGATGACAGGAAGAAATGAATGAAGGATAAAGAACGATGTAATGTAAACAATGAAAGAGTAAAGTGATGACAGGAAGAAATGAATGAAAGATAAAGAACGATGTAATGTAAACAATGAAAGAGTAAAGTGATGACAGGAAGAAATGAATGAAAGATAAAGAACGATGTAATGTAAACAATGAAAGAGTAAAGTGATGACAGGAAGAAATGAATGAAGGATAAAGAACGATGTAATGTAAACAATGAAAGAGTAAAGTGATGACAGGAAGAAATGAATGAAAGATAAAGAACGATGTAATGTAAACAATGAAAGAGTAAAGTGATGACAGGAAGAAATGAATGAAAGATAAAGAACGATGTAATGTAAACAATGAAAGAGTAAAGTGATGACAGGAAGAAATGAATGAAAGATAAAGAACGATGTAATGTAAACAATGAAAGAGTAAAGTGATGACAGGAAGAAATGAATGAAGGATAAAGAACGATGTAATGTAAACAATGAAAGAGTAAAGTGATGACAGGAAGAAATGAATGAAAGATAAAGAACGATGTAATGTAAACAATGAAAGAGTAAAGTGATGACAGGAAGAAATGAATGAAAGATAAAGAACGATGTAATGTAAACAATGAAAGAGTAAAGTGATGACAGGAAGAAATGAATGAAGGATAAAGAACGATGTAATGTAAACAATGAAAGAGTAAAGTGATGACAGGAAGAAATGAATGAAAGATAAAGAACGATGTAATGTAAACAATGAAAGAGTAAAGTGATGACAGGAAGAAATGAATGAAAGATAAAGAACGATGTAATGTAAACAATGAAAGAGTAAAGTGATGACAGGAAGAAATGAATGAAAGATAAAGAACGATGTAATGTAAACAATGAAAGAGTAAAGTGATGACAGGAAGAAATGAATGAAGGATAAAGAACGATGTAATGTAAACAATGAAAGAGTAAAGTGATGACAGGAAGAAATGAATGAAAGATAAAGAACGATGTAATGTAAACAATGAAAGAGTAAAGTGATGACAGGAAGAAATGAATGAAAGATAAAGAACGATGTAATATAAACAATGAAAGAGTAAAATGATCACAGGAAGAAATGAATGAAGGATAAAGAACGATGTAATCTAAACAATGAAAGAGCAAAGTGATGACAGGTAAAAATGAATGAAGGATAAAGAACGATGTAATATAAACAATGAAAGAGTAAAGTGATGACAGGAAGAAATGAATGAAGGAAAGAAGAGAGAAGCAGATAAGGCCGGGAAGAAATGAATTAATAGAAACGGAGTAATGAAGGAAAGAAGGAAGTAGGAAATAGTCAAAGAAATAAAGAATGGAGTAAATATGAGGATATAAATCAATGAAAAAAAAAACAATGAAAAAATATGTAACTTAAGTGAGTGGAAGAAATGAATAGTGAAAAAGAAAATAATAAGAAAACGAAGAAGAAAAGAAAAGCAAGAAACGAAAAAGGAAAAAGAAAGAAAAAAATCAAATGAAAAGGTAAGCAAACAAAGAAGCAAACAAAGAAAGGGCAAGGAAACAAAAAGACAAGGAGAGAAAAAGGTAAAGTAAAAAAGAACAAGAACATGTAAGAAAAATAAAAGCTTTAAAAATAGTGAAAAACTGGCAAAACAAAAAGTTAATGAGTTGTAGAGAAAAAAGCGAAAAAGAAAAACCTTACAGAATGAAGAAACAAAAGACTGAATAAAGAAATGAAGAATAAAACACATGTATGGGGAAAAACAATAACATCTACCCCCTCCCCTCCAAAAAAAAAAAAAATTCAATAAACGATCCACTACAGATAGGAAAAAAGAAAATGTAATACCGAGATGACAAAAGATGGCTGTTTTGACTTACTACGCATGCGCTTTCTTAAAGTGACTTCATATCTGTTGACTATCATGTCCTCATAGACATAAAACTTTTAGCCTTGAACCAGAGTAAATTATGCCTCTCTCTCCGCACACGCGCGAGCGCAGAGAGAGAGAGAGAGAGTGAGTGAGAGAGAGTGAGAGAGAGAGAGAGAGTGAGAGAGAGAGTGAGAGAGAGTGAGTGAGAGAGTGAGAGAGAGTGAGAGAGAGAGTGAGTGAGTGAGAGAGTGAGAGAGAGTGAGTGAGAGAGAGTGAGAGAGTGAGAGAGAGTGAGTGAGAGTGAGAGAGAGACTGAGTGAGAGAGTGAGAGAGAGAGTGAGTGAGAGAGAGAGTGAGAGTGAGAGAGAGAGAGAGATATGACTAAACACATCGAATGTATATTTAGACAGCAACAAATTAAATTAAATAATTTTATTCAATTCATCCAGCAAGGTCATTTTGCCTCATTTTTTATTGTATTTTCCAATTTTCAACTCAGGTTTTACTCATCTGGAGCAAAATTTTATATTGATCATCACGTCATAAACAAGTAAAATACAACGATTAACACGAGACAAATATTCGTAGATAATGCCAGAATGCTATATCGTACTCATTGCCAGGAAAGACGCAAAATACACGAAACTATTACAAGCATTTTATAATGTACATAAAATATTTAAAATGTGTTTAATATATAAATGTAATGCGTATAAAATACTAAATATATTAGTTTTCTGGTGCTGTCAAGATCCGTGAAACCGTCCCATAGACTACGTTACTTATATATACACGTAAAAGGTTAGAGTGTAACTAATAAAATCTTGTCTACTGTATATAATAACCGAGACAGTAAAAAATATACGGGCAAAACAGAACAAAACCATGAACTTTGGACAGTTTATCTACAATTTTCATTCAGATGGACAACAAATTTTGTAGAAAACTGAAAGTGTAATATAAATCTTGTAGGTTGAATTCAATAAAACCTGTTCTACACACATACACACATACACATATAGTCATAGTATATATATATATATATATATATATATATATATATATATATATATATATATATATATATATATATATATAGTCAAAAATGTTCAAAGCACTAACAAAGAATCTATATTTAACAAAGCTAAGCAAGACTACGAAACAGCCCTAAAAGATAGCGGATTCCCAGAAACGCTCACATACTTACCACAGAACACAAAAAAGGCCAACAGGAAAGGAAATATCATATGGTTCAACCCACCGTACAGCAAAAACATAAAAACAAACGTAGGAAAAATATTCTTCAAACTTTTACACAAACACTCCCGAAATCAAGCACCCTACACAAAATATTCAACAAAAACACAGTAAAAATCAGCTACAGTTGCACCGAGAACATGACACAAATAATAAAAAAGCACAACAGGAAAATTATGAACAAACCACACGAACAAATTAAACCAACGTGCAACTGCAGAATAAAGATCTAATGTCCCTTAAACGGTAATTGTTTACAAAACAACGTAATGTACCAAGCCACGATAAAATAACCAGATAATGAAGAAAAAGTATATATAGGTGTAACTGAAGGACCCTAGAAACAAAGAAATTATGTACACAAAACATCTTTCACAAATAATAAATATGCAAACAGCACAATGCTTTCTAAGTATATCTGGGAAATTAAAAAAAACGCCCACCACACCAAAAATATCTTGGAAAATAAGGAAAAGATCATCAGATCTAAAACTTGCAAACTTTGCTTTGAGGAAAAAATAGCTATCAATACTACGTTATTTAAAAATCGAAAACCAAAAAGAGAAAATATACAGTATAACAAATAAATAACAACAAGTAAAATAAACTGATCCAAATACATCCAAATATATAAATAAACTAACAACCAATACCGATAAACTAGCCGTTAGAAAAAACAAATAAAGACAATCAATCCAAATAAATACATGAAGTAATAAACAAATTAAAAACTGTTCCCGCCAAAATAATAGTTAGAATAAACTACAACAATCAACCCCCAAATTGAACAAATAGCTTTAATTATCTTCCCAAACAAAAACAAAACTATTAAATAAGCTATATAAACAAATTTTTACTACGTTAATAAAAACACCGATCAAATAAAATAATAATAAAAAATAAATAAATATATCAGATAAGAAATAAAAATAAATAAATAAAAACAAGCAAAATAATTTAACCCAAATAATAAATAAACAAATAAACGACTTCCGGTAAAATAACCGCCAAAATAGACTACCCATAATACACCACTGACCCGTATATATAAATAGTCGAGAAAAATAACAGCACTCGTGGCCTGACGATTGCATCTAGCATGCAACAGACAGTCGCCTCTAAGTGTTGACTTCTATGTTAACTTTTATATTTACACACGCTCTATCTCTGATATTGAGCACTTTATCCCATAAAATTTGCACATTTTAAGACTATGTTTCTTTATATATATATATATATATATATATATATATATATATATATATATATATATATATATATATATATTAAAAAAGAGAGAAACCATAAACGTTTTTGATTATAATGTTGATTTGTTTTAGTGTATATATTATATTTTATTCTTCAAATTTGTGCTACACGTGTTTTCTGTCTCGTGACCTTCTTCAGGCAAATAAAAGGAGTCCATTTTTAAAGGAATAAATTTTCCTTATGTTCTTTTAATGTTTCATTATTCGTTTTTTTACAAATACAAAAAATGAACAATGAAACATTAATAGAACACAAGAAAAATTTATACCTTTAAAAATGGATTCCTTTTATTTGCCGGAAGAAGGTCACGAGACCGAAAGCACGTGTAGCAGAAATATGAAGAATAAAATATGATATATACACTAAAACAAATTAACATCATAACCAAAAGCGTTTGCGGTTTCTCTCTTTTTTTAATATATACATTTTTCTCTCGTTGAAACAAATATAAACTTTTCACTATATATATATATATATATATATATATATATATATATATATATATATATATATATGTGTGTGTGTGTGTGTGTGTGAGAATATTTAAGAATGCTAATACGTACTCAGCCTTGCTGTATCTGCAACTAGTCTACAACTGTAGGGCACCAAGTGAGGATCGAACCTATCGCAAAAGCTGCAATGAAAATCCGCTAATAATCATAAGCGTTCATCCTAAGAGGAATCTCTGGCATAAATACCAGAAAGAGGCTGTAGGTTTCAAATTTGTTAACAGCAAAGAACATTGAGAGTAAAGACAAGAAAAGAAATTCTTAGACATCGAAGAAGAAAACAAAAACAAATTTCATCGACAGGCTAAAAAAATTCTCAATTTCAAGCAATATTCTGATAACACCTTTTTTTTTTACAAAACATAATCTAATAATGACTAGGGTTATTTATTTTCTAAATTTAGTTAAATAGAGAAAAGTATACAGTAATGGAGTATTTAAGCACCAAACTCAATAGCTACACCAGCGACATGGTCTGTGAGAGCGCAGCATTTGTAATTGGTACAAAAGAGTAGGCGCCATGATGGCCGTAATTATTATATTTGTGTAATAAGCGTTGCCTTGTCTAACAAAAAGACGCATCCACTAAAAGACAAACTCATTACACTAGCAGTCCGTCTTCAAGATTGGTGACTGTCACCCTACTGTAAGCGCAATGTACATTGTAATTATAGAAACACTTGTAATAATACCATGTATGTGTGTTAATTCTGTAGACACCCAATGCAAGTAATTTTTTGATAGCTTCGCGCCAAACCGGTTATGTGTTCTAAGCTGTGTTTTTATCAATCTGCGTGCCAAGGAAAGCCAGCACGCCCAGTTTGTCCTGAGAGAGAGAAGAGATGAATTTGTATTTGTGGGAAAGTGAATGCAACTGACTCGGCTGGATCTGACTTCGGCACAACAATCCAAATTTCCGGGTCTTGACTCCCAAGGGGATACTCCCCCGATCATTACAATCTTAACTAGTTCAAGTCTAGGGTCAACCTTCATCTTCCCCACGTATCCCCATAAAACGTCCCTCTTACTCTGTAACCCTATGCCTCGAGTGACACTTAGGCCTTGTACAGAGTGAAAATTATTGTAAAAAAACATCCCTGGAATAATAGTAATAATGATAAATAAAAAAAAAGTCTTTGTCCGAGACCTTAAAGAATTGTACCTTAAGCAGGTGACGAATATACACTGAGAGTATTGGCGGTAGTTGCAAAGATCTTTCCCTATTCCGCTGCACGTTCGGATGTCTTTCTATCATTCTATGATTCCTATTCGACGTTTTTAAATTGAATCCTGAGTTACTGGCATACCCTGGGGTAAGGTTTACGTCTTCTTCTTTATTTTCGTCCCTTCAGGACGTGCGCGATTATGTCTCTTCGTGCCCTTTTTAGCCCTTAATAAATTTTAATCTTCTTATTAACACGAGCTCGCTAGCTAAGTTATGGTCGTTTTCCTCTGTCCCGCTTGCATTCGGTCCGTCTTGAGAGTATCAGATTTTCCAAGCCCTTTTTTCTCATTATGTGCCCTATACATTTCTGCTGTCTATTTCTGATGTTAATTATAAGTGACCCTTTTTTGTTTCCATTTTCTCTAAATCTTCGTTGTTGCTTACATGTTCAGTTCATGGTATTCTCAGCATCCTTCTGTAGAACCATACTTCTGTTGCTTCAAGTCTCTTCTTCATTTGTAAGGAGCTTGTTCAGGATTCATTTCCATATAGGAGGGCTGTTATTATGTAACAGTTCAGTACACTTTTCTTTGTTTCCTACGAGATTTTCCTGTTTCTTAATAAATTGATTAGCTTTTGGAAGGCATCTTTCGCTATCCCAATGAGCCTTCCAGGCTATTTTAATCAACATTACGAAACCATTTAAGTTGTATTTTTTTAAAGCGTTTTACCCCAAGCAAGGCGGGAAGCCACTAGCACGCAAGGGGTTACAGAGAGTTGGAGCGAGAGCAACTAGAAGTGATAGAGGAAAGGATGAAGAGAAGTTTAGGGGATAGATCAAGGCATCTGGAGACGTTGATTGACATTATATTTGGATAGTTGGAGATTAGAGCCATCAGGGAAACAGGAAAAGAGGAGGGAGTTCTACAGGCGAGAGGTGCGAGACATGAAGCTATTGGAGTAGAAGAGACGGCTACATTTAACAGTTTCGACAGTGAAAGGGTGAGAGCGAGTTGCCAGCCTAGTAGTATGCTTAAATTCATGAAGTCTGGGAACCAGTGAAAGCAGCTCATCGGAGCAGTTACCATGAAAGTATTTGTAAAAAGACAGAGGGAGGCGATATGCCAGATCAGGGCCAATTACATTGCATATTCGTCTCTGGATCTTATCAAGAACCTTGAAGGGGCACCGGACCATATATGGCAGCAATACGCCATGCGAGGGGGAATGGTTGATTTGTAAATTTGAAGGATCGACTCCGGCGAGAAAAATATCCTGGCGCGGCACAGGGAGCCAACTTTCTTTGCGGTGGACGAAGCTATTGACTCAATGTATTTGTTCCATCTCAGGTCAGCAGTCAATGTGAGACCGAGTAGTCGCCGCAAAGAGGAGCCCTCGAGAAGTTGAGCCGTCAGTCATTCTAATATTAGGGATGGTTCTCTTTGATGAGTAATAGAGAGCAGTTTTGTTTTTGAGGCGTTAAAGTATCCATACAAACACGGCGTGTCTGCACAAATAGGAAATTGTATAATCATCGACGAGTGTCTTGGTATTCGACAAAGACGCAAAAAAAGGCGATTCATCTAGGTTCGGTTACTTGAATCGCATGACGCCCATGTCGTCGGGCGGATGGTCGCTGGTAACTGACCAGTCTCGATCCTTCGATTGTTGCTACTCCAGTATAAATGTTTTTTTTTTACATAGATTTGCATCGCTTTAAGGACCCTCTTGGCGCAGATTTTATCGCGGAGTCTTTGATCGCTCGCCGTCTCTTCCCGCACTTTAGTTAATCACTTTCCTTTCTTTTTATGTGCCATATCCTTTCAGGGCGTAGGCTCTCCACCACCTCCCTCTATCCCCTGCGGCTTTCAGCAAGTTCCTCTCCTCTGCTTCCAGACCCCAGACCACGTTCTGTCATCCACCTGCTCAAGCTCGTCAGGTATGTCACGAGCTGCTTTCCCTTGTCTCTCATTCCCTCTATTCGACCCGTGAGTATCAGATTCTCCAGGCCCACATTCCTCATTATCTGTCCCAGAAACTCCAGCTGCCTCTTTCTGATGTCAAGTATGAGCCTTCTCCTTGTTTGTAACCTTTCTAAGACCTCATCGTTGCTCACATGCTCGTCTATGATATCCTCAGCATCCTTCTGTAGAACCACATCTCCGTTGCTTCGGGTTTCTTCTTCATCTTTGAGGAAATCGTCCAACATTCGCTGCCATAAAGAAGAACAGATGTCACGTAACAGTTCAGTATTTTTTCTTTGTTACCAAAGAAATCCTGTTGTCTCGCAATACTCTGCTCAGCTTTTGGAATGTGTCCTTGGCCATCCCAATACGTCTACAGATATCAGTTCATCATATTGAGCAATTTTCACCAATCGAGAGTCGTCCAAATGATATGCCAAGTTCGTCGTCGTCTCGCTGCTGCTAGCAGAGTTTCTATACTTGACATATTTGCTTTGGCAAGGAACTTGTTGTTAGGGACATTGTCTTTCTGTGAGATAAGCTTGTGGTAGTGCTAATGACGGCACTGCAAACTTGTCAAGCGTTTGATATCCCTGAGGTATAGTCGTGCAGATTCATGGGCGTATATCAAAATTGAGATGCAAAACAATCGGTAGATAAGGAAATCCTATGAGAACGACTTGCCAATCTTGCGAAGAGGGATGGATGAATCTTGATGTCTATATGGACACGAGCATCGACCACTGATGCCCATAGGAAAGAAGGATTTATTTCAGCTTCTTCTTCCTCTTCTTCTTCTTTCTGTTGTTCCTTCATGGTGTGAGCGATCATGGCTCTCCACAACTTCCTATCCTTTTTAGCTCTTAACAATAATTGACTTTTTGCTATCCTTTTCCCAACCCATTTTGCTATCCATTTACCCAACCTCGCTCCGTAGGTTAATCGCTGTTTCCCTCTGTCCCATCGACATATGTCCTATGAGTGTTAAATTTACCAAGTCTGCTTTCCTCACTATATAACCCAGAAATTTCAACTATCTATTTCTATGTATAAATGACCTTTTTCTTCCCATTTTACTTTAAACTTCCTCGTTACTCACATGCACTGTCGTTGGTATTCTCAGCATCCGCCAGTAGAACTTCATCTCTGTTGCCTCCAGTCTTCTTTTTATCTGTGAGGAACACGGCCAGCATTCACTGCTATAGAGGAGGATTCGTATTGCATACCAGTCCACCACCCTTTTCTTTGTTTTTAACGAAATTTTCTTGTTTCTTATCACTTTGTCTAGCTTTTGGAAAGCACCTTTTGCTAGCCCAACTTGCCTTTGGATTTCAGTTCCACATTTGTTAAACAACTTCCCTTATATTTAAAAAATTTCAGCCATCACGTAAAGGTTGTCAAGCCGTTAAAAAAGAAATCAATTCGATCATCACGTACTTTTTTAAATCACTCATGTAAGCCAGTGAAGCCACAAGGGGTTACTGAGTGTGGAAGAGCAAGAAAAAGAAAAAAAAGAAACACAAACATTAAGGCGCTAGAAGAATAGAAGAGTAACCAGGAAGACAGTAGATAACGATTGACATTGCATTTAAATTTTTGAAGATAACTGTCGACTGAAAAGCTTGGAACCGAAAGAGAGTTCCACAAGTGAGAAGTGCAAGTAAAGAAACTGTTAGCATAGATCTTCCGGTTACATCTAGCCAATCCATCTATGAATCGATGAGATCTTGCCACCAATCTAGTACTGCGCTTAAATTAAAATAAAGTCTAGGTACCATAGCTCACATAGAATTACCATGGATTTATTTATAGAAAAGACAAAGGGAAGTTACGTCTGTGCGAAAGTGAATGAAACCAAGACGCCAGATCAGGACTAATAATATTTCTGATTCTTCTTTCGATTTCATCAAGAATTTCTAAATATACAGTGGGAGCACCGGACCATATGTGGCAGCAATATTCAAAGCATCGACGAAAGGTTGACTCATAAATATACAAGATAAATTCTGGAGAGAAAAATTATCTAGCACGATAAAATGATCTGGCTTTCTTAGCAGCAGACGTAGCAATGGACTCAATATAGTCTAACCACTTCATATCAGCTAAGAATGTTAGTGTGAGAAGGCACAACGAGCAACTCACATTTAGGTTAGCATCAGCTATGCCGATGGGAGGCAGGAAAGGGTCCTTTAGGGGATTAATAGAGAGAAGTTTCGTTTTGGTGTTGTTAAAACTTACAAGCTACTCTATGCTCTAGTTAACAACAAACGGTAGGTCCTTTTTTTTATTTCACCTTATCGAAATGATCAGATTTAATATCGAGACAGGAAATGTCGATAGTAATGTCTTGGAACATTCCAAGAATTTATATCTAAATATCTTTGGTGAAAGAGGAAATTTTCAAAACGCAGTTAACTTGAAAGCAACATGATTAATGATAAATGTAATATTTAGCAACGTGGCTTGACCAAAGAAGGTCATGACTTGCGTGATCGAAAGGACACGTCTCTCCTATTCAATAAAATAGCGTGACTGAAATAAGATAACGTAGTCAGACTGATGCAATATATTCAGCAATGTGTCTGGACAAATACAGTTATAACTGGCATCAAAAATACACAGCTCTCATATCTAGTAACATGGAATATTAAGATCAGATGACATTGCCAAGCTGAGATAATATATTCAGTGGAAGGATCAATGATGGTTATGAATGGTATGATCAAAGGATATTTCTTTTATATTCTGTAATATGGAAATATTAATATAACATAACCAGACTGATGTAATATATTTACTCATGTTGAGTCTTCAAAGAGGGTCATGGCTGACACGATCAAAGGAATCCTCTTACATTCTATAATATGAAGAGATTAAAATAACATAACCAAACTGATGTAATATATTTACTACTGTTGAGGCTTGAAATGGGGCAATGGCTAACACGATCAAAAGATATTTCTCTTATATTCTGTAATATGGAGAGGTTTAAATAATATAACCAGACTGATGTAATATATTTACTCATGTTGAGTCGTCAAAGAGGGTCATGGCTGACACGATCAAAGGAATCCTCTTACATTCTATAATATGAAGAGATTAAAATAACATAAACAAACTGATGTAATATATTTACTACTGTTGAGACTTGAAATGGGGCAATGGCTAACACGATCAAAGGATATTTCTCTTATATTCTGTAATATGGAGAGGTTTAAATAATATAACCAGACTGATGTAATATATTTACTCATGTTGAGTCGTCAAAGAGGGTCATGGCTGACACGATCAAAGGAATCCTCTTACATTCTATAATATGAAGAGATTAAAATAACATAACCAAACTGATGTAATATATTTACTACTGTTGAGACTTGAAATGGGGCAATGGCTAACACGATCAAAGGATATTTCTCTTATATTCTGTAATATGGAGAGGTTTAAATAATATAACCAGACTGATGTAATATATTTACTCATGTTGAGTCGTCAAAGAGGGTCATGGCTGACACGATCAAAGGAATCCTCTTACATTCTATAATATGAAGAGATTAAAATAACATAACCAAACTGATGTAATATATTTACTACTGTTGAGACTTGAAATGGGGCAATGGCTAACACGATCAAAGGATATTTCTCTTATATTCTGTAATATGGAGAGGTTTAAATAATATAACCAGACTGATGTAATATATTTACTCATGTTGAGTCGTCAAAGAGGGTCATGGCTGACACGATCAAAGGACATTTCTCTTACATCCTGTAATATGGTAAGATTAAAGAATGCAAACATAGCCACAGTGCTTGTAATATATTCCGAAATGTGGAGTGATCAAAGATGGTTAGGAATGGCATGATCAACGAAAATCTCTCGTATTTTGTAACATGGTAAAATTAAAATATGGTGATATTACCAGACTGATGTAATATATTCAACCAGAACATAAGAAAATAGCGAGTATCCTACTTAACGAGTTTGCGCAAATGAATATTTACCTTATTCGGACTATTGTCATCATCTTTGTCGCCATATTTATTACAACGTTTCGGCCGTTGTACACTCCGGCCTTCTTCAGGTGGTTGGAATGTCGAACTGAACCCTTTATTTCACTCACTGGAGTACACTGTTCTAGTTCCACGTGCCATGTTTAATGGATGTCAGTTATCAGTTATCTCCTGTTAATTCCCCTCTGAAAGTTCTCCACTGCTTTAACTGGGTATTGAACTCACACTCTTTGGGTCCTGTCACTGGATCTAACCAACGCCTTTATCCACTGTGTGTTCAGTTCGACATTCCAACCACCTGAAAAAGGCCGGAGCGTACAACGGCCGAAACGTTGTAATAAATATGGCGACAAAGATGAGGACAATAGTCCGAATAATGTAAATAGTGTACATAATACCTCATCTCAGAAATATAGACAGATACTGAAAGGCCGAAACGTTGTAATAAATATGGCGACAAAGATGAGGACAATAGTCCGAATAATGTAAATAGTGTACATAATACCTCATCTCAGAAATATAGACAGATACATTTAGCTTTCGGCATTAAATATTCCATAGAGGTTGATGTACTACTAAACAAAATCAACCAAACAACCAATATAACAAAACTTTTTCATGACATAAATCCATATAATAAATTTACAATTTCTTAAACAAATCAAAATGTATTCCAAAATATAACTGCAACATAAAACACATATAATCGCTTCTAGTAATTAGGTCCCCATAAACACGTCTATGCATAAAAGCTGAGTATCATCTACCATGTATTCGATTGTGAAAGTAGGACAACATATATCATATTTTTATTACTTCAAAGCTCTCAAGAAAATTAAATTTCGACATTAAATGACTTGATATGCTATTAAACAAATCAACCAACCAACATCCTGGTATTTTAGTTTAGCCTTGCTGTAGAGGTTGAACTGAACTGGAGAAAAGATACATTCTTGTCTTGCGCTCCTTTCATATTTTCATGTACGAATTGTAATTGTCTATCCGTATACAGGGTGCTAACTCCCAGGTTCTGAATTATTCTAACATCCATCCCAAATGTAATTTTCCGAGCAGATTGTACCGTATCAAATGCTTTTGTGTAATCTATGAAACATAAACACGTGACCTTCCGTATTGTTCTCTCCAAAAACATCCTGATAATAAATATAGCATTTCTTGTTCCAGTATATTTGACAAAATCACTCTTGTTCTTGTCCTATTTCCGGTTTAATCCCGCTCTAGACATCAGAATCCGGGTGGGGAGCTTATTCGTCTGGCTCATTAAGCTCATTGTCTGATTCAGTTCGCACTCATTCGCACCGAGTTGCTTAACTTTTCTGATATATCATCATTGTCATATATTTCATTTATACAAAAAAATAATCTGCAATGTTATTGGCCCTGGCCAAGCATCTCGGCTTCAGTCAATTTCCCACTGCTGT
Source organism: Acanthosepion esculentum (assembly GCA_964036315.1). Classification (NCBI taxonomy): domain Eukaryota; kingdom Metazoa; phylum Mollusca; class Cephalopoda; order Sepiida; family Sepiidae; genus Acanthosepion; species Acanthosepion esculentum. The sequence goes on from OZ038500.1 coordinate 81,335,754, forward strand.
AATGTAATTTCCCTGTGCCTTTTCTACAAATACTTTCATGGTAATTGTTCTGATGAACTTTTCTCTATGGTACTTAGATTTTATGAATTTAAGGGCATTACTAAATTGGCGGCAAGGTCTCATCATTTTATAGTTTAAATGGTTTAGATATAACCGCAAGTTCTATGCTAACAGTTTCTTCTCTCACGTTTTTAGCTTGTGCAACTCTCTTTTGGCTTAAGGTCAGCTTTGATGTCAAAAATTTAAATTCATTGTAAATCGTTATCTTCTGGATTTTTAATTCCTGTTCTTTTATTGTCATCTCTCTTTAATAGTCTTAGTGGCTTTATTGCCTTATTTGCGCAATGCCGAAATCGCCTTAGGTTGAGACCATTTCTGCTATAAACCCATCTGGTCCTGCTGGTTTGTCCCCGATCATCTTGTGGGGAGCCAATCTTATTTTGGATTTTAATATTTCACCTCCTTCCATATTTTTTGCGCACTGCAAATTCAACTCGAAAGAATATTTAAATATTTTTTTCTTTTTAGCTTTCCTTAGAATTTAGAATGTCTTCCAACGCAGCAGGTTGCTTAGGTAAGACAATAACACGTTGTCAGCATTTCCTAATCCTTTTAAAAAATATTTGAAGAAATAAATGAATTAAAAAATAATGAATTTTACTACAAAATAAATTTAAAAAAAAAAGAGCATGAAGAATAAAAGAATTATATTTTATGTGCACAAATTTCCCGGTGTTTCTATTTTTAAACACTGATTAGATAAGCAAATTAAAATTGAAAATCAGTTTTATATAACTTGCGCATATCTAATATATTAGATGAAAAACAAATTAATATAAATGATAATTGCTTGATTTATAATTGTTTTGAATTATTGAATTATTTGTTGTTTTGTTTTTTTACTTTTATAAATTCTTTATTTCGATATTGAAAAAAATAAAAATAATGTCGCTTTAAACGAACAGGAGATTGGTACACACACGCTGTCCCGATCTGTATCCTTACCCGGAATACATTGTGGTCTAAAATGATATCTTTATAGTTTTAAATACAGGGTGTCCATAAAGTTCGTGTGCACTTTTAAAAATTTATAACTTTATTTGCATTTGCGATAGAAATAATTTGTAAAAAGGATTAGAAAGAAGTAAATCTATATTTTTTAAGGTTTTATTGAAATTTTATTTAAGTTTCCACATGTCCTCCATCATTAGCAATACAAAGGGTAATACGATTTTGCAGTTCACGGAAAACATTTGCCAACTGATTTACAGTAATGCCTGAAATCACATTAGTTATTTTAGCTATACTTAAAACTAGGTACATTAAACTTTATAACATTTTTTACAGATTATTTATATCGCAAATACAAATAAAGTTATACATTTTTAAAGGGCACACGAACTTTATGGACACCCTGTATATATCCAACTGATTTACAGTAAAACCTGAAGTCACATTAGTTATTTTAGCTATACTTAAAAGTAGGTACATTAAACTTTATAACATTTTTTACAGATTATTTCTATCGCAAATACAAATAAAGTTATAATTTTTTTAAAGTGCGCACGAACTTTATGGACAGCCTGTATTAATTTTACTCCAAAGAATCAAAATATAAGAAAACTTAGAGAAGTTGAGTAACCGCCGATACAAGAAGTAACTGTTTTCTGTTTTGTATACAACATAAAATCATTGTTTAAGTTATTTGCTTTTTAAACATACTTTTGACAGGTACAAACAGTTAAACACTTTAAACAGTAAGTTAAAAACCTGATGGTAATCGTGTTTCAAGTCATGGCGTATATCCTTTCGCCTAGTTTAACAGAAACAAATTAACAGGTATGACGCGAGATTATGTGATGGAATCTTTGGCGACAAATCGTCTTGTCGTCTCCCAATGTGGGCTTCTGGGAATATTCTGGGCATCAAGAGATGACAATTTAAGATAAAAACGAACGACGCGGGCCAGTTTGAATGACTGTTATCCCTGTCCACACACACACACACACACACACACACACACACACACACACACACACATACACATTTTAATCTATATTAGGGCAGTAACCTTTTTTTTTAACTTCTTTCGTTAAATACAATTCTGTGCATACTAGCTTCATGTTGACATCTGTAGTTTGCAACTAGCATCTTCGGTCTTTTTTCTCTTGCTGGTAACCAGACATTTTGTTTATCTGCAGTTGACAGTTAATTCTTTTTTTTTCGCTTTCTTTTACTACCCTGTCGATGAGGTCCTGTAGCTTTCTTTTCGTGTCAGCCATTAACACGAGGTCATCTACATAAAGTAATAACGATAATAAGCCCTGTGTTAGGGACTCCGGCTCCCTTAGTAGAGGTCGAATATATCTGGGGGAAAGGCAGCAGACCGTTGTGATACTTGTGACGTAACTTGTGAAATACTTTTGCGTATTCTATAAGGCATAAGTACACATCATTTTGCCTGTGTATTGATCTTTCGGGTATAATTCCAATAACGATTAACGCAATTTTTGTTCCATTCTTGTTCTTGACAAAGCCGCACTATTCTTTTCCTATTTACAGTCAAATTCTGCTTCGTGTTCTATTCACCTGGATTCGCATCATTTGTTTGGTTACGTGTCACTACACAATTCAATTTTACTATGAAGCTCATAGACAAATGGATGTAATATCCGCGAAACTTAAAGTAGGAACAGATAAGTGAACATTTATTTGTTCTCTTATATATCCCGGCTTGAGCCAATCGTATGTCCAGCCACACACACACACACACACACACATATATATATATATAGTTGTATTGATGTGAGTTTGTGACCCTGGGTTTCACAAGCTCACATCAATCCAATTAAATATGTTAGCTCTATCTCTGATATTGAGCGCTTTCCAATAATTACCGCGCATATATAATATATAAATAATATATATAATATATTGCACACACACACACATATATATGTATATTTATATACACACACTTTTCATATATATATATATATATATATATATATGAATAAATTTATTCATATTGTCCTTTTAGATATATTGTAGTTATATCTGAATTTTTTACACACGCAGACATATATGTATATATGAATGCATATGTGTGTTTATGTATATATATATATATATATATATATATATATATATATATATATATATATATATATATATATATATATAATGAATTATGCATCGGAAAATAATTCATATTTATCTGTATCTCACTCATTTAAACTGTCATTTAGTTCTTCTCTTTAAAACTTCTCTCTGTTAAATTTTAATCCCCACCTTCACTTTTAGGCCTTCCTGTTATTCTCTCGTCTGTTACCCCTCTCTAGAGCTTTCATTTACCTTTCACATTCGTCCCCCACTCTTATACACACACTCTCACTAAATTTTAGTTTTTATTCCCGGAGTTATTTTTTCTGATTTCTTTTTGAGTTTGTAGGTCTGATGAATTGGATGGTAATTACGATTCGAATGTAATAAATTATAACCATGGAATTTTAGTGTTTAAGTCTTTTTATTATATCCTTAACTCTGTCCTGGACATTGAGTTCTACCTGGATTCTATCCTCTTGGAAATTTTATATATATATATGTATGTGTATGTATGTATGTATATATATTTATATATTTTAGATATATATATATATATGTATATGTGTATATTAACCACTAATATTATCAATATATATATATATATATATATATATATATATATATATATATATATATATATATATATATATATATATATATATATATAATATGGAGAAAACAACTGAAAAGTTGCAAAGGGTTAAACAAAGACTTTGGAATTTTAAATCTGTATAAATATTTCAATAGTCAAAAAAATTTTTTTTTTAGATATAGTTAAAAGAACCCTTTTTGAAAACAACATCTAAAATATCATTATCGTTAGATTTACGTTAGAAATCTTCAAACAAAGTTGCATTCCACATCACGTGACGTCCGCGTCTCGCGATGGACGCTACTTGTAAACAAACTTCTGAATACAGTTATTTTTGATGAAAGATCGGGGCAGATCTGAAATATCAAATATATATATATATATAAAAAAATATAAATAAATACTTTCACAAAAAAAAAATTCAATTTTTTAAAATCTGCAACTTTTTAGTTGTTTTCTCCATATTATATACATATCAAGAAAGTATACGTGGCTTCTCATTATGCTATACACACACACACACACACACACACACACACACACACACACACACACACACACACACAAACACACAGACACACACACATACATATATATATATTTAACGGAGTCAATATAAAAGAGGCTCCAATACGGAATTTTATATATATATATGCATGTGTATGCATGTATGTATATATATTTATATATTATATATATATATATCTGTATATTAACCACTAATATTATCAATCTATATATATATATATATATATATATATATATGTGTGTGTGGGGGTATATATATATATATATATATATATATATATATATATATATATATATATATATATATATATATATATATATATACCCCCACACATATATATATATACGTTTTTGTAGATTCTTCGTCTGATGCTCTTTAAATTATTTAAAACGCTGTAAGTTGAGCTTTTAATATATATTTTTTAAAAAGTGACTTTAACATATCAAATGGCCTAAAAGCTATAGTGTGGAAACAATCAAAGTTTTTTTTATTACATTTTTCGACTTTTGTATATCTTTATTTTCACGTTTGTTGAGTCTTCCAAACATCAAAAGACAACTATTTGTTTTGTTTTTATCTTGTATTATTTTTTTAAGAGGGCACTAAATAGAAATTGAAGATTCTTCTAAGACATTTCACTTTCCTATAGTTTTCATTTTACATTCAAACCAACAACTCAAGATATACATTTCTGCACTAAAGTAGGCCTTTGTAGCAAATATCTAAATAATAACACTGTTAATTGAGTATACGAAAGTCTCTTTTTATGCATTATTCATTTACGGAGATGACAGTCCATATATTAATTTACTTAACGGAGACGAAAGTATCTGTTATACACATTTTTTTATTTAGGGAGTCGAAACTTTATCTTTTTATTCATTTTACTTAGTGACAGAATTTTATCGATTTTTGAATTTTTATATTTTGAGAGAAGAAAGTCTCATTTTTATGCATTTTTAATTTGGGGAAACGAAAGTCTCTCATTTTATGAATTTTCATATTTTGGACGAAGAAAGTCTCTGTTTTTATGGATTTTACATTTGGAGATAGAAAAGTTTCCCCTTTTATGCATTTTTTATTTGGACTAACAAAAGTGTCTCTTTTTATACATTTTTCATTTGAGGAGACGAAAGTTCATCTGTTTGATAATTTTTTTAGTATTTTGGGAACTCGTAAATAATGTTGGTTCTTTGTAGTTTTAATTTTGCAAGTGTGTTGTTATTTTTGATGATAAGGTTAACTGTTTAATTTTTTTGTAATAGATAATTCAATTTTCTTATTCTAGTCGACTGGGGTAGTGTATTTCTTTATGATAAGGAAAATTCATCTTGCTTATAGTTGATGTGTATTTGGCTTTTGTAGAAGATGTTAATGTTATTGTTTTTGCTCGTATGTTCAGTATCTTTATTAGTTACTTTGGAAAGAAATAGTCTAATCTGGTGGTCGATAAGGTAGTTTGGAAAACCATTGTTAAGTAGTGTCTGTTTTGCATTTTTAAGTTCTTCAAGGAAATGTAGGCGAGAGGATGAATTCTCGTGTGCTCTCTTTAGGAATTTTTGTATATCTCCTATTTTATATCTAAGTGTTAAAATTAAGGTGGCAAGAGTTTCTGCTGGTGGATTTTTTATATAATGAGGTGGTGAAAGTGTGATTACTATATTCTACAAGAACATCTAAGAATGGGAGTTTATTTTCTTTTGACTCAGTTCATAGGTAAAGTTCAGGACAGTGTTTGTTTTCAAATGTGGTTTTGAGATTATTTCTTGTTTGTTTTTCGCTAAAATAAGAATATCGTCTACGTAGCAGACATATATTTTGGGTTTAGTGACTAGTTTAAATATCATGTTTTCTACGTGGGACATGTCGTAATTGGAGAAGCAGGAACCGAGCGGATTTCCAATACTAACACCATTATTTTGGGTTGTAGAAGTGGACATTATGGTCGTAAAAGTGAACTTGGATTGTGCATGTATGTAATAATTTGGTTTGTCGGATTGAGGTGGAATAGAATTATTTGTGTACACGGCGTTAAGGATTATGTCAATAATTTGATCAACGGGGGTGTTTGTGAATAAATTTTCAACGTTGAGTGTTTCTAAAATGCCTCAGGTTGGTTTTATACTTTTTAGAATTTGAAGGAATTCGTGGGTTGTTGTGATGCTGTAATTGGTGGGTAGTTATGGGGTAATGACGTCATTAAAGAATTTTGATAACTCGTAGATAGGGGTTGGGATCTGGGAAATGATTGGTCGTAGCGGGTATCCGATTTTATGCATTTTTATATTTCCGTATAAGTATCCTGGTTGGTAATCTCCAATAATTTTTTTGATTTTTAGGGGACCATCGTCAACATTATTAGATGTTATTAGTTTGTTGACGGGTCTTTTTAGGGTCTCCATGGGGTTTCTTTTTAATTTGGCGAATTTAGATCGCTCATCGATGATGTGTTGTAATTTTTTATGGTAATTGACTTTGTCCAGAATTACGTATGTGTTAGCTTTGTCAGCTCGTCTGATGACAATATTGGTATTGTTTATTTTAGTTCTTTTGCGACGATTTTTAGTTTTGTTAGGATATTGATATATTTGCTGCAATGAGAGCGGTCTTTTAAGCCCTCTGCCTTAAGGAGGTCTCTCAGATCTGAATGAAATGCTATGTCTCCACGCGTCTCAAGTTGGGTTAGTGTCTAGTGTAGAATTTCAGTTTCGGTCTCCTTTGTCAGGATGTCAAATTTAGGTTGAAGATGGCAATTTGGCCCTAGATTTAGGAATTCTTTTTGGACATCTGTTAATTTATGACTAGATAGGTTTATATATATATACAAGGTGTCCCTAAAGTTCGTGTGCACTTTAAAAAATTTATAACTTTATTTGTATTTGCGATAGAAATAATATGTAAAAAATGTTATAAAGTTTAATGTAAATCAGTTGGCAAATGTTTTCCGTGAACTGCAAAATCGTATTACCCTTTGTATTGCTAATGATGGAGGACATGTGGAAAGTTAAATAAAATTTCAATAAAACCTTAAACAATATAGATTTACTTCTTTCTAATCCTTTTTACATATTATTTCTAACGCAAACACAAATATATATATATATATATATATATATATATATATATATATATATATATATATATATATATATATATATGTATGTATATATCACTGCTCTTGGGTAGTAGAATTTTTTCCTTGGTATAGTTTACATAGCTTTTTGGAATTATTTGTCTGTGTTTAAGTTGGTGTTCATTAATGCTTAGGTTGAGATGGTACTTTGCTTCTGTCAAGGTGTTTTTAAGTATCGTTATGTTTGTGGATTTCATTATTTAAATCTTAGATGTCATTTTAGTTGTTTTCATTTGCTGTAAGATGAGTTACTTTTTCTGAATGTTGCAATGTTACTTTCCTTATTGGCTGCCGGGTCGTGTAGTTTGATAATTGTTTATTGCAAACCCTCTTTTATAAATGTTTCGTTAAATATGTCTGACAAAGTGCTGCGATTAAACTTTTTATTTAATTTTTCTTGTGTTCGAACAGGTCTTTTCTTTTTTGGACACAGAGTGTGTAGAAACTGTTCAAATATTCTATAATTCCGAGCGCTTTCGGATATACTTTTAGTCATTATCAAAGATGATTTTATTTTTTACTATTAACTTAATGTTAACTGTGACCGTGTTCATAGTTAATGTCATTGAATGTTGGCTTTTTCTTTTTTATTATTAGGGCTTTCATTATTTTTGTTGTGGATTCCGGGAATGGAATCCTGCACAAATAAATAAACAACGCCAGTAATTGAGATAGAAAAATAAGTGTATTAAACGTAAGAATACAGACTTGAAGTGAAGATTAGTAGTCCAGGAATGCGGGTTAGTAGAAAGTATATGTACAAGTCTCTGTAAGTGAAGCCGTAATTATCTCTCTCGCTGGACTCTCGTATAACTCTCTGTGAACACCCTGTGTACTGTCTCCGTATCTCTCACCCTGACTCAACGTATCTCTACCCGCAGGTATTATCTCTGTCAGTATAAGTATACTTTGGACGAGTCCATCTTGTGTAAAAGGGGTCTACCCCATAACAATTTTAAATATTTTTTTACACGTAGATGAGCCTATTATGCTTGTATTTACGTTGCATCTACCAGACCATAGCTCCATTTGGACTCATTTAAACACACAGAAAAACCTACCAAACTCCATGCGAAACATGCTAATAGAAAATACAAGCATAATAACCTTATACTAAAGGATTAAAAATAATGAAAGCCCTAATAATAATAAAAAAAGAAAACGCCAACACTCAATAATATTAACTAAGAACGCGGCCACAACATGCTGACTGTGTTTGGAAAATAAAACATTTTTATATCTCTAGAAACATACATAACACAACCCATACATTCAGTTAAAAGCAAAACTAAAATCTTTTATGATGATGGCTAAAAGTATAGTCGAAAGCGCTCGGGCATGCAAAACAATTGGACAATCTTTACACATTTTGTTTCCAGAAATGAAAACACTTGTACGAATACAAGAAATATTAAATGAAAAAGCTTAATCGCAGTACTTTGTCAGTCGCCTTCGCACACACACACACACACACACACACACACACACACACACACACACACACACACACATATATATACATGCATGTATATAAATTTCTTGTCTCTCTCTATATATTTCAACATTTTCATCTGTCTCTCTTTCTTTCTCTCCTTATATATTTCAACCTTTTAATTTCTCAATATGATTCTCACAATTTTCATCTTTTTATATATAATCTCAACAATTTAATTTCTTTCTTTTTATATATCTATCTATCTATCTATCTATCTATCTCAGTATGTTGACTCTCTCTCTCTCTCTCTGTCTATCTCAGTATCTTTACTCTCTCTCTATCTATCTATCTCAGTATGTTATCTATCTATCTATCTATCTCAGTATATTTACACTCTCTCTTTATCTATCTATCTCAGTATGTTTACTCTCTCTCTCTCTATCTCAGTATGTTTAATCTATCTATCTATCTATCTATCTATCTATCTATCTATCTATCTATCTATCTCAGTATATTTACTCTCTTTCTCTCTCTCTCTCTCTATCTATCTATCTCAGTATGTTATCTATCTATCTATCTCAGTATATTTACACTCTCTCTTTATCTATCTATCTCAGTATGTTTACTCTCTCTCTCTCTATCTCAGTATGTTTAATCTATCTATCTATCTATCTATCTATCTCAGTATATTTACTCTCTTTCTCTCTCTCTCTCTCTCTATCTCTCTATCTCAGTATGTTATCTATCTATCTATCTCAGTATATTTACACTCTCTCTTTATCTATCTATCTCAGTATGTTTACTCTCTCTCTCTCTATCTCAGTATGTTTAATCTATCTATCTATCTATCTATCTATCTCAGTATATTTACACTCTCTCTTTATCTATCTATCTCAGTATGTTTACTCTCTCTCTCTCTATCTCAGTATGTTTAATCTATCTATCTATCTATCTATCTATCTATCTATCTATCTCAGTATATTTACTCTCTTTCTCTCTCTCTCTCTCTCTCTGTCTATCTATCTATCTTATGAGTTTTATATCCTTGTCATCTATTAATGTATTTTCAATCAAAATAATTTAACAAAGGTTTGCACTGACTTCTTTTTACGTCAATTCAAGTATTCGTTTTCGACAATCGATATAAATATTTTTTTTTGTAATTCCTCTTCGTCATAAAATGTCACAAGCTTTTATATCATCTTGTCTTGTTGCTGGTACAAAATACGGAAAGCCTGAAAATCGAGGTAGCGAAGAAAGCAAAACAAAAATATGTTTCTGTTTCAGTTTGAAATTTTAGCTTTTAATTGACAAAGAAAACAGAAGAAATAAAAAATGAAAAAATATAAAAGTAAAACGTGAAATGGTTTCACATAATCTTTCTTAAACCATAATATACGAACAAGTGTTGGAAACAATTGTTTGACTATACAGTATGTCCCCGACTTATGATAGTCCCGATTTACGACGATTCGTGGTTACGACGCAACATCCATTAATCTTGTTTTGACTTATGTCGTTTGACTCGAACATACGACGCAAACGTAGTGGCGGAAGAATACGCGGTGGAATAATGCATGCGTGGCGGAAGAATACGTCGTCATACGGTGTTAGAGTAAGGAAGACGACGTGGTTTTGTTTCTAGTTGTACGCCATATTAGACTGTTCGTGAGTTAGTGCTTATTCACGGAAAATCGCGGGTACGACGCATCGTAGGTACGAAACTATGTCGTAAGTCGAGGACATGTAAATTCATCGCGGAAAAAAAAGAAATTGACAACTTCATCAGGTTATTTTAACACATTGACAGATTTTTTTTTTATTATGGCGCCGACGACGAGTTATCTCGTGCTTGGCGTTTTCTGATACATGTTCATCTGAGGTCGCCAACAACGAGTTTATTCGCAGTGATACTTTTAGTTTGGAAACAATGTTAACATTTCAGTTGAAGCTATAAACCAACTCGTAAAAGATTTTTTTATTGTCTAAGTTGGCTATTATAAAGTTGGCGTTAGAAGTTACATTTCGTAATTGACCTCAGGCAGTCAACGTATTAATGAACTCGGCGGAGAGAAGCCAGAAAGTTAGGAAAAAAAAGAAAAGAAAAAAAAAAGATTGTAAATGCCAACAGTAATATCCAGTATAAAAGTTATCCACAACTACATTTTTGCAGAGTTCTACACAGAACAATAATATTTACATTGACGTGCTTTTCTTTCCGTCGTGTGAATCTTTTAATGGAATTCTTACAGTTTTTTGGTGATTTTTTTATTCATATTTACTAAGACCCGTTTTTATCCCAAGTCAATAATAATAATAATAATAATAATAATAAAATAGAAATAAAAAAAATATGAAGATTTGTACATCAATCATTAATTCACAATTGACATTAGTTTGATTAGCATGTCAACTTTGTTAAAGACTACATGCCCGCTCATAAGTTAAAGTTTGAATCAGACGTATTCACACAAATGTTACTTTTATAACACTTTATTAGATAAACTACTACAGCCTACGCTACACACAAACATGTTCAACTTGAGACATCTTTTTTTTTTTTTAGAAAAAAGTAGTATCGTTTAGTTCGGAGAAGACTAGTATCTTAGTGTAAAGATATCGAAAAATGTCTCGTCCAAAGATTTACTATAAAATTGTGGGCTCTGTATGCGTAGTTTGAATAAAGTTTATTTGAAATTTTGGTTTGATAAACGGAGAAAGGGATCACTCCGCATTTTATGAAATAAATTAAAAAAAAAAAGAGAAAATTATTTGGGAAGAAAGATTGATTTTTTTGGCTTCGCAACCATTTGTAGGTGATTTAAAGCCGAAACATATTCTGGATTGTATATACATTTTTCTTTTAGAATAACAATGATTATTCCAGGTAAAAGTTTTACTATTTAACCCATAGCTGGGGGAGTATATGGATTCATACAATTCCCTAGGGTATATGCGCGAAAGTGAATGCAATGAACCCGGCTGGAATTCGAACTCTGCTATCCATTACACCACCCGCACATCTACTTGGGAGGAAAAAATAATTGAAGGAAAGAATAAAAATGTGGCATTGTCATCCAAATTACAGAAGCATTTGTTTTGTAGTGAAATCATTATAAAAAATTAAAAATCACTGATTGTACTATAAAAATAATATAAAATCAATATCTTCACCCGGCGTTCTCTTTCTATCACGATTATTAACATCAATATTAACAATAACAACGGTAGTAGTGACGATGACGGCGTTGATGATAGGAATAATAATAATAATAATAATAATAATAATAATAATAATAATAATAATAATGTATGAAATGCAGGGTACGGCAAAAGTAAAATCCTTTTTGTTTCGAGCTGAGGTGGATAAGAAGATGTGGAGCAATTGAGTGGCCATCATGATCACCAGACCTAGCACCACCAGACCTTTTCTTGTCGGGTGTACTGAAAGATCTTTTTTTTTTTTTTTTACCAAAAACAATTCCTGAATTAAAACAAACAATTTCTGATACTTTTTTCGGGAATTAATGTAGAAATTTATTAATTTTGAACATATTAAATAATTTGTCAATTGCTGACAAAGAGAAGTTAAAATAAGTATTGAATATTTAATTTTATCACTTTACTATATGCAGATCTATTTCTCTCTCTCTCTTTCTCTCTCTCTCTCTTTCTCTCTCTCTCTTCCTATCTCTCTCTCTTTCTCTCTCTCTCTCTCTCTCTCTATATATATATATATATCGTTATGGGTCGATACCTATAGTTACAGACTGAACTCTTCCTAACACGATGTATACTACGCCTCTCAAGAGAGAGAGACGAGTCGAGCCGATAGTAGTTCACCCCAAACCAGTGACAGTCATACTAACACCTTCTACGTCTTGTATTATTATTCCGTGTAATATATCTTCGTTATTTCTACTCTTGTGTTCGTGTTGTTCTTCCTTGGTCCTAACCTGGACCATAACAGTGGCGACGAGGATATTGAAGAAACGAATTCTATGCGGAGAATCTAAAAAAACAAAAAACTTTTTGCTATCGGTCGTCCATAACATATATATATATATATATATATATATATATATATATATATATATATATATATATAGGATGCGTAAAAAGTAACGCCCTATTTTTTCAGCTGTGGTGAACAGGACGACGTAGAACAATTGAGTGGACATTACGACCACCAAACCTAACACACAAGAGTTTTTGTTGTAGGTCTACACGTCCAAACCGAAAACAATAACTGAATTAAAACAAGCTTTTTCTGATAGATTTTCTGAAATTAATGTAGAAATGTGTCAAATGGTTTGTGGAAGTGTTACTGATAGGATTCAGCATTGTACTGAACACGAAAAGAGGGGGGAGCATTTTGAATATGTTAAGTAGTTTGTTAATCATGACAAATCATGTTGTTTTCATGTGACAATACTTATACATTTTCATAAACTACTGTAATTTATTTTTGTTCAATAAAAGTTAATAAAAAGGGGGTTACTTTTGCTACACACACTCCCCCCTCTCTCTCTCTCTCTCTCTCTCTCTCTATATATATATATATATATATATACACACACACACAGAGTGTGAAAAAATAACATCCTTTCTTTTTTTTGAGCTTAGGTAGATAGAATGACATGGAGTAATTGAGTGGCCATCATGATCACCAGACCTAGCACCACCAGAATTTTTCTTGTGGGGTGTAGTAAAAGATCTCCTTTACAGGCTCAACCCGAAAACAATAACTGAATTAAAACGAGCAATTTCTGATAGATTTTCTGAAATTAATGTAGAAATGTGTCAAATGGTTTGTGGAAGTGTTACTGACAGGATTCAGCATTGTACTGAACACGAAAAGAGGAGGGGAGCATTTTGAATATGTTAAGTAGTTTGTTAATCATGACAAATCATGTTGTTTTCATGTGACAATACTTATACATTTTCATAAACTACTGTAATTTATTTTTGTTCATTAGAAGTTACTAAATGAAAGAAGGGCTTTACTTTTGCCCCACCCTGTATATATAAGTTCATGAGTGCAGTACTTGGAGTTTCACAAACAATTATAATGTCCGTTAAAGGAAGACCGTATTGGGGCACAAACCAATGCTGGAAATAACACAAATGTTCTATTGAATACAATTTGGACACTAATGTGATTATTGGGGAGCAAGAGAAATTTTATTTTTTGTGGAACTCCAAATATCTCTGAGCAGGATTGTTTAAAACGACTTATTAACATTAAAGTTTACTTTATATGACGTTTTGTTCACAGTTGTTTCAGAGAAACAGCATATTGATAAGAATATGAAAGATAATAATAATAATAATAATAATAATGATGATGATGATGATGATGATGATGATGATAATGATGATGACGATAAACAGACTAAAATTGTAATGTCCTGAACCATTTTGGGAGGATAAAATTATCTCCCATTAAAAATCTCCTTTTAGTAATATGAAATCACGTTGATTAGATTCTGTCAAAAAAAAATGTCTATTTACAAAAATTGAACAGGAAGTAAAAATATGGCGGAAGTGTGTGGTCTTATTAATTTTTGACAGCAATTGCCATGTAAAATACAGAAACAGAAATAAGAAAAGAAAACATACTTCTTCGGAAATAGGAGAGTCTCAGGAATATATAATGAAATTATAAACAGCCCGCAAGGCTGCGTTCGTGAAATTTTGAGACTGGATAAAAATGAGGACGAAATAATGGCGACCACTTCCAAAATGGCGTCTCAAGTTTCCTCAAATGTGATATCTGATTTTTTTCTTTTAAAGAAAAAAAGAAAATAACGAGAAATACAGCAGATACATAAAAATATTTGAACATTTATGCAACGTCAAACATGATGCTTTACTGGAGGCAGCAGCAGGAAGAATAAAAAAGACAGTCGTAGTTTTTAGTAATGTTTTTAGTTGACTGAGTTTAAGCATATATTTCATACGCAGCGCCTTAACATGGTATTTATCTATCAGAACCACGCCTTGATTTGAATTCACCTCCCGAATGCTAATATCAACCACAAACTCACTATAAAATGCATTAAATTAATCCAGGAAGTAAAATTGGAAAAATTTACCAGTTATACTCACTGCAATTTTTAAAAAACTAATCGACTCATCTTAAAAACATTCAAGATTTTACAGGTACACGAATAGGTTAGCATCAATAGAGAACAGAGTATTAAAAATATTTTCGTCTTGAAGGAACATATTTCTGGGTTACTCAATATATTGACATCTAAACAATTATGGCAGCAGATATTATACAAGCAGACGATGGCATTGGCTATAAAGAATTTACATTGGTGTTGTCATGATTTGTGTTCATAAGTGTGCATATTTTATTATAAGTGCGATTTTTATTGATACCTGCTTATCCGAAATCATCATATCCGCTTATCCGAAATGCACAATATAACCTAAAGAATTGACCTGTAATCGAAGTTTTCTTTTTAATAATAATTATCATTGGATTTGAAATCATCTGCCAGGGCGGAGAATTCATGACATGGAATCAATGAATGCCCATTGATTGTGTCTGTGACGAAGGCGAGCCTTTAAGCTGAACGTCATCAGAAACAGAAACATTACTAATGAGCGGGAACAAAAAGTGTAATCAGGAGGATAGTAGATTACAATAGACACTGGATTTAAATTTGATATACTCCGATTGATGAAATGCGTCGGCAATGACTAAGAAATATATTTTCTCATTGTCTTCTTTTTATCCCTATATATATATATATATATATATATATATATATATATATATATATATATATACATAAACAAATCTTTACCAGAAAACGGAAGTACATTAAAAAGGGCTCGATGCAGATGCCTTGAAAAAGAACACCTCCTCCCCTTCTCTACTTCCGGTGCTATAGTTGTATAATTGTTATATGGTTTTACGAACACTTATTTCCCGCCACCTGAAGATAGCTGACGGTCGAAGCCACAGCTGTGTGCAGTTACATAAAGTGTTTTCACTCCTTTATTATATATATATATATATATATATGTGTGTGTGTGTGTGTGTGTGTGTGTGTGTGTGTTTTAGTTGATTCAGCAGTTTTCAATCTGGTAGTCTGAATCGTCTTCAAGAAGCGAGAGCGAAATCTAAGTAGTCAGCCAATCTAATAGTGACCTCATCCAACAATCCTCACTCTTGCTCCAGATGCGGCCTCCTTTGCAAATCACAAGCGGGTCTAGAGTTGTCAGCTCCTCATACCGACGGGCAAGTCCATTACATACATACATATATATATATATATATATATATATATATATATATATATATATATATATATATATATATATATATATATATATATTTGCTTGTGACTGTGCATATATATGTGTGTATGTATGGTAGAGTGTGTGCAGTTGGCCTAACGGTAATCAACTCGGAAAATATAATCGGCAGGGTGGATTAGATTGCCGATGTAATATTTGTAAAATAGTAGGGCAACGTGTCTAGTCTGAACTCAAATGCCCTGAAAACATGTCATGGAGATTTTGGCGAAGGCCTGATAACATGGGGAATAAAAATACCATGTTCAAACATATATATATATATAAAGTGAGCAGTGTCGAATAAATCTTATTTGTTTTACTTTGACTTAAATGAATAAACAAATAAGGTCGTAACCTACAACCACTGGTAAATACACACAAGACCTATTCTTAGACAAAACAGCTCTTCCTTCCTTTCCGGATCTGTTTTTTATTACGAAGCCCAAATATATATATATATATATATATATATATATATATATATATATATATATATATATATATATATATATATATATATATATATATATATATATATATATATATATATATATATATATATATGTTTTTATTACTTTAAACGTATTTTTTGTGGATTCCAATATTTTATTAGACGCTCCGTTTATTTATTAACCGGTATATTTATTTTCGTTTATCGGCCTGTTATATTGGAGTAATCTCATTAAAGAAAAATATTCGCCCACCGACACGATTGGAACCCACGTCCTCTGTGGCACGAGAAACCGTTGTTAGATCCGATGTGCTTTAGGTGGACGCAGGTTCGAATCCTGCTCTATTTCCTTTAACACGATTTCTCGACTTTTTCTATTCAGACTGGTACAGTGTTTAATAAATAAATGAAGTGTCTAAGCAAATATGGGTATCCACTAAAAATAACGTTTAAGTAATAAAAACATTACCATGTTTATTATAATATATAGACTGAAAAAATGATAATCATAAAATATCTGTTTGCGCTCTCTCAGGCGAAAAGAGAAAAAGTTAAATTTCGCGAAGATAAACACTAATAATGAAAATAAAAGTTATATATATATATTACTTTTATTTTCATTATTAGTGTTTTCTCTTTTCGCCTGAGAGAGCGCAACCAGATATTTTATGATTATCATTTTTTTAGTCTACGCATGCTCAAAGGATATTATTTTTATTCCAAAATGGCGCGTACAAGACTGTCACTAAAACACTGAGTTTAGGGCTCAAAGGTAATAAAACATAATAAAAGCAGTCATCTTTATAGCATGTCTCTCGCCGAAAAAGAATAAATAAATGCTACTGCCTCCAGAAGTGTTAAAACATGTATCTAACCATGTTTTTTTTTTCCTTACCGGTTCACTCTTGAAACGGGATTTTGTTGCATATACAAAGAAAAATACTCACAATTGTAGTCTCATGGGTATATTTTCTGAGGGAAGGCTGACACGTTCGTTTATTTCAAGAGGTACCCCAGGGAATTGAACGTTTATGCCTTGAAGAGTTTACTACACTTTGGAATAAACGAACGTGTCGTCCTCTTTTCTTTTCTTGTCAAAGAAATAGATCAGAGTATATTTTCTATCAGTTTTATGCACCAAAAGACCAGAAATTATTAATTTCTCAAAAAAAAAAAAATATATATATATAGATATATATATTAAAAAAATTTTAAGATAATTATTTTAATCCTTTTGTTTTAAAATTTAAAATGGCATGTTGAATATTTAATTTCACTGAAATTTATTTTAAACACGTTCTAAATTTCGATTAATTTTGCTTAAATGCACAATCAAACAACTGCTGGTTAGATAGATGCAAATTTCTAATGTTATAAAGAATTATTTCAAAAGACCTTTCATGTAAATATAGAGCTTCGGTGCGGTCATCACATACACACGGACACACAAATATATTCATTTATAAATAGATATAAATGTGTGCAAATAATTTTTATCTTTGTATGAAAGTAAATAAGAAATTGTAGATCGGGCATTAGGAATTAGTTAACTGTAAAAAAAAAAAAATAAATAAATAAAAATCATTTCCCGTGTTATTTGACGAGAAAACTCGTTCTTGCCGTTATCTCAAACTTTCGGCTAATGCGTTCTTCTGCCTTCTTCAGGTGTACATCTCACTTGCTTGGGTGGTTGTGGAAATGTTTTCGTTAAAAGGTCGTTCTAATTTTGGACGATATGAATCTAGAATAAGGGATATCGGTATGGCTAATGTAATACGATATTCAGCCATTTCGTCACAATTGGGGAGGTGAGCTAAGCTGAGAGCTTAATCATCATTCACACACACACACAGACACACACACACACACAGATACACACACACAGTTTCATCTTTTCTTTTTCTTCTTTGTCTTCTTGTATTTTCCATGTACCATTCAGATGTTGGCGATCATGGCTCGTCACAACACAGACACACACACACACACACACACACACACACACACACACACACACACAGACACACACACACACACACAGTTTCATCTTTTCTTTTTCTTCTTGCATTTTCCATATACCTTTCAAATGTTGGCGATCATGGCTCTTCATAACAGACACACACACACAGACACACACACACACACAGACACGCACACAGTTTCATCTTTTCTTCTTCTTCTTCTTCTTCTTCTTCTTCTTCTATTTTACATGTACATTTCGGATGATGGAGATAAGGGCTCTTCACAATTTCCTGTCACTTATTGCTTTTAATAAATTTTGTCTTCTTGTCTCTCCTAAACCCTCTTCTGCAATCCATTTACTCAAGTTAGCTAGGTAGGTTATATATTGTTTTCATCTTACCTCCAATCTATCCTGAGAGTATCAAATTTGCCAAGCCCCTTTTCCCTCATTATATGCAGTACGCTGTCGTAAATTCCGTCTTCTGTTAAAACACTTCCCAGGTATTTAAATTTCTGGGAAGTGTTTTTCTTAGAGAATTTAATTACTTATGTCAGTATGAGAGTTTGGATTTCAGATATATAGCTGCTCATAAAAGATAAATAAACGTGATAAAATTTATATTTGAAGGTCGAAGAACGAATCGACTGAAAGGTTGTGACGAAAGCAGCAAAGTCTAGAACAGGGGTCGGCAACCTTTTAGAGTGAGATGGCCAGAAAGCTATGCAGCGTCTCGGAGGAGGGACATTTTATCAAATTTACGATAATAAATTGTCTCGACCCCAGACCGCTACGTCCAGAAGGCTGCCTTGGTCTGGAGGTTTAAAGAAAAAACAACGAAGTTAATGTTATATTATTTAAACAAGATTCCTTATTTCACTGCAGGATAACAATTAACACATTCGACAAAAAATGCAAATTCCTTATTCCTTACTACAAATAAAATACAGTAAAAAATGGCAAATTATTTAATGAAACACTTGTTTCTGCTTATAGTTCGATAACTTCTCCAAATCAGGTGAAATATTTGTCGGCAACAGAAGCAAAACATCATCCAAGTGGTCATCAGCTAACCTTGTACTAAAAACGATTTTAGTATATTTCATTTTCGAAAAAGTTATTCACAAGCATATGTACTTCCAAATAATGATACCACTCAATAGGCTTTTATATTTTCCGCTTGGCAAAACATATTTCTTGTAGAAGTCAGCAGTGGATTTGCAATTATATTTTGATTTAAAAAATTCGTCGCATTGTAAGTTGATTAACATCCAACTGATATGTTTCTGCCACTTGCTCCACAAATTAATGAAATAATTTGTGTCTAGGTGTTAAAGTTGGCGGGCCGGACAAAAAACCATTCACGGGCCGAATGTGGCCCGGGGACCGGGGGTTGCCGATCCCTGGTCTAGAATATTAGTCCAAATAACTTATGGAATCATGGTAATGATTATTCTCAGAAATTATAGACATTATATACAACCTTTGCTTACGGTTAATTTTCTTAAAGAGCGAAAAGGACGTGTATAAGAAATTTATATATCTTAATATGGGAGAAAATATTTTAATATCATTTCACCCGAAGTAAGGCGCTAATGTCACTAAGACGCAAGGTGTTACTGAGAGTGGAAGAGAATAAGAAGAAATTAGCGAGGAGAAAGGATAATAAAAGACGGTGATTAGTGCTGCATTTAAAGTTTTGAAAATTGCAATTGGCAGGAAAGCAAGAAATCAGAGTGATTTTTCAAGTGTAGCTTAGATGTGGCACAAGGCCGAAATTATGGGGCACCCAGTAAGGATCGAACTCAGGCGTAAACGATCTAGTAAGACAAGCTTCATAACCATTTCACCAAGTCGAGGTTCCCAAAGAACATACGGTTAGATGTTATATAAGCTGAGAGAAATCCGCCAAGTTAGTTCATATATGTTTTATATAGTAGTATGTATGTATAAATGTAAATGTATATTTGCCTATATGCATGTATGTATACGGATCTATATTCATATGTATATTTGGATATGTACATATATTTTATATTCATATAAGTGTGTATATATACGAAACACAAACAAGTCTAGACGCACACGCACACACGCGTAGATATATATTTAATTTCTATTAGATTAACTAATATAATGATCTTGTTTATTTCATTTCAAAATTGATAAGTTGGCTTTCCTCAACCAAATTATTCTAAATCTCTTTAATTTTCCCCCCCGGGAGATTCGTTCATCTTGTCTTTTGATGATGAAGATTTTGCTCTATGATAAAAATTGCTATTTTTATTTTACTTTATTTTTAAAAATGAATATCCTTGTGGAAATTTTAATTGTTTTTAATTTACATCTTTATTATTTTTATTATATTATCATCATTATATTTCGATTTCTGCTATGGTCACACTGCCTACCAAGTCTGTGGGAAGACCTAAGGCAGATAGTAGTGTATTATTATGGCTACATTTCATGATTTGTTTTTCTAACTCCCATAATATCACTAGTGTTATATGAACAAAGGTCTTAGTGTGTGAGATGTACTTATCAAGACAATTTTCTGTCGTCCTCTAAAGCTGGATATTCCAGGGATTTTTTAATGTGTTGTTGTGTTTCTTTTTTAACATTCCAAGCGCACCTACTATGATTGGTACTATTCTTGTTTTCAATTTCCACATTTTATCCTATTTCGATTTCCAGGTCTTTATACTTCGATAGTTTTTCAAATTCCTTGATTCCTATGTTACAGTTCGCTGATCAAACCATATCAATTAGTAAGCAAGTTTTTTTTTCTTTTCGGTTTTTGACAATTATGTACGGCCTATTGGCTTCATCTTCATGTCTGTAAATATGGCGTAATCCAATAGAATTGTGATTTTATTTTCTATTTCTGTAACCGATGCTAGGTGGTGTTCATATCAATGTTTATTAGCATCTTTTCCAAAGTGTTTGTAGATTGTCCAGTAAAATTACTGTTCCACTCTATCGTGACGATTTTTATATTAATTTGCCGCAAGTACAGAATATCATGAGATTAAATGGTCTATGGTTTCCTGATATTTGTCACAGAACCTGCATTTTGGATCCACACTATTATTATTATTATTATTATTATTATTATTATTATTATTATTTCCTTTCGCCAGGTTTTCGTTTTCAACCGGAGATATTAAACTATGGATGCTCTCCATTAAGTTGTATGTCAGAGCGTCAGACACTGATTATTTCCAGTATGAAGCAATGCGGACTTCTGAAGCTATGGAGAACTAGGTTTTATTCAGATTTTCTCGATGTAGGACTTTAATTTCTAGGGTATATCTCGCACATCTCTAATGTTATTCTTCTTCTTATTATTATTATTATTCATATGGTTGTAGATTTCAATAAAAAGCAGACCAAAGAGCACAAAAGCAGAATAAATAGCTTACAATAAAATTTAAACTTGCATCTCAAACTTCGGGAGCCTGTCCTTCATAGGTGTCGTCTTAAACACATTGGAAACGGTAAATGTATATAAGCTGGAATTATTCGTCTATTTTCACTGTTTTCTCAGCTATCTTTGTTTTTATCCTTAGTAAGAGGAGAGAGTTGGTTTTAATGATGGTGATGATGATAATAATAATAATAATCTAATTCAGCGCCTACTAATAACCAAAAGAAAGAAAAGAGAGAAAAATTAACCAGAGATCATTATTATGATATTATGCGTGCGTATTGCTGTGCTGTATGTAAACCTAAAAAACACAACCGTTATTTATATACTTAAACACCATTATTCCAGTAATAGAAGGAGTACTAGGAATGATTAAGAAGAATACTGATAGACACAGTAAGAAAAATCTTTGAAAGCCATCTTTATGCGAAATAGAAAAGATTGTGTTAATGAGAACTTCTCCTATACTTAGAAAAACTCTTTAAATATTACCCCTTTATATTTCAAGTGAAAGATGAGGTAAATGATTGTATCAAACAGTATATCAACATAAATAAAAAATGTGTTCGTTCTATCTATCTATCTATCTAGCTATCTAGCTATCTATCCACGCGTATGTAGATGTGCAATTAAAAAAATATAAGCGTAACTAAAATCTTCAACACTTTTGTGTCAGTCATGTAAAGTTTCAAAATCTAATATACATTAATTACAATCGAAATTTTAAAAATTACATTAAGTTTTACTTATGCTTGTAAAATCTGAATAAAAAAGAAACATCAAAAAATGTTATAAAGAAAAATTGTCCAAATTGTTAATCCCCTCGTGATACTTTGGGTATATATATATATATATATATATATATATATATATATATATATATATATATATATATATATATATATATTTCATTGAATATGGCGGTCAAGGAATATTTTGTAAGATTTTCAAATCAGTTTTTATGATGATGTTAAACATTTTCTTTTATGTTGACTAAAAATGTACAGTAACTCTTTTAGTTCCCATAAAAGAAAAAGTCCCTATCGTATTCACTGAAACATATAACAGAAAGATTTCTGGCCATATATATATATATATATATATATATATATATATATGAAGGGTGTTCCAATAACTTGGACCGATTTTAATGCGAATTAAGTTTAAGCGTCTAATGATTTTTTTCTTTCAGATATGGAGGACATTTGAGCGATATTACTTTTCGCACATAATTGCCATGACTTAAATAAAATAATACAATAGAGAAATCATTAAATTTTCACCAATAACACTGATTTATTTACTGCTGACTTTGATCCGTCTTAATGAACACCCTTATATATATATATATATACAAATAAATAAAAATTTCAAAGACTTAACTATATAAATATAAAAAATACATGTTTATATATATATATATATATATATATATATATATATATATATATATATATATATATATATATATATATATATATATATATATATATAATTTTTAAAATATTTCTATTTAAAATTAATAGACATTGCGTGATTATAGATCTGAACAATTTAATTAATTCTGGTATTTTCCTTATTAAACCCACTAAAATGCCTTCCGTGTGCTGACATACATTTGTTTAAAGCATTTACATTAAAGAAAAACTCTGTATTTTTTCTTTGACAAAGAAACAGAAGGCATGCGATCAAGTAACAAATGCATATTCGCATTAATATGGCTGACATGTGACGCGTCCATTTTCTTATTGTACAGTCTCACTTCAAATAGTCCGTCTTTGTTAAATCGTACCAGTTCATCTCTGCTGAACAGGCAAGCAGATTCATCCGCACTGGGGCACAATCTCTAGTTCGTCCGGATTTAAAAAGAGATACTTGAAGTTAAAATTTTTCGACATTTCTTTTGCGTAGCGTAGTTTCAACCAGTAATCATTCTTTGAGAGTTGTCAACAGGATTCTGTATTGAATGAACTGAACTTGCTTTGACTGAAGTAGTCCATAAAATCATAGCTCCGGTTTCCTCTTTTTCGCCAAAGATGAAACAGAACTACAGATATGATAAAATGTTCGCAAAGAAACGGATAGCGACCGTTTCGTTCCGTCGTTCAAAAGATGACCATAGTAGTTCTGGTGATCACCGAATTTAATATCTTTTGGTTTTTATGAGCCTCTGTCATACTTCCGTGGTGTTGACTATTCTGTCAGTGACAACTTCTGTGTAGAGCGTCGAATCCGTGAATGGTTTCGAATCGCGAGCTGGAAAAAAAAGCAAACACAGCGATAATGAATACAGACAGAAATAAGATATTGAATAAATTGGTAGGTATATGTAAATAAATAGCATCAAACATTGTTTAATGTACTAACATGAAGTATTCTCACTATTCGAAGAATCATTTAGAAAAGTTGGTATTTTAGATCGGGGTCGATTAATACTTCGGTCTTCCACAGATGAATGACGCATTCATTAATCATTAATATTGTTTATATCCTGCAGTTCCCTACAAAAACGTTTTAGTACTGTTCAGAAATTCAAACGAATTTTTGTATTTTAAAAGAACGTGTATATATATATATATATATATATATATATATATATATATATATATAAAAGTGAACATTAAAGTCAGCACTCAGAGGCGACAGACTGTTTGATACTAAACGCAATCATCAGGCTAATCATCAGTTGTGGCGTGATGATTGCGTTTAGCATGAAACAGTCTGTCGCCTCTGAGTGTTGACTCCAATGTTCACTTTTATATTTACATATGCTCTATCTTATGATATTGAGCACTTTATCTCATAAATATAGCATAACTTAAAACTATATTTCTTCATATCTATCTATCTGTCTATCTATCTATCTATCTATCTATCTATCTATCTATCTATCTATCTATCTATGATAAAATATAGTCTTTTAGTTATGCTATACAGTATATACTCGAATATAGTGCGAGTTTTTTTTTATCAGTTTTCTTTACGCAAAAATAAGGGGTCGCATTATACACAGGTAATTCTTTTGAAGAGGTTAAAAAATCATGCATTTTTAAGTGACCGGTTGCATTATAGACAAGTAAAATTTTCTACAAAGATTAAAATTCATGCAATAAAAATTAAGGCGTCGCACTATACATAAATTCAACTTATATATATATATATATATATATATATATATATATATGAGTTGAATTTATATATATATATATATATATATATATATATATATATATATATATATATATATATGTATAATATGTATATATACATATACACATATAATATATATTATAAATTTACTAATTTAAAAATATGGTTCCATCGTTACACAGGAATTACCATGTTTCAAATTCAGTTATATATCTTACTGTTCTTTCTCGTTATTATTATTATTATAATATATATATATATATATATATATATATATATATATATATATATATATATATATGTAATTTTTATATATATTATTTATATATTATATATGAGTGGTACTTATTGAAAAGCGCTTAATATCAGTGATAAAGCTAACATGTTTAGTTGGATTAATGTGAGTTTGTGACCCTGGGTTTCATGCCCTTTGCGATAGACAAACGAGGGTCACAAACTCACATCAATCCAAGTATATATATATATATATATATATAAACACGACTGTACGGCCAGACGCCTTGTCCGGGTGCCAGACATCCGCCTAGCCGCCAAAATTCCATTCTGGGATCTTGCATCTGGCAAGAGACACTTTAGAACCCCACGTTGTCGATTCAGGGATCATGTCAAAAACACCTTTTGCTGAAAACAGATAATCGATCCGGTTAATTGAGAAACGGAAGCTAAAGAAAAAACAATTGGAGAAAAGCAGTCCACGGAAAAGAAGATCCTTACAAACCTCAGAAGACAAATAGAACAGACGAAGAAAGGCCAAAGAAAAAGTCAGAGCTCTCCATCCCCTGAACCCTCCTACTCTACCATGCCGTGGCTGCGAACGTATATATATATATATATATATATATATATATATATATATATATACTGAATTAATTAACCCGTTCATTTTGACAAATATCACTTTTGCCATAAATAAATTTTGACATATATATATATATTTACTGCTATAGCAAGCAGAAACATTTTTTCTCTCCCGATGATGGCCATGTTGGCCGAAACTAGTCGAGGAATATAAATGAAATAATAATAATAAAAGCATAAGAATATTAATCTACAACCCAGTATGTCTGAAGATTTTAATTGATTTTTTTAATAATTTTTATCGTTCAAAATAAATATATATATATATATATATATATATGCATACATACATACAAGGTGTCCATAAAGTTTGTGCGCACTTTTAAAAATTTATAACTTTATTCATGTTTGCGTTAGAAATAATCTGTAAAAGGATTAGAAAGAAGGAAATCTATATTGTTTAAGGTTTTATTGAAATTTTATTTAACTTTCCACATGTCCTCCATCATTAGCAATACAAAGGGTTATACGATTTTGCAGTTCACGGAAAACATTTGCCAACTGATTTACATTAAACTTTATAACATTTTTTTCAGATTATTTCGAACTCACTTTCCAGTCAGAACAGATCTAGCGAGACAAGCTTGATTAACCATTACATATATATAATGGTGTAATGGTTAGCAAACTTTTCTCGCTAGATCTGTTATGACTGGAAAGTGAGTTCGAACCTCACTATATATATATATTGAATTAATTAACTCGTTCATTTTGACAAATATCACTTTTGCTATAGATTGACTTTATATATATATATATATATATATATATATATATATATATATATATATATATATATATATATATATATATATATATATAAAGTCAATCTATGGCAAAAGTGATATTTGTCAAAATGAACGAGTTAATTAATTCAATATATATATATATATATATATATATATAGGTAACTATACTCGTGTCGAAAAACCTTCGAACTCTTGATTTAACAATAGCCAAATCAATCATGAAGGAAAAAAATGTTTTAAAAAAAGAAAGAGCCAGGAACATGAAAGTTTGTCGAAAATAATCGCACAGATACAGGTTCAAGGCCCAAAGAAAAAAAAAAAAGATACGAGTAAACAACTAACTAAAGAGCTCAATACAAGCGTAGAGCAACCTAGTCAATGAGCCAGACACACCTACCAAGGTTTCACTTAGGCAGATCGTCAGGGTCGGCTGGGGCTCATTAGGTTTGACTATATATATATATATATATATATATATATATATATATATATATATATATATATATATATATATATATATTCATATAAATTTCATCAGCTATAACATTTAGATATATAATTTCTAAGCCGATAAGTTCTAAAATTCTCAGCTTTACTAATTGGGGAAATTTTGATATCACTGATCTCTGAGAGCTTCGAGAAGGACAAGAGTGTACACTTTCATCCTTTTCATGAAGGACTTAAATGTCAAACTCATTATTAAAAAACCCCAAAAAAATTTGTAAAATTTTCAGTACTAATAAAAAGGTTATTTTTGTCACTACTAAAAATCAATCTGTTGGTCAGACAAAACAATTCTTTATTTTTGCCTTTGAGTTAACTAAATCAGAGAGAGAGAGAGGGAGAGAGAGTGAGAGAGAGAGAGAGAGAGAGAGAGAGAGAGAGAGAGAGGGCTCCTTACTAACGAAACGGTTCCATATTATATGTCCGCGAAATAGATGGCTAAATTTATTATACTTTGTTACTGCGGAACTGTCGCATATATATATATATATATATATATATATATATATATATATATATATATATATATTCACCACTAATATTACACACACATACATATATATATATATATATATATATATATATGCATATATATATGTTAAACATTTCATCCCAAGCAAGGCAATCAAGCCACTAAGACGCAAGGAGCTACTGAGTGTTAGACAATATGAGAAAGAACTATTAAGGAGAGGGAACAATAGAAGAACAAGAATTAAGAAGACAGAAAATAGCGAATGACATTGCGTTTAAATCTTTGAAGATCAAAGCTGACTGGGAATCAAGAAGTCGGAAGTGAGTTCCACAAGCGAGAAGTGCAATAGAAGAAACTGTTAGCATAGAACTTACGGTTACATCTCTCGCCATTTTCAGCTGTAAAATGATGAGAACTTGCCGCCAATCTCGTACTGCATTTAAATTCATAATGTCTAGGTAACATGGAGTAAAGTTCATCAGAACAATATATTTGGAGGACGAATATTTTCTATGAAAATTTCTCGGACATTCAGGTCGGTAAATGTTATTTAATACTGTTTATTATAAACAGAGCATTTACTTAAATACTTGTATCTATAAAAATTATAAATTATAAATTTATAAATATGTAAGATAGATTCTGATGAGAAAATTCGTCTAGCACGTCACAGTGAACTAACTTACAACATTATTCGGACTATCATCCTCATCTTTGTTGTCATTTTTATCACAAGTTGTACGCTCCGGCCTTCTTCAGTTGGTTGGAATGTCGAACTGAACCCTTTATTTCGCTCGTTGGGGTGGATTGTTCTAGTTCCACCTGCCATGTTTAATGGATGTCAGTTATCAGTTATCTCCTGTCAATTCTCCTCTCCAAATTCTCCACTGCCTTAACCAGGTATTGAACTCACACTCTTTGGGTCCTGTCACTGGATCTAACTAATGCCTTTATCGATTGTGCCAAGTCTCCTCAAGGACATGTCACGTGGAACTAGAACAGTCTACCCGAGCGAGCGAAATAAAGAGTTCAGTTCGACATTCCAACAACCTGAAGAAGGCCGGAGCGTACAACGGCCGAAACGTTGTGATAAAAATGACAGAAAGATGAGGATGATAGTCCGAATAATGTAAATAGTGCACATAATACCTCATCTCAGAAATATAGACAGGGACTAACTTTCTTAGCTGCAGACTTAGCAATTGATTTAATATACTCTTTTCATTTCACGTCAGTTGAAAACGTTAGTCTGAGAACCCCTCTCCTGGAGGTTAGCATCAGCAATGCTGATGGAATGTAAAAAGGATTCTCTCAAATGATTAAAAGTGAGTAGTTACGTCTTTGGGGCGTTAAAATTAACTTGCCCCTTTTAACAACAGATTGTAGATCATTTTTTTTTTAGATCAGCTGCCAATTTGACATTATCAAATTAATCAAACTTACTATTAAGGCAGGAGTAAAAGGTTGTGTCATCAGCATAGATATCGAGTTGAGAACTGATGACACCAGGAAGGTAATTTTATGTCAATTAGAAACAACATAGGTTCAAGTATAAAGCCCTGGGATACACCTGCATTTATGCAAAAAAGATCTGGAAGAGTAACCATTCAAGACAACTTTCATTTCGTGGTTTCATAAAGACTAAATCAGTTCAAAATCCGTTCAGAAATACTATAACCTTTCAACTTGTGTAGACGTATGCCCTGTCAAATGCTTTCGAGATATACAAAGCAACAGCTAGAGTTTCACCATTCTTATCTAAAGCGTGATAGACTCTTTCAGCAATAATCGTTAACACATCAGCTAGAAGCGAAAGCCATATTGCTTATCTGAAAGAAGACCCAGTGATATTAGAGGCTTAACCAATTCAGAGTTTATTAGAGCCTCTAGTAATTTGCCAAAAAGAAGTAAAAGGTTGATAGGCTGATAGAAGGATCAGATGATTGGCCTGAGTTCTTAAAGACTGGATCTACAGAAGACGATTTCCAACAATCAGGAAAGCAAGAAGCAGCAAGGCAATTATTGTAGAGTTTAGAGAGAACAGGAGACAGTTCAGGATCACATTTCTTAAGGACTATATCAGGTCCTCATGCTTTGTGAGAATCCAGTTTAGAAATGATAGCAGAAAGCATGGATAAAGTTATACGGATATCACTCAATAGAGACTCAGTTCTAAAGGGATAATCAGGCAAAGGTACATCAAATAAGTCAAGAGTAGAATTTACGGAGAAGCAGAAGATTTTAACACCTCAAATTGAGTGAAGAGTAGAGGGATCGTAGAATTACTGTTACTTAACACTTTATTACAGAGCCGCCAGTAGTCATGTGATCACGACTTGTACAGCAGTTTTTGGCAAAGGACAACATTCCCATATCCGACTACCACCGTATAACCCAGATTTCTCTTCTTGAGGTACATGTTGATACTACCTAGTCTTAAAAGAATTCTTAGTATTACCAATATAAAATTTTGCAACCGTCGTATTCTCTAACAGCATTGTCTGGTTTGTATATTTTATGTAACCATAATTATCGTTTTAGTTTATGTCTGGCTGCCGTTAGCTGCCAATCTACGGGTCATGACCCATTTATAAAAAATAATTTTTAATTTTTGCTTCTTCGCTTAGTTTAAATTTAACGTAGGTCATATTTGATTGGTTGATCAGAGTAAAGCTCACAAACCCTATAACTCCCCAAAGAAGTTGTATTTTGCTTTTAAATCTAAATAAATCGTTCACTGGCCAGTAGTTAACAATCGCCTGGTGAGACGCATTGATATGCATTGAAACACGACTGCAATTGTGTATCGATTTTGACATGTTTTCGGTGTAATATCCTAAAATAAATAATATTGCTTTACTTTGTATTGAGCCCTCTTTTAAATTTAATGTTATGAACGTTGGAATTGTAATCTATTCGTTCTCATCGTACCTAAAAAGAAGACAGTTGGAAAATAAAACGTAAATGAAATGTAAACAAAACAATGGCTTCCCTTTTAGAAGACGTCTGTAGGAAAAACATGATATAGAATCGTTGTTGTTATTTCGTTTATTTTGAATTTCTAAGGATACAGTAAGTAACAACATTTGCAATAACATCATGTTTATATAATCAATAAGCAGTCATCTTATATTACAGGTATAGGAAAAATTCATGAAAATTTGCTGTATTTTTTATCTTGTTTTATCTAAAGGTCGCCGTATATGCGGAAATATACAGCATCATTTATTTTCTTAAAATTTGCAAACTTAAAACTCGACTGTTTTTCTTCTTTTCTAATTGCTTTTACTTTACAAAAAGAAAGCGAACAAAATTTGAGAAGGAGCATCACTTACCATATGTTTGCTTGAAGGAGGCAATATTATTTGTTGTTGGACCCTTCAAGAACCCAGTAGGGATTTTGTTCGTTGTAATTTTTCTGGCTATAAAATATAAATAATAATAAAAACAATTATTTAAATACAAGAAGTACATACTGATTGGATTAAAAAAAAACAACAACAAAAAAAAACAAACATGTTCTATTACAACTGGAACACGATACAAAAGCCTGGCTTGTTTTGGTAACTAAATGTATCTCTATATACCGTGTATCCTTTCATGGTAACCTCAGAATCAAGAGCCCTTCTTCACGGTATCACATGTAATATTATACACGGATGGAGACTTAGTGGTCAGTGGTGTGCGTCTTTTTGCAACTTTGGTGTTCTCTCCTCTTCTTTTTCTTTTTTTCTGGCTGACGTCTAGCATTACGGTCAGGGGCGTTGGCCAGCTGTCTCTATTATTGGCTGGGAGACGCTCTTGACAGTAAACACTTCCAACCATGTTGTGTTTAGATAAGATCTGAAGAAGTGCCAAGCTTAGAATTGAAACGTCGCAATTCAAAGCCAGCCTCGTGTCACAAAAAAACCCTAAAGTTTGACTGATTTCTGTGATTGGTCCAAATCGTGAAATAATAACGAAGAAAACCCGGAAAGCTGTAGTTACATTTTCCCCTTTTCTCTTTTACTGACATTATAAAAAACATTTTTTCTTGTTCTTGTGATGTAAAGGTTTTGAATTTTTCTTTCTGATTTTTCTGTTCAACTTTTTCACAATATCCAAGGTTAAAGATTCCCAGCTTAATCCTACAGGTAATTTTCCTATATATTAAAGGTAATATACAGTTAATCTTCCTATATATGAAATCGAAAAATATATATAACTACAGTATTTCCGCATGCTAAGAGACTACAAGTGGTAAGACGCATCCTATAATTAACTAGGTACCTTTTGAAAAAAAAAAAAAAATTGAGGATTTAATAGCTGACCGTACTAGAAAATAGAAGTCGCCGATTCTACCCTGTCATTTTCTTTACTGTCATAATAAATTATCATATTTTTGACCGATTATTAAATACCTGTGGTCATCTTTATTACTATAAAAGTGTGTGAAAGTTGCTTGTGTGTTTGCCAGAAGTCATATATAGAGAGTGAGTGAAAGAAAAATATGAATTTATCGTGTAGGAAGCGGGAGGAGAGAAGGAAATGGAGAAAAAAAACGCTCTCTTTTTCCACCCACCTCACTCTCTTTCCACCTTCCCGTGAATGCGTGAGTGCTTATTTATATTTCAGCTTTCTTTAAAAAAACAATATTTGGAATATTTCTATTTCAACTTTCTTCAAACAGACAATTTTTCTAATGTTGAAAGCAACTTCAATAACCGCAAATAAATGTATTTTAAAAATATCTCTACTTCCACAAACTCTTTATGAAACTAAATGTAAACATTAACACAAGGTTGACCCAACGGATCATGGGTGGTTTAGTTATTTTTCAGTAGATTACCGAAATGTTATATACCTATTCACATCAGAAGCAATTCGTACTTGCCACCACAAGGGACAAGGCGTCTCAACACTCGGCGTGTTTACACTCCGACAGAAAGATGCTGAGCATACCATGGACCGAGCGCGTGAGCAACGATGAGGGTTTTGAGAGGATGTAAACAAGGAGGAAAGTTATACTTAACATCAGGAAGAGGTAGATGAAATTTCTGGGGTACGTAATGAGAGAGGAAGGCTTGAGGAATCTGATACTCACATGGCAGATAAAGGAAAAGAAAGACAAGGGAAAGCAACGCGTGACATACTTGATGGGCTTAAGCAAGTGGATAGCAGAACAGGGTCTGGGAGAAGTATGAAAAGGACAAAACTTATTGAGGACTACAAGGGATAGGAGGAAGTGGAGAGCCATGATCGCCTACGTCCTGAAGGGACACGGCACATAAAAGAAGACTTTCGACTATTACTGTCATTATCAAAAACCGATGTGGTGTCTGTGGGCTAGTTAGAATTTCTTTGTCTACACCATGGTATTCTTTGGGAAACTGGACGTTTGAAAATGGTCTAGCGTGACGGCATGTGTAATAGTTATTGGGAACAGGCCACAGAAAAAGAATGAGATTTATTTATGTAATACTAATATAATATATGCGCACATTAATTACATTCACTTCTGTGGTGAATGATATTTTATTTAATGTGGGCTGTTTATTTTGTACAATAATCAACAGTCGTAAGTTGAACAAAAGTGACAAATATGAACTTTGGGCAGTTGATCCATAACTTCGAGTACAATACTCAATAAATTATCCGAAAATTGGAATAATATAAAAAAACATTAAACAGTCAGACCTTGTCGGTTCTTGTTAATCGTGTTTGAGTGAATAATTGGTCTCTCGCTCTCGCTCTCTCTCTCTCTCTCTCTCTCTCTCTATATATATATATATATATATATGTAAGCAAATGTGTGGATGTAGATCCGACGGTATGATGAAAATGTGGAAAAGACAAAGCAAAATCCGAATATGTGAGTTTACTGTTTTTAAAAACAGTAAACTCACATATTCGGATTTTGCTTTGTCTTTTCCACATTTTCATCATATATATATATATATATATATATATATATATATATATATATATATATATATATATATAGGTAACTATACTCGTGTCGAAAAACCTTCGAATTCTTGATTTAACAATAGCCAAATCTATCTCGAATGGGGAAAAAAAGGTTTTAAAAAAGAAAGAGCCAGGAACATGAAAGTCTGTCGAAAATAATCGCACAGATACAGGTTCAAGGCCCAAAGAAAAAACCCCGATACGAGTAAACAACTAACTAAAGAGCTCGATACAAACGTAGAGCAGACCTAGTCAAACCTAATGAGCCAGACAAACCTACCAAGGTTTCACTTAGGCAAATCGTCAGGGTCAGCTGGCCCTGACTATCTGCCTAAGTGAAACCTTGGTAGGTTTGTCTGGCTCATTAGGTTTGACTATATATATATATATATATATATATATATCGGTAAAATGAGAACAAAAGGAGTATAATTCCACTGTCCGTAACATATAATTTAAAAGAGGGCTTAATACAGAGTAGAGGTAAATATTATTTATTTTAGGATATTAAAACAAAAACATATTAAAAATCGCTACACAATTGCAATTCTTTTTCAGCACGACAAATGTGTCCCCTCGTGTGATGCTAAACTACTGGCGAGTGAAACATTATTTCGATTATAGTTCTGTTTTTGTTTTAATATACTAAAATACACAATATATGCTGCTATGAATGCATTACTCTTCAAGTACGAATTGAGTTCTCTTAGCCGCTGGCGTATTTCGTATAGAAAACGCTAAAATTCTTCTTTCTCTCTGCCGTGCGGAAACCGCTTAGGGGTAGGATTCTCTGACTGATCGGTCGAGTTTCGATCACTGAAGAACTGTGATACAGCGAAACAGTTTTTCTGTGGATGACTATATATATATATATATATATATATATATATATATATATATATATATATATATATATATAATTTGATGAATTACTATAATGATTTGACTAAATTCCCAAAATTCTATTACTTACATATCCTTGCTTGACCCAGTTAATGTTTTTCAATGGAGTGATTCGGTGGAAAGGAAAGATGTGGCTCTTGGAGCACAATCCGTTGGGTTATGAATAATTGGATCACCACGGAATTTGTCAGTAGCAGCGCTATATCGAGTTTATTCAGCATCTTCGTCACCGAGGCCATTTGGTACAGTTGGTATGTCGCTTGCGTTGTATCGAAATGGTCCGAGTTCGAATCTCGGTAGTGGATGCGCACTGCTGATAAGTCCCAAAACAAGACGAAATGGCCATCTGCCTTCTGTTGAGGATTCTTCTGGACTCAATGAATTAATATATATATATATGATAAAAGCTAATATGCACAACGCCGTCTGAAGATAATAATTTTTATTCAGCATAGAATTAGCAGGAGCATCAAATTTTATCGGGTTTACTGGCTTTTATTGTGAATTATCCCACCAAGTTGCTTTGAAAATCCGAAGCGAACTTTTTCTTTTTAAGCATTCTGGAAATTTTCCTAACTGCATGATCCTTTATGGATGATAAACACCCACAAGACATCTGTTCCGGCTTAATGCTTGAGAACCACTTTATCTTTTCGGGGCTTGTCATTCTCAATTTATTTAGCTGTATGGCATTATGCACTATCATCTATAAAAGCTTTTTGTTCTCATGTAAAGACTTCCTGTTGAAAGGTTATGCGTAGATGTGGCATTGGACATATTCCAGAAGTTTCGAATCATCATTGCTCGCACCAATTCTCTAAAATGTCGCAAGGTGTAATAAACAAAACCTTGGATAGACAATTTCCAGAGATATAGTCGTCCATTGAAACTTGAGTAAATGATGTCGCATGTGAAAAATTGAAAGTGGGCTAAACCTGGTGACTCTAACCACCATTTCTGTTGTCCCTTGTTTTCCTTGCTTAATTGAATACTGAAGGAGCTTGCGAGGGATCACGATCACCTATGTCCTGAAGCGACATGGTTTTAAAAATTACTTTAGTAGAGTATGCACTGATTGCATGTCATGGCGTCTCTAAAAGTAATGACTTTCAAGTAATTACTACTTACAGAAATAATACATCACTTTCGAAATATTTTTGGAGTTTAAAAGATGATAATAAGACTCCAAAGGTGAAATGGATAATTTTGAAAACAGTAAAGACATGTAGATTTTAATATAAACTTTGTTTTTTGTGTTTACATGATAAACTCGAAATCATCAGATTTTTTTTTTACAAAATTCATTATAAAATCAAAGAAGTGAATTAAAAGTAAATTGTAAGCATAGTTTACCTTTTACCTTACAATCTAGTTAAACTTTGGAATTTGATAATGCTTTTTCTTATATTTTAGTTGTACTGCGTTGCACTATATATAGCTTATCTTTGTCCCTTGTTTTCCCAGCTTAATTGAATACTAAAGGAGCTTGTGAGGAATCATGATCACCTATGTCCGGAAGTGACTTGTTTTTAAAAATTACTTTAGTAGAGAATGCGCTAATTGCATGTCATGTCGACGGTTAAAGCGTTTTCAAAAGTAATGACTTCCAAGCAATTAATTTTTTTTTTAAGCTTATCACCCCAAACAAAGCTGGAGGCCACTAGCACGCAAAGGGTTACAGAAGGTTTGGAGGAAGAGCAGATAGGAGTGGTAAAGGAGAGGATGTGGAGAAAGATAGTGGATCGATCAAGGCAAGGGGGTTACAGAAGATTTGGAGCGAGAGCAGATAGGAATGAAAGGTGAAAGGATGTGGAGAAGGGAAGTGGATAGATCAAAGCAACTGGATATGTCGATTGACGTTACACTTAAATAGTTGGAGATTATATTTGTCAGGGAAACAGTAATAGGGAAGGGAGTTCCACAGGCGAGATGTGCGAGACATGAAGCTATTGGAATAGAAGAGACGTCTACATCTAACAGTTTCAACGGTGAAGGGGTGGGAACGGGATGCCAGCCTCGTAGGACGTTTAAATTCATGAGGCCTAGGAACCAGCGAAAGCAGCTCCTCGGACCAGCGAAAGCAGCTCTTCGGGACTTTATAATACATATTTGTAAACAACAACAAGAAATGCAAATATCGACATTAAATAACCCAGTCATGATCGGAATGTCACTCTGGAGTCGGGATGCTGAAGGTAACATCAATCAGATAAGTGACAATTTTTTACTCAAATTAATGCTCTGTCTCTGATATCGAGCACTTTATTGCAAAGACTGCTTGCCTTAAATATCTTTTCTCTCCGTATTCCATCGACTGTCAGCATTATTTGTTTCATACTATCTTTGATATCGCTATTGTATATATATATATATATATATATATATATATATATATATATATATATGCAAGTTTCATTAAAAACGACAGACAAGATACTACGGTTAAGTTTTTATTTAATTTTTCTTGTGTACGAACAAGAGCTTTATTTGCTGGACAAAGGGTGTGTAAGAACTGTCCAAATGTTTTATTTTTCCGAGCGCTTTCGGCTATACCTTTAGCCATTATCAAGGATGATTTGATTTTTCAGCTTAATTGAGTGTGTGCATTATGTGTATGTCTTAGTGTGTAGTAGTGGTGTTTTAATTTCCAAATACGGTTAGCACGTTGTGGCTTTGTTCGTAGTTAATATTGTTAAGGGTAGGCGTTTTCTTTTTTATTATTAAAGCCTCCATTATTTTTAACCTTTTTTTACAGGTGGAAGCAATTGATATATTTGTGTTTTCTACTAGTATATTTCTAATGGAGTCTGGTAAATTTTTGTGTGTGTTTAAATGGGTTCTAATGGAACTGTGATCAGACAGGTGTAACGTAAGACGTCTGGATAAGCATGTAGTTGTGTAACCGATGTAATTATTTATGAGTACGGTTTCGTTAGGAACGCAGTTCCTTAAGGGGCATTTGAACTCATAGATATGTATATGTATATATATAAACCTGGTAAGTACTCTTGAAATGGACTTCCAATCAAGGTTTAACTGAGGCAAGAAATTACATAAATTTCCACGCCTTCAAAACAAAACTGCCTTCATTTAATCACCATAGAGACCTTTTTCTGCCTACCATCGAACTGGCTGATGCTAACCTCCACTCTAACAACACTTTATGCCTTCCTGGCCCCACATTTTCCCCCTGACATGAAGTGGAGTGACCATATTGAGTTAATTGGTACATCTGTTGCGGGGAAGGTTGGTTCACTTTGTCATCCCCCCAAAATGCTCTCATCAGAATCAGTCTTGTACATTTATTCATCCGTGTATTGGTGCATCCAGAGATTCTTGACAAAATACAGAAAAGGGTTTGCAATACAATCGATCCTGACCTGGTATCTCGTCTCCAGTCACTTACTACCCGACGTTACGTGGCTTCCGTATGTCCGTCCTAAAAAAATTTTCATGGCAATCGCTCGAATAAAATGTTTCCCTGGCGCCTCGACTAAATGAATTTAAGCGTGCTACTAGATTGCAACTAGATCTCATCGTTTTATTGTTGAACTAATTGGACGCACTCGGCATTTTTACTTTTTTTGTCTCACACTTCTCACCTGTGGAACTCGTTCCGGATTTATTGCTTCCCTGATAGCTTCAATCTTCAAATATTTAAATGCAACATCGATGGCCATCTTCCGTATTCTTGAACCCTGTTATTTTTTGTCCTTTCCTCAATCCTCCCCATTTTCAATCTTCTCATTCTCTTTCCCTTTCACTTCCTGTAAACCCTTGCGTTTGAGTGGCATTGTCGCCTTGCTTGGGGTGCAACGATTTAAAAATATATATATATATATATACGTAAATATTATCTTTAAAAGATCAGCTTCGGGACAGATCCTCACTCGAAATGGAATAATTCATGTAGATTTCAAAAAGTGTTTAATATCAAATCCGTAGAGCAATATTCGTAAATATTATCTTAAAATAAAAATATATAACAGCCTTACTAATCTACCGCGTTCTCACTCTCGGATATTCAGTCAAAATTAAATATTGTACCGACGGAAAATCATTTAAAAATAGATCTTATAGTCAGAAAATGTTGCGGGAAAGAGCTAAATACAATATATATATATATATTGTATTTAGCTCTTTCCCGCAACATTTATATATATATATATATATATATATATATATATATATATATATATATATATATATATATATATATATATATATATATATTAAATAAAAACAGACCACTTTAAGGTTCCATATAATAAATTATTTCCCCACAGCCCTTTTAAAGGACAGCGGATCTTCAGATTTTATTTTAAAAAAAAAAAAAATATATATATATATATATATATATATATATATGCAAGCAAATATGTGGATATAGATCCGACAGTATGAGGAAAAATATGGAAAAACAAAAAATCCGAATATGCAAGTTTACTGTGATGGCATTTCAAAACGGAATGCTGATCTTAAAATTCAGTAATTTTGTTTAGATTATTCTTATGTCTATCGTCTTTTCATGTTGACTTGAATATCGTCTAATTTTAATTATGTTTTAATAACTATGTCCTGAAGAAGGTCTACTAGACCGAAACGTCTGACGTCGACATTGAAACAACATCAAAAACAGTAAACTTGCATATACGGATTTTTTGTTTTTCCATATTTTTTCTCATATATATATATATATATATATATATATATATATATATATATATATATATATAGATAGATAGATAATATTAATGGTCAATATATATATATATAAAACATATATATATATATATATATATATATATATGTGTGTGTGTGTGTGTGTGTGTGTGTGTGTGTGTGTGTGTGTGTGTGAATAAATTCCCAAGAGGATAGAATAAAGGTAGAACTCAATATCCAGGACAGAGTAAGAATATAATATAAAATCACGATCCAATTCATCAAACCTACAAATCCAAAATTAGGATTGAAATGTAATAAATTATAACCATGGAATATTAGTGTTTGAGCCTTTTAGATTTTATATATATATATATATATATATATATATATATATATATATATATATATATTTATGTATAAAAAAAATATTGGCTCCTGAAAAATTCATTTCGGTTGAGCTCTCTGGTTTGAGGTGTGAATTTGTAAACAGTGACTATTTAAGCTAATATTGCACGACTCTTCGGCAGAATTGAGTCACTGTCAGTCACTGTGCGTTTATCGAAATCTAAAAATAAACACGCTAAAATCCACCTTCATTCCTGCCGTGCGCCGACCACTTAGTGGGGAGAAGTTCCGACTGACGCAAATTCAGTCGGGTTTCCATCTTAGCTAGAGGCAACCGGACGTCTAGCCACACTGATGAGCTGTAAAACAGCGAAACAGTCTGTCTGTGGATGACAATATATATATATATATATATATATATATATATATATATATATAAAAGTGAACATTGAAGTCACCACTCAGAGGTGACAGACTGTTTCATGCTGGGCACAATCGTCAGGCCGCCTGATACAATATTCCCTTTTATATTTATATTTACATACGTTTAATCTCTGATATTGACCGCTTTATCCCATAAATATAGCACACCTTATATATATATATATATATATATATATATATATATATATATATATTATGGATAGGAATCAGACAAAATGATAGAATAAAGAACAAGTCGGAAACAGATCTTAATCTAACATTTTTCACTTTATTAAAGCTTCGTCAGAGATCAAGATAGAAATTATAAAAATGATAAAAAGCAAAGAGACGTAGATTAATGGTATATTGTGTTTGTTTTGTGACGTACGGTGGCCGTTAATAATTAAGTATAACTCAATACTTCAATGTTAAAATAAAACAGTATTTAATTACAACCGTAAATAAATACTTAACAAGAACAAAGAAGTAAAAGTCTACCAAAGATAACTATTTCAGTGCATACCATGTTAGTAGCGCGGCTCGGTTTAACGCCCTGTAAATTCTAAATCAAAACCCAACTCATCGATGCACAATAATTCACACTAATTCGACTGGATAGTTCCATTCAACAATCACTCAATAATCACTCAATAATCAACCTAATAATCACTCCAGTTAGTAGCCTGACACCGCTATTTATACACCTGGCGGAAAGCATATTCATAAGTCCAGAGTGTCACGCTTGGACCTCGGTGTCGGTAATTACTCATTTTCTTCCTATATGACAATTTGGCAATTTCTTATTGGTTAGATACGTGTCACGTGTAATGAAATAACAGATAATATTCAAATATGTGTGTATGTGTGTACATGTGTGTATTGATAGTATACTGATTGATTTGTTTGTTACGGCTTATATATTTACAATATCATAAACAACCCTTGATTTGTATAATATTTTAATTATTTCTAATGAAAACATCAACTGAAATTCACATGATATTCGTCAGCATTTCAGTCTCGGACGACAATTGATGTTTCCCTGTTCGAGAGTTCATGCCCACTCTCCAGACACGGCTCAAGCAGCAGACACATCGCTGCCTCAGAACGGAGTCCATGCTGGGAATCTCTGAACTTTCAAAGACTTTTTTGTGCGATTTTGTCCCTCCATGTGATATCCAATATGCGCCTCGGGCATCTCCATTGAAAGCAATTAAGCCCCCATTTTTAATGTGAATATGCTTCAGACATTACTACCGTATAAGAGCGTGCATATGACACAGGTTCTATTGTTGTGTGGGCCGCAATTGTCCCACATTCTAGCCATGTCATTTTCAAAAGATAGTAGCAGCACGTGATATACAGCTTGGTGCATTTTTATAAGCCCAACTTTTGAAACTTTATTTTATCTGATTTGGCGGTATATTATGTTTTATTTATAATAATGTTCTCCAAATACAAGGCTCAAGAGTCACTCAAGGCAAAGATTATTGTGTGGTGTTCTAAGAGATGGCAAAAACAGAAGTTCGTGAGGTTATGTAGGAAAGATAACGGTTAACCCGTGACTTGAAGATTGTCGTGATCAGGAAAACATTCTACCAGGAGTCTGTTCCACAAAGCAGCAATTTTGGAGAAGAAGCTGTCAAAGTGGAACTCCTTTTTACTAATGGAATACAAAAGAGATGAGGATGATTCGGCCCTGTGTACATGATAAGGCAGGTCCCAGCAGCAAAGGTCCGGGTTGTTGGAAGCAAGAAATGTAGCTGGTCAGAACTCTTACTATCAAATTAGCGATGGAATAACGAGAGGCTCACGAAGTGCTATAAAATTATTCTGCAAGTAATTGTTTTGAAAAGTACCTTAACGTAGATGTTTTTACTAAAAAAGGACCAAAACAGCTGTTGCAAAATTATTATCATTGGTATTTCTTTAAAAAGTACTTTCAAAAAGATTATAAAAAAACGTATCGTGTCAAATCAGCTAAATTCAACCTTCATAAAATAAAAGTTTAGCTGGTCTTATAAATATGCACCCCACTGCATTTACTAAATCAATATATCATGAAAATGATCTGCTTTATTTTATTGCGAAAACATTGACTTGCATTATAAAAGCGGAGACAGTGAACTTCAAGATTAAATTAAAGTTTACTTGTTTGAGATGGATTTATTTTGATTTCTTCAATGAAAATGGGATAATCTGATTTGAGATTGATCCGTAAGATTTTATCTCGGATTGACCTTAAGCTTATTCAAACTTTTCTTTAAAACGTTTGATTAAATCTTTCGTTGTCTACCAATTTGATTTACAGATTTACACGCATTTCAAGCGACAGTATCGAGATAATTTAGTTTTCTCTTTGAAAGCATTTTTGTTTTGATTTCAACTGTATAAGAATGCGTTTGAAAATTCTATAGCCTTTTTCAGCTGTCGATCAATTCCTGTAAACAAATTCTGTAGCATGTGGCCTGCTTTTCTTTTAAAGCCAGTCAAAATCACTGGCAGAGTAACCTTTGAATTATCAACAGTTTCCGTCGCCAACTGCATCGAAATTGATCGGTTAACACATACGGCTTAATAAGGCTGTGAAATACAGATCGATAACGACTTCACCATCTGAAACGATGAGACAAAAGGCAAAGAAATTCTATGTTTTGGAAATTGGAAGCATTTACTATGTCTTTAGCATTAATGACCCTAGCAGAAAACATTGTCGAACATTTCTAAAACTATTTAATTTCTTGTATGTGTCGTCTTCCTTCAGGACGGCGATAATGGCCGTCCACAACTTTCTCTCTTTTTCACTAATAAGCAATATTTGACTTCTTCACTACCACCCTTCTTGTTCCTGTTCTGCTATCTCTTTACACATACTTGGGTGTATAAAAAGAGGTTATCTGCTCTTGAGAAAAGAGGAAAGAAACACAAAAATGGTGACAACGCATGAGATTGTAGTATCATCTGCACAATTGGATCTGGATTACACAGTAATTAACCACCAAACGGTTTGGAAGGACTGGATAGAAACAATGGGAATGTATTTCATGGCACTGAATATAAGATAAACGAAACAAAAAAGGGCGCTTCTTCTTTACCAGGGTGGGTTTGAACTAAGGAATATTGACAAAACGTTGGATTATTACTGTTGTAATCTAGAGAAGGTTACTGAATAGAATAATCGCACAAAGGTTTCTAATGAGCAATAATACTTAGGATAAGAACAACACATATAAGATTTGCCAGCGGCGCGTAGAAAAAGTAGTCAACTGCTAGAAGTGAGTCATGTGAATTTCACAATGAATCTCCAACTGCAGGATATCTACAACCTACCCACGCGGTCAGATGTGGCACAAGGCCGAATTTAATGTGGGGTATCCGATCCCGTAGGTTCGGCCAAAAATTCCCCGTCGACACCGTATAAAACGGGGTCGAGTAGCTGTTTCCCGCGAGGAGACTCTGCCCTTCGATATAGCCTCGTCTGGGCATCCTCTCTGTCCGGAGGCAGAGAGTTTGACCAGCACAGCTGGAGACGAATCTCCCACTGCAAACGGTATCTACCAACTGCCCCACTTAGTCAGATGTGGCACAAGGCCGAATTTATATCGGGGTCGAGTAGGTGTTTCTCGATACGAGAATCTGCACCTTCGACATAGCCCAATCTGGAAATGCTCTGTGTCTGGAGAGAGAGAGAGAGAGAGAGAGAGAGAG
The DNA here is from genome assembly GCA_964036315.1 of Acanthosepion esculentum. NCBI lineage: Eukaryota > Metazoa > Mollusca > Cephalopoda > Sepiida > Sepiidae > Acanthosepion > Acanthosepion esculentum. Next base: position 81,379,447 of record OZ038500.1, read on the forward strand.
AGAGAGAGAGAGAGAGAGAGAGAGAGAGAGAGAGAGAGAGAGAGCTTAACCAGCCCAGCTGAAAGTAAATCTTCAACTGCAAACCAACATACAGTATTTACTACTGTATTTATTCGAATGGGGACATTATCGTCCGTAGGTATGCTACAACAATTAGGTATGTTACTCGCTGTTTCCCTCTGTTCCTGTTAGCGTCAGATTCTCCAAACGCCCTTTCTTCATTATGTGTCACATAAATTTCAACTGTCTCTGATGCTAAGCAAAAGTGCCCTTTTTGTTCCCATTTCTTTAAAACTTCTTCTTTGCTCTCATGCTATGTCCATGGTGTTCTCTGTATTCTACTGTAGAACCTCCTCTCCGTTGCTTCAAGTCTCTTCTACATCTTTGAGGAAATTGTCCAGCATTCACTACCATATAGGAGGATTGATATTGCATAACACTTGAGCACTGTTATATCTTAATTTTGCTTATTGAAGAAATGGCTGTCCGATGTATTCAGATATTCTTTGTCATGTTGTCACGTATATTTTATTAACTAGAAACTTTGAATCGATAACTGAATCAGTGGACTCTGGTGACCAGGCCATTTTTAATACTATAATTTTTCCGTAACACGCTGACATGTGTTGAAATCCTCATCGTATTTAGTATTGTAGAAGTTATCACTAACATTTTTGTCGAGATTTTCAAAAGCTACTTTTTATTCAATTTCGCAAACTCATCGATGAAATTTTTGTAAAAACTCTACTTCGTGCTTCAATAATTTCTTTAATTTAATTTAGTTTTATAGGATTTCATGGTAAACAATATTTTTTAATAACATTTCTTTTTTTTTCCCTTTTTAACAGCGAAAAATTCTTAGGATTTCTTACTCTTGAGCATGCAACGTGCGTAAATATTTATTTCTGGAATGAAATTTCAACTTTATTTAATCGTTTGGCCTTGTTAATAGTTCTCGTAAAGGCAGGGCGAACTGGAAACTGGATTATTGTATGAAATAAGTATTTGTTATTTTAATCATTACATTGTTTTTAAAATAGTGGGTGTATTTTTTATGTTAAATAATAAAACTTTCAATCTTTCCAAATATTGAATTAAAATTTATTG
>OZ038500.1:81385553-81465553 GCA_964036315.1 Acanthosepion esculentum
AAACCACTCGTTTTAAATGGAAACGCCCGTGGCTGGAGTTATGTCAGGAAGAGACAATTAGCAAATAAACGCCAGATTCTCCCTTCCGTGGTCTCCGACCTACGCACAGTCAGATTTAATTCTTGAAGCGATTTTCCGACACGTTCGCTTCGGGGCATAAGTGTTAATCATTCTCAAACAGCCAGCCGACGGACGATGGAGGTGGCCTGACAGGTACACTCTTCGTGGGCGAATTTGTCCAAACCCTTCGGGTAATTCTTTTCGTGGCCGAAGAAGGAAAATTCACGTAGGCGCATGCTTCAAATTAAGGACAGTGACTTTACATCGGTGTGGGCTATTAATAAAATAGAAACGTATTATTAAAATATTGATATTGTGGCAGTGGGTCTAACAGGTCGTTGTTCATAATTATCGATCAGTACTAATTATTATCCAAAATAGTGTTGTCGTTTTTATTTGCTACGCTAAAAATAAATGTTAACCATTATCAAACATGTGGTAAATTTTTTTCCCAAAGTCATGTTGCAAATTATATCTGACTTGATATCTATCTATCTATCTATCTATCTATCTATCTATCTATCTATCTATCTATCTATCTATCTATTATTCTCTTCAAATATATATATATATATATATATTTGAAGATATATATATATATATATATATATATATATATATATATCAGTCTCATTGTATTTCTATCTCTCTCTCTCTATCTATCTATTATATATATCTTATTCTCTTCATATCTATATATCAATCTCATTCTAATTATCTCTCTCTCTCTCTCTCTCTCTATATATATATATATATATATATATATATCGTATTCTTTTCATATATATATATCAATCTCATTCGATTTCTATCTATCTATCTATCTATCTATCTATCTATCTCTTATCTTCAAATATATATATATCAATCTCATTCTGTTTTCTCTCTTTCTCTATCTATTATATATATGTTATTCTCTTCATATCTATATATCAATCTCATTCTATTTCTCTCTCTCTCTCTATATATATATATATATCGTATTCTTTTCATATCTATATATCAATCTCATTCGATTTCTATCTATCTATCAATCTATCTATCTATCTATCTATCTATCTATCTATCTATCTATCTATCTATCTATCTCTTCTCTTCAAATATATATATATCAATCTCATTCTGTTTCTCTCTTTCTCTATCTATTATATATATTCTCTTCATATGTATATATCAATCTCATTCTATTTCTCTCTCTCTCTCTCTTTATATATATATATATCGTATTCTTTTCATATCTATATATCAATCTCATTCTATTTATATCTGTCTATCTATATATCTCTTATTCTCTTCAAATATATATATATCAATCTCATTCTATTTCTATATCTCTCTATCTATCTATTATATATATCTTATTCACTTCATATCTATATATCAATCTCATTCTATTTCTCTCTCTCTCTCTCTCTCTCTATATATATATATATATATCTTATTCTTTTCATATCTATATATCAATCTCATTCTATTTATATCGCTCTCTCTATTATATATATCTTATTCTCTTTATATGAATATATCAATCTCATTCTATTTATCTCTCTCTCTCCCTCTCTCTCTCTCTCTCTCTATATATATATATATTATTATTTTTATATCTATATATCAATCTCATTCTATTTATATCTATCTATCTATCTATCTATCTATCTATGTCTGTTGATATCTATGTACGTATGTATGAAATATCTCTCAGTTTTCTTTCGACTTCTGTAATCGGCGTTCAAGCCCGGGTAAAAATCAAGATTTTGAACAGATAAATGACAGACAAACGATCTCTAACCATTAGGGAGACTAATCCGCTATCTCCCTACAAATAGTAATTAGATACGAATACTTACCACACGGGCAATTCTTACATGATATGCATGTGTCTCCGTACAGTGATAATCAAAAATCTTATATACCGTTAGTAGCGAACTCAGCTCTCGTAAGGAGTTTCAAACTGCTGACTTACACAAGGCTAACCTAAGTTTTATAAAGAGTATCTCAGACTAATCTAAATTTAGTAAATAGTAGATGGAATATTTCAGATATAAACCATTCTGAAAAAGAAACATCAAACCAAATAATAATTAACAATATGTATTTATTTATATATTTCCAATTTATAGTTCATTGACATCTATTTTACTTGTGTATTCTTTATCTCCGATTTATTGAATCTGTAGTTGGATTAGGTGGTCGTAACACCATATGGAAATATACACTTTCCTTTTCACTAAGAGAGTGACAAACTATCTCTATCTCTATCTCTCACTCTTTTCTCTTATACACATATTTCCTTTCCTTTCCTTTCCTTTCCTTTTCTTCTATTGTTCTTATCCTCGGTAACTGAAAAGACCCGGACATAGCTTATGTGGGTCAGCGAACGTCATGAAAAATCAACCAACGACAACAGATCCAGCCAAAACTCAAACGGAAAACACGGATGTGTCAGGCCAAATAAAAACAAAAAAAAAAAAAACAAAAAAAAAATACGTGCGAACAAGAAGTGGGGAAACTGGTTCGATGTAGCAGTTCAAGAACGCATGGGTTGGAGATTCATCGGCTGTGAGTTTGAGCGGACGTACAATGGCAGAAGAAAGGGAAGAAGAAAGGACGAATTCATCTAATGAATTTCTGCCAATCAAAAAACACAACGACCCCGGATGAACCCTTAAATCACAAAAGGATTAAGACGATAATCACCCACTTTAACAGCTGCAACCACAAGGAGTCAACAATAAAAATGGTTCTATAGACAGTTTGGTCTTTACTTATGTAGGATCCCAACCTTCATCTCTATTTATCTTAAATCTCGATTCATTGTTTCAAGACTTTTATTTCATTGCATCTCGCTATTAAAACATCTTAAAAATTGCCGTCATTTTTGACGGCATTGATCTACTAGTATATAATATAAACAAATTGGCAACAAATTCCGTAGAGAAACAAACACAGTTTGAGTAAAGCGATTAAATTGGAAGGGGAGATAATCAGTGGTGGCTTTTGGTTATAAATAATCCGAATGCGAACTTCTACGGCACAGGAAGTTGGAGATACAGCTCAGTGATTGAGCAGCATTCAGTTGACCAAGAGGTCATATAATGTGTTCCTAGTTCAGAATTCCTGGCAATGAACTTGTGGAAGTAATACGAAGAATAAACGGTGTAACTCGAGAACTCACAAAGAGGTGAGAATCAAATCGATTACCGCAGAGGAAATTGATGCAGCAAAGATGAAGAGAAATGTAATTTATACATACAAATGAATATGATTTGCATCTATCTATCTATCTATCTATCTATCTATCTATCTATCTATCTATCTATCTATCTATCATTTTATGTTTCATTATCTATCTCCCTATCTTTTTGTTTCACTATCTATCTATCTATCTAGAAGAAGAAGAAGAAGAAGAAGAAGAAGAAGAAGAAGGGGAGGAAGTGAAGAAGAAGAAGAAGAAGAAGAAGAAGAAGGGGAGGAAGAGGAGGAGGAGAAGAAGAAGAAGGGAGGAAGAGGAGGAGGAGAAAAAGAAGAAGAAGGGAGGAAGAGGAGGAGGAGAAGAAGGAGGAGAGGAAGAGGAGGAGCAGGAGAAGAAGAAGAAGAAGAAGAAGAAGAAGAAGAAGAAGAAGAAGAAGAAGAAGAAGAAGAAGAAGAAGGGGAGGAAGTGAAGAAGAAGAAGAAGAAGAAGAAGAAGGGGAGGAAGAGGAGGAGGAGAAGAAGAAGAAGGGAGGAAGAGGAGGAGGAGAAAAAGAAGAAGAAGGGAGGAAGAGGAGGAGGAGAAAAAGAAGAAGGAGGAGAGGAAGAGGAGGAGCAGGAGAAGAAGTAGAAGAAGGGGAGGAAGAGGAGGAGGATGAGAAGAAGAAGAAGAGGCAGAAGAAGAAGAAGTAGGGGAGGAAGTGTAGAAGGAAAAGAAGAAGGGGAGAAAGAGTACGAGGAGGAGAAGAAGAAGGGGAGGAAGAGGAGGAGGAGAAGAAGAAGAGGAGGAGGAAGAAGCAGATTCACGCCCCCTATCATGCAGATCTCTGGCTAGTAACTGCGACACTGGACCGTAATTGTTTCTGATGTCATTCAATAAACGATCAGTGAAATGAAATATCGTTGCAAAGCTAACATCGATCCATAACTCTTTCCTCCAGTTGCATGAATAGAATAATTATCACCTTTTATAGTTCTTTCTCAGCTTCTTTTTGTGTAAAATGAGAATTTTTCTTCCCCATGTATATCCATCGGCCTGTCTGCCGCCATGTCCCTATCATTTCTTATGCATTTTACCGCTTTCCCGAGAGAACGCATATCTTCATGTTTAACGTTTTTATGCCAGGCTATCCTCAAAATGGCAGACATTAAGCGTTTGGGTTAAAATCTTTCCTACGAAATGATAGCGTGTGTTCTCAAATAACACGCACGATGTTTAGCATTCTTCTTCTTCTTCTTCTTTACGATGTGTCTTTTCAGGGCGTTGAGATCAAGGCTCTCCACAATCTCCTGTTCTTTGTAGCTATTGTAGTTTTTTCTTTTTGCTCTCTCTCTCTCCAAAAGCCTGTTCTGATATACATTTACACGAGCTCCTTTTTCTTCTTCTATGTGCCATGTCCCTTCAGGACGTTGGCGATCATGGCTCTCCACAATTTCCTGTCCCTTTTAGTTCTTAGCAGTTTTTTCTTTTTGCTGTGCCGAATTCGAATTCCAGTCGAATCCATTACATTCACGTACGTGCTAATACCCTTGGGAAAGGTATAAATCCTCTTCTTCCCTCCAGCTATGGGTAAATAGCAGGACAAACCGGGTTCTGTAGTCTTGGATGGCAACTGGTCTACCGCAGAAAGAAATAGCAACCTACTGCGGGAAAAAATCTGGCTCGTCAGTCATGTATCGAAAGATACATGATCGCCTAAGCGTTTATCACGTATGGCACATAACTGACTGACCTCCCCAAAACCCTGTTCTGCTATCCATTTATACACGCTCGTTAGGTAGGCTATGTACTATTTTCCTTTATTCCTCTTGCCTTCAATATACCCTGTGAGCATAATTTATTCCAAGCTCTCTTTTCTATCTATCTATCTATCTATCTATCTATCTATCTATCTATCTATCTATCTATCTGTTGTAGAGTTATTTCCTCAGTGGAGACTGTATTTGAACTAAATTCGGTCCTAAATAGGTTCAACGTACAAAAACGTTAGGAACTTGTTATAATAAGTATTACGCAGAGTAATCTAGTTGTGGTAGCTGACTACTTTCGCATTCGACTTCCGTCGACCCTCACTGACTCCTACTTATATTAGATGGGAGAGTCTATTATCTATAGACTAGGTGTGTTTCACCATAACACTATCTATCTATGTGCCCTAGAAATTTCAACTTCTTCTTTCTGGTGTTACGTATAAGCGACATTTTTGTTTCCATTTTCTCTAAATTTTAGTATTTGCTCACATGTTCTGGCCATGACATTCTCAGCATGCTTCTGTAGGACCACGTTTCTATCGTCTCAAGTTTCTTCTTCATATGTACCGAGAATGTTCAGCGTTCACTGCCATGTGGGAAGACTAATATTAGATAACAGTTTAGTACTCTTTTCTTTGTTTCTAACAAAATTTCTATTTCTATAATACAACAGACACAAAAAAATCAACAATTAAAAGATAGAAATTATTTACGCTGACAGCATTTGCAATCGTAATAATAGCGGTACTAATAGAAACATTTCAGTTTGGATATTCTTATATTACTTACATTCGGTAAGTCAGGCAGTAAGCATTTGGAGACAATCCTATCTTTTAAACTAATTCACGTATTTATTATATCATGGACAATTCCAAAATGAACCAAAATGATTCAGCCATTAGCCTGATGTCAGCTGTGCTAGCGAATGTTTTCTTTTATGTTTGCAATTTGTTAATTTTTCACCTCTTTCATTTAAATAGGTTCCTTTGATCTAGGAAGGTGGCTACGGCCAATTTCATTTCTTGGCATAATCTGCAGTAAGCCCCGCTAACGGTATCGGTCTGTGATCTTTTAATGATGTTCAGTTTTATTGATGGGTTTATTTTTTCTCTATCTCTTATCTCTCATATGTATTTTGATATGGCGGTACTAAGTATTTTATAGTTTTCCAAGTTGAATGATGTCTTATGCTTGATGAACCTCTGCTTAAATGGTCTTCCGGTAGGTGCAATGTAGATTTTTTTTCTCAGATGCTCTTCAAATTTAACATTTCCTGAATAATAGAAAACTATCCCTCAGAAACTTGTATTAAAAATAAAAGAAACGAAATTCCGTTGTAACTAGAGATGTGACCTGATGAACAAGGAAAAATATATTTTCTGGGGAAAGAAATTATAGTCATGGATCTTTAAGACTTTCTATTTTTAATTTAATTAATATTTGCTCTGGTGTTACATTGAGCTCTCTGGATTAGATCCTCTTTGGAATTATCCATACGGATTACCAAACCCTTAATTACCTTCTTATATATATATATATATATATATATATATATATATATATATATATATATATATATATATATATATATATTGCTAAATTTCTCAAAATAATTCTGAAGATAAGACAATTTGGATGAAAAAGAAAACAATTGGAAAATATTTCTTGGTCATTGCCGATGAGTTTTGTCAAACCGACTTTATCAAGGCAAGTTTAAAAGCGAAATGTTTTTTAGTTACATTAAATTCAAAATATTAAAAATGGACGCTCCTGTGTAAGCCTCCTTCTGGATATAACTTTTTTACGAAGAATTTATTTTAGTTTTCCATGTCGACATATTGCTAAATTTCTCAGAATATTCTGAAAATTAGACAATATTTTCCAATTGTCTTTTTTTATCCAAACTCTCTTAATTATTGTCAGAATGAATATATATATATATATATATATATATATATATATATATATATATATATATATATGTATGTAAACGTAAATAATTTTTAGTTGGACTGTTTCTGTAAAGGAACTAAAGAAATAAAAAGAGACAAGAGGAAAATCTATTCTTAGTCGACGATATTCGTCTTCTGAGAGACTTTATCAAGGCAACATTTTTTCTTGATAAAGTCCTTCAGATGATGAAAAGCATTGGCTAAAAATAGTTTTTCCTCCTGTCTTCATATATATATATATATATATATATATATATATATATATATATATATATCGAGTGAGAGAGAGAGAGAGAGAGAGAGAGAGAGAGAGATATGCAGGGTGCGATGGATAAATCGTCGTCTAAATTACACAAAAATGAAAATAACACTGACATCTCATTTTGAGAGATATATTTATCAAAATTGCACGAAGTATCTTCAATGACTAAAATTGTTCAATAAAATCGCCATTGGTTTCAATCACAGCCTCCAGACAACTTCGGAATCTCCTGCAACACTTATGAACCATTTGAAGTTGATGAATGCTGCCCAAATCCTTGAATTCAGTTCATCTTTGGTGTTACAAGGAATACATACATACATACATAAACATATATATATATATATATATATATATATATATATATATATATATATATATATATATATATATATATATCAATTATGTGGTGCGTGTTCAATTTATATAACGTAAATCATTCATACGAAAAACAAATAATGAAGTTAATTATATGGCAAGAATGACTCTCGCAAACAATATTTAATAATAAAATACAATCAACCTCGAATCCGTTAATGAATGGTATGATCCTTGTTTATAAATTCCGGTTTTATCAGATCTTATTTTTGCTACTAGCTCGGCTTTCAATCGTTTCATACGACCATCATCAGGTAGGAAATTAGGTAAGTTTTTAAATACAGGTAATAACGAGACATCGAAAGATAGTGCAAACCGAAAGAAGTGTTTTTTTAGAAATGTGATATTGTTAACTGTAAGAATAAGACCTGATAAAACCGGAATTTATAAACAAGGATCATACCATTCATTAACGGATTCGAGGTTGATTGTATTTTATTATTAAATATTGTTTGCGAGAGTGATTCTTGCCATATAATTAACTTCATTATTTGTTTTCCGTATGGATGATTTACGTTATATATATATATATATATATATATATATATATATATATATATATATATATATATATATATACATAATTAATATAATGAAGTTATTTTTTAACTTAACTCACGTGTACTTCGGAGTTTCGTGTCTATATTGGTATAACCATCGTTGGAACAGAATTAATCTGCTGTCATTTCTCGATTCCCTTGTGCACAAAAAAGCACAAGAGTATCGAGAAATGACAGCAGATTAATTCTGTTCCAACGAGTGGTTATACCAATGTAGACACGAAACTCCGAAGTAAACGTGAGTTAAGTTTTAAAAAAATTACCATATTAATTCTATTAACCCTCTATCTTCATCTTCAATAGTGAGCACTCGACTACAGACCCTGCTTGCATTAAATGCCTCCTTATCAGCAAACCACTGAAAAACCAACAATTTTGGTTTCAAAAACTGTATTTCAAATTAACACTATATATATATATATATATATATATATATATATATATATATATATATATATATATATAATCAAATGGATAAATATAGTTAAATGTACGAGAAGATTGCAGAAGGCATGAAACGCCGAGTTGTGCAATAAATGAAGGGAATTATATATATATATATATAATGAAGAAATATATATATATATATGAAGAAATATACACTTAAGGTGTGCTATATCTATGGGATAAAGTGCTCGATATCAGAGATAGAGCGTGTGTAAATATAAAAGTGAACATTGAAGTCAACACTTAGAGGCGATAGGTTGTTTCATGATAGACGCAATCGTGGCCTGACGATTGCGTTTAGCATGAAACAGCCTGTCCTCTCTCTCTCTCTCTATATATATATATATGTGTGTGTGTAGTCACGATTTTATATATATATATATATATATGTATATATATATATATATATATATATATATATATATATATATATATATATATATATGTAGTCACGACTAGACGGTCACTATCTCAATAATCGGTAAATCTTTTCAGTAAACTGTAAAATCATGATGACGATGATGATGATCATCAAGATCATGATCATCGTCGTGATCTTCATCATCATCATCATCATCATCATCATCATCATCATCATCATCATCATCATCAGTTCTATGAACGTGTGTGGTCGTAGAATCATTGAGCACCTAATTCGCTCTCTCCATATGTTTAGGTTACGTGCGAATGTCTGAGTCTCTGTGAAGGTCTTCCAGTCAACTCAGTGACGTTGTCAAACATATTCTCGTCTCCTCCTCCGTTTTGTTGTTGTTGTTGTTCTTTTTTTTTCTTCTTCTTCTTTGCTTTGTCCCTTTCAGGACGCTTGCGATCATAGCTCTCCATAATTGTTGGTCCTTTGTAGCTCTTAATAAAATGTCTCTCTCTGTTATCTCTCCTAAACCCTGTTCGACCATCCATGTACACAAACTCGATATGTAGCTTAGTTTTTATTTCTTGCCTTCAATCTGTCTTGTCAATTTTTCCCAACCCTCTTTCCTTATTATGTGCCATAGAAATTTCATCTGTCCCCCATCATATTCTCAGCATCCCTCTGTAGAACCGCAGTTCTCTTGCTTCAAGTCTCTACTTCATCTTTGAAAAGGTTTCCCGACATGCATTGCCATAAAAGTGTACTGATATTACGTAACAGGTCACTACTGTTTCCTTTATGTCTAACAAAATTTTCCCGTTTCTTAATACATTGCTTAGCTTTTTGAACACATCTTTCACTATTCCAATGCCCCTTCGGATTTCAGTGTCGCACTTTTCGTCCTCTAACGCTTTCCAGATATTTAAATTGTTGTACTTGTTTGATTTTAATATATCCAATTTGTAATTTTCACGTTGGGCTGCCCCTTTTGCTAACAACTATAACGGGAGGTTTCTCTAGAAGAAAGATTTATTCTCCTTTTTGAATTTCCCCCGTTATGGGCATTATTATATCCGTGATATAATAACACCGTACTTCACGAGCGTAACGGAATAGCTGAGTGGAAAAAGAATGACAAACATACTTAGTTCCCAGGGAGAGTTTTATAATCCTACGTCGTACACAGAGTTAGATATCTATACATATACACGTGTCCCGCGCAGAGAAATTATAACATATATGCAACAACAAAGAGTGTGTAAGAAAGGGGAGCCTAACTTGTAATATATCCCGAAGGGAAATCGGAGTTACAGCGGTTTCGCTATGAACCTGGTAAGGCCATGTGATATTTTTTCCTGGAAGACCTACCGCTGTGGGCTAGGGACGTCCTTCTCTAGGCTCTAGATTGCAATTGGCCTTCGTCTATCCTGTCATCATTCACCAGCCTTCACGTAACCCTCGTGACTATGTCAGAGAAACGGAGATAATTGCCTTTTGTATCCCTACACAACCATATATTAATGGTAGACTTCTGAAGGTACAAGACTGATTCTGGCACGATACAATTAACCAACCTTCCTAGCAGCAGTTGACTCGATATATGAAAATCTTACAATAGACGAGAAATAAAATATGATAAAATCATGTAAAATAATTTAAAAAATATATTCAATAACGTTCCCTCTGTCTTAGATTCATTTTACTACCGAATTCTGTTTAAAAGAAAATATTTTGCTGGCTTCCGTTCTACAACTTACAGAGACAAACTTTGATAAATAAAATAATTGTAAACTTTCAGATAAATATTTTCGTTCTCAGTTCAATAGATTCTTCGATTTAGAATAATCATGAGAAAATTCGATTTGATAGATTTTAAAAACCTTCCATCAGCTTTTCGATCTATTCTCTTCCTTTTCTTTTAGTTTCCTTTTCTTTACGGCTTTGTTTGTTCATCTATACACGCATGCGCACTCGCTTTATTTTCCTTTTTAGCACGAAGCAAAGTTATTGACCAAAATGAAAATATCTTCCAAGGAAGAATTTTCTTTTTGTATTTTTCTGTCTGTATTTCGCAGAGTAAAATATATTCCAAAGTGTCTGCAAAAAAAACCCCCAAAAAACAAAAAGTTCCAGCATCAGGAAGGTTAAAGAAAAATAAAAGAGAGTATCAAGAAAGAAAGAAGCTGAATGATATATAAAACCACTAACCGTGAAATCGCTAAGAATTTTATCAAGTCCCAGGTAAGTCGTAAAAGGTATTGGTAAAATTTCAATAAATAAAAAAAAGAAATATAACTAACTAAATAAAAACAGGAAATAAAAAAAATTAAACATGGAAAATGAAAATCTGCCAAAAAATGTATTCACATTTCAGGAAAGAAAAAAACTATAGATCTTGTAATACTAAATTTATTCAGACATCACGAGATTAATACAAATTACCTTTGGATTCTGCAATCACATGAGATGCTCAAAATGGTGGCCTTTAGCTTCCAGACATTTATTAGTACAGCGAATTACGACTTGGGCAACGTTGGCCATAGTGTCTAGTGGGATTGCTGCACATGTATTTTCAATTTCTTTTCTAAGAGGCGCCAATATAATCAGTTTTCTGCGAGACACAGGGTCCTCTATAGGTAAAATTACGAAAGAACAAATTTTTCCTTTCCTGAAGTGTGTATACATTTTTGGCGTACTCTGTATATTTCTCCAGTTATATTAATTTTTTTTCGGCCTACTAATAAATTTTGAGATAAAAATAATTTGTTGTACTGGTATGAAGTCACAAGTTATCGTGACTAAGGGTTTGAGCGCAGAATAGTTGCATTGTGGGTATTGAAGAATCGAAAATATTACTAAGCAGGCGTCTGCAACAGTGATGGGCTAGCCATCCTTGGAAGCGGGGAGTCCGTCATTATCGCTTATAAAATAAAGGATTTTTTAATAGAAAGTAAATTGCTTTTAATAGAAAGTAGATTGCTAAGTCGTGATAGACAATTTTTCTCGCCAGAATCTATCTTCTATACATATTTAGAAGTCTACCATTCGTCCGTGCATTGAATATTGCTGCCACATCTGGTCTGGTATTTCTTCTATGTATTTAGAGATTCTTGATAAAATCCCTAGAAGAATCTGCAATGTTATTGGTCCTGACCTGGCATCTCAGCCTCATTCACTTTCCTACCGCTGTAACGTAGCTTACTGTTATGGGAACTTACCCATAATAGAATGGACTATTCCGTACCTCATAAATACTGCGCCTCAAGAGGGAGCGGCAGTTCAGAGTGTGAGTCAGCCAGAGACAGAGTCGCGTCAGACGATTACTGTAAGACATTGGAATAGTGATACTGGTCGAGACAACATAATAACATAGATAACCTAACCTGATTGTTATTACTAACACTCTCTACATCTTTGTATATATTCCTATTTGTAATATATCTGTGTTATTCCATACCCGTGTTCGAGTTATTCTTCATTGGTTCTACCGTGGACCATCACCGCGGTACAAGGAACCTGGACCATAACACTTACCTGTGCCTTTTCTATAAATACTTTCATGATAATCATTCTGATGAGCTATTCTCTATTGTACCTAGACTTTATGAATTTAAGCGCAGTACTAGATTGGCGGCAAGGTCTCATCATTTTATAGTTGAAATGGCAAAACCGTAAGTTCTATGCTAATAGTTTCCTCTCTCTTACTTCTCGTTAACCTTGATCTTCAAAAATCTAAATACAATGTCAATCGTTATCTTCCGTCTTCTTGATTCCTTTTTTTATTGTTACGTCTGCTTAATAGTGTTTTTTAAAAAATAATATTTTATAACACCCAGTAACCCCTTGCGTCTTAGTAGCGTTATTCCCTTGCTAGGGGGGAAATGTTTAACAACTTTCTTTTCTAAACTGATTATAATTGGTTGACCATTAAAGAACGGAGATGGATATTTTCAGGGATTATTTATTATCAAATTCTACGGCATTGAAACTTAGCTGTCAAAAATATGAATATGTTGGTGTTTCAAGAACTACAACCCGACAAAAATTATCTTATTCTATATATATTTTAAACCATTGCTGATTGTTTTTCAACCACCAAGTTTAAATATAAATGGGATAATGTTAAAAATAATTCTTATAAAGTTATTTTTCTGATAAAGTCATGTTTTCAATGTGTTGACATTCAATTCAGTAATAGCTATATATATATATATATATATATATATATATATATATATATATATATATATATATATATATATATATATATTATAAAGAGATAATCATACATTGAATCAATTGGCAATATTAATGCAATTAATGGCGAAATCTCTTCGCTAATAGACTTAATATAAGCATAAAACTACTAACAATCCACTGAATGATGAGATCCTTATGTATAAAATTGTTGTCAGTTGGATCTGGTGTATTTTTTTAGAGCAGCAAGTACTTTCAAGGACTTCATGTCCCCATTGTCAGGCTGTAATTTTTACCTTTAAAATTAAAACTCGAAGACGAAATAAATGTGTTGTAGACCAAAAGATGTTTTTTTAAGAATGAGTTATTTATTAACGGCTATATAATATTGGAACGTGCAAGTCGCAACGCTAAAGTTCAAATATTTCAAGTGAGAATTTTTTTATATGAATTTGGTAATTTGGTAAACCCACGAATTCTTTTGTTGCAAATGTTTTCAGTTAACGTGACATGAACTAAGTACATAGTTCAATTAATAGAGTGATATGTCTTAGTAGTTTTTTTCCTCCGGAATTTCGTACTGCGGATCAATTGTTTTCATAGAGGTATTTACTTGACGCCCCACTGAGTCAGGATGTGACACAAGGTCGGTTTTAACGTGGGGAAACCGAGTGTTTCCACTCGGGCCACTAATCTTAACTGGTCTTAGCTGGTCATAGCTTGTCCAAGTTGATCAGAGCTGGTCTAAGCTAGTCATAGCCGTGAGACTACCAGCATCTGTTTTCATCTAATTTATTATTGCGGATTATGTTAGTTGTTAGAAAATAGTTGAATCAGTCAACACAACAATAAAAACAATATCTCCACACGTGACAGTAATTGACGTAATTTTCAGTTAATAGTTGCAAAGGAGATTTTGTTTTGTTATTATTAGTTACTTTGTTTAAAAAAATCATTTAGTTTTGCCTTGAAATAGACCACTTTGGACGAAACGTGTCGGCTACTATTAAAGTTTTCCATATATATATATATATATATATATATATATATATATATATATATATTATTTACATTATTCGAACTATTGTCCTCATCTTTGTTGCCATATTTATTACAACGTTATTTTCTTCTGATTTAGAAGAATGTATTGTTTTTATCGGTAAACAAAACAAAGACTGCAAAAGTAATTACAAGAATGGAGTTGAACAAAAATATTGAAAATTGGAAACATCAGAATTGTACAAAAACAACTAAGCCGACCATACAAATTAGCAACGAGTTCTATTCGTTTTTATTAATTGATAACTGGTTGATGAAGCCACGAGACAATCGGCTGTCGGTGTTGCTAATGAGATCAAAGAAAATATGCAACGTGAATTATTTTTCGCTAACAATCAAATGTAACCTGAATAAAGCCCTATCAGTTAGGGGTTCAGAATACGCCGACTGCACCTCTGCAGAGAGGTAAGACCCCACACCCACCAAATGAGGCGTCCTGAGTAAGATGATGAACTGAATACGACAGCAAGGCCTCTGATCAGGAGGTTTTGAGGAGCAAAGAACCACCTCTTAATTGTTGGTGTTCTCTGTTCTGTTCTACCCGGGGTAGTAGCACCTGTTAGGGCCTCAGCTATGGGCAAATAGTTAATACCCATAACTGGGGGCAAAACGCTATGAAAGTGTAAAAATAGGTTTTAATTACCAGAAATACATTTTTGAAAAAAAAAAAAATTACCAGAAATGAATTTTTGAAGAAAAAATTATTACCAGCAATATATTTTTGAAAAAAAAAATATTACCAGCAATACATTTTTGAAAAAAAAACATTGCCAGCATACATCATTGAAAAAGATATTACCAGAAATACATTTCTGAGAAAAAAATATTACCAGCAATGCATTTTTGAGAAAAAAATATTACCAGCAATACATTTTTGAACAAAAATATTGCCAGCAATAAAAATCTTGTGGGCATTATGATAAGAGGGTCTCCCCTTTTCATACAGATGGACTCGCCAGAGGTATACATATACTACTACCAGTGAATACCCGGAGTCTGTATCAGGGTAGTATTAGAGGAGTGTAAGCACAAGAGTCACCGCCATGAGCACCTAGACTCAGTAAGGAGTCATACCGCGATACTTCAATAACAAGACTATATATATATATATATTATTGTTACTAACCCGCATTCCTGGATCTACTAACCCGTATTACCAGTTTATATTATTACGTTAATACATTTATTTTCCTTATCCATTCCTGGTGTTTGTTATTCATTGCTATCGGATTTCATCCCGGAATCAACAACACATTAAATAATCCATTGAGGTTGATATACCGTAAAACAAAACAAACCAAACGAAACCAAACGAAACCAAACCTGAACAAAACCAGCTTATATGGCCGACGGCAAGTAGAAAACCGCCTCTTTTATGATCCGTGTCCCTTCAGGGCATAGACGATCAGGACTTTCCACTTCCCCCTATCCCTTGTAGCTCTAAATAAGTTTCATCTCTCTGCCACCTCCCCCAGAGCACTTTCTGTCATCCACTTGCTTAATCCCTTTAGTTAGGTCACGCGTTGCTTTCGCTTGTTTCTCTTTCCTTCTATTCAGCCTGTGAGTATCAGCTTCTTCAAGCTCTCCTTTCTCATTACGTATCAAAGAAATTTCAGCTGCCTCTTCCTGATGTTAAGTATAAGCTTCCCCCCTCTTTTCATCATTTCCAAAACCTCATTGTTGCTCACACGCTCCGTCCACGATTACTGAATTTGAGTCTGATGTCATCCCGTGTGTTTGCTGTCTTTATAGTGCAAAAAAGTGTTTAGTATCAATAGTTCAGTATAGTGGTGGAAACACCATGGACTGAAGTTACTGATGGACTCTATTTCATAGACGGAATCATGAATGTTGAAGATTACTGTAAGATACTAAGAGAAAACATATATAATACTAGCAAAATCAAATAAAAAAAAACACTTATGATCATTGAAGCAATAATCATACAACAAAAGCAACCATCAATAAATAAAAACAATTATTACCTAAGAGCCCGCATCCTAAAATGGATATTTATTGCATAAAAATACAATTATGGCACAAGGCCGAAAAAGAGGAGGGGTTGAGCCTGGTCTTCACAAACTATCTTATACCTAGCTCATCCTATTCACGACATATTCACTCATTACAATTTGCTCATTCACCATAAAAACTCGCCCGTCACCAATCAATCCTCCATACACCATAATACCACATCCAAGGAAAACCTCCGAAACACGCCCCATACCATAAAAATTTAATGATAATAAACTATATATACAATTCAAAAATGAAAAGTGAGAGGGTAGGGAAATTAAACCAATAACTAAACATGAACACAAAGTGAACTAAACATAACTGATGTTAGTAGGGCCCGTCCAACCCTCAAGAAGGAGAGAGGTCGCTGTATTCTGCACATTGGACAAAATCAAGAAGCTCTCTCTCCGCATCCTAAAATGTATATATAAAAACAACAAAAAAGACATGTCACACTTCGTTTATGTCACAATGCACTTTGCCTACGTCACAGCATTCAATAGTTCTACAAAACTCACCAATTGTCTCTCCCTACGTTGATGTTAAAACCTTGGACTTGTATTTTTCTTTCGAAATGAACTGCGGACAAATTCGGACGGAATTTTGTCCTTGTGTGAGAAGGATTATTCGTAATTTGTAAAATTAACCGACACAATATCTGTTGTTTTTAATAATATTTACTTTAAAGAACATTTGCTGCCTAAATACATAGAATATATATATATATATATATATATATATATATATATATATATATATATATATATATATATATATATATATATATTGGGAAAAATCAGGGCATAGATTAATATTTGGATAATATTCAATCGATTTACCAATATTTACCTAAAGAAGAAACTTAGATAGAAAACACATTCAAAAGCCTAAAATGGCCATATCATTTCATCCACAACGCAAGAAGAAAGGCATACAAAATATACAACCGAAACAAAAATAATAACATAATCCGTAATAATAAATTACATGAAAACAGATGCATAATACCACCGACCAACTCTGTCACATCCATTATCCAGAACAACCTATCCCATCTATATAATCTTAAAATAGTCACAGACACTTCCAAAAACATTATGAATATAATCAGATCCTCAAATACTAATAGCAATAATATTTCTGAAGCAGGCATTTATAAAACGAATTGCCAAAACTGTTCCTTACAATATATTGGAGAAACAAGCAGAAATTAAAAACAAAACGCATCTATGAGCACAAAAGAAACCTCAGAAAAAAACAACTTAACTAATGCACTAGTCATAGCACAAGGTCATAAGTATGGCACACCTAGTGAGAATCGAACTCACTTCTCTGTTAATAGTGTAGAAGTGTAACTTGTCAACCGCTGCTCTACAGCGAAGTGTATATTAAATGCTGAACTGATATTTCTTAAGTTTAAACTAGACAGGCACAAGGCCACAAGTGTGAGGTACCCAGTGAAAATCGGATTCACTGCTAGAGTAACCTTTTAACAATTACTTTACGGTAATACGTGCTCTCGTGATATTTAATAAGTTTAGGTGAGACCATAATGGAAAAGCTTCGAAGTGGAGACAGCATGCCTGCTTACCTTGAAAATCAGTATTCGAGATTTTGGCTTTTAACTGGATAGAAACCCGGACCAATAGCATTGATCAGGAGGGAAACATCTAAGTGGCATTTGTCGAGCCAAACAAGCAGGTTTTCTTACATTATTATTATTATTTGTTTTGGTAATTTACCCACGCACGCATGGACTCTCCCAGCTATAAATAGGAGCAGGTACTGCCTTTTGGGAAGTGAAGTTTTCAGCAGTCAGCTCTGACAGTCGAATCAAACATTCTTGCTGTAACACTCTCGTTTGTATATGTTTGTATTACTGTTTCTGTTAATATATTTGTTTAAGTCAATTCCTCACTTTGTGTTTTTATTTCTGGTCCTAACAAGGCCACAGCATTATTATTATTTGATCAACAGAAACAGAGTATTAGAAGAAACCAAACTACCAATTGTCCAGAACCAATGAACTGAGGTGATACATTTTCATCAAGGTTTGAGAACTCTTCAGGGCATATGAGCATTCCCAAAGACTGCATTCTTCTGTAAGTGTCCAATCTTGACATTAACCTCAACCATCTCCAGCCATTTTGGAAATTCAGTACTAATGTTACTCAGAACACCAATAACAACGGGGAGAACCCCCTCTTTGCTCATTGGCTACTGTTTGCAGATTTTCCATTTTAAACTATCATGGTTTACATATTTTTCTTCTTTGTTTACTACTCTATTATCTCCGGGACATGCATTGTCTGTGATGATGCATGTTCTTTCTTAGTTATCTACCATCAATTATAATTATTATTATTATTATTGTTATTATTATTATTTTCTTTGATTTCTGGTGTGTACACATTTCTTTTCGGGTCCCGAACAGGGACCTAAGGTTAGAAATGTCATCATGACACTTTCCACTGACAAAAAAAAATGTATTTTACATAGATAAAGCCCTTCGTAAAGTGTGGGCTGTACTTGTGAGAACAATTTTTTGTATTTATTTAAGGCATGGGCTTCCAGGAATCCCTTCAATTGGTCTACTGGAATCTTTTCCAACCAATCCGAGGGCTCCAACTGCAACAGGGATTGTTGATGTTCCCATGTACCACATTTTTGAGATTTCAATTTCAAGGTCCTTGTATATTGACATCTTTTTGAATATCTTCAAAGATACATTGCCGTCTCCAGGGACTGCCATATCAATAAGGATTCATTTTTGTTTGTTTGTGGTCTTTAATAGCAATGTCTGAGCGGTTAGCTTTGATTGTTCTGTCAGTGTGTATTGTTTAGTCCCATAGAATTGTAACAGGTCCTAACTCCGTAACCGGGTCTGGGTGGTGTTCATAACAGTTATTATAATTATTATTATTATTATTATTATTATTATTATTATTATTATTATTATTATTAATGTTTCTATTATCTTCTCATTAAATTTCTTTGTAATCAATAATACAACTTCAACATTTTCCAAGAAAATACCTGTTAATTATAATTAATAAAATACATCTCCTTAGATAAATTTATTCAATATTATTGGAATTAGTGAATTCTGACAATTCATTCCTGTTGCCTTGACTCTCAAAAATATTTTGCCGCAGTAACACAAAAACACTAAAAGCAACTCTGCATGTAACATGTGGATGTGTAGGTGGTGTAATGGATAGTGGCACAGAATGAGAAATCAGAGAGCCAAGTTCAAATTACAATCGTGTGTTGGGCATGGCTGGAATTCGAGAGAGTGATTTTTATTTTTGAAGGGCTTTCAGAACTCTGTTTCCATTGTTAAACAAGAGAGGTTTGATGGTGGGGGAGAGCTGTTTGATGTACAAGGCCAATTTTATAACGAGATATTTCTGGAAATTTGATAGTAGGAGAGAGCTGTTTGATGTACAAGGCCTATTTTATAACGAGATCTTTCCGGAAATTTGATGGCAGGAGAGAGCTATTTGATGTACAAGGCCTATTTTATAACGAGATCTTTCCGGAAATTTGATGGCAGGAGAGAGCTATTTGATGTACAAGGCCTATTTTATAACGAGATCTTTCCGGAAATTTGATGGCAGGAGAGAGCTATTTGATGTACAAGGCCTATTTTATAACGAGATCTTTCCGGAAATTTGATGGCAGGAGAGAGCTGTTTGATGTACAAGGCCTATTTTATAACGAGATCTTTCCGGAAATTTGATGGCAGGAGAGAGCTATTTGATGTACAAGGCCTATTTTATAACGAGATCTTTCCGGAAATTTGATTTACAAAGCACTCCAGTGTTTTTTACCAATATCTTTCTTAAGGGGTCTTTCAGATTATGGGTTGATAAATGTCTTTTTATGGCTGTCGATGTCCATATCATAAGTCGATGTCCATATCATAAGTCGTCCTCACCAAAGGAAATGTTAATAAACCTGCCGGCTCGGATAATAGAATCGGAATAATTTTGAAAATCAATAAACACGCCGTATCAAATAAGCACCGTGCCGGGCAGGGAGAAATCGAAAGAAAACCTTTGTGTTGGCACTTGTATTTGCTATACAAGCGTATGTCTATCCTTTAGTTTGTACGTGAAATACGTACCTACATACACGCGTAGGTGTTTTCGTTGCCCAATGTCTTAACCTTCGCGCAGTCGACGTGTGCTGAAAGATATTAGTGCGAAACCAAAGAAACTACCACCTATGGCGTATCGTATGTCTTATTGGAAGTTTTTAATGCGTGAAAACATATCCGGCGTTGGCAGTAAATTTTGGATAAATTTTTGGCGGAAGAAAATGCTAAGTTTGTTTCGTGAACCGATTGGGGTAACGCCTTGAAAAAAAAAACGATTCTCTGGCACTGCGCACGTAGACAAGCACGCGAGTGGTTTCTATCACGGAGCATTTGCTTTCGTTTAGTAGCCTCTAAATATTCGTAATTTTGTAAATTAATATGAACGTGCGAGATGTTGTAAGGTGACTCTGAGAGAACTAGAAGTCCTGCTAGGATTTATTATTGGCGGCCACAATCTTAAGAATATAAGAATAGCAGCCGCCACAGTGTTGATAACAGACACAGAAAGAAATCTATAACAACTCTCACAGAAGAAGGTAGTGAAGAAAAACGAGAAGGAAGAATTAAAGGTCTACTGGTTGTTAGCAAAAGAATGAGACACAAGTGCGAATTGCAAATCGCAGATACCAAAATCAAACAAGTGCAGAAATTTAAATATCTGGGAAGTGTTTTAACAGAGGACGGAAATTGTGATCTTGAAATCCGAAGGCGTATTGGGATAACCAAAGATGTATTCTAAAAGCTAAGTAGAGTACTAAGAAATAGGAAAACTTCGTTAGAAACAAAGAAAAAAGGCACTAAACTGTTGCGTGATATCTGTCCCCCTGTATGCAAGGGAGTGCTGGGCAATCTCCTCAAAGCTGAAGAAGGGACTTGAAGCAACAGAAATGTGGTTCTACAGAAGGATGCTGGGGATAACATAGACCGAATATGTGAGCATCAAGTTTTAGAGAAAGTGGAAACAAATAGGAAACTTATCCTTAACATCAGAAAGAGACAGCTGAAGTGTCTAGGCATATAGGGAGACAAATCTGATACTCAGGACATATTGTAAGCAAGAGGGAAAGAGGAAAACAGCGCACGACATACTTAGTGAGCTTGAGTAGATGGATGGCGGAACAGGGTTTAGAAAAAATAACAGAAAT
Source organism: Acanthosepion esculentum (assembly GCA_964036315.1). Classification (NCBI taxonomy): domain Eukaryota; kingdom Metazoa; phylum Mollusca; class Cephalopoda; order Sepiida; family Sepiidae; genus Acanthosepion; species Acanthosepion esculentum. The sequence goes on from OZ038500.1 coordinate 81,407,043, forward strand.
AAAAAAAAACTTATCTAGAAACAAGGAAAAGAGTACTAAACCGTTACGTGATATCTGTTCTCCTGTATGGCAGTGAGTGCTGGACGATCTCCTCAAAGATGAAGAGGAGACTTGAAGCAGCGGAAAGGATAATGAGGATACTATGGAGCGAATATGTGAGCAACGACGAAGTTTTGTAGAAAATCTAAACAAAGAGGAAACTAATACTTAGCATTAGGAAGAGATAATTGAGGTTTCTGGGGGAACATAATGAGGAAAGAAGGCTTGGAAAATCTGATACTCACGGGACAGATAAAGAGCAAGAGGGACAGAGGGTGACAACGCATAAAATATTTAGTGAGCTTGAGTAAATGGATCAGGGTTTAGAAAAAAATGACAGAAATAAAAAAAAGTTATGACGAGCTACAAAGGACAGGAAGCTGTGGAAATCCATGATCGCCTACGTTTTGAGGGGTCACAGCGCATAAAGAAGACGAAGAAGAAGACGAAGAAGAAGAAGAAGAAGAAGACGAAGAAGAAGAAGAAGAAGAAGAAGAAGAAGAAGAAGAAGAAGAAGAAGAAGAAGAAGAAGAAGTATTTATTTCGCACGGATGTCCAGGTCTCTTATTCTTTTGAACCCTATACTCAAAACATTAGCAATTCGTTTTCCCAAACATTGATACAACCAGAAATTGCGTAGAAGTTCTGCATTCAAAGATGTAAACCAAAACTCAAAAAGCAAAGCACAGAACAATAAATCAGGATATGATGGATGATTATTTTGCAGAGTTTATGTGGAATCAAAGAATCGGAACTTTTTTAGCATCAAATCTACACGTATTGATAACTAATTTGATATTCGTTCACGAATTCAAAACTTTTCTTGATTAAAAATGTAATAGTCTGTAGACGTTAAATTTAAATGCCACAATGCAAATTTTAATGCATGGATGTTAAATACAGTAGAAGTCCTCATATCCAAACTTATCAGTGTTTCCATTTAGATGTTGTAGGAATATGCAACATTCTAATATTTTTCTTTTTTTTGCATATAGTTCTTAATAACTTGACATTTCTCAACCCATAATGTCTCGCACAGAAGAAACTTCAACAGGAAGACAAAGGAAAAGAAATTCTTTCCCAATACGTCAGAGATTATTGAAAAACTGGACGAAGCTCCTAATTCGTTGAATTTTCAAATTAACAAACAAGGATTGCAGAATCTGAATGAAGCATTAAAACTTGCGTTTGAAGATGATCCACTAAATCCTCTCACTTCGGATGACTTAAAAGAATGTATAAATGAAGAAGGCTAATGAATTACAAAGAATTCGACAGTAGAATCGCTTCAAAATGATTGTCAAGAAATAGAGGAAGATTCAAATTCCTCCGATAATGGTGAAAATATGAAAGAGATAATGAAAACTGGGATTCAGTAGAGAAAACTCACTGGTCAGCACCAAATCTATTGTCTTAATCTTTTTAGCTGATTTAGGACAGTTTTGATGTGCTTGCATCCAAACCTCGCATTGATTTTACTCAATTAGGTTAACTTCTTGAGCTATGACCACGTGCTGTTTTTTACGTTTTTGTTTACGTTGTTATGTTCATTAAGATATCTAAATATACAACATACTTCACACGATAAAACTAATTATTACGTTAATTATAGACTTATTAATTTTAACCCATCAGAAGTATTTTCAGTCAAAAATGGCTCCATAAACATTAAAACACGTCTCCAAAATATTTATAAACCAATAACACGCAATAAAGTGCATACATCTCAAAATACACCGATTAAACTGTACAATACAAAACCATAGAATGTATTCTATGGTTTTGTATTTAATCAGAAAAGTTATTTTAATAGTCATTTAGGTATACTGCCAAAATATCGCGCGGGCGTAATAGTAAGCTTACCACGTGACCGTTTAGGGCCAATTTGGAATAAGTAAAATTATATAATTCAGGAGCCAATTTCTCAGGAATAACGGTATAAAAATCACGATGTTAAACCTCAAAGACAGAGTCTCTCAGATTCCACTAAGGGCCATGTCACTTTAACTGCTGATATTCAAGACCTCATTCACTTCCACACACACACTATCTAGAAACGACTCAGCAGCACTGACCAAATCTCAAAGGAGCCGCCTTCAGACACCGACGCCGTTGTGTACGGTAAGAGCTTAATTCTATCAATCTCCTTCATACTCATTACTACGACGTACGCATACACATACTATCTCACACAAGCACACTAGTAACGGCATTTCACCTTTCTCACATACGTACTCAATACAGTTTTTACTATGCAGAAGAACTCTTAACAACCAGAAAAAAGACATTGCCCATTCAATACATTCAAGCAACTGTGTGTTCCAGCTTGAATTCTTGTTATATAAAATTAATGTTATTTTTTAATATTACGTTGTGTTTTTATAGATGATATTATTCCTTTAATGGATGTCGTGGGATTATTTTAAAAGGTCAAATTACGAGCAGTCCCGCAACATTTTATATTATTGTATCGAATCCCGACACTCCGCTTTTTAATGTTTAACTAAAAGCCGTGTAGATGGATTCCTACAAAATGTACAGGTATTTTCGCTTTATATGATGCAATTTTCTTATTTCTTGAAATAAACGAACTCTGAAGAGATAAATGCACCAATTTATGTCTAATTGGTATTTTTATTTTACAGGTGAATGAAATGGCTTCGACCAGAAGATCTTCTAAAAATAAGCCCGACGTATTCTGCTACATCTGCGGCGAATACGCCATTGTTTCTAACAAAAATCCATTCGCAAGTTTCATACAGCATGTTTACTTTCTTTCTTTTGGTATTAAACTTGGTGACCAGGATAAAGCTTTGGCACCACATATGGTATGCATGACATGTACTGAGTATCTTTGTCAGTGGAGAATTCCCATAATTTGGAGGGAGCCAATAAACAATAGCACTGACTGTTACTTCTGTGCTATTGGTGCGACTGGGATCAACAGAAAGAACCGGAGCAGCCTCAAGTATCCTTCAATCAACACGTCGTCCTGTAGCACATTGGTATGAAATTCCAATACTTGTCTTTGGAGAACTTCCTGACATTAGTGAGGAAGATTTCTCCAATGTTCAAGAAGAAGAAGAGGAAAAAGAAAAGGAAGAAGAGGAAGAAGAAGAAGAAGAAGAAGAGGAGGAGGAAGAAGAAGAAGAAGAAGAAGAAGAAGAAGAGGAGGAGGAAGAAGAAGAAGAAGAAGAAGAAGAAGAAGAAGAAGAAGAAGAAGAAGAAGAAGAAGAAGAAGAAGAAGAAGAAGAAGAAGTGTTTTTTGACGATGATGCTTCACATCCTTTTTCCCAAAAGGAACTAAATGATCTCGTTCGCGATCTCAGGTTGTCAAAGTCGTCTGCCAAAATGTTTGCATCCAGATTGAAGGAAAACACCTTCTCTCTGACAGTGCTCGCATCACCTTCTACAGCAACAAACATCAAGAGTAACTTCGTTTGTTTTCTCTGAAGAGAAGGACTTGGTGTACTGTACAGATATTGCACAGCTTCTTCGCAAAACTGGAGTGCCACAAAGTATCCTGGTGCACAATGGCAACCAGTTTACCTCTGTATCACTCGCTCTCTCGACTACACTGAAGGAGAAGTATGAAGCAATGAAATATGTGCTGGGGAAAATTCATTATGATCAGCAGGGAGTGGTTTATTTGCGTTGACTTGAAGATGGTGAACTTTTTGTTGGGACAACAGTCCGGATTCACCAAGTATCCATGCTTTCTATGCGTGTGGAATAGTAGGGACACTGCTCAGAACAATGATGACGTGCAATGTTCATGTACTTACATTTATCAATGTATACCATTCAATTTATTGTAATCGATGTTTGTAACATTGAACAAATTGTGCTAGAAAACATTTTCCCTTTTCTATATTAACTAAATTAACAAAATTCAATCGATAATGTCACAAAAATGTAATCGATTTAGTCATAAGATCGGATTTTTAAAAACTCAAGTTATCACAAAACTATGAGTTGATCGAGAGAAACGGATGTTATTTCCGGATTCAAAAAATTGCCCTCAGATCCTTTGGGAAAACATAGACAACTTAAGAAAATTGTTGCACAGTAATTGGTGAAGTTAATGGAGAAAAAAAATCAAAAATGTTCATGGAGAAAAAAAATCTTTTTTTAGTAGTACAGAATGTACAAGTGCACGCCATTTGCAGAAATGCCTGACTTTAAAAAAATGCCTGACTTTAAATAAATGCCTGACTTTAAATAAATGCCTGACTTTAAATAAATGCCTGACTTTAAATAAATGACTGACTTTAAATAAATGCCTGACTTTAAATAAATGACTGACTTTAAATAAATGACTGACTTTAAATAAATGCCTGACTTTAAAAAAACAAGAACAGCGAAAAGTAATTGAAATGTTAAAAGACACAAGAAACACAATTGAAAATAAAACTTATTAAGTATTAAACATTGCAAATTAATATTTACTTTCATGAGACACTTCATTTTTCATATATTTCCATAAGTTCTTGTGTTTTCTTAAGTTATAGTTATATTCCACATGCCACATTATATCCGAACAAATCCTCATATCCGAAGTACTCTGAAGTTCGGATATGAGGAATTCTACTGTATATGGTGTTTTATGGGGCAGTGCAAAAAGTATAATGTCGCCGAATGTCCTTGGAAAAGACGACACAAATCCATCAATCTGCGTGCTTTTTCTTATCAGTTCAATAAGAGTAGATACGTTCGCCCATTATCCGGTTCGCACTCCTTCCCCGTCTTTTGAACAGGAGTAAAAGTTTATCCCTCGTTTTCTGTTTCGGATTGGGTTTCTGTTTCTTTCTCCTAAGGCCGTCTCATTTTGCGTCTTCGTGGTATTATTGCCTGGCCTGGGGTGAAATTATTCAAAGCAAAATATGTTGACAGGGATTTCGATAAAGTCATTACGCGATCGTTGACAGAGAAAGGGACTCAACCAGACTAGGGATTTTCCCCTGCTACCGGTAATGCGTAACCCAGTAGATCTTGTTATATAATGAAGGGAGAATGGGTGCTGCCAAGTATCTTTCGTTATCCTCTGAGATGCCATGATGAGCAAAAGTGCAGCATAGAAATCTAATGTTGAGTTTGTAGCGTAACGAACAAAACGACGTTTGAGAGCTCAGCGCTATTAAATTTTGAATAGACCTTCTTTTCATTAGTAACCTAAGTTATTTTACAAGTATTTCGTCCTCAGTCACTTTCCCACCGTTGTGACATAGCTTCCCTGTAACCTTTTTATAAATATTTTCATGTTAATTGTTCTGATGAACTTTCCTCCATGTTACCTAGACTTTATGAAGTGCAGTACTAGATTGGCGGCCGGGTCTCGTCATTTTACAGTTAAAATGGCCAGATTTAACAGTTTCTTCTCTTGCATTTTTCGCTTTTTGAAACCTTTACCGACTTCTTGTTTCCCCGTTCAAATTTAAATGCAATGTCAAGCGTTATCTTTTGTTTTCTTAATGCCTGTTCTTTTATTTTTTATCTCTTTTTTTCTCATATTCTCTCACAATCAGTAACCCCATTGCGTCTTAGTGGCTTTATCGCCTTGCTTGGGATGAAATGATTACGGAAAAGAAGTAAATGTCGCAAATAGAGAAATTCAAAATTTAAAAGCACTGGACTTTAAAAGTAGCATAGTTTGTCAACACTAATCCAATGAAGTTAACTTTATGGGATGGTTTACGCAACCAATCTATGGTAGGAAGGCGTGCTTCATCGCTATATTAAAGTAGGGTAAATGATAACGATAGCGGTTTTAATATTTAAATAACGAAAATCTTTGGGTGGCATCTCATTAATAGGGTTCTTTGGGATAGAAGAGGTATATTTACATTTGATCTATTTTTGATTTACTTTGGGTGGAATTAGTTGATCGATGCTAGATGCGGTGGTTTTTATATGTGAACACATCTTGGGTTATGCAATGTAAAAATATGTTCTTTTTATTACACTTATGTTCATAGGCAAATACTGGCCATCTCGATATTTGAGTCCATTGGTCGTAACTGTACTTAATTCCACAAATTCTATAAATTTATTAGTTTGAAATTACTTTAAAAATTTGTGACCGAGGATAAGTATTTTCGGTAATTTTGGGATAACACTTTACCTCTATATATATATATATATATATATATATATATATATATATATATATATATATATATATATATATATATATATATATATATATAATTATTTTGTTTAAAATTTGCTATAGTTGTGAGGGAACAGTGTTTAATATTGGGAATGGTGTATATGTTTATCTAAGCAGTGTGGGCATAGATATCAGCATTGCACTCATCGCACCATGTGTTATATATATATATATATATATATATATATATATAAAATTGAACATTGAAGTCAACACTTACAGGCGACAGTCTAGCATGAAACAGACTGTCGCCTTTAAGTGTTGACTTCAATGTTCACTTTTATATTTACATACGCTCTATCTCTGATATTGAGCACTTTATCCCATAAATATAGCACACTTTAAGACTATATTTCTCCATATATATATATATATATATATATATATATATATATATATATATATATATATATATATATATATATGAAACACATGACCTGATGATATATATATATATATATATATATTTATATGTATGCAAGTTTCATTAAAAACGACAGACAAGGTACTGTTAAGTTTTTTATTTAAATTTTCTTGTGTACGAACAAGAGTTTTCTTTGCTGGACAAAGGGTGTGTAAGAACTGTCCAAATGTTTTATTTTTCCGAGCGCTTTTGGCTATACATTTAGCCATTATCAAGGATGATTTGATTTTTCAGCTTAATTGAGTGTGTGCATTATGTGTATGTCTTAGTGTGTAGTACGGGTGTTTTAATTTCCTAATACGGTTAGCACGTTGTGGCTTTGTTCGTAGTTAATATTGTTAAGGGTAGGCTTTTTCTTTTTTATTATTAAAGCCTCCATTATTTTTAACCTTTTTTTACAGGTGGAAGCAATTAATATATTTGTGTTTTCTACTAGTATATTTCTAATGGAGTCTGGTAAATTTTTGTGTGTGTTTAAATGGGTTCTAATGGAGCTGCGATCAGATAGGTGTAACGTAAGACGTCTGGATAAGCATGTAGTTAAAGTAAGTAATAATGAAAGTGAACACCCAGTCAAAAATCACATACACATTTATTACAAAAACCAAATGCATAAGAATTACAAACAAGACGAATCCTCACTAAGACATTTTATAAAGAAATACACCACCCAATCGACCCAAATAAAAAAATTCAAATTAATTATCTATTATAAAATATTTAAGACAGCTAACCTCATCCTCAAAAATAGCAACACACCTGCTAAGTCAAAATTACAAAGAACGAACATTATCTATGAGTTCAAATGCCCCTTAGGGAACTGCGTTCCTAACGAAACCGGACTCATAAATAATTATATCGGTTACACAACTACATGTGAGAGAGAGTGGACTCTCCCATTTTTTAAGTTTTTTTTAATTATTGTTGTTTATTAATATAGTATTCGGTTTATATTAAATCCTTAATTTATTTGTGGAGAAGTTGCATATTTAAATTGCTAACAAGCGTTAAATTTAATTTCTTTGTCGAGTTTTTAAACATTTAAATTACTATCAAACGTTAAAATCTGTTTTTATCTAAATTGCTAAAGCTATACCACCCTCTCCTTCTTCCAAAACCCTTACGTACACCTCTTATCTCTTTACTTCCCCCTTTTTCTCTTTTTCCTTTTCCCATATCATTTCCGTTGAGATGACCAATTAAATAGATCAATGTCTGATCCTTACCCCTCCTTCCTCAATATGAAGTATTATAATAAAAAGAAATATAAAAATAAATTTTAAAACTCTCCCTTCTCTCTCTAAACACGACCATGTCTCTCACACTATTCCTCACCACCTTCTATGCCAACTTATATAAGCTTAATACTGCCCGTCAAAAGTGTAAATTTTAAAGTCAGGACTTCCGGCTTTTCACTCATAGATAAAATAGGGAGTTACTTTTCAGTCACCCTGTATATATATATATATATATATATATATATATATATATATATATATATATATATATATATGCACATTTCATTAAAAACGACTGACAAGGTGCATTTATTTAGATTTTTATATAATTTCGCGTGCGATCTAATAAAGTTTTTCTTTTCAGATGATAAATTATATAAAAACTGTCCAAATGTTCTTTTTATCCGAGCGCTTTCGGCTATACATTTAGCCATTTGCAAGGATTATATTTCAACTGTTAGAATTAGAAATAGTTTGTTATATGTATGTTTTATAAAATGATTCATTTTTTTGTTTCAAAACACGGTCAAGATATTATGTCCATGTTCAAAGTTAATATTATTAAGTGTTGGTTTGTTTGTTTTTATTAGTAAGGCTTCCATTATTTTTAGCCTGTTTTTGCAAGTGGATGATGCTATTATATTAGTGTTGTCGACAAGTATATTCCGAATAGTGTTCGGTAGGTCTCCATGAATATTTAAATGAGATCTAATTGAGGTATTGTCAGAAAGGTGTAGAGTTAGTCTGCGTGTTAAGCAATTTGTAGTGTGGCCTATATAATTTTGTTAAAAATCTCTAGATAAAAGAAGACCATATGCAGTATCAATATTCAATGCAAATGACTGAAGCAATCCTGGTCTCCGGTTATCTAACTGCCTAGTAGAGCCTCTTAATTACACTAAAGAGGTAGAGTTGGGTGTACGCTATGACGTCTGTGGCAAAGCAAGTAAGACTGGACTATTTTTACGTACACGTGGGCTGCGTTCCAAGTTAAACCGACCTTGAAGTAAATAGTTAAATATAAATAAAAACCATCAAGCAGAAAGTGGAAGGAATGGATAAATATGTTAAAAGATTATATCAATCGTTAGAAACAGATTATGGCAGAGTGGGAATAAAAATTCAAATAGATCATATTCGATGAAAAAAATCAAACAGACTGCTAGATAGATAAATAGAATTGAACAGACTAAGAGAGGGCTCACGTTCACTACTGATATGAAGTGGAAAGACTATATTGAATCCATTGCTAGGGACTAGTTAGAATTTTCATAGAGACAATGAGGTATTATGGTGGATGTAGTAAGAAAGGTAAGTAAGAATGTATTGTTTTAGTGTTAGGAATATTGTGATATGTTTGGGTCAGTGTTTGTGGCTAGCTAAGTTTAAAGTTAAGACAGAATTGAACAGACTCAGATAGATAAACTTCTCTCCATTAATCACCAGAGAGAACCCTTGTTACCGTCCATCAGCATGGCTGATGCTACCCTCCAGGAAAGTGACGCGTTGCGCCTTCTTGGGCTCACTTTCACTACTGATATGAAGTCGAAAGACTATATTGAATCCATTGATAGGTCAGCTGCTAAGAAAGTCGAATCATTATGTCGGGCGAGACAATTTATCTCTCCAGAATCTATCTTAATATTTATTAGCCTACCATTCGTCAATGCTTAGAATATTGCTGCCACATAAGGTCCGGTGCCTCTGCTATTTACCCTGAGCTCCTTGTAAGATCCAAAGAAGAATCTGCAATATTATTGGTCCTGATCTGGCGGCTCGACTTCAGTCACTTACCCACCGCGGTAAGGTTGCCTGTCTATGTCTTTTCTATAAATACTTTCATGGTAATTGTTCGAATGAGCTCTTCGTCCAGTAAATTGATGTTTTCTGCCACATTTAAAGATTGTGTTTTTTTTTATTATTAACATTATTTTATTTGGTTCTTGTATATAGTTTTGTTTTCATATTGTAAATATTCATTGGAGCTAGTGTTTTAATTGTTGTTTTATTTTCCTCCCCCCACAGACAATGAATTGTACATATGGGACTAGTTAGGATTTTCATAGAGACAATGAGGTATTATGGTGTATGTAGTAAGAAAGTTAAGTAAGAATGTATTGTTTTGGTGTTAGGAATATTGTGATATGTTTGGGTCAGTGTTTGTGGCTAGCTAAGTTTAAATTTAAGACAGAAGAAGACTGTAATTTACCCCATTCCCCTTTTTGTACAAATAAATATCGCTCTACGTTATGGTTTCGTTTTGTTTTCATATTGTAAATACACATTGGGGCTAGTTTTTAAATCGTTGTTTTATTCCCCTCTCCCAACAGACAATGAATTGTACATATGGGGTATATTTAGGATTTTCATAGAGACCATGGGGTATTATGGAGGATGTAGTAAGAAAGGTAAGTAAGAATGTATTGTTTTGGTGTGAGGAATATTGTGATATGTTTGGCTCAGTGTTTGTGGCTAGCTAAGTTTAAAGTTAAGACAGAAGAAGACCGTTCTTTTCCCCATTCCCCATTTTGGCATTGTAATGTACAAATATATATCGCTCTTCGCTATGGTAGCGAGAATTTTTTAAGTTAAGCGCAGCACTAGACTGGCGCCGAGATCTCATCAATTTACAGTTAAGCTGGCTAGATGTAACCGTTAATTCTATGCTAACAGTTTCTTCTCTCGCACTTCTCGGTGGTGGAACTCCGTTCCAGCTCCCTGCCTTTCAGCCAACTTTAATCTGCAAAAATTTAAATGCAATGTCAATCGCTATCTACTGTCCACCCAATTACTCATTTCTCGTTATGCTTATCATTAATGTTTCTGTTCCTAATTCTTCCACACACAATGACCCATTGTGTTTTAGTGGCATTACTGCCTTGCTTGGGGTGATTCAGATTAAAGAAAAAAGTATGTGACTCACTAAAGATGAGAATAGACCAGAGTAGTCACACCAGTCCGTCAAAGAGAGCAGGTGCATTAGCTGGTTGAACTGAAAGATTACCATACAGAAAACAAGTGCAATTCCGAGCCTCACAGGATGTCAGGTGGTCGACCCAGCTGCAGTTAGTATTTTCACAAATGGGAGAAACTAGATTTGAGGTAGATATATAACCACCCACCCGAAGGTGTAAATGTAGAGAGTCTTTTATATCCTTAGAATGTAGAATCTACACATACACTCGATGACAGAAACTGAAGATATGCTGAGTTGAATAAACGATAATGTTACGTACGATGTCCTTATTAGATTCTACAACGATAACGTTACAGATATATAGACAGACAGACAGCCAGACAATGTGCAAAAAGAAAGAGAATAAATATGATATGATAATGTATAGAAGAAGTAGATAGATAGATATGAACATACAAGGATATTCCTATTTGTCTTACTCTTTGTCCTTATTCGCTGTTTCCTCTCATTTCTTTTGTTTTCAATACGTCTTGGAGATTTTAAATTGTCCAGGTAGTCTTTTCTTATTATATGTCTGTGTAATGTAGGCTGTGTTTTTTTATGACTTTCCTTCTAGTTTCTAATTTCTTTCTTTCCTCGTTACTCATATGTTCTGTCTGTGGCATTATATATATATATATATATATATATATATATATATATATATATATAGTCTTATATCTATATCTCATATATATGTCTCAGCTAAGTTAGTAATATCGATAGATCTATATCCCAGCATAAAACACCATATCAAATAAATATATTTTCAACAAAGACAATGTAAATTTTTCTAAAAATAAATGCAACTACCGAAAGAATACGATCTGTCCATTAAACGGTCAATGTATGACCGATAATATTGTATATCGAGCGAGCATACGTCCTGGTAGCGAAGTTAAATTTTATTTTAGTTCCAACGAAATTCCTTGGTAGTTTCGCTTCTAAGATCGCCGAATGGCTTTGGCTAATATTAAATAGAGAAACAGCATCGATCTTTCTAATTATTTCTGGCAATTGAAAGATATCGGCAACCTCCCTTCAATTAACTTTAGCAAGGGCTAAATTGTATAACGGTAAAGGGAGTAAATGTAACCTATGTTTGATTGAGAAAATGATTGTCTTAAAACACTTAAATAAACCGGGATTACTAAACAAGAGAAATGAACCGATGGTTACATGTAGGCATAAAAATAAATATCTACTTAAACGCGTAGATCCATTTTTAATATTATCATGGTTTAGTTTTCAGTGTTTTTTTTACGGTTTATTATATATAATTTATTCTTAATAATTGCTGTTTCATTCTTAATATTACTTTTTTTTTTTAAATACGTTTAAGGAAGCTCCCTTTAATTAAATAATTGGTGATCCATTAATCTAAAATAAAAATATAATTATAAATAGATACAAATATTTTACGTTCATATGCTAATCGCGGTTATTTTAATTGCCAAATATAATGTTTTGAGAAATATAATTTTAAAGGAATTTAAAAAAATTAAAAAAAATTTTTTGAAGGGAAATAATTTTTAATAAAACTATGATCCCATTATCTATAATATTAACTGTGACAGCATTGCGGTTAAAATATACCGTGGTTGAATAACAGTGACGAATTATATTTTCGTCGGTTGAAATAAGCTTATTTCCCCATATGAGGTGATTTTGGATTTTATTGTATATATATAAATATACATATATATATATATATTTTATATATATATATATATATATGCAAAATGAGAACGAATACTTTGAACATAGCGTAGGCCATTTTGATTGGTTAATCTGAATAAAAACAAACCAAACCCTGCCACCATCTCCTCTCTTTTCTTTCTAACTCTTTTTCTTTTTCTTTCTTTTCTCGTGAAAAGAGGGTGTATCTTGTTTTTAAATCTCAATAAATTGTCTATTCACCAGATATTTACTAACGCCTGATGAGATGTGTTAATACGCATCGAAACATGATTGCATCTGTGTATCGTTTTTTTTACATGTTTTTGATGTAATATCCTAAAATAAAGTATATATATATATATATATATATATATATATATATATATATATATATATATATAGTCTCATGTATCTATATATATTTCTCTCTTCGTATCTCTCTCCCTCCTCTCTCTCTGTTTCTCTCTCTCTATATATATATACATATATATATATATATATATATATATATATATACAGAGAAAAAAGAGATAGATGGGAAGGTGGATAGATGGATTAATATTTTTTACTAAGTGAAATATAGTACGTGGAACATGTGAACAACGAGGAGGTTTTAAGGAAAATGGGAACAAAAAGGTCACTTATAATTACAATCAGAAAGAGTTGAAATTTCTAGGACACGTAATGAGGAAAAGGGGCTTGGAAAATTTAACGCTCACAGGACATACTGAAGTCAAGAGGGAAACAACGAGTAACCTACCAAACAAGCATGTTTAATTGGATAGCAGAACATAAAGAGATAGAAAAAAGAGAAAAATTGCTCTGAGTCCACTTCTTAAAAGCTACGCGGAAGAAAAATAAGCAAATTGAAGTAAATATGTGTATTATGAAACGGTGATATACTTAGATGTCAGATCGAGGTAAATCGATGTAATATAACAGGGATATATCTAAATGGCTTTAAGCAGACCGAGGTAAATAGATGTAATATGACAGGGATATAACTACATGATTTTAAGCAGACCGAGATCAGCAGATGTTATATGCCAGAGATATAACTAAATAACTTTAAGCAGATCGACTTAAATAAGAGATGTATATAAATAAGCGCAGAAGTCATAAATTTGACATATAATAAAGAACAAATCGATTTTCCTCTTTACATAGATAGCGGAAAGCGAACATTCAACTCTCGTCAATTAAATAAAGTGTTCAGTTCGAAATTTCTTGAAGGTTACTCGGATCGATAGACAGTTAAAGAAAGCCTGAGAACATAACGGCCGAAATGTTGTGATAATAAAAACAAAGATTAGGATAATAGTCCGAATGTAAATAATGATAAGCTCACATCTCAGAAAATACGAAAAGAAACTAAAGTGTTTTCTTTGGGGATAGCAAAGAGGCCTGACGGGTATGTAAGAAGATCGTCGGGAAACAGACAACAAGCTAAACAGAATCTGTATTTAAATAATTTTGCAGAGATGCAAAATTTCATTAGTGCGATAAAAACGGACATATTAAAAGCAGAACATTTATATAAAAAGGAGATAACAAAAATATATGTTACCGTAAATTGGTCATATCGAAATACAACAACGATTATATTGTTGTTGTTTTTTTAATAAAAAAATCTCACTGTTTTCGATCTTATAGCCCAGACATCTTATCAGTGCTGAGTAAGACTAATTCCGAGTTTCCCTTAAAAATATTAGAATCTGTTTATATTAAGTCCTACCAGTCATCTCTGTAAGCAGAAGGAGTGGTTGGTGATAATTAGCCTGTAAGTGTTATATTTTCGTTCATATACCATTTGTTTTGGATATTTTTTCTATTTTAGTCACTGTAGACATTTATGGCCTCGATTTTTTACTCTGATGAGAGAAGACAGATAAACCGTTTCTTTGTAATCTTTGTTGTATTTTGATATTACCCTTTTACAGTAATATATTTTTGTTACCCCGCTTTTTTGCTAAAAACTTTTTTTCTTTTAGTATGGCCGTCTTTATCTCACTAATAGAAACTATATGTCATAATGCCAATTACTTTTTCTTGTAGCTTGAGTCGTGCCTGCTAATGACCTTTTTATTCTAGTAATTATCGCCTCTTCCCAACTTGAAATTTCTGTTTTTCTCAGTAGGTGGTGCCACGGAGTTCATAGAATCAGGTTGGGGAGTTAAGCACCAAATTAAAACCGTCCTGGAAATTTGAAACTCGCCCGAAGAGAAAGAAATATCTACAATTACTCAAGAATTATGTTTGTGTGCCGTCATGGATTTAAAAGAGAAAGAAAGTAAGAAGAATGTAAGAATAAAAAGCAAAGAAAAAGAGAGAAGTGAAAATGAAATAGAGAGAAAGAAAATAGAGAGTCGCTTTTCGGCGCTTAGAGTAACCGGGATGATTGTAGAATAGTTTGTTAGTTTTGTTTGTTTGATTCTATGTGAGTGCTCTCTGCTCCTTGGCCTATCCTACTTTCCAAAGTCGGCATTCAATCCCAGGTTAAGACTACTATTTTCACAGCAGGGAGTGAAAAAGAGTGTACAAGAGTGATATCTGAGAAATAAGTGTCAAGAAAAATAAAAGATAGATAGATAGAGAGAGAGGGAGAGAGAGAAAGAGATAAAGATAGATAGATGGATAGAGAGGGGAAGAGAGAGAGAGAGAGAGAGAGAGAGAGTGAAACAGGTAGATTGATGAGAACAATAGATAGAAACATACAGGGTAGATAAATATGAACAAACTGAGATAGATATGAAGAGACTAAGATAGATAGATAGATAGATAGATAAATAGATAGATAGAATGTTAGAAATAAACTAAAGATAGATCGATCGATCGATCGATCGATAGGGAGGGAAGAAAACAATGAATGTTAGCAATAAAAATTAAAAGTAGGGATGGGAAAAAAAAGAAAAAGAGAAAAAGTTTTTAGAAAGAACGAGATTTCGCGCGTAAGAGTTAGAGAAAGAGAAAGAGAAAGAGGACAAAACAGGCTGAGGGATGGGAACGATAGGTAGATAGATAGGTAGATAGAAGCAAAGAGAGAAAGCGAGAGAGAGAGAGAGAGATAGGAAAACAGAGAATGCTAGTTAACAGAAATAAAAGAAGTGATAGGAGTGAGTCCGTCCGAGAGAGAGAGAGAGAGAGAGAGAGAGAGATAGAGAGAGAGAGAGCGAGAGAGGGAGAGGGGTGGGAAGAGGCAAATTAGAAAGTGGAATAACGAAAGAGACAAAAATGTGAAAGTGTAGGAAAGCAGGAAGAAGAGTGAGTGAAACTAGCAGAAAGAGCACTAGAAAGCTAGTGAGAGTGAGAGTGAGAGGTTGCAGCTCGTAGTAGGACTCTGACAGGTGGCGCCAATTACCCGAGATCGTTAGTCACGTGTTATCCAGATGAACAATTCTTTGGAACTCTTGAAGTGAAGAATCTGAGTACGTTTTGCCAACTTACAAAACGAAGTGACCGCAGTGGGCGCGATGCCAATCTATCTTGTTAAATAATCAGCAAGTTCCGTAGAAAAAAAGGAAAAAAGAAAATGAAAATTTTAAAACCAGCTGTTTGCGAGATAGTGAACATTATTTTTTTTATTTTAGATCTTGTTCAACGTAAAGTTTGTACCGCCTTAAAATCATATGGACGTGTTTGGCTAGGTAAGATCTTTGTAAAATAATATCCGCAAAATTGTCATTTGTTAGTTATGTATGAAAAGCTTAACGGATGTAAATCATCATCATCATCGTCAACATCGTCATCGTCATCGTCTTGGTCGTCACCGTCATCATCATCGTCGTCATCGCCGTCATCATGATCATCATCATGATGATCATCATCATCATGATGATCATCATCATCATGATCATCATCATGATCATCGTCGTCGTCATCATTGTCGTCTTCATCGTCATCGTCGCCCTCATCGTCACCGTCGTCCTCATGATCATATCATCATCGTCGTCGTCGTCGTCGTCATCATCATCATCCGTGTCGTCGTCTTCATCGTCATGGTCATCATCAGCAGCAGCACCATCATCATCGTCATCGTTATCATCGTCGTTGTCATCATCATCATCATCTTCATCGCCGTCATCGTCATCATCATCGTCGCCCTCATCGTCGTCATGTTCATAATCATCATCATCAACGTCATAGTCATCATCATTATCATAATTTACCTCGTCAACGTCATCATCATCATCAACAGCATCGTCATCATCGTCATCATCATCATCGTCGTTGTCATCATTATCATAACTTTTCCTGATTTGTAGTCTGATACAATTCTTTACCAAGTCGCTTACCTGAAACCTGAAGTAAGAGAAAGTGCAAGATTCCTCGTGTCGCCAACTTGACCAACACGGGAATGGGTCAGAAGGGTATCTGAAAAGACCTTGGCCGGCAAAAGAGGAAGGATTCTGCGTTTTACCTCTCTGGCGGCTTTTCTCTGCTGATGGACCGTCGCTAAGTGACCCGATCACCAGCCAACTCTTCTAACTGGCTAGGATGGTCTTGATGTGGTCCCAGTATCGTTTGTACAGACCACTGACATCCCTTTTTTACCGGTTTTATTTCATGGATTGCGGCAAACATTCCAGTTAAGTCCTGCAACGATAGAGCTGTGATTAACGGGAGAGGCTTAAGATAAAATACAAACGCCTTGAATAGCAACCCGAATTTAGGCTATAAGCTTCTATGTGTCGTGTTCCTCCAGGGCTGGGCGATCATGGTTCTTCACAACTTCCTCTCCCTTGTTGCTCTTAGCAATGCTTGTCTTTTTGCTATCTCCTCTAATCCCTTTTCTGCCATCCATTTACACAAGCTCGTTTGCCAGGTTATTCGCTGCTTTCCTCTGTCCCACTTGACTTAAACATGTCTTGTGGGTATTAAATTTTCCAAGCCCTCTTTCCTCATTATGTGTCGTAGAAATTTTAATTGTCTTTTTCGTATTCGAATTATAAGTGTCGTTTTCGTTTTCATTTTCTCTAAAACTTCGTCTTTGCTCACTTGTTCAGGATGCTGAGAATATCATGGTATTCTCAGCATCCTTCTGTAGAACCACATTCCTGTTGCCACAAAATTCTGTGCTAGAACCATATTTCTGTAAGTTCAAGTCATTTTTCATCTGTGATGAAATTTTCCAGTATTCTTTTTTATACTAAAGTTCACCCGTTACAAGCCTCAAGAGCTACTCAAGGTAGAGGGATACGGTAAAGTGGTTATAATGAATTAGATATATGATATGAATGAAAAAATAGGTAATAGGAAGCGAAAATTATGAGGATAAGGAGGATAGATTCACTGACGTAGAGGCGATTAAGTGTGATATAGAAGTCCATCACTCTTTTCTTTTTCGTCAACAAGATGAAAATAAAGGGAGTACGTAACCGAAAGAAATTGAAAAGCTAAAGTAAACAGACAAATGAATATAAAAGTGTCAGTTGTACCCATCATTATAGGAGCGCTCGGAACAATTTCAAAGAGCATTGTAAAAGATTGGTAGAACTGAAATTCGAGGAAGAACTGAAAGTGTCCAGACGAATTAATTCATGGAAGAATATTGAATAGAGTGTTGGCGTATTGAGGAGACTCACAAGCACATGACCTTCGGCGTCAGCTAATAGATAGTATTTGCGTTAAAACTGCTTCTCATCCTCCCCCTCCTCTTAAACAGCAGCGACAACAACTACTACTACAACGACAATAATAATAATAATAATAATAATAATAATAATAATAATAATAATAATAATAATCAGTCGCCCTATCAATGCACTTTGCACGAGAGAGGTCATGGATGGATTCTTGTTAACGTTGTGGTACCATGGGATAAGAACATTGTGATGGTGGAAGCGGGCGAAAATACAGTGTTACGAAGATCTGGCACGGCAAATTAGAGAATTATATCAAGGAACAGCTCAAGTTGCTCCTTTTGCGGTTAACGCCCTTGTGACGATTTCCAGACATCTTTCTTCCACGCAGGACGCATCAGAGATACCTGGCATCATTGTGAGTGCGCAGGTGACAGCAATACTTGCAACAGCTCATTTATTTCTAAGCTGTGGGTAAGAGCTGAGATATGATCTTCATTACCCATCTGAAATATGTAAGAGTCAGAGATGATATCAAATAATAATAATAATAATAATAATAATAATTTTATACGAGGCATGGTTCTTGTGGAATCTAATCTTAATTGATTGGGGACGTTAACATGTACGTGTTTTGTTTGTATGATTATTCCGGCAAATGTTGAGAATGCCATGGACAGAATATGTGAGAATCGATAAAGTTCTAAGCGAAGCTGCAAAGAAGCTGCTCACAATAATCGGAAGACAGGAAAGAAGGCTTGGAGAATTCAACACTCACAGGACAAATCGAAGGTTAGAGAAACGCAACGGTTAACCTACTTGAGAAATTTAAGCAAATGGATGTAGCAGATTGAAAAAGAGGAGTCATAAAAGAACAAGTGATTTTGAGCGGAACACAATACAGAAAGCTGTGGAGTGTTATAATCAAACGTGTTTGGAAGGGATGGAGACGTACTTAGGCATACCTTCAAATTTTCCTATCATTGTTTATTTACTTTATCGTTACTCTCTTTGAGTGACTCTCAAAGTTTCAGGTTCTTACTTCACAATCCCAGGTTTTCCTTTCCTATTTTAAATTGTCATCATACTATACTTAGAAAATTGTCATCATACTATACTTAGAAAAAATATATATTATGACACTAAACAGAAATTTGGGATATTTCAGCGAAAATGTCCAACTCTTTATTCAAGACAATCCTGGCAGAATATTCAGATACTGGAAACATTCAGCATTCATTGACAGAGCAGCCAATGCTACTTGAGTTACGCTTTTCTTCACTCCCTGTTCAACGGGCTTGGATAAAAGTGTAGTATCTGTTCCCGGATACTCGCTTGATCGCCTTTTGGCTGAGATTCGATCATGATACATGCCTGGCACAGGGATTCGTCCCTGCGCTGGTAGTATCGCGGCTACGTCTATGACTAGCTTGGACAAGCTAAGACCAGCTAAAGCCAAAGCACTGCGGCCCGAGTGAAAACTCGGGTCCAGCCACCCTCCCGTCCCACGTTAAACCCCGACCTTGTGTCACAACCTGACCGTGTCGGAGGTCAAGTAAATCCATCACCAGCTCTGACCAGCTTGAACAAGCTATGACCAGCTAAGACCAGCTATGACTAGCTTGGACAAGCTAAGACCAGCAAAGTCCAGCGGCCCGGGTGGAAACACTCGGGTCCCCACGTTAAAAACCGACTTTGTGTCACAACCTGACTCAGTGGGGGGTCAAGTAGATGCCAAGTGTAGTATCTGTTCACCTCATCTCTAATGGTAATATTAGTTGTTCCCTTATAAGAAAACATTCCGCATTCATCGACCGAGCGGTCAGTGCTGTTTTCGGTTGAAATTTATAAAACCTTTCCATTAAATTGTTTTTAAAGGAAAATAGGTTTCTCAAGGGCACTGACTGTTATCTCTCTCTTCAGTATTGATGGAGGTTTCCTTCCTAACCTTTATTCGATGCATTGTGGAATTTCGACATTTTGATTATACCATTATTAGTTCTTTGAGTTACATGTGCTACTCATTTTATTTGTTGCTGCTGTTGAAAGTCTACAAGTATTTGGTACAGTTCTTTGCGGTACTGTAGCGCCAGTCCTACGAGGTTTGAAGAAGGGTGGTTCTAGCAGAGGTATACCGTTTTCATTCGCTCGAAATTATTTTTAATCGTTGATCCGAGCAAGCGGTTGTATACAGGCTGGCAGTTGATATATTTCTGAATGAGCTAGTCGGCACACCTGACGCATACAAGGACACTTGATTTATAACTGGAGTATATTTTTATTTTTGAATGAAGCTATGGGATGCGCCTAGGTTTTCGAAGATGCGCGGATTTCAGTTTAATAAAACAAGTACATATGTAAATGTCGACCCTAATTATTTGCATGAGATTTAATCTTCAAAACTCGGATACTACACAAGTGTGTTTGTAAATTGCTGGGGAGTTTCCTTTCGTTAGTAAACACTACAGAAATGCCTTTTATCTGAGATCTTTTCTGCACGATATGCTTTTGTGAGTAAATAATATTTTGGTTACACACGCAATCATGTATATTTAAAAACATTAGCCAATACGATAACACGAAAAGCGCTACCCGTGCTTTTGAGCTTTCTCGGGTTGTTACACAAATAAGATCGAAATTATACAAGAGAATACTAGTGATCAAAGGTTGTGGAAGAAATCTTGGATTACGTACATCAAATAGAAGACGATTTCTGAAGATCTATCTATCTATCTATCTATCTATCTATCTATCTATCTATCTATCTATCTATCTATCTATCTATCTCAGTTCCTCTATATCTATCTATCTATCTATCTATCTATCTATCTATCTATCTATCTATCTCAGTTCTTATCTATCTATCTATCTATCTATCTATCTATCTATCTCAGTTCCTCTATATCTATCTATCTATCTATCTATCTATCTATCTATCTATCTATCTATCTATCTCAGTTCCTATCTATCTATCTATCTATCTATCTATCTATCTATCTATCTATCTATCTATCTCAGTTCCTCTATATCTATCTATCTATCTATCTATCTATCTATCTATCTATCTATCTATCTATCTCAGTTCCTATCTATCTATCTATCTATCTATCTATCTATCTCAGTTCCTATCTATCTATCTCAGTTCCTATCTATCTATCTATCTATCTATCTATCTATCTATCTATCTATCTATCTATCTATCTCAGTTCCTATATATCTATCTATCTATCTATCTATCTATCTATCTATCTATCTATCTATCTATCTATCTATCTATCTATCTCAGTTCCTATCTATCTATCTATCTATCTATCTATCTATCTATCTATCTATCTATCTATCTATCTATCTATCTTTCTATCTATCTATCTATCTATCTATCTAATTATATCATTTTCTCTATCTATCTATCTATCTATCTATCTATCTATCTTTACACTATTTACATGCGGATTCTTGTCCACATGATTGTTGTTATCACGTTTCGGCTGTTGTGCCCTCTGGCCTTCATCAGGTGTATGTCAATCCGGGTTACAGTGAATTCCGAATTGAACCTTTTATATGAAAGTAGACTGTTCTCGTTCCACTGCTCATGTCTAGGAATATTTCATCTAGTTCTTGTTTTTAGTACTACGCAGTCATTTCTCGCTCCTCTTCCACTGAATCCAAGTACACACTGCCCGGCAAAGGGATTGAACTCACAGTTACTATGCTACCAAATCCGAGAACCAACACGTTAATCTATTAGGCTATAGATCTCTGGGTAAGTTCTCTGTGGAAGGTCGGACAGCACAACGGCCGCAACGTTGTGATAATAACAAGAAAGATGAGGATAAGGATCCGCATCTAAATAGTGTAAATAATGATAACTCTTTATGCTAGATTAAACTTTGACATCAATTTCTGTAGTTTTGATTGCTTCCCAGTGATCTTTTTGCTTGTATATTGTTTTTCAATCTCATATACATCTTTTTTAATCTCATATACATCTTTTTCAATCTCATATACATCTTTTTTAATCTCATATACATCTTTTTCAATCTCATATACATCTTTTTTAAATTCATATACATATTCTTTTCTATCTCATATACATCTTTTTAAATCTCATATACATCTTCTTTTCAATCTCATATACAGCTTCTTTTCAATCTCATATACATCTTTTTAATCTCATATACATCTTCTTTTCAATCTCATATACATCTTTTTTAAATCTCATATACATCTTCTTTTCTATCTCACATACAGCTTCATTTCAATCTCATAAACATCTTTTTTAATCTCATATACATCTTTTCAATCTCATATACATCTTTTTTAATCTCATATACATCTTCTTTTCAATCTCATACAGATCTCCTTTTCAATCTCATATACATCTTTTATCGATCTCATATACATCTTTTTTTAATCTCATATACATCTTCTTTTCAATCTCATATACATCTTTTTTAATCTTATATACATCTTTTTTAAATCTCATATACATCTTCTTTTCGATCTCATATACATCATTTTTCCATCTCATATACATCTTTTTTCAATTTCGCATGGATCTTTTTCAATTTCATATACATCTCAATCTCATATACATCTTTTTAATCTTATATACATCTTTTTTTTAATCTCATATACATCTTCTTTTCGATCTCATATACATCTTTTTTCCATCTCATATACATCTTTTTTCAATTTCGTATGGATCTTTTTCAATTTCATATACATCTTCTCAATCTCATATACATCTTTTTAATCTTATATACATCTTTTTTTTAATCTCATATACATCTTCTTTTCGATCTCACATACATCTTTTTTCCATCTCATATACATCTTTTTTCAATTTCGTATGGATCTTTTTCAATTTCATATACATCTTCTCAATCTCATATACATCTTTTTTTTCCTATCTCATACTTTTTTTCGATCTCATATACATCTTTTAATGCTGACCTTTTTATTTATAGAAGCTTGATAGGCTTTAGAGTGTCGATCAGTAATTGTCAAGATAAATTTAGAGAACTGTTGTAAGTTCACACAAACGAGTAGATGTCACAGGCCACAATAGAAACGTTTCATATTAAAGACATTCTATCTTCTTTTGCTCACCATGTCAAAAACTTTCAAATGAATCAATTTAATCGAATAATCCCCAGTGTCTCCAAATATTATTCCAATAGTTTGTAGTCAATCATTAAAAGAGATATGTACAGACAATAATATTCAAGCAAAGAAAATCTCTGGGAAGCAATAAAAACACCTGTAAATAATGTTAAAATCAAAACAATTGAAAAATTAATAAAATCAATGAATGAACGAGTGATAAGTTATAGAATGCCAAGGAACCGATATTAACATGTAAAATAATAAAATAATAATTTATTTATATCTATGAAAATATATTTCAATGAGCGATATCTCTTGTATTTAGTTATAAATAAATGTTGCCCTTAGTTTTATTATATACCACTCTAATCTAGTCTTCATTAACTACAAAAACAAAAGAAGGAAACGTGTATATATTTGGTTCGGTTTGTTTTACGGTATATCAACCTGAATGGCTTATTTAATGCCGACAAGATTTCTATTGCTGCTAATATTTTTTGTTTCAAAAAGTATTTATGGTAATATTTTTTTCAAAAATTATTTTTGTTACTATTTTTTTCCAAAAAAGTAATGCTAGTAATATTTCTTTTTTTCAAAAAGTATTGTTAGTAATAATGTGTTGCTGGTAATAATTTTTTCTTCAAACATTTATTGCTGTTAATAATTTTTACAAAAACGTTTTGCTGGTATTAAAACGTATCTTATACAACAGATTGACAGCAAAAATGCTCAGCAGCAGCAGTAAGAAAGAGAAGTTGCAAGCGAATGACATTAAGTGTAACAACGGCAACAGCGGTAGCAGAAGGCAAGCAATAACAACATTAAACTCCCAGTTTTAGAATCAGGATTGTCTCACTGGACAATAGCTTAATGGATTAATCGTGACATAGGAATTACCTGTGGAACTTGGGGCTTTACAAAGAAAGAAGAACAGGAGCTAGGATGTTTCCACAGACGACAACTGATAGGAAAAATGTACCCTCATAATATCTCCAACAAGAACTTGTACAGCATATGTCAAGAATCTCATTTGTCTTTGTTCATTTTGAAAGCAAGATGGAAACTTCTTAGACATATTTTGATAATGGATCCAGAATGCCCAGTTAACAAAGCCATAGAGTTTTACTTTGAAAAGAATAACTTCAAAAAGTTCAGAGGTCATCCAAGAACCACTATAGTCACAACGCTGAACCGAGACATTCAAATAATAAGTCATAATGATCCCACTTTTCCTTTGGAGAAGTTTACAATCTAGGAAGATGTGCAACAAATTCGCAAACTCGCAGAGGACAGAGAAGGCTGGCATTGTCGAATCAGTATAGAATGTTACTGAAGATGAGAGAACACGTTAATTCATGACCTCAAGTCGAAACACTTTTGATGATGATAGAAATTGTGACTTCAATCTCCAGGCGGTTTGGTACAGACTCAGAGTCAATAAAAAGATGTTTAGCAATAAGTGAGCAGAACTAAAAAGAGAAAAAGACGAGATATCCCTAGACGGAATGATAACAATGTAAATAAATATCGACAAGCAACAGGAGGACGCAAAAATCCGAAACGTTGTGATATGAATAACAAAGATGAATACATAAAATAAGTTAATAAAGTTTGAATTCAGAAATTCAGCATGAAGGTGGCACCGGAAATACACAACGGACAAGTCTGTCTCCGGCCAAGTCTGTCTCCGGCCAAATGCGAACCAGCACTGTCTTTTGTCGATCCCAAGTATCACTGTTAAATATAGACCAACAACCAGAAATAATCAATATCAGGTTTGTTGTTGCTTGGTCTCCAAAACATCGATCCGATCATTTACATTTTTTGTCCATCTTCGGTCAAATTGGATGCCGCTTAGAACATTTCAAAAAAGAACTCATTGAGGCCGAGATAAAATTACATCTTCCTCTTCTACATGGGTGACGAGAGTGTGACAGATAATACACTGCCAAAATAATAGACACACTTTCAGCAAAGACTCAAAATAACCGAAGTCATTATTATACAAAAAAGAAAGAAAGAAAGAAAGAAATAAAGGGGGAAGTAAAGAGAAAGAAGCTGTAATTAGGCTTTACGAAGGGAGAGGAGGAGTGGTCATTTTTAGCAATTTATGTAAAAAAACAGATTTTAATGTTTGATAGTAATTTAATTTTTTTAAATTACCGAAGAAATTAATTTGATGTTTGCTAGCAATTTAAATATTTAACTCTTTTACAAATAATTTAGGGATTAAATGAGTTAAATAGTATATTTAAAAAACACATTCATAGAAAGTACATTAAAAAAATTTATTTAAAATATAACAGTTTACTGATAGTAATCTTTTAATATTGTAAATGATTGTTATGGTAACATCTCTATCTATATTTAAGGAAAAAAAATAAATAGATATAAATATAAATATGTGTAAAGATTTGAAAATATATGTGTAAGTATTGATATATGAATATACATGGGTACCTGTGTATATCGATACATGTGTATGTGCCTATGTGTGTAATTGCACATGTAAATGAACGTATGTATATGTGAGATTTACATAAGTGTATGCGTAAATGTTCATTTCATTTTTCGTTTCACCTTTTGGAAGTGAATTCTGATGATCCAGCGTCCTTTAAAAGGGCTATGGTGAAATCAATTATTACATGGAGCCTTAACGTGGTCTGTTTTTCTTTAAATTATTAGCTCTGAATTTTCATTGAGCTCTCAGGGTTTCATCCTCCTTGGGACTACCTATACGGATTACCAAATTTTTCGTAACTTAACTATATATATATATATATATATATATATATATATATATATATATATATATATATATATATATACGGTGGAGTAGTGGATTGAGGAATCGGAGAGCCGAGTTCGGATTCCAGTGAAAACAATTACATTCACTTACTTGCAAATACCCTTGAGAAAGGTATGAATTCTCTTCTTTTCCCTCCAGCTATGGGTAAATAGCAGGACAGACTGGGTTCTATAGCCTTGGATGGCAACTGGTCTAGGAGAAGGAAAACTCTGAATTCAAAACTTGTGGAGGATTGTTTGGCGACCTTGTGGCACGTAGTCACTGTATTTGGGCCTTCAAATAGTGTGGTTGGTTCTGCACTAAGCCTTCACCACTATAATCATATGTGCTGGTGCCTGGGTTGTCGGTTCCTAGGAAATGAGCTGTTTGACTACGACGGGTGAGTCCAGCATATATATATATATATATATATATATATATATATATATATATATATATATATATATATATATATATATATACTCCATTCCGATGTTTTCAAGTTCTGTAAAACTATTCTATACATGATGTAATTTATTCATCACACAGATGTTTAAATTTGAAATGTAGTGACCAAAAATGCCAAGATAAAGACTAAAAAATATCCTTGACTACATACGATACCTTTAGTTTCTGAAACTGACCGATACGATTGCAAGTATTTCGAATAAAAGAGACAATAAAAACATGAACATTAGACAGTTTAACCTTATTTTTGATTCGGATTTGCAATAAGAAAAATGTAATAAAAAATGTAACAGACAGAAATATAAATGAATAATACTAATATGGAGAAACCCTGAATTATCAAGATAAAGCAAATTTTTCTGAGACTTCGACATAATAGAGAGAACGAAGATAACCATAACTCTCTCTATTAGGTCGACTTATAAATAATTTCCGTTTTTGGAATGACGAATGTATCACCCTAACTAACTATCCCTTAAATGTTGCAGAACAGGTGATGAAAAGTGGGTTGCATACGACAATGTTTAATTGACAAGACGCAGTGGATTGACAAGGATAAATCTGCACAATCGACTCCAAAAGCTGAGCCCCGAGGAAGAAAGTTAATGTTGCGAATGTGATGAGATCGTCGGGGTAGGATTCATTTAGAGTCTTTAAACCACAATGAAACATTAACTGAACATAAGGGTATAGTCAAAAACACTGTGCTCTAGTCAATATGAAAATCTTCTTATCCATGACGACGCAAAATTGCATACAGCAATAATAAAAAAAGGACAAATTATGAAACTCTGTTCTGGCCCATCCGCCATATTCACCTTACCTTGCACCAACCGATTGGTACTTTTTTCGATCGTGAAAATCGCTTTGGTTGGGAAAACCTTCTTTAATGAAAACTAGCTTCAATAGCTCGAGGTAGGGAAGAGCTATCTAGTAAGTGGCAACAAGTTAAATAATGGTGAATATATAATTGAACAAGTGGAGCAATGGAATGCGGCTCAGATTAAGGAATCGGAGAGGCGAGTTCGAATTCCAGTGGAGTCCATCAGTTGGAAAAAGTATAAATCCAATTCTTCTCTTATCAGCTATGGGTAAATACTGGGACAGGCTGGTTTCTATAGCCATGAGTGGCAACCGGTCTAGAAAAAGGAAAACTCTGAGTTCAAAACTGTATGAAGCCCTGACGAAGGAAAGGATCGTTCGCATTGGTCCGATAAAAAGTGAAAGAAGGCTTGGTGAATTTAACACTCACAGGATATATTGAAGGCAAGAGAATCTGGAACATACAACGAACATACTGCTTGATGAATTTAATTGGATAGATGGTAAAAAAAGAGCATGAAGTAGTCGCCATGGGACAAGAGTTAGAGGAAGTAAAAGACAGGAAGTTGTGGAGAGCGCCTAGGTCATGAAAGGGTATGTTATAAAAAATAAGAATTTTCGTTTATTTTTACTCCGATTCAAATTTTCTGGTTCCAAAGGATCTACATATGTTGCTTTAAGCTACAGAGTTTTGAAGACGATGAAAAACAACACAACTGTAAAATAAATAAAATTAAGAAAAAAAAAACAACATGAAAAATAAAATGAAAGAAAAGCAGAAATATCGACATAATCCATTACAGTTTCTTTGCTAATCTTTACTTTCGGGTAGAATCAATTTTTCTTTCAGGCAGAAGCAGTTTTTCGAGAACAGCTTCCCTCTCTCGATTCTTCAGAAATTCTTTGACTTTTTTCAATATGAAAGCTCAATTCGATCAACAAATATTATGACAACAATCTCAGTGAGTGTAGATGATTTTGTATATATATATATATATAAAATTGCTCCCAGGCATCCTAAAAGTACTTTATTGACATTGGTAGAAAGGCAATTCTTGGATCGAAATGGGAATTTATTTATTAGAAAATCAAATCTGTACTTAGACAAGCCCCTTTAACAGGCATTTGCACTAAAACACACACATTACACGCCATGTTTTTCGAGATAGCAGAATGTGAGATTTATATGCACATGTTCATGCTTATGAGTGAAAAATGCTGCACAACGTCGCCAACCTTTGTTCTATTGTTATTTCTGCATTCCTTAGTTCCACCATTTCTAGCCTTCACGGTTAGGATCCGCCATACCACGCACGTTTTAACGAGCACACTAATTCCCTCCTTATCCCGCAGGTAAGACATAAGTTCCACTCGAGCAAAGCTTCTTTCCACGAATCGATATATGTATATATATATCGATATATACATCGATATATATACATATCGATATTTACATCGATATATATATACATATCGATATTTACAACGATATATGTAAATTAATTTGCTGTTCATTCAACAGGGTTTTAACGAAGAAGATTTTGACTTGAGAATTTGTGTTTAATTAAATGGACTTGAGATTTTATTATTTAAAAAGCTATTATTTTGCCTTCATTATATAAAGAAATAATTCCCACGTCAAATTTATTTAATCATTAAATAACAGAGCTAATAAAGAACAAATTAATTCGTGATCTAAACTATTTTATCCACTGTTTCATATTCACTGAAATTATTTAGTATTTACTACCGTAGTCATTATTTTTTTAACTTTGACGAAACATGGCGAAATGTTTATCAAAGTTTTTTTTTAACCCTTCGATGTGGATTACATACGTTTATTCTCGATGGTGTTTTAATCTGGCATATTAAAAAGCCAGTCCAGGACTTGGATGTTGTAGTGCTCCAGTAGCTTCTACTGTTAACGGGCCTGTCTAGACTTCGATGTCGTAGTCCTCCATTCACTCCCGCTTTTTCCAGTTCAGCTTATGTCTTAGATGTAGTAATCTTTCAGCCACTTCTGGTGTTACCGGGCCAGTCCAGGTCTTGAATGTCGTATTAGTCCAGTGACTACTGCTATTACCGGGCCAGTCCAGGTCTTGGATGTCATATTATTCTAGAGACTACTGATATTATCGGGCCAGTCCAGGTCTTGGATGTAGTATTATTCAAGTGGCTACTGCTGTTATCGGGCCAGTCCAGGTCTTGCATGTCGTATTATTCCAGTGACTACTGCTATTACCGGACCAGTCCAGGTCTTGGATGTCGTATTATTCCAGTAACTCCTGCTATTACCGGGCTAGTCCAAGTCTTGCATGTCGTATTATTCCAGTGACTACAGCTATTACCGGGCCAGTCCAGGTCTTGGATGTCGTATTATTCCAGTAACTACTGCTATCACCGGGCCACTCCAAGTATTGAATGTCGATTATTCCAGTGACTACAGCTATTACCGGGCCACTTCAGGTCTTGGATGTCTTGGTCCTCTAGCTCCTTTTGCTCCTTATCTGGCATGTCCAGGATTTCTGCCGTAACACAATGTAGCCTGGAATTTTCACAAATGTGATTCTTGAATATTTTTGCGTTCATCGAGGTGTTTGCCGATATGAAGTCAAGTTCATTTCAGGTTACATTCAAGAACTCTTTACCACTTGAAATATGTATATGATTATGAATAATTACTTACACGAGAGACTTGTGAACCAGAAACCTCTTCCAAAAATGTGATATTTGGTCAAATTCTTGGAAGCATGTTGGGTCGAGGACTTCAGCATCTCTTCGTATATTTATCAATATAGACAGAATGTTTTCAAAATTGTACCTGACAGCGATCAAGACATTACTGCTTATTGAAATGTTATTTGCCGATTGTACAATAAAATGTTGTATTGGCAATTTTACATGTATTAAGTGACGACAATATTCCAATATGCAGTACTGGTAGAGAAACCAACACTGCATGGTGATTTTGATTTTTCACGCTTCAAGCGATCTTCAGACCACGTGTCACTACCGCTTGTTTGGGCTCTAGGTTACAGTCATTGTGTAACAATGTAACTTGTTTCTTAGGGAAGTGTATTTTATATTTATGGTTTTGGGTGGTAGCGAGTGGAACAGAAAAATTTTAAAGTTTGAATCTTTTGGTGAAATTAAATTTTCCCAGGAATTTTGATTGTAAAAACATCTGTTGTTCAAAGGACTGCAGAATTGACAGGTGACAACATTTGTTTTGTCTATGTTCGCCTAAAAACGAATATGTAGTGATTTTTTCAAGCGTAATTTAGATGTGGCACAAGGCCGAAAGTATGGGGCACCCAGTGAGGATCGAACTCACGACTCAGTGGTAACTGTTCTAGCGTGAATACCTTGATAACTACTATACCGCCTCGAGTTGCCCAAATCTGGAAGTGATTTTCTAAGCACAGCTTAGATGTGGCACAAGGCCGAAAGTATGGGGCACCCAGTGAGGATCGAATTCACTACTCAGTCGTAATTGATCTAGCAAGACAAGCTTTTTAACCATTACACCACGTCGTGGTGCCCGCATCAAACGAATATGTAAGGTTGTTATTTTGAATGCAAATGACCTTGAAGGTTGGCGATATTTAAAGTCTGGACAAGTTAAAAACAAACCAGAGGAAATGACCCTTTTTTACCCTTCTTCTGATCAAAGGAGGGTGAGAAAACATAATAAAATCTAATATGTACATGGCTATGTTTTACTAAGAAATGTTGTTTAATAGAACTAAGATCAGAAAGGGAAGAGGTCAGTCTACATATATATATATATATATATATATATATATATATATATATATATATATGTGTGTGTGTGTGTGTGTAGGAAGAGAGAGAGAGAGAGAGGGAGAGAAAGAGAGAGAGAGAGAGAGCGCAGAGTGTAAAACCGATAGTAACCACGCAGTATTGATTTCTATATTCACAGTTAATATTTACTAACGCTCTATCTTCGATACTGAGCGCTCTTCCCCATAAGTACGGAAAATTGTCATATATACATATATATATATATATATGTATATATATATATATATATATATATATATATATATATATATATATATATATATACAGATAGAAAGAGAGAGAGAGAGAGAGAGAGAGAGAGAGAGAGTAGTGTAAAACCGATAGTAATCACGCAGTGTTGATTTCTATATCCACGTATATTTGAAAAGCAATCGGATCAAATAATTATTTGGACAATTTCTACACATACTAAAAAAAAACACATTAAAAACTTAACAGAATTTACTTATAAGTCATTTTCAATCAAACATTTATTCTTATAAATGAGGATGTATATAGGAGTCACAAACGCTTCTTTCTAAAATTATCCAGACGTATTTGCCGTATGTGAAAGTCTTCCAACGAATACAAGAAATCAACAAAGCACGTTTAGTATGTTTGTGCGTTGGTAAGGGTAAACGAAATAAAAAAAAAAAAAATGAACAAACGTTAAATTCAAAAGAAGAAACAAAACACGTTAGATATAATTAAAGGGAATACAAATTTACAGACATATAATTAAAGACAATTGGACACAATTGTGCAAAAAACAAAGACAAGTCAAAACAATAAAAAAAGTGTCCATTTTCAGAGATTCTTTAGACAACAGTTGAGTGTATTTTGTTTGATTCAGACCTATTGTGCCTGCTTCTGTTTGCATGTATGTGTGTGTGTATGTGTGTGTTCGTGTGAAGGAAGCCTAGGCTTTTTTTTTAAATAGCTTATTTTGCAGCTTTTTTCTGCACGACAATGTAATTCCTGAAGCACTACGAAAATATCGCTCCCGTACAGCGGGAAACACACAAACGCTCCGGCTATTAATGGCAGCTGTCTTCTTCCGTTTCAAATTCCAGACAACCTGATGACAGTTCATATATCTTTTCTACTGATTGCCTCTTTCTCCAGGAACTCAGCATTCAGCAGGCCAATGACTGCGCGCTGGTACATTTAAGTTCCTGACGGTTATTCCGTTTTAGACCTCGTTGCTGAACTCGACATGTGTAGGGAACCACATAAATACGGGGGAGATGATGATAATTGCTTTGCGACTGTGACCTTGTGGAAAGAAGGAACATAGTCATCGGGGATTTGGCCAGTAACCCTTGACCGTCTCGACTACAGTTATATATCTCGAGTCTATATTTACGTCATAAGCTGTAAGAATTTTCTAAGTTGATTCCTTGTAGAAAATTTGATTGCACTTGATTACATTGTAACGTGTTGTATCAGGTGGATATCAAAATTTATTAGGAAAGGAGATAACAATGTCATGGGAGATAATTCTAATGCAGCAAAAAGTTAAAGAATTATTAGAGGCAAAATGTAAAAATATTCTTGGCGCATTATATATATATATATATATATATATATATGTGTGTAAATATAAAAGTGAACATTGAAGTCAACACTCAGAGCCGACTTCATGCTAGACGCAATCGTCGTCAGGACGATTGCATCTAGCATGAAGTCGCCTCTGAGTGTAGACTTCAATGTTCACTTTTATATTTATATTTACATAAGCTCTATCTCTGATAGTGAGCTTTATCCCATAAATATAGCACACCTTAAAACTATATTTCTTCATATATATATATATATATATATATATGTATATATATATATATATATATATATATATATATATATATATATATATATTAAAAACGACTGACAAGGTGCTTTTATTTAGTTTTTTATATAATTTCTCGTGCGATCTAATAAAGTTTTTCTTTTCAGAGGATAAATTATATAAAAATTGTCCGATTAACTCTACACCTTTCTGACAATAGCTCAATTAGATCTCATTTAAATATTCATGGAGACCTACCGGACACTATTCGGAATATACTTGTCGACAACACTAATATAATAGCATCATCCACTTTCAAAAAAAGGCTAAAAATAATGGAAGCCTTACTTATAAAAATAAACAAACCAACACTTAATAATATTAACTTTGAACATGGACATAATATCTTGACCGTGTTTTGAAACAAAAAAAATGAATCACTTTATAAAACATACACATAACAAACTATTTCTAATTCTAACAGTTGAAATATAATCCTTGATAATGGCTAAATGTATAGCCGAAAGCGCTCGGAAAAAAAGAACATTCGGACAGTTTTTATATAATTTATCCTCTGAAAAGATTTATTAGATCGCACGAGAAATTATATAAAAAACTAAATAAAAGCACCTTGTCAGTCATTTTTAATGAAATGTGCTTGAAAGAAGGATTGCTGCCTAGATACACAAATATATATATATATATATATATATATATATATATATATATATATATATATATATATATATATATATATATATGTGGGTATGATAAAAACATACATACATGTATATATACTTGCACGTACATATAGATATATTTCTTCCTCAAGTGTTATCGATAAAATGTAATGTTATATGTGACAGAGCTAAAAGTATATATTAGGGAATATACATAATATACAACTTCGATAGCACGAGTGGAAGTTTCATGCAGTTTTGCAATCCTTTTTATGTGCGATGAATGGTAGGGAAGAAACCACACTTTAGTGAATTTGCGTGTATGTGTTTGTAGGTGTGTGTGTGTGTGTGTGTGTGTATGTGCGTGTGTGTGCGCGCGCGCTCGTGCACGATGAATGGGAGGAAGCGTAGTTGAGGAAATGTATGATAAAAATAGCCAAAATTTATTAACGTCAATCGTATCCACCATCCCGCTCACGACATAGAAAAGAGGAAAGGCAAAAAAGAAAACGAATAAAACAAAAAGAAAAAAAGAAAGAAAAAAGAACAAAGAAAAGAAAAGAGAAAGAAAAAGTAAAAAGAAAGAAAAAGTAAAAAGAAAGAAAATAAGAAAAAGGAAAAAAGAAAAATTAGAAAAAAAAATCAAAAAGAAAAATTAAGAAAAAGACAAAAGAAAAATTAAGAAAAAGAAAAAGAAAAAAGAAAAGAAAAAAAAGAATATCATTTATTTTTAACTTGCAGTGTACGGTGAACTCGGGGAAGTAGATTTTCCACGAGAAGAAACAGAATATTTTTATTTTTTTAACGCCTTAAGGTTTAAAAGCAAGGGATAGAATATGAAAAAAAACAACAACAAAAAAACAAAAACAAAACATAAATATTCTCTTTTTATTATACTGGAGCTCTTTTGTTTGTTGAAATCATAAAAGTTGACAACTGCAGTTCTCTGCAGCGAGCAGGACAGCAGTAAACATTTCTACATTGTTATTCAAACAAAAAATCTTATTTGTAAAACGATTTCCATATAATAAATAAATTGAATAAAACAGAATCCTTTCAATTTGAAAAAAAATACAATTTTCGTTTACAGCTGCTCGAAATCTTTTCATTGGTTTACAATATATTCCTCGTGCATCAATATTTCTGACGGGTTGTAATTGTTGGGGTTTGTTGAAAAGTGCGCAGCCTCATCAGGAATTCTTATATTTGGTCAGATTTGGTTGATCGGCGTGAGAATGTTTCAGCACACACAGACACGTAAAAGTTGTTTTTTTAAAAAATATAAATTATCTATTATTGTATCTGTGATTTACAAAGACTCTTCTACAAATGGGCATTACAAAACACATCTAAAATAGCCATACATTGACCGATCAAAACCAAATTTGGGGGAGAAGTGAAAACAAGTAACGGGGTACAAAGTTTGGTTTTACTAGGGTGCGTAGCTTAGTACAATAAATTATCATTATTTTTTGTGAAAAATTAAATGTTTTATTATTTAACATACAAAACACTCCCACTATTAAAAAAAACCCCAACTATTTAATGATTAAAATAACAAGTATTTATTTACTAAAAATGCCATCATGTTTTTTGCTTATTTTTTCATTTAGGATTTTATATTTCATTGATTGGTTTATAAATCTCGTCAAAAATTGTTAGCGACAATGTAAAATACTGTGAGGCTTTCAACGTGCATCAGCGTGTTACAAAAAATTCTAGTCTATGCAAATACAGGCTGCGTAGGTAAGCTCTCATCCTCATAAAGAAAATAGCATTTATTTTAGATTAATATCTAAAAGCTAATTGAATGCCGTCAATGAGTTGATCGATGAAAGTTCTTCCTGGTCTAATTCTTGAAATTTTCACATAATTCAGATCCCATAGTATAAGATGGTAAACAACTTGTTTATTTCTCCAGCAATAGTCACACTCGCCTTTTTGAAGATTTGGTCTTCATATTCAGTACCACCAAAAGCAAACTAATAACATTTCATCATCATAGACAAGACCCCGAGTTGTCTCCCCTCATGATGAACCGTTGTATTCTCAATGAGGCTCCTCGTCTGTCGGACTCAAGCTCACTCCAGCCGTCAAGTGGAACTCGTACATCTGATATATCACTAAAGATGATGTAAAAATTGTCGGTTCTTGTACAGATCCGGAAAGTACTTAGCACCTTCTATCATTCTCTATTTTTACAAGAGCCAGACCAAAAATGGAGTATTACTGCTCTACTTGGGCTGTAGCTGCCCTATGCTTACTTTACTGCCTCGACAGAGTTTAAAAACATTTTACGGGGTCTTATGGATTTCACACCTTACAACTCGTTTCATACAAAATGTTGCTAGCATCTATCTATCTATCTATCTATCTATCTATCTATCTATCTATCTATCTATCTATCTGCTTTGTCCGGATAGGAACACGGAGATATGGGCTTTCGAGAAAACCTGAACGAGGTGATGTGCATTCCCAAAAATGGGTAAGCACAACCTGGCTTGGATATCACGCGCTCTGTGGCCGAACCTGCCGGATCACATGGTGGTTTCATCTAGAAAAGGGGACGCAGATTCAGCCAGGAGAGCACATCTTTATTAAATTTTCTTGAGTGCGCAGACCGGTAGACATAATATACACTGTTTAAAAAAAGTAGCGTCTATTCAAAGTGGATTAAAAATAACATTTGCATAAAAATATCGAATTAAAAATAAACACATTAATTCTTTAAAAATTGCTTTGTGGGTATGAATGTGGGTGGGTGTGTATATATACATACATACATACATGCACACACATGCACACACACACAAACATATATATATATATTTACACACACACACACTATTATATATATATATATATATATATATATATATATATATATATATATATATATATATATATATATATATATATATATATGATGAAAAATATGGAAAAGACAAAACAAAATCCGAATATGGAAGTTTACTGTTTTAATGTTGTTTTACTGTCGACGTCAGACGTTTCGGTCTAGTAGACCATCTTCAGGACATGGTTATTAGAAACATACTTAGGATTAGACGATATTTAAGTCAACAAACAGTAAACTTGCATATTCGGATTTAGTTTTGTCTTTTCCATATTTTTCCTCATACCGTCGAATCTACATCCACATATTTGCTTACATATATATATATATATATATATATATATATATATATATATATATAATAAATGCGAATGTCACTGTGTCACACTTTTTCAACTTTATTCCTAGAGGTCGTAGCCCAACATTTCATACCATTTTGGAATCAGGCCGAATCCGTGAGCAAAGTAAAAGCATTCGGGGCCGGATCCAGACCCGCAATCCTAAAATTTTGAATTCCCAAGTTTTCATTACAACAATTGCTTTCGGCGATTTTTTTTTACTTGATTATTTGTAACTAAATTTTTTGTGCGATAACAATTTTTATAACTTGCAAATAAATTTGGGAATAATCGAAATTAATCGTGAAATCTACCGAAAGTCACCCATGAAATGAAAATAATTGTTTGTACGGAAAGGAAGGACCTACGCAAATCAAATTGTCTTTAAATGAAATGGTGACAGAAAAATTATCGTTGAACTCTTAAAAGGTAAGCTTAAATATTAATGCAATATTTAAATGCATCGATCAATTTTCAGTTCTTCTGTAATTTATTGTTGACTATCGCATCTACTACTCCCTACTTATTGTGATGAAGGCTCAATCAAGTGCCCTCCGCTGGAGCTAGTTTAAATGCCGCCCGATAGGGTGATTTTAAGCTAGTATATATAATATATATATATATAAAAGTGAACATAGAAGTCAACACTTAGAGGCGACAGTCTATTTCATGCTAGTGCAATCGTCAGGCAATTGACGATTGCAATAGCCTGAAACAGACTGTCGCCTCCAAGTGTTGACTTCTATGTTCACTTTTATATTTACACACGCTCTATCTCTGATACTGAGCACTTTATCCCATAAATATAGCACACTTTAAGACTATATATATATATATATATATATATATATATATATATATATATATATATATATATATCTAAATGATTAATGAATTTTATATTTTAATC
The DNA here is from genome assembly GCA_964036315.1 of Acanthosepion esculentum. Taxonomy (NCBI): domain Eukaryota; kingdom Metazoa; phylum Mollusca; class Cephalopoda; order Sepiida; family Sepiidae; genus Acanthosepion; species Acanthosepion esculentum. Next base: position 81,444,690 of record OZ038500.1, read on the forward strand.
CGACATATTCTTCTTACTTCAAACGTTATTTTCAGTGGGTACTCGTATTTGAGTAGACTCACCGTTTATTTTAAACAGTATTTATTTCGTCTACCGGTTCGCACAATTGAGAAAATTTATCAACTCAAATGGGATAATGTCTTCTCCGCCTCATTCATCATCATCATCATCATCATCATCATCATCATCATCATCATCATCATCATCATCATCCATGTCGTGTTATCATCATCAACACCATCATCATTTTCTTCTTCTTCTTCTTCTTCTTCTTCTTCTTCTTCTTCTTCTTCTTCTTCTTCTTCTTCGTTGTCGTCATACTTCTCTTTCATGGTGTTCATCATTTTTTTTTCTTCTTTCTTTATTCGTTTTTTCCTCCTCTTTCATCATCATCATCATCATCATTTTTGTTCACTCTGTCTTATACTTTATCTTTTTCATCTCCGTCATTTAATTTGCTTCTCTTTCCTCATAACCTCTTTCTGTCATGACACTACTGCTACCCTCGCTCTTTACGGTCTGATTTACTTAGGACATTGATCGCAGCAACCCCAAGTAGCGACGATCAACGTCCGGATAGAAAGCCAGCTATTCTCAAATGAATTTCACAGCAGCTACGTTCTTCTCAGGTCACTAGAATATAGACTAAAGTTCAATGGAAGCTTCAGAAAATAACCAAACCGTCTGCCGATTTGAACTGACCTGAATTTTATAAGATTAAGAAAATAAAAAATAGTTACGGCGGCGGACCTGCCTGATTGCTTGTCTTGGATGCGGATCAAGATTCCATGCCAAACGTTTAAACTAAGAAGATCGTTTTTCCACTGGATTAAATTCGGATTACACATCGACTTAATGCTCATCCGGTTCTGATAGAATCGGACCCATTACGCTAAAATTGGAATCTACCCTAGATACTTGAATCATATAAAAAATTAAAATCAATGTTTCAGCTTAAAGTTTCTACGTTCGAAAAACCTGAGAAAGTAGCTTCTTGCCTGACTTCTAAATGTTCACCCAATGCAAGGCACAAGATCCACTCCGGATAGAGGGTTAAAGAAAGAGGCTGTCGTATGGACAGAAGAGGAGGAAGTAAATGCCGATTAAGAGGATATGTATGATATCTAACTGTTAAAACTCTAGTCTTGGAGAGATTGTTTGTAATGAAAGGAGAATTATTCTCTCAAGAGCCTGTCCCACAAAGCGGTTCTCGGAAAAAAAAGCTGTCTGTGTGGGACTTACTTCTTATCAATGAGATCTGAAGAAAATGATGGTGATTTGACCCTGGGGACGTTGCATGACGGTCTTAGATTTAAAAGTCTGAATTAGTAGATTGATTCGTTTTCTATGGTTTATCAACCCTTTGGAGGTTATTTAAAGCCTGATAATATTTTTAGATTGGAAGAATTTTTTTTTTGGAGGGGGTGTCAGATAATAATGATTTCGTGATGCATTTCTGATTGGCTAATTAAGAGGTGGCATCATAACTTTCCCACGAGTTTTCGCGCGTAACTGAATATAACGAACCCAACTGGAATTTGAACTCGGCACGCCGATTAATAATTCCGCGGTATTATTCATTACGTCATTCACACCCCAAGCTTACAGCATTTGGTATTCCCAAGCGGTCACCCATCAAGGTACTGATCAGGTTCGACGTTGCGTAACTTCGGTGATCGTACGGGTACTGACAACGTGATGTGTCTGTAAACCTGATGGGATCGAGGAATGCAGCTCGTCAAATGTTTTGCCATTGAAATAAGCAATAGAGAAGAGAACAGCCTGCGACATCATTTCATCTGTGCGAAAGGCGTTGTAAGATTGAAAGTAATTAATTACCCACAATGCCATGTAAACGATTTTGAACTCTACTAAGGCTGGAAAATGAGGATTGTGCAGCTCCAGCTCAGATATGGCAGCAATACTCTATTTTTTTGTCTGATCTTAGTCGGTGTCTATAAAACGAGTTGTCGGATTTATCATCTCCCTTTAACCTAAAACCTCCAGAAAATTAAGATAAAAAAACCCACAAGAGGCATGCCTGGTTTGGTTTGGTTTATTTTGTTTAACGGCATATCAACCTCAATGGGTTATTTAATGCCGACAACATTTTTAGGATAGATTCGTATGAATAGAATATGTATTCTTTGGTTTAGATTGGTTTGGTTTATTTTGTTTTACGGCATATCAACCTCAATGGGTTATTTAATGCCGACAACATTTTTAGGATAGATTCGTATGAATAGAATATGTATTCTTTGGTTTAGATTGGTTTGGTTTATTTTGTTTTACGGCATATCAACCTCAATGGGTTATTTAATGCCGACAACATTTTTAGGATAGATTCGTATGAATAGAATATGTATTCTTTGGTTTAGATTGATTTGGTTTATTTTGTTTTACGGCATATCAACCTCAATGGGTTATTTAATGCCGACAACATTTTTAGGATAGATTCGTATGGACAGAATATGTATTCTTTGGTTTAGATTGGTTTGGTTTATTTTGTCTTACGGCATATCAACCTCAATGGGTTATTTAATGCCGACATTTTTAGGATAGATTCGTATGAATAGAATATGTATTCGTTGGTTTAGATTGGTTTGGTTTATTTTGTTTTACGCCATATCAATCTCAATGCGTTATTTAATGCCGACAAAATTTTTTATTGCTGGTAATATTTTGTTTTGTCAAAAATCTGTTTCTGGTAATATATTTCCTTCAAAATTGTATTGCTGGTAATAATTTTTTCAAAAAAGTATTGCTGGTAATAATTAACTATTTGCCCATAGCTGGGACCGTAACAAGTGCTACCACCTCGGGTCAGGGTGGACCTGGGCACACCAGTAATTAAGAGGTGGTTCCACGCTCCTCAAAACCTCCTGATCAGAGGCCTTGCTGCTGGACGTAGTTTAACGTCTTACCCAGAACACAGATGTAGTTTAACGTCTTACCCAGGACGCGGATGTAGTTTAACGTCTTACACAGGACGGAGCATGCCTGGTGCAGAATCTAGGTATTTATTATTACAAACAAGACCCCTGTAAATGACACGCATTTAATAATACATTTTTTTAATGTTGCATTCTGTACTTTTCAACCCATGACCATTTCCAGATAGTTATAAAATAACTGATATAGTCTCTCTTAAAAATACTAAAATGATCACAACAGATCGTTAGGTAACGAAACATGATTTAACTCCTCACTACAAACAACTGCCGTTATCTCATATGACATCAGCATCAATCTCTCTGTGTTGTAATCTCTTTTTGATACACTACCTCTTTATTTCTCTTTCTATTTTACTCTCTATGTGCCCCTCTCTTTCTAATTCCTTCTCGGAAGCTAAATACTGCCTGGGTTCCCTAAGTCACTAACAAGTTCACGAAGATAAGATTGAAAAAGATTTTTATTTCAAAAGGTAACTTGCTATTCAAGCGAGAATTTGTCAGCAAACAGATCGTTAGATCACGAAACAGGATTTAAGCTCTCACTACAAACGGCTACCTTTATCTAAGGTACCACCCTCTATGTGTCGCACTCTCTTTTTTTCTCTCTCTTTTTCTGCTTTGAACACCCACCAATATATAGGTACAAGCGTATTACTAAAAACATAAATGTTAGTTTTTTTTGCATTCATGTTTCGCAATTTCCTCACTTCTCTCTCAGTATCAACATAAATATCGTTTCAATTCTTTTAGATCTTCTTGATCTTCAGGAAAAACGAAATCCAATCTCTGATATGTTTTTTCTTGCCTGGAGTAAGGGATCTGTATGAATCTCGAAGTCCCAGATGATTTTTACGCACTTCATTTATTAGTATAGATTCTTATCTGTTTATATTTTATATAACATTGCTCTTTGTGGTCAAAATGTAGTCGTTATTAGTAGATTACCATGCCAACCCAAACATACGTATTATTATTATTATTATTATTATTATTATTATTATTATTATTATTATTATTATTATTATTATTATTATTATTATTATTATTATTATTATTATTAATTTATTTCTTTTTTGGATCCCAACCAGAGACCTAAGATCAGAAATGGCATCATGACGTTTACAATTAAGCATTTTTGTTTAGGAAAATAAGCCAAAACAACAACAACAAAAAGAAACAAACCCTAAGATCTCACACATTTTACATAGATAAAACCATTCGTAATGTGTGAGCTGTATTTGTGAGTACAATGTTTTGTATTTCTTTAAGGCTTGGGCTACCAGCAATCACTTCATTGAGTTTATAGGAACCTTTTCCAATCAAACTAACTAAAAATGTAATTGTTGATGTAATCATCTAACACATTTTTTGAGATTTCGATTTCAAGGTCCATGTATTTTGATATTTTTTGAAGATCTTCAAAGAGACATTACAGTCTACAGAGTCTGTCATGTCAATAAAAAGGCACATTCTGTTTTTGTGGTCTTTGATCATGATGTTTAGGGTGATTAGCTTTGATTATTCTGTCTGTGTGTATTGTAAAGTCCCATGAAATTATTACAGATCCTATCTCTATAAAAGGTGGTGTTCATACCAATTTCTTGCAGTTACCATTTTGTAAAAGTTGAAGATTTTCTAACTCAGATATTTGCCGACTCTGTCATGATGGAATTTGTATTCAGCGGGTGCCAATACCGTGCAACCTGATACAAGATGGTCAATTATTTCTGGATATTTATCACAGAATCTGCATTTTGAGCTAACACTTTTTTTTCAGTATGTGTGCTTGGTATTATTATTAGAATAGTAACTTCATCGTTTTCTGTCACATTTGATGACGCATCTTTCATAGTACTGATTTTTTCATCTTTTCCTCAAGTCGACCAGATGTCCTTTAACAATCAGGAGTCGGCCAAAACAAAGGACTATGGGTCCCTATTAGTTCTTCACTTTTCTACATCAACAAAACCATTCTCAGAATTCTGGCGATAAAAGAAATTGTTCATTTATCCAATTTGATATCGTGAATTTTTACCTATCTGTTTCCAGGGATCATTTTACTTTGGCTTTGGAATTTGCCAGGGAGTATTCAGATCTTTCTAATGAGGAGTTTGATATTATTATGAACTGCAGATCTGTTCTCATCCATAACAAAGAACAGTGGATTAAGAACAGTTCTGTTGATCAATTAGTTATTTCCATGGGATCGTTAGATTCTGCTGGGTCTTCCGACCTTGTTCGTTTATTTATCTTATATAAACTTACTGCCTACGATGATATTAACATTAATAGTATAGAACTTATTCAATCAGAAGCTTAAGAATTCAGATTCATCAGAAAATTAAAATATTAAAACTATGATAATTTCATGGGTTAAAACTAGTTATTGTTGTTATTATTATTATTATTATTATTATTATTATTATTATTATTATTATTATTATTTTCTTTGATATCTGGCGTTTACACATTTCTTTCCGGGTCCCGCCCAGGGACCTAAGATTAGAAATGGCATCATGACACTTTCCACTGCAAAAAAAAAAAAAAAAATTACATAGATAAAGTCCTTCGTAAAGTGTGGGCTGTACTTGTCAGAACAATTTTTTGTATCTCTTTGAGGCATGGACTTCCAGGGATCCCTTCAGTCACCCTACTGGAATCTTTTCCAACCAGTCCAAGGGCTCCAACTACAACAGGGATTGTTGATGTTCCCATGTGCCACATTTTTTAGATTTCTATTTCAAGGTCCTTGTATTTTGACAGCTTTTCGGATATCTTCAAAGATACATTGCAGTCTGCAGGGACTGCCATATCAATAAGGAGGCACTTATTTTTGTTTGTCGTCTTTAATAACAATGTCTTATTATTATTATTATTATTATTATTTAATGAATTTACATGTTCCCACAAAATATCTGGTACTTATCGTAGGAACCTGAATGGCAGCATGTCTCAAGCATTTTTCCCAGAATCCTCGGACATTCTGGCAACTCCTTAGTGTGAACAGTATAAATTTTAAAATTTCCAATTCATCTACTCTTGGTATTCTGACACAGTTCCTAATGTAGCATATATTATGGACACGGGCCTATTCATTACGATCCACATTTTTGTCATCTACACTTCGAGGTAGGTTAAAGTACCACGGCGAACTCTAATAATATTCTCATTTTAATTATTATTATAAAAAATTATTTTTAACCTGCATTTGTTCAATAATGTCATGTCGGGTATATAATAAATAACCATGGGCGGCAAGGATGCGATTTTTTTTTATTGTTTCCACTTAATTAAAAAAAAATCTTAAAGGAACAAAGTTCTTCAATGGCTGGAGAAATGGTGCACCAGGGAGTTTGTTGATTTGTTGTTGAGTTCCTTTCTTTATCAGTCCCAAAGCTCCAAAAACAACAGAAACAGTTTTTAAGAGCTACATTTATTCCATTTTTCATCACTTATGCCACATCCTACCTCGCGGGGAGGTAAGGTAAATAACTTTGCTTCGCCAATTAGTTGGAGAGTCGTCTCCAGCTGTGCTGGTCAAACTCTCTGCTTCCGGGCAGAGAGGATCTCCAGACGAATCTATGTCGAAGGGTAGAGTCTCTACTCGGGAAACAGCTACACGACCCCGTTTTATATGGGGAATTTTTGGTCGAGCATACAGGCTCGGATACCCCACATTAAATTCGGCCTTGTGACACATCTGACCGCATAGGGCGGTTGGTAGATATCCTTGCTCTGGGAATTACTAGCCTCCTAACCGATTCCATGTCTTTCATGTGTATTCTCTTTTACAATAAGCCTCTCTTTCTTCCATCTACGCCTGTGTTGCTGTTCCTTTCACTCGAGTACCACCTTTGTCTGTTTGCAACCCCTTTTAAGGATACAACAGTATTATATGATGTGCCTTCCAGAAGTTTTGAGACCTTTTCAGGAGAAACATTCATTAATTTCAAAGAAGTACCAAACTCTAATCCCCTTTAAAGTAGGATCCTCTGATTTCAATATACTTGTAACCATCCAGCCTCTCCGTGAAGACCCCAAAGAAATTCATTGGTTTCAGTGTACTTCTAACCATCCAGCCTCTTCTTGAAGGCCCCATGGAAGCCATCTAAAGTAAATGTGTCCAGTACCCTTGTGTCACAGCCTCCTTCTTCATCATCTCAGTGTTTTCAAAAGAACTTCCCCTGAAGTTTTCATTCAGCTTGGGGAACGACCAAATGTCACAGGAAACAAGCTCCGGATTGTAAGGAGGGACAGTTTTCATGCCCATCTCTGTCAACATAAAATTTGATTGCATTGTGAGCTTCCAAACTGTCTTCACGTATCGACTGCATACTGCAAACTAGTCAGCTGGGACAAGCAGTGTTTAGTAGGGTGTTTTCAAAGAGTTCTTACCGTCGTCTCCTTCAATTTGGAATGCCAAAAGTTGGCAGGTCAGCTTATTAGATATATACTAATGATATCCTAAAATTGCAATGATCGAGGACAGTTATGACTTGTCTCTCCTAAAAAAAAAAGAGTCTCAAATCTTCTGGAAAGCACCTTGTACATATGGAGAATCGTTCTTCTTTTGTAAAATATTCTGCTTCCTAATTAATGGTATTGTAAATGTCTTTATGAATAAAGTTGATTGTATTCGCCCGTGGCTTGCTTGATTTCCCTGTTGATTTGTTCTTTTTACCAAATCCAATAAAAGCAGCTTGATCAGCGTCAGATTTACGTGTTTTTCTTAGTTCAGTTTTGACGCGACTCCCAGCGGCCATTTATTACATTTTTAATAACCGAAAGAACTTTATAGACGACAGACTTGACAATTAAAAAAAAACTTATTTCACAATATCTATCTATCTATCTATCTATCTATCTATCTATCTATCTATCTATCTATCTATCTGTCTGTTCATCTATCTATCTATCTATCTATCTATCTATCTATCTATCTATCTATCTATCTATCTATCTGTTGTTAATCATTTCGCCCCAAGCGAAGCAATGAAGCCACTAAAACGCGAGGGGTTACTGAGTGTGAAAGATTATGAAAAAAAGAAAAACATTAATGAGGAGAGAGAACAATAAATGAATAATTGATTGAAAAGACAAAATATAACGACTGATATTGTATTAAAATTGTTTACCATTATAAGGCCCAAGAGCCACACAAGGTAGAGGATTACTGAATGATTCTGTTGTATGAATGTAAGAGGAACAGTTACAGATTGTAAGGATATATAGGAAAGATAATTATTGACCGTAGACTTGAACAGCTTAAGATTGTAGCGATCGGGGAAGCATCCTCTCGGGAGTCTGTTTCGACGAAATAGAGGTTCTAAGGGAGAAACTGTCCGAATGGAACTTCCTTCTTACTAATGGAATACGAATGTTTGTTTATTTTCTTGATGTTTTGTGATATTTGTTTATTTTTGTTTGCTTTTAATTTTTAAAATAAATTATTTCACCCCAAGCAAGGCAATAAGGCCACAAAGACTCAAGTGTTTACTGAATGTGAAAGAATATGAGACAGAAATCATTACAATAAATGAACGGGAATTAAGAAGACAGAAGATAACGATTGACGTTGCATTACATTTCTAAGATCCAGAGACGGGTATGCAATGTAATTGGCCCTGATCTGGCATCTCGTCTGCAGTCGCTCTCTCACAGACGTACCGTCGCCTCTCTCTGTCTTTTCTACAAATACTTTCACAGTAACTGCTCCGGTGAGCTGGTTCCCAGACTTCATGAATTCAAGCGTACCACGAGGCTGGCATCCCGTTCTCACCCTTTCACTGTTGAAACTGTTAAATGTAGCCGTCTCTTCTACTCCAATAGCTTCATATCTCGCACCTCTCGCCTGTGGAACTCCCTTCCTTATTCCTGTTTCCCTGACAACTATAATCTCCAACTATTCAAATGTAATATCAATCGACATCTCCAGTTGTCTTGATCTATCCACTACCCTTTTCCTCATCCTTTCCTCTATCACTCCTATCTGCTCTCGCTCCAAATCCTCTGTAACTCCTTGCGTGCTAGTGGCTTCCCGCCTTGCTTGGGGTGAAATGCTTAAAAAAAAATGTTGACTCGAAAGCAAGAAGCCGGAAGAAAGTTCGACAATTGAGAAGTGCGAGTTCCTATCTATCTATCTATCTATCTATCTATCTATCTATCTAGCTAGCTAGCTAGCTTAAGCGAATGCATCATCTAGGTCAAGATCATGACAATCATTGATCAGATCTTATAGACATGCGCTACAGAGTCCCAAGCGAAAAAAAAAATCATATCACTTGAAGACTTCCAACAGCTGCAAAAATTAAATGCGGATAGCATATGTAACTAGAAGGGGAAATAAAATACATATTCATGATGTTTACTTTTCCCAGTACATTGGTTGAGCCGGGGTCTGTCGCACGGGACGCGGAGATAAAAAAAAAAATTTAAATTTTCTCCTTTTGCGGACACATTTTTTTTTTTTTTACTCCAGTGGCAGTGTAGACGTCTGGGGTTATTGGCCATCGTTCGATGGCATTCCTTCGGAAGGCTGGCGGGATTGCGTCTCGATTAAAGGGACAAGCCTCGCGAAACGGAGTGGCTCTTGCAGAGTTGTTGCGAGGTAATGCAAAAGGATAGCAAAAAAACCCCCAAAAAACCCCCAAAAAACAAAAACATTTCGTTTTTGTTTATAGAAACTTTGTTCAATTAAACAAAAAACCCCCAAAAAACAAACCTAAAAATACTAGAAAGAGTGATAACAGTTAGTGGACTTGATAAATCGATTTCCCTGAAAAATTGTTTAATGTATAGAAACAGCTCTCAATTATCATATATTCATATGTATGTACACATCAGTCCCCTTCTCTCTCTCTCTTACACTATCTATCTATCTATCTATCTATCTATCTATCTATCTATCTATCTATCTATCTTTTGTTACGAATTTGCAACATGTAGAGATATGAACCCCAGGTTCAGAAAAAAAGAAAAAGAAAAGATGGCTTCGCTCAGATAGGAACATACGACACAGGTGTCGACGAACAACAAACACAAGCTGAACGTTTGTAAATAATTTTATATAAGAAAAACAAGAGAATATGAAAGGCGTATGGGATATGAAGACGTAAAATCAATAAAAGGCACTTATCTGATACGGGTTGTTAGTTTAAGTATTCGTGATTCACGAATTTGTAAATTCAAATGTTCGTAATGGCAAACAGACAGAATCTCTTTAAAATGTCCAAATAATATGGATGGGGCTGAAAGAATGGAGAAGCTAGTGAAGGTCGAAGTCAATTACAGTTGAGTAGTGAGTTCGATTCTCACTGGGTACTCCATACCTACGGTCTTGTTCCACATCTAAGCTTCGCTTAGTAAACATATTTATATATATATATATATATATATATATATATATATATATATATATATATATATATATATACATATATATACACACAACAATCCAACTTTTATACAATTTTCATTAAAATATGACCTGGCAGTTAGCAAGCAAAGTAACCGCTGTACCTTGTCAGTCGTTTTTAATAAAACTTATATATACAAATGTAATGAGAACGAAAAGAATATAAATTCAAAACGTTCTCACCGTTAATTTAAAAGAGGGCTCAATACCAAGTGTTAGAGCAATAATTATTTATTATAAATTATTACATACAGACAAAAAAATTACTCACGACAAAGATGCATTTTTGTTTCGATGCGAGAGCATCTCCATGGGTGAAGAACAAAGATGGTTATGAACAATTCTATTTAAAAATGCCGCCAATGGAACATCACTTTCTTTTTTCTCATTATTCAAATTATATATATATATATATATATATATATATATATAATATGACTCTTGGTTAGTTTCTCAGTTAGCTAGGGTTGCTAAATAATCCCTCTTGCAGACGCCTGCTCAAACAAACCCATTCACGATTGCTCAACACCAATAGAGTCAACCTGTGGTCCTATACCAACTATGCTGAGCAGACCCTTATTAAGCTACGATTTCTAGGAGGCGGGGCCATAATATGGCATGACCAGCAGTTTGAACAACGCTAGTATACTTACACTCTCGGTCACAATGACTTGTGACTTCATGCCAGTACGAACATTGGTAGCTTCCGAACAGTCCAGTCTACCCAATTTCGGTCGAAAGGCCTGGGTTATGCTTTTCGGGTACTTCTCACGTTGGGAATAAGAAGCCACCTCGCCAGATCGACTATGGTGAGATTCGAACACAAAATTTTAACACTCTATTCTTTGTTTCTAATATATATATATTGAGACATGTTCCGTTGAATAATTTAGACATGTTCTGTCTACTTATTTTAAATAGGATCCTTTCATACTCGCGGATAAACTTTTTGATGTCATTACTGAAGGACGAGACATATAGGGATATATATATTTTTTATTTCCAAGTACTTTTGACATAAAGTGGAATGACTACGGAAATCGTATAAGAGAAGGTAAGTAAGTATGATGTTTTTTTTTACGAAATGAGTAGTAAAAAGAAAAACTATTAGTGAAAACCTTAGCATTTCAAACTATCTATTGTACACATTTTAAAACATGTGTGGAGTATTCATAATTAATTTTTATTAAGGATTGGTTTCAAGTTTTTTATATAGGTAGCTTCGAGAATTTTAATATATATATATATATATATATATATATATATATATATATATATATATATATATATGAATTCACTGCAGCAATTTGAATTTAATTAATCGCTTGATTAATTGATCACTTAGTTATTCAGTCTAATTTGAGTACGATCCTCAAAGAGGATAAGCAGTGAAGGTCATATTTGTTTCCATCTTCAACGGTTTGGGTTGGTTTATTTTGTTGTATGGTATCAATGAGTTATTTAATGCCGACATGATTTTTAGGATAGGTTCGTATGAATAGTCAGTTTGTAAATCAGTTTTAATTGACGTATTTTTGTAAATTTGGTTTTTTGTCGACAGTCAAATATATTACTGGTAATATTCTTTTTCAAAGATATATTGCTAGTAATATGTTTTTCAAAAATGTATTGCTGGTATTTTTATTATAAAAATAGATTTTTATACTTTCATAGTGTTCTGACCCCAGTTTAGGGGTTAATTATTTGCTCATAGCTGAGATCCTAACAGGTGCTACCATCCCGGGTCAGGGTGGACCAAGATACAACAGCAATTAAGAGGTAGTTCTACGCTCCTCAAAACCTCCCAGTCAGAGGCCTTACTGCCGGATGTAGTTTATCGTCATACCCAGGAAACCCATCATTAACTGCATAGAAATGTAATCTCAGAAGATTAAAAAAACGAAAAGCACTGATCAGGAAAGAAATGAATTAAAAGTTAAATATTTCTTTCCCAAGGAATCAAAGAGTATACTAATAAATAAATGAAGTCATGTTATTTAATAATCAATTTATTCAGAAGAAGAAAAAAGCCTAAATCCTAAAAAATAAAAAAGATGGCAAAAACAGAACACGTTCCAGGCACGTATGTTTGGAATGCAAAATTCTTTCCTATCTTGTGCCTTGTCCCTTCAGTCAATTGTAGCTCATAATAAATTTTGTCTTTTTGTTTTCTCTCCTAAACCTTGTTCCAACATCTTACCAGGTGGTACCTCATGCTTTTCGATATGTCATGTGAGTATCAAATTTTCCAAGAACTCTTTCCTCATTATGCACCCTTGAAATTTCAACTGTTTCATTCCGATGTTATGTATAAGTGTGTTATATAGGAATAAAGTGTCGCTACCGACACTGGAGTTTGAACACAGATCACCGGAGAGCAAACACAAGCGATCCCATTTTGAATAGGTAGATCACGTGATGTTAAAGGAAATACATATGTGTGAATTAGCGTGGCGTGTAATTGATCACTTTTTCTACACTATCCTATATTACTATTCGGATCACCATTTCTAAACTATCCTCTATTACTATTCGGATATATTATTGGTTTTTAATTTATTAATCTGGCATATTTTATTACTTTAAATGTTATTTTTTAGCGGATACCCATATTTGAGTAGACGCTCTGTTTATTTTAAACAGTATTTTATTTCGTCTATCGACTTGAATATCTAAAATATATAAAAGAAAAATGCACACACCAGCAGAATTTTAACCTGCATGTACCCCACCCGCAGCAGGATAAATCAAGCTTTAACTAACTCGGCTACGAAGAGCGTCGTGATTAAGCAAGCTTGTATACGGCCTTTAAGGACGTCTTCCTCGTTTAGATACCAGAAACTTCATAACTGATCAGTTTTGTATCCGAAACGTAAACAAAGCAATTTTTAAAGAAATATTGGATTTTTTTTTTTATAAAGTTAATAAATAAAAATAGATTATTTCTTCAGAAGACGCATTGGAATATCAAAACATGCCTTCCAAAAACGAAACAGAGTATTAAGAAACATGAAAATTTTCTTTGAAACAAAGAACTGAATGTTGAACTGCTATGTAATGTATCTATCCTCCTATAAGGCTGTGAATGCTGGACATTTCCCCCACAGATGAATAAAAGAACTGAGTCAGCAGAGAGGTTGTTCTACAGAAGAACGAGGTGAATACTATGAACGAGGTCTGTCAGTATTGAGGACGTTTTAAAGGAAATGCAAACCAAAGCATAATATACACAAAATGAGAAAGAGATAGTTGCATTTTCTGGTACAGATAATAAGAAAAGAGTACTTGGACACTCACAGGATATACTGAAGATAAAAGGGACAGAAAAGCAAAGAGTAACCCCTACTTAAAGAGTTTCTGGGAACAGATACCAGAACAGGGACAGTTTAAAGACAGAAATTCCTTAAAATTACGAAGGATAGGAAGTTGTGGAGAACAATGATAGTGCACGTCATGAAGGGATATGGTTCATAGAAGAAGAAGAAGAAGAAGAAGAAGAAGAAGAAGAAGAAGAAGAAGATAGGTACGTAATATCTTAACCGAAGTTAAATTTTACTAATACAGTGTAACCCGGATATAAGAGAGTTGTCGGGACCGGATATCAGAGAAACCCGGATATAAGAGACTTCTTCTCCGGTCCCGACAACTCTCTTACATCCGGGTTACACTGTATAAAAGATGACAATAATTTTATGGTCTATCTTTATATAATTTTATTTATCACCCTGCACATAAAATATAGTACAGTGTAACCCGGATATAAGATACCCTGATATAAGAGAAACCCGGATATAAGAGAGATTATATCTGGTCTCAAATTAGAGCCTGTGTCAATAAAACAAAATAGACCAAACCCAGATATAAGAGAAACCCGTATATAAGATACTTCTTCTCCGGTCCCGACAACTCTCTTATATCCGGGTTACACTGTATTTACTTAGTGTCAATTTCCCTCAGTTATTGAGAATATTTAGAAAATATATTCGTGAGACATATTCATTTCTCACAATCGTCTTGTCGACTCTGTATATGGAAGCTGTTCTACATTTTCTGAAATTCGAAAAGTTCCGATTTCCCAGGAGTTTTAGATAAGAGACTTTTTGTAGATTAACATTTTTCAAAATATCAATTCTCCCAAAGTTCTAACATTCCAGTTAAAAGCAGGAGTCTCCGATTACAATCCAGAGAGCAAACTAGAAAATGCAAATATAACGTCTATCGAGATTTCATATGAATAATCCTCCAAAAGATAAAAAAAAACAAAACAAACTTCCTACTGTCTATAGAAAGCAATGTCTTCTTAACCTTCAGCATAATAATATGGAGGGAGAAGATAGGATTGGTTGGTTAATTTAACGACATAACAACACGTGATAGATTATCTAATGCTGGATACAAGTCGTATAGGATCAGAAATCACAGTGTACACTATTTACATTGTTCGGACTATCGTTCTCAACTGACATATTTATCACAAGATTTTCGGCCTTCTTCAGGTGGTTGGAATGTCGAGCTGAACCCTTTTTTTTCGCTCGCTGGAGTAGACTGTTCTAGTTCCACGTGCCATGTCTAATGGATGTCAGTTATCAGTTATCTACTGTTAATTCCCCAAGTTCTTCTTAACCAGGTATTGAACTCGCACTCTTTGGGTCCTGTCACTGGATCTAACTAACGCCTTTACTGTGCCATGTGCCCTTGAGGACATCTGTGTATAAATTTCTGGGACTTATAAACCTGATGTCTTCAGCAATGATTTTTACCAGTGCTCATATTGCAATTTTTGCTGTTATCATTGCATGTTTTTTACCAGAGCTCATATTGCAATTTTTGTTGTTTTTAATTTCTTTGGCACTCCTTATTACTGGTTCCCATATTGTATTCATTTCTATCCTTGGTCGGCTCAGGAGATTTTTGTGGCCTAGCATATGTGCTGATTCCTTGAGTTTTCGAATTTTCCAATGCTGTTCTCTGTCTATGATTTCAACCTGATCCCACGGTGGACGGTGTTGTTCATGATGACGGTAGTCTTTGAGTATAGAATACAGAGGTTGGCAGTGAATTTTTCGAAGACAGTAGGGAAGCGTAGTTCCGGTTAGCAGTGGATATCTCGATTCAGTAGCAGAGCGTAGTTCTTTCTTTTGTTCTGGTCACCTTTGGTTCTGGCAGGTTGGCATTGGACATTCGGAGAGACTAACCAAAATGGCCGCCTTTATACAAGACGGATTGAATATTTTACGCATCCTGATCGGTCAATCTTCTTTACAGGAACTATAAAGTGAGTCAAGTCATTTGGGTTTGCTCACTAGTCTATAATTACACAAAATAATTTAACAGGTCGGCTCAGGAGATTTTTGTGGCCTAGCATATGTGCTGATTCCTTGAGTTTACGAATTTTCCAATGATATTCTTTGTCTATGATTTCAACCTGATCCCACGGGGGGGGGCCATGATTTCCCTTTTCTCACCATATGTGGTCAGCCACTCAGAAAACAGTCTGCTTGCCTTATGTGAAGGGGTTATCGGAGAAAATACAAAGGATCTGCGGTCCATATAAGATCAGGACAACCTTCAAAAGCTGGACGATATTTCGCAGATACCACTCCCGAGTAAGAACCTCCCCCATAAGAGGAGAACATTAAAGACTGCGTGTACGTAATCCCGTGCAGCTGCGGAAAGAAATATAAAAAGGGAGACAGGTCGTCCCCTTAAGATAAGGCTTCAAGAACACTAAAAAGCTGTAACGCGAGGGGAAGTGGAAAAATCAGGTGTGGCTGACCACATATGGAGAGACCGTTTTGATAAATATGGCAACAAAGATAAGGACGATAGTCCAAACACTGTAAATAGTGTACATAATACCTCATCTCAGAACTATAGAGAAATCACAGTGTAAAAACAGAAAGGTAAACATAGGTCAACTTTTCACTTGTCTCATAAAGCTAAGAAATGCATCGATGTGATCTCGAGACAAATATGCGTCAGCCTATTTTGTCAAAAAGGTAGACATACACCCTTGTGTAAATGAATTGAAACAACTGCTTTAGTTTAGAAGGAAGTTCCACTCAGACAGCGTCTTTCCTAGAACTGTTACGTTGTGAAACAGACTTCCGAAAGGATGTTTTCCTAATCACTGTATTTTTAACCTCTTCATGTCTAGAGTGGACCTTTATATATCCTAACTAGTATGAACCTCTTACTGCTTTTTTGTATGCCTTTACAACAAAATAATTCAGTAATCATCTACCTTGAGTGGCTCTTGGACTTTATATCGAGTGAATGATAGTATAAAAAGTTAACACTTGATTCAAATGGTAGATATCGAACTGGTTTGCACTTTAGTCAAAAGATAGACATACACCCATGTGCAAATTAATTGTAACAACCGCTTTAGTTACTTTTCTTTTCACCATACGGTCAGTTTTAGACCCACTATATTAATTAATATTTGTCTTTAACACACGCACACAAACATATATATATATATATATATATATATATATATATATATATATATATATATATATATATATATATATATATATATATTGTGTGTTAATATCGCTTGTATTAATTCTTATACGTTCCCAATCTCTTCTCTTTCATATTTTCGAAGCACGATATATAGATTGAGTCACAAAACTTGCTATAATATTTTTGCGTTGAATATCTTGAAAGTTATTTTATAGCAATCTGTAATATTAGAAAGGAATCAGTTCTGGGTATTTCAGTGTAATGAATTATCTGAATAATGTTTGGTAATAAGAATACAAATATTTTAGGACATGTCATCTTTTTGGGTCATTTTTTAGTTCTTACTTTTAAAAAAATGTCTTTTCAATTCATATTGTATGAAAGCAACCTAAGATAAAAAATGCCCTAATATAAAAAAATGACCTAATATAAAGAAACTATATGAAACATTGAAAGTAAAAGAGGCAGTAAATGTTCAAATGAGGTGTATCAGTCGTTGCCAAAATGTTACCGGATTCACCAAAACGGAATTTCTCAATCCTTTTTTGGCACGAAGGAAAACTCTTCAAGAACCCAGCCAAGAACCCAGCCAAGAACGCGCCTCAGTATTAGTTTTGCGTCAATGAATCAACCATACAGATTTATAAGAAAGCTGACGTCAGGGTGGTAAAGAACTTTCAAACGGGTAAGAGAATTAAGTGCTTTTTAAACTGAAGGATCATTTCGATAATTACAGTGACTTGTTAAGCATGTCTGATTCAATAAAAATAATGTTAATATTGTTTCCTTACAAGGAAAAATTTGCCTTTCATTGACCAAACAACCAGTACTGCTGTCGGTTGAAATTTATAAAATCTTTCTCTCAAAACAAATTAAAAAAAAATAGGTTTCTCAAGTCCAGTAGCTGTTATCGTTCTTTCCAGTGCTTATGATTGTCTCTAAACTTTTATTTGAATCTGTCTATATTTCTGAGATGAGGTATTATGTACACTATTTACATTATTCGGACTATTGTCCTCATCTTTGTCGCCATATTTATTACAACGTTTCGGTCGTTTTACGCTCCGGCCTTCTTCAGGTGGTTGGACTGTCGAACTGAACCCTTTATTTCGCTCACTGGGGTAGACTGTTCTAGTTCCACGTGCCATGTTTAATGGATGTCAGTTGTCAGTTATCTCCTGTTAATTCCCCTCTCCAAGTTCTCCACTGCCTTAACCGGGTATTGAACTCACACTCTTTGGGTCCTGTCACTGGATCTAACTAACGCCTTTATCCACTGTGACATGTGTCCTTAGGGACAGCCACCTGAAGAAGGCTGGAGCGCACAACGGCCGAAAAGTTGTAATAAATATGGCTTTTATTTGAAGTAATGTCAGCATCTTGATTATGGCATTATTTTCTCTTCGAGTTACATGTGATATCCATTTTAGTTGTTGCTGTTGGTTAAAATCCTCAAATGTTTCCATTTCTGTTATT
Organism: Acanthosepion esculentum; assembly: GCA_964036315.1. Taxonomy (NCBI): domain Eukaryota; kingdom Metazoa; phylum Mollusca; class Cephalopoda; order Sepiida; family Sepiidae; genus Acanthosepion; species Acanthosepion esculentum. Next base: position 81,463,005 of record OZ038500.1, read on the forward strand.
TGATACAGTTCTTTGTTTGTGATTATGTAGCGCCAGTTCACAAGGTTTGAAGAAATGTGGACTTCATCAAGACCCACAAGCTTCACTCTCTCAAAGTCATTTTTAAGCATTGATCTGAGAAAGCGTTTGTATGCATCTGATAATTTAGGCATTTTGGAACATCTTTGGTGCCATGCATGACATCCATATGAAAGTTTCGATTTGACGATTCTATATAAGAACATGACTCGAGTTTTCAGGTTAATGTCTTGGTTTTGTAGCAATTGGAGGTATTGGGCGAAACTACCTCTAGCACTGCCTATTCTATGTTCAGTTTCTCTCTCTCCTATACTAAATTTGATGTAACTGATCCATATGCCGAAGTATTTGAAGGGTTTAGCATTTACAAAATCCACATCCTGAATTTTTATGATGAATTCAGGGTTCGCACCATCATTGTTTTCATTCCAATTCCAGATCATAGTTTCTAGATAGGTTTACCTTAAGTAATATTTATTGGAAAACTTGGTAAAGGGTGTTGATTTTCTGTTCAAGACCATTTCAACTATGAATACCTACGTCATCAGCATGCCCCTCCATCATCACTATAGCGGCCTCGGAAGGGGAAGCAGTGTTGCTGTCTTGATGATAGATTCGTTTGGGATGTGGTATGGAAACAGTGTTTAACTGAAACAGTGTTTAACTGAAACAGTGTTTAACTGAAACAGTGTTTAACTGAAACAGTGTTTAACTGAAACAGTGTTTAACTGAAACAGTGTTTCATCTGTGGTTGTAAACGTATAGGTTTTAATGGTCAAATAAACGAAATATGGAAACATGAAATTGATAAAATGCTTTCAGAGGTTACTTAATATTGGAGCGATATTATATATGGTTTCTTTTTTCATTCGTTTGTTTATTCTTTGTTTTTTTTAACATTTTCATCCTCACAAAATCCTAAACATTATAACTACATTTGCTTTTATCTACTAATATACTAAAGTAATAATCTACTTTATCTACTAATACATTAATATCAATAACAGGGCGTTCTGGGTATAACGATAAATTACATCCGGTAGCAAGGCCCCTGATCGGGAGGTTTTGAAGAGCGTGGAACCACCTTTAATTGCTGTTGTTCCCAGATCCATCCTGACCCGGAGTGATAGCACCTGATCGGTTCACAGCTATGGGCAAATGGCTAACCGCCAAACTGGGATCAAAACATTATGCAGGTATAAAAATAAATTTTTGTAGTAAAATACCAGTAATACATTTTTGAAAGGGGAAGAAAAAGATTGCCGAAGATGAATTTTTAAAGGCAAAAATATTACCAGCAATACATTTGACTTTCGACAAAAAAACCTCTTTTCAAAAATACATCAGTGAAACCTGATCTACAAACTGATTTCTTACAAGGACTTCATATTCTATTCATCCTATCCAAAAAATCTTGTTGGTATTAAATAACTCACTGAGTTGTAGATATGCCTTAATACACTATCAATTAAAACAAAACAGTTGATATTGGGATACGATTCCTGTTTGAATTACTGATATGAGATTTTCTTACTATTATAAATACAAAGTCTTCGAGATCAATATCCTCATCTTTATGACACCCTTTCTACCGCTGAATCCGCCAATCTTCATCAGGCGTTCGATTTGGCAAACTTTACAAACTTTAAACAAAATAATTTGATACATGAAGGAGTACTGTTCGAAATTCTCTCATGAATATTTTTGCTTGGAAATTTAGTTAAAGCTAAAAACATTCACTTACGTGGTAATAGACCCCGTCTATGGATAATAGCAGGACAGACTGGGTTCTATAGTCTTGGGTGGCAACCTGTCTAGTAGAAGGAAATACTCTGAATTAAAAACCGGACTGAAGAGGGATGGGCTCCGTCAGGCTATCTTGCCCAAGAAACGCCACTTCTACGGCAGCTGCAGTACATATGGTGCCCCTACGACCCTGATGGGTCACGGGATAAAAAAAATAAACAAGAAAAATAATAAAAAAAAAACTAAAGACATAAAAAACCAATTGTCACACCTCTGTGCTTCTGCTTTATATTTGGAGATTATTGATAAAATCAAAAGAAGAATCTGCTATTTTATCGATTCTTGCCTGGCACCTCGGCTTCGGTTGCTTCCTCGCCGCCGTAACGTGGCTTCCCTGTGCCCTTTCTATAAATATTGTTCTGATGACCTTTCATCTTTGCTACTTAAACATGACGAATTTAACCGCTGTACTAGATTGACAGCGAGGCCTCCTCATTTTACACTTAAAATAGCTTCATGTAACCGTATGTTCTATGATAACCGTTATTTCTCTCACACTTCTCGCTTGTGGAACTCTCTTCTGGCTTCTTGCTTTCCAGTTAACTTTGATCTTCAAAAATTTAAATTCAATGTCAATCGTTATCTTCTGTCTTCTTAATTACTGTTCTTCTATTATTCTTTATCCTTAATAAACATTTTTTTCATATTCTTTCACATTCAGTAACTCCTTGCGTCTTTGTGATTTTATTGTCTTCCTTGAGGTAAAATAATTAAAAAGAAACAAA
>OZ038500.1:81470553-81518053 GCA_964036315.1 Acanthosepion esculentum
ACAGGTCTTTAATGATTATGAACAGAGATATCTGGTTAGAATTGTCTGCGGTAACAGGCAAGTGACACTGGCTCAAATCGCAACCACATTCCATACAGTAGTTACTGTATGGCAATGGTAATACTAATATTAGCCGTTTCCCTACAAGGAAACATTAGGCATTCATTGAGCAAGCACCAAGTACAGCTTCCAATTTAAATTTATGAAATCCTTAAAAAACAGGTTTCTCAAGTCCAGTAGCTGTTATCGCTCTTTCCAGTGCTGACGAAAGTAGTGTGAAATGTTAACATTTTGGTTATACCATTATTTTCTCTTCGAGTTATATGCAACATCCATTTTAGTTGTTACTACTTCTGGTAGTCCCCAAGTAATGTTGCTTCTGTTAAATGGTTCAGAAACAATATTTAAACATAATTAAAGACAGTGTCCCACGACGAGTCTTTCATGGCCGGGATTGGGTGCCTCTGGTCTAGAATCGTCTGCCGTAACAGGCAAGCGACATTGGCTCAAATCATATCCACATTCACTGTAGTAGTTACCAGATGCATATCTAACAGATCACTTCAGCTTACACGAGGGTCCACTAAGGTAGTCCTGCTAACACCAATACATTAGGCACAGCACTTCAACTGACAATGCAACGTCACTAGTTGGATCTTGGAGGCCTGGTAACGTGTGACGTGATACGATTAGTTACGGTTCTAGTTGTTTGGGTCTGGTGGTAGGTATCGGTCGTGTCGAAGTCCCCATGAGGACATAGACACATAGTTGTCAACAAGACTGTGAAAATGGCGGTGGTAACATAATGGTATATCCTTTGTTCACGGTTGAGTCTGCTGGTCTGCCTAAACACGTCATTGACCGATGACCGCTATGACTTGCTTCGTGTCCATTTCTTTTATCCATTCATTGAAACACCGGTGCCCGTACGATCACCGACGTTAATCAACATCGAGCCTGGTCAGTACTTAGATGGCTGACTGCATGGGGATATCGGCTGCTGTAAGCTTGGATGTACGGGTGGTGTAATGGATAACGGCTCGGAATTGGAGATCGAAGGGCCGAATTCCAATTCCAGTCGGCTTCGTTATATTCACTTACACACAAATACCCTTGCGAAAGGTATGAGTCACATCTTCACCCCCAGCTATGGGTTAATTAATAAGACTTGTATTACTAAAGCATTATTATCAAGAAATATTCTTAAAATCTAAAAATATTTTCTGGCTTTAAATAACCTACCAAAAGGTTAATGAAACATAGAAAACGAATTACCCAAATCAAACTATTCATTACCTCCTTGTAGATAATTCACTGTGTCATCTGTTTGCCAGAATTGGTTTGAGAAACATTCTTGAATATTCCGACAAAGGATGTGGCCACTACGTTCACCGTACATCAGGTCGGTGCTATCAATCAAACCTCCCGGTAAAAGTGTGTCTCTGTTCGTACACAAGATCTCGGACGGAAAAATATCAGGGGCTGTAGTCAGCTATCACAACAGTATGATTCAATATCACTCCAGAGGTTTTCCAGACATTTATGAAATCGACATCGCGATGCATATATATATATATATATATATATATATATGTGTGTGTGTGTGTGTGTGTGTGTGTGTGTGTGTGTGCGCGCGCGCACGCGCACGTGTGTGTGTATAAACCCACAATTTACAAGAACCCTTAAGAAACATTATGGTCGAAAACACTAAAATTCTATATAAATAACATTACCAGAAACATTGGCGAGTCCTTGTATATCAAACAACTCTCTCCTACTATTAACATCACCTTATTTAACAGTGGAAATGTAGTGTTGATAGCTTTTTTAAAAATAGAAACTCGAGTTCCAGTGGCGCTCAACAGGCGAAGGCTCGGAATAAATGCTCATATTAAAAATAAAATAAAAATAAAAAAACAACTTCAACAGTTAAAATATGAGGAGAAACCAACAACACCAAAAACAAAACAAAATAAATAAATGAATAAAAACCTTGACAATGGCTAAAGAAGTGACAGAAAGCCGTTGGGACATTGAAAAGGATGGAGAATTTCTGTGTCCCCTCCCTTAATCCTACCAAGCACAAAAATGTAAGGATGCTGGAAAAAACTACAGAAAAATAAATTTTAAATTATTATTTAATGAAAGATATTTAAAAGAATGTACGCTGCCCAAATATACATTTATATATATATATATATATATATATATATATATATATATATATATATATGGAGCTTACTATTTAGTAATGAAATTCTGTTAAATTATTTCGTTAACCATGACACTACCAGAAGGAAGATCTTATATATATATATATATATATATATATATATATATAAGTGAACATTAAAGTCAACACTCAGAGGCGTTTCATCCTGGACGCAATCGTCAGTTGTGGCCTGACGATTGCATCTAGCATGAAACAGCCTGTCGCCTCTGAGTGTTGACTTCAATGTTCACTTTTATACTTATATTTACATACGCTCCATGTCTGATATTGACCACTTTATACCATAAATATAGCAAACCTTAAAATTATATATATATATATATATATATATATATATATATATATATAGTTATTTAGTTTAATCTTGCACAAGGACACACGTGTTGGATACAGAATGAGTATCGAACTGAGTTGTCTTGCTCTATAAGATAAACTTTGTAATCATTATCCCACGAGCGAGGTCTGTGATACCGAATTTTCCTATGATCATGAGTTTTACGGATATTTGTTTCATACTGTTTTTCGCTAAAGCATTTTAGAAGTGTGTTCAAAGTTCAGTTGATTTTAGTGTTAGTCAACCATTGAGTTGTTAACATGGGTCTTGATCCCTTGTTTCTTTCACTTATGTACAGCTACTGATAAATGTTTTTTACATGGATCACATCGTATCTTCCATTTTGAAATCAGTTCTAATTCTCCATTCTTATTCTCATTGATTATCGATTTCACTTCTTTAAAATGCCCTTATCGATATAAATCTGTTTAAAACGAAAGTCAGTTTCTGCATATAATTGAAACAAATGCGTTTTTATTCTCTTTTTTTTTTTTTTAATAAAAATATCTTACTTACAAAAGGTATCAAAGTGCAGACGTGTGTCGGAAGCATCACGTGACATTCCGGCTCTGAGAAAATGAAGGGACGCTGCACTGACGCCGAGGCTCAGCGCAAGAGAAAGCAGAAAAAGCTACGAGCCATCTTTAAAGTGGATGAAGCTGTCAACGCGACAGTCACTTGAAAGCACACCTCAGCAGGAGAGGTGAGAGAAAAGGCGAAGGTGAGAAAACCGATATTTGAAATTATAAGCCCCTGAATAGGGCCTGTTTAACACTCAATCGGACATACTGGCCTTCGCGCAGATATGATCTTTGGGTTTGCTCTTCTATAAAATACATATGCATAAAAAAACAAAAAAACAACCCCCACCAAAAAACCAAAAAAACAAATAGAAATTTTATTCATTGTAAACGATTTTTTCTTCTTTTTAATCATCTCCCAAAAATTCTTAGATCAATATTCACACGTAAAAAAAAAACAATATATATTTTTACACTCTAAAATATGTTTCGTCTTAACCCTTTGAGCCCTGCGTTCCTGCACAATTTTACCCCTTCTGCCTGAGCTCCTGAGTCAAAATTCGGAAATAATTGTTATGTAATGTTTCACTGTCGATATAAAAATAGTTACAAGTGTTTACCCACTGTTCAACCGGTAGATGGGCATTATGTAATTTTTCTCTGCCACTGTTAAATCGGGGGTCAGGGCTCAAAGGGTTAAGAAGGTATTGTGTGATGCTGATTGAATGGTAGTAGCGTTTATCGTGATCCCCGCGAAAGGAACGTGACTCGAATACGAGTTGGTGTCCTTCCGCTTTAAAAAAAATGTCAACTCTTATTAAAGCGATTTCGGATGCTTCTTTTGCCATTTTCTTTTTCATGGTTGTCGTTGAGCCTTGCGTTCCTGAACAATTTTCACCCTTCTGCATTAGCTCCTGAGTCAAGATTCGCAAATAATTGCTATGTAATGTTTCACGGTAGATATAAAGATAGTTACAAGTGTTTACCCACCGTTCAACCGGTGGCTAGGCATTAACTCATTTGTCTCTGCCACTGTTCAACCGGTGGCTGGGCATTATGTCGTTTTTCCCTGACGCCGGTAAAGCGGTGGTCAGGGCTCAAAGGTTTTTTTTTTTTTTTAAAGCTTATCACCCCAAGCAAGGCTGGAAGCCACTAGCACGCAAGGGGTTACAGGAGGTTTGGAGGAAGAGCAGATAGGAGTGGTAAAGGAGAGGATGTGGAGAAAGATAGTGGATCGATCAAGGCAAGGGGGTTACAGAAGATTTGGAGCGAGAGCAGATAGGAATGAAAGGTGAAAGGATGTGGAGAAGGGAAGTGGATAGATCAAGGCAGCTGGAGATGTCGATTGACGTTACACTTAAATAGTTGGAGATTGTATTTGTCAGGGAAACAGGAATAAGGAAGGGAGTTCCACAGGCGAGATGTGCGAGACATGAAGCTATTGGAGTAGAAGAGACGTCTACATCTAACAGTTTCAACGGTGAAGGGCTGGGAACGGGATGCCAGCCTCGTAGGACGTTTAAATTCATGAGGCCTATGAACCAGCGAAAGCAGCTCCTCGGAGCAATTACCGTGAAAGTATTTGTAAAAAAGACAGAGCGAGGCAACGTCGCGTCTGTGAGAGAGCGACTGCAGACGAGATGACAGATCAGGGCCAATTACATTGCATATCCGTCTCTGGATCTTATCAAGGACCCTGAGGCAAACAGCAGGGTTAAAATAATCCTCAAAAGGTAGATAAGCTGTATAAAAACACACCCAACCAACAATCGTAGTAGTACCTTTGGAGAAGGCATGAACTCATCACTTCTTCTAGTCCACTTATGGATTAAATAGAAGAATAATTGTTTTAGTTATTCGTATGCGTTTTTTTTATAAACATATCAGTCGTGTGAAACATTACCCGAATCTGTCTGGTAAGTTCATGAGGCTTCATTTCTCTCGTACTGTGAATATTGTTGCCATACCTGGTCTGGTGCTGCTGATATGTATCTAGAGATTCTTGACAAACCCCAAAGAAGAATCTGCAATGTTATCAGTTCTGACCTTCCAACTCGGCTTCAGTGACTTGCCTGTACCTTTCTATAAATATGTTCATGGCAATTGTTCTGATGAGATTTCCTAATTGATACCTCGAATTCATGACCTTTAGGTGTCACTATTTTACAATTAAAACTGCAAGGCGTAAGTTCTATTCTAATGGTTTTTTCTCTTGCACCTCTCCCCTGTGGAACTCTCTTCCATTCGGGTTCGTTACATTCATGTGATGACCTTCCTGATGTCACCAGTTCTCATCTCGGTATCTATGCAGGTGACACAACGATTTACTCCTGTCTTAATAGTAAGTATGATCAGTTCGATAGGATAATATTGGCAGTTGGTCTAAAAAATAACTGTTGTTAACTGGGGCAAGGAATGGCTTGTAAATTTTAGCGTCTCCAAAACGAAACTGCTATCACCTGAAAGAACCCTTTTTACCTTCCATCAGCATGGCTGATGCGAATCTCCAGCAGAGTGACTCATCGCGTCTCTGGCTAACGTTTCTCGGTGACATGACGTGGAAAGATTATATTGAATCAGTAGCTAGAGCCGCTGCTAGAAAAGTTGGCTCGCACTATCCTGCTAGACAATTTTGCTCGCCCGAATTTAGCTTACATATTTATAAGTCTACCATTCGTTCATGCTTTGACTATTGCTACTTCTTCCGATATATCTCCCTCACACATGGATTAAATAACAGAATCTGCATATGGAAAAATCAGTATTATTCTCAAATAATTTTAATGTAATATTCGCACACAAAGAAATATAATTATTCTTAGAGTCCAAAATATGTTTCGGCCTTAAATAACTCACAAAAGGTCGATAAGCCGTAAAAAATCGATAAATCGATCAGTTTGCTCAACCTTCCAGGTCATCGTTTGGATAAAATTTCGCACTGGATACAATTTTGATCCTATTTTCTGCACTTTTGATCAATGAACTATCTTATTTGTGCGGTGAGTGCGACGCCCCAGGTTTTATTCTTGTCTACCCAGATAATTTATAAAATTATTCTTTGCTTTTATTTATTTCACAAGCTTTGATCAATAAATAAGCTAAGCTGATCCATTTGATAATTTTTTGGAATCTTCTCTGCTCTTTGGTTAGTTTATGATTATCTAACGCGTAACATGCGTTGTGGGGTAATGGCTATCGGTTCGGAGTGAGAAGTCGGAGAGCCGAGTTCGAATTCCAGTCGAGTACGGACAATTACTCTTGGGAAAAGTATGAATTCATCCCTTCTCAACTCCAGCTATGGACTGGATAGCAGAACAGACTGGATTCTTTAGTCTTGGTCAGCAACCAGTCTACCGCAGAAAGAATTAGCAACTTACTGCGGGGAAAAAATCTGCCTCGTCAGTCATGTATTGAAAGATACATGAATAATGAGGCACTTAACAGATTTCTTCCAAATATTGTTCTCATTAAAGGTAGGCATGTTATAGGCCTGTGATTACATACAATTTGTTGGTGTCGTATTTAGCAGTGTTAATTTTTCGGTATCTTTATTATATTTGATGTTTTCGCTGTTACCTGGTGACTTTTGTGGATAACTAGTAACAGTAAATTTTCTTACGTCTCCTGGAAATTCTTTCATATTTTTGTCGATTTGAGTCACCTGTTTTCTGAATAGTTTCAGTTGCTCCACATTTTTTAACGGTTCTTGAGAACATTTCAGGCGTTTCAGTTACATTGCCTACAAATATCATCCTAATTTCTTTTTGCTCCCTGAAAATATTCTTCTTTTCCCCTTTCTTCCGATTTCACTTAATATTCCAATGAAAAAGTGATATTCTATATTAGACAGATCACGTCTTTGTTTAGGATGACTAGATCGGGGCGTCCTGGGTAAGACGATAAACTACATCCAACAGCAAGGCCTCTGAACAGGAGGTTTTCCTAGTTTTCTCAGGTCGTTCTGACCCGAAGTGGTAGCACCTGGCATGGTCCCAGCTATGTGCAAATAGTTACACCCCCCACAAAAAGGAGGTCAAAACACAATGAACGTATAAATATATATGTTTTAATACCTGCAATACTTTTTTTTGAAAAATTATTACCAGCATTATCTTTTTGAAAAAGAAAAAACTTGCTAGCAATACATTAAAAAAAAAGAATTACCAGCAATACATTTTTGAAAAAAAAATATTACCAATAATACATTTTTATAAAAATAATTATTGCCAGTAATACATTTTTAGAAAAAAAATATTACCAGTAATACATTTTTATAAAAAAATATTACCAGTAATACATTTTTATAAAAAAATTATTACCAGTAATACATTTTTAGAAAAAAAATTATTACCAGTAATACATTTTTAGAAAAAAAAATTATTGCCAGTAATACATTTTTAGAAAAAAAATATTACCAGTAATACATTTTTAGAAAAAAATTATTACCAGTAATACATTTTTGGAAAAAAATTATTACCAGTAATACATTTTTTGAAAAAAAAATATTACCAATAATACATTTTTAGAAAAATAATTATTGCCAGTAATACATTTTTAGAAAAAAAATATTACCAGTAATACATTTTTATAAAAAAATATTACCAGTAATACATTTTTATAAAAAAATTATTACCAGTAATACATTTTTAGAAAAAAATTATTACCAGTAATACATTTTGAGAAAAAAAATTATTGCCAGTAATACATTTTTAGAAAAAAAATATTACCAGTAATACATTTTTAGAAAAAAATTATTACCAGTAATACATTTTTGGAAAAAAAATTATTACCAGTAATACATTTTTAGAAAAAAAATATTACCAGTAATACATTTTTGGAAAAATATTACCAACATTACTTTTTTTAAAAAAAAATACCAGCAATAGAAATTCTGTTCGGCATTAAATAAACGATTCAGGTTGATATGCCCTAAAACAAAACAAACCCAAACTACATTTAACATCAATGTCTCTGAACAGGAGGTTTTGCTGGTGTCCCCAGGTCCATCCTGACCCGGGGTGGTAGCACCTGTCAGAGTTTTAGAACAAAACAAATTAGATCTGGTCTCCAAATCCGTATAGAATCATTGTTATTTCTCATTTTTCAACTGATTTTTAGACTTTCTTCTACTTTCTTTATTTTTCTTCATTTCGAGTTTCTTATTTGGTTTTCAATTTATTTGATTGATGTTTATCGGAGATGTATGCTTTCTTCATGATATCTAATCATTAATTCAGTCTTTTCATCTTTATTTCTGCCATGTCTCTTTTGACGTTTTTTCCCCATCGTTTTATTTTCTGATTTTTCTGACTTTTAACTGTTACTATTTTCAACTGTCTTTTCTATGAAATTCCGAAAGCAATCAGTCTATTTAGTTTATCTGTCTGTTGACTTACGTCTTGGTTTGTGTTTATATCTTCATCGTCATTTCATTCGCTCATTTTTCACTATTTGCTTTTACCGATCTTTATATATATGTGTTACATTATCGTTGACACTCAGAGTCGAAAGAGAGAAAAAAAGAAGGGAAAGGAATAGAGTGAGAGAAGAAAATAATAAAAAGGAGAAATCGCGATATTCGACACATACGACCATACACATACACGTAAACGCGTACACAAACACGCACAAAAAAAGAGAAAAAAAATCAACCTACGTTATTTACATTATTCAGACTATTGTCCTCATCTTTGTTGCCATATTTATTACAACGTTTCGGCCATTGTACGCTCCGGCCTTCTTCAGGTGGTTGGAATGTCGAACTGAACCATTTATTTCGCTCACTGGGGTAGACTGTTCTAGTTCCACGTGCCATGTCTAATGGATGTCAGTTATCAGTTATCTCCTGTTAATTCCCCTCTCCAAGTTCTCCACTGCCTTAAAACATGGCACAGTGGATAAAAGCGTTAGTTAGATCCAGTGACAGGACCCAAAGAGTGTGAGTTCAATACTCGGCTAAGGCAGTGGAGGACTTTCAGAGGGAAATTAACAGGAGATAACTGACAACTGACATCCATTAAACATGGCACGTGGAACTAGATCAGTCTACCCCAGTGAGCGAAATAAAGGGTTTAGTTCGACATTCCAACCACCTGAAGAAGGCCGGAGCGTACAACGTTATAATAAATATGGCAACAGAGATGAGGACAATAGTCCGAATAATGTAAATAATGTACATAATACCTCATCTCAGAAATATAGACAGATACTGAAGGGCCGAAACGTAATAAATATGGCGACAAAGATGAGGACAATAGTCTGAATAATGTAAATAATGTACATAATACCTCATCTAAGACAGAATCAACCTCATACCAATAACTAGCGCAAAAATTATTTTAACTTAGTATGAAAATAACGAAAACGAGAAAATCCGCAGCCAATTGCTGAAATCTCCTGACGAGTGGGCGGAACAATAACAAAAAGATTCGCCTACGAAGTGCCGAGTATAATATCAATCAACTAAGTGAGAAGTTTTATATTTGTATTAATGCTATATATATCCCTCTCTAAACTCGACCATGTTTCTCAAACTATTCCACACCACCCTCTATGTCACCTTATATAGCTTAATGCTGCCCTTCAAACGTGTAAATTTTAAATTCATTTTTTCGCCCTTGAAAATGAAGTCTGAAGATCCAGAGAAAAATAAAATCTCTGGTGAAATAAATTATAACGAATGGAGCCTTAAAGTGGTCTGTTTTTGCTTTATATTAAATTAAATTAGTCGCTCTGACTTAATATTGAGCTCTCCGGATTTCATCCTCCTTGGGATTATCCATACGGATTACCAAGATTTTCGTTATTTCAATATATATATATATATATATATATATATATATATATATATATATATATATATATACATGATATTAGATTTAAATATTGTCATGAAGCCTGTGCAAGACCATGATGCAAGGCACAGTTGAAGGTGGACGTAGGTGCATTCAGCGCCCCCCTACGAATAAAAAAGTCAAGAGGATGATGCTGATGATATATATATATATATATATATATATATATATATATATATATATATATATATATATATATATATATATATTAATTATAATTTAAAGAAAAACAGACCACTTTAAGTCTCCATAAGCTATAATTTTTTTCACCAGAGATTTTATTTTTCTCTGGATCTTCCGATTTCACTTTCAAGGGTGAAAAAATGAATTTAAAATTTACACATTTGAAGGGCAGTATTAAGCTATATAAGGGGACATAGAGGGTGGTGAGGAATAGTGTGAGAGACATGGTCGTGTTTAGAGAGGGAAAGGAATGTTTTTTAAAATTTATTTTTATTACAATACTTAATATTGAGGAGGAGGGGGTAAGGATCAGATATTGACCTATTTGATACTGCCCTTCAAAAGTGTAAATTTTAAATTCATTTTTTTGCCCTTGAAAGTGAAGTCTGAAGATCCATAGAAAAATAAAATCTCTTGTGAAATAAATTATAACGAATGGAGCCTTAAAGTGGTCTGTTTTTGCTTTATATTAAATTAAATTAGTCGCTCTGACTTAATATTGAGCTCTCCGGATTTCATCCTCCTTGGGATTATCCATACGGATTACCAAGATTTTCGTTATTTCAATATATATATATATATATATATATATATATATATATATATATATATATATACATGATATTAGATTTAAATATTGTCATGAAGCGTGGAGACAGCAAGCCTTAAAAATTACACTTTCAAAGCGAATTACCCGATCAAAAAATGTCTGTTCCGAGGGAAAAAATGTTTGCATTCATTCACAACTAATCTAAAAGTTCATCTTCTTCATCTTGATTTCCTTAGAAGATTCAGATTTGGCTTTGGTGAGCTAATATATACAGCTAAAGTCTGAATTGTAATTGAAATTGTGTGAGTATTACTGTTTGTGTTGTATGCATGTGTCTGTATGTGAGTATGTGCACTGTGTTTGGTTGTGTGTGCAATGTATGTGATTGTGGGTGTGCTCTGCGTCTGTATGTGCTCTGTGTATTTGTGCATGTTCTCTATTTGAGCATGCGGGCTTTCTGTGAGTGTGTGCGCTCTATGTGAGTGTGTGCTCTGTGTGTGTATATAAGTGTGTGTTCTTTGTGTGTGTGTGAGCCCGCATGCGGGTGAATATTTGCTGCAGGTGTATGTGCATTTATCCCGGCATCATGAAACCAATAAACCGATAACTCAATACAAAAAGTGATTTCATGTACAGAAAATCTGTTTAACCTTGATATCACCAATGCCTTTGATCCGTTAAGAGCTCGTCGAAGCGATAACAGCATTACATACGCACACACATATGTACGCATACGTACACGACCATTTATAGTAACAACACATACAGACAGACATACAAGTGCACATATATACAAAATCGCATATATCATTGCATATGCTTGTTTCAAGTCATACACAGGTCCATATAAACTAGAAAAGTGCATACACACAATTCGATATTAAATCACAAATTTATATATATATATATATATATATGAGGAAGTGCTGAAAATTTATTTATTTATGGGAGGTGGGTTGGGTAAATAACTTTTCAGCAAACGTGTATATATATATATATATATATATATATATATATATGTATTACATCAATGTTATTTTTAGTGGATGTATGTAAGCAGACGCTCCGTTTATTTCTTAAAGTGTATATTTATTTATTTTCGTCTACCGGCCTGAATATTCGCGAAAGGTTATTACAGAAAAATATGCCCGCCTGCAGGATTCGAATAGTGCCTTTAAACAGATTTTTCTCTTATTAGACAAAAATATGCGCTCCCTGCATATTTTTTTAAGATTTCTCGAGTATTCAGGCCGGTAGACAAAAATAAATAAATATACCTTTATATATATATATATATATATATATATATATATATATATATGATATGTCATGAATAATACTCGCTGATAAGATTTATGTAAAAGAAACAAAATATTACTTACGTAATGCTTGTAGCAATAAAACAACGTAAGTCATAGTGATGAAATCAACTACTATAAGATGAAAGAAGGAACAACTTGAGACTATTACGTCTACTATGTGTTATAACAAGCTGAGTGTTACGATAGAAAGCAACTAAAATAAGATGAAAAGAAAAACGAGTCAAAAATTAATAATAATGACAATGCTTCATCTAAGAAATTCACACAACTTAAGACTATTACGTCTACAACGTATTATAACAAGATGAGAGTTAAGACCGAAAGCAAATACAGTGATGCCTCGGCTTATGTCGTTTCTAGTTAAGTCATTTTCGGACATATGTCATTTTTTCTTAAATATTATATGGAAAAATAAATCTCGACTTAGGTTGTTTTACTAGAGTTTAGAAAAGTCAAAACAGTAAAATAACAACACATTTAAAATCATATTTTAATAAATTTAAAAATAATATTATGTATACTATATATATATATATATATATATATATATATATATATAGTAATACTAAGTTGGGAAAAAAACCTCGGATAGCACAACTGGTAGATGTGTTAAAACAAATCGATACCCGAGAAATAAACTGGAAAAAAGAAAGAACTAAAAACATTTGAACAGGGCGAAAAAAACAAAAAAAAAACAAACGAGTAGTAAAGCTAAAACGTAGAGTGCTCAATACGCTAAATAGAATAAATCCTAAAGAGCCAGAAAAACCTACCTGGCTAAAGAGGATATGACGAAACAGTATTTATTGATAAAACCATTAAAAACTAATAAGCATAAAACCACATAACATAATATCATGAAAAACAAAACAAATAGCATAATAAAGTAGGTTCTTTAGATTTTCTTATTTTAAATTCCTACCAACAGGCGGCAATCATGGCTGTTTTCCGCTCGAACACTGATTTTGAATTCAGACTTGTTTACATCTATGCTCTGCCGGTGACGTTCTTTCAGTTACATTTCTATTGTGATTTAGAATATATTTTTACCCATGGATGGTTCCGAAGAAAAGTTCCCGTGCAAGTGCTAATGCTGAGCGTAAGGCTATATCGCTGGAAGATAAGGTGGAAATTAATTATTTTATTCTGAATATTGTATGGACATATCATAAATACTGTAATATGCAATGGGGATTGATTATTTGCGGTTTACAATGCGATTATTTCAATGTAAGTCGTTCTTCGATCTAATTCGTGACATCTGGAACCAATTAACGACATCGGGTGAGGTATACCTGTAAGTTGAAAAGAAAAATTAATCAAAAGTTACTAATGGAAAATCTTCATCCTACGAATTTGAAAAACTATAATCTATCAGAAGCATCTCTTGCTTTTCTTTGTTATAAGTAAACATGAAAACATTATGCGGTCTCTCTGTGGCCCTTTTGAAAAGAAAATAAGAGTATTTTTGACGGTCGACGCATGCCATTTGTATTAAATGAATTCATAAAATGGCGATGACAATCATGTCAAACATTCGGTTTTCATATTTCTTGTTTATTTTTATTTGGCATTTGTTAAGCGCACGTGGGAAATGGTAAAATACTTTTGTCGATTTTTCTCGTAGACAAAGCCGATTTGTACGCGTAGCTCTTTGTATTACATATTTATATAAAAGTGTATTGAACAGAGGTCAGTCGGTTGGATGCAATATCACTTTTCAACCATTAATGCTCATCGTCTTATCTTTTGACGTGAGATAGTTGTGGATGTGAAGGCGGTGTAATAGTTAGAGGCCTGGGAGGAGAAACTGGCTAGCTGAGTTCGAATTTCCGTCGAGATCATTACGCCCGTTTTTGCACAAATACCTTCGGGAGAGGCATGAATCCATCTCTTCTCTCCTCAGCAACCAGCCTAGGTGAAACACAACTCTGAATCCAAAACTGTATTTGATCTTGGTGGTGCAAATTCTTGAACTGTAACTAATGTCCGCTCAGCATAGTAGTCGGTTTGTTCTGTAGGCGTTGAACAAAACACAAATGGGCCTGAGCAGAGATAGTTGTACATTTCTAATGTAGTTGCCAGCAGTCGATGTGAGTGATGCGGACTGCGAATGTTGATTTTCAAGGCAAGCACATTTTCCGTTTTGGATTTGTGGACCCCATTTTTCTATTTTCCATTTGCGTTTGGTCTTGTGAAATGGTCAGGTTAGTTTGATAAATATGAAGACTGATTGATGGGTGAAGTAGTTGCGTATTTAAAATCGGAACAGCATTCGAGAACAAGCAAAAACCGAAATATCGAATACTAATCTTTTAGGCAGCTGCATTCTCCCCACTTGGAAGCTTGGCGCAACACAATCTTAGTAATTTAATTCAGTTTTTGTTCCGGACGAATCTAGATATCTGCATATATGTATGTATAAGTGTATGTTTAAATGCTTAATATTAAAACTGATGAATATACCATTTGTTTTTTGATAGAGTCATATATTTACCCAAATTTTACAGAAATACAGACGTTTTCATAGCGTAGTGGTTATCAGCACAGAAAGTAGGATCGCTAAATTCTAGCCGAGTTCGTTACGTTTACTTTCTCTCTAATGCCCTTGGGAAAGGTTATGAAACCATTTTATCCCCGATGTATGGGTTAAATAGCAAATAAATTTTAACTTTCTAGTCGTGATTGTCAACCAGTCTAGAAGAAAAGAAGAATAAGAATAAGGATAGATCTTTGTTGTAACCTAGAAAGGGTTACTGAATGAGGAATAACCAAAACGGAGGTTGGAAATGAAATTGTAATCTTTATAACATCAACAACGGTGGAGTAATGAACAAACTTACGTGCTAGTACTCTTGAGAAAGGTATGAATCCTCTTCTACCCCATAGGTAAATAGAAGGACAGAACGGGTTCTATAGCCTTGGATGGCAGCTGGTCTACCGCAGAAAGAAATGGCAACCTACTGCGGGGAAAAATCTGCCTCGTCAGTCATGTATCGAAAGATATATATATGATCGCTTAACCGTGTCTCAGGCATGGCATATAATTCACTGTCATTAGGGTTTTCGGGTCTTTCAACATCATACCCGCTTTCTACGTTGACCCAGCCTATTCTTATCGGGTATCGACTCGTGTGTTATCCGCCAGCTACAACTTTCCCATTTTTAATCACCCACTGAGAATCATCTTTGTATTTTACAGCCCAATCACGAGTAATTTCCGGTTCACCAGCAATCTACGCTCAATAAAAAAAGGAAGCAAACGCAATAAACGGTTTCGCTCTGGTAAGTAAGATGGCGACGCGCTCGTCTTGAAGTGGTAAGTAATGCTTTTTCTTTCCTCACACACACACACACACACACACACACACACACACACACACACACACACACACACACACACATACACATATATATATATAATAAATAATAAAATCATAAATCTCCTTATACAGGGAATAAGCTTATTTCAACCGTGTTTATTTATTAACTTTAGAAATACTGTCCAATATCAATATTTGACAGTTTGCAGAAGGGGTGGGGTGAACCATATAATTTTTCTTTTTATATTTCTGTGTCTACATTTCATTTTAGATATTTCAGTGTTATGGGGGTTAGATAAGATAATTTATTTTTAAAACCACTTTTGTGAAGAGCAGATAAGTTGGAAGCTTATAGGTTCCGCACATACTCCTAGTAGTCTTAGAGATTGGTGTAACTTATGTTTAGAAGACAAAATTAGTATAATAAAATACAATGATCAAAGCCAACTATTGAATCAAAGGAATGAATTAGTATATAAAATCTTGACATAAAAACAAATTCAAATTTCCACAATATAGGTCTTACTACAGTGTAACCCGGATATAAGAGACCCGGATATAAAAGAAACCCGGATATAAGAAAGATTTTCTCTGGTCCCAAATTAGAGCCTGTGTTAATGTTAACAAAATAGACCAAACCCGGATATAAGAAAACCCGGATATAAGAAAACCCGGATATAAGAGACTTCGTCTCCGGTCCCGACAACTCTCTTATATCCGGGTTACACTGTATATTTCTCTAACTCTTCAAATGTCGAATGTATAACTAATTCTAATTTCTATATATCCATTTTAACACCCTATTATTTCTCATAATTGTCGTTGTATTTTTAAGTATAAATTTATATTTTTAATTATAACTTGTTTTTAGATTTAACTTATCTTTAAAGTTAAAATTTATTTTATTTTATTTAGTTAATTATATTTTTATTTTTAAATGCATAATTTATTTTTCTTATTATATTTTTTTTTCTAAAATATTTTTTATTGTTTAATATAACCTGTTGATTTTATATTTAAGTATACCTTATTTTTAAATATAATTTTACTTAATTTTAATATAAATTATTTAAATATGCCTTATTTTTAATATTACTTATTTAAATATATCTTATTTTTAAATATAACTTGTCTTTGGAATAGTAGTTTTAAGTATGATCTTGTATTTTTAAACATAATTTTATCTATATAATTTAAGATTTTAAACCGTTTTCAGTCCTCTCTTAGTTTCAAATTAATATTTCCTTCATCGTATTACCTCAATTTAATATCACAAGGTTAATATCCGGGTTTAATATTATAAAACCCCTTCCCTTTAAGACTAATGCCTTACACCCTCCCCTAACCACTTCCTCACGCCTTTCGTCTGACTGAAACATTCAAATGGATAAATTTTGTATTAGTTTTTAGAACGTTTTTCTTTGTAGGTTCCACAATTAAATTTCTAATTCCGACACGAACTCAGTCTATACCAGGGTTGAATAAGACTGACGAATTTCGTCGGTTGAAATAAGCTTATTTCTCATATGAGGTGATTTTGGATTTTATAGTGTATTAATTATTTGCTCTGTAATAATAAATATATTGAGCCTTTTTTGTGGATCAGTTTTAATATTTTATATTACCAGGATCCACATGGATTATCTACTACATATATACATATATATATATATATATATATATATATATATATATATATATATATATATATATATATATGTGTGTGTGTGTGTGTGTGTGTGTGTGTGTGTGTGTATGTGTGTATATATATACATATATATATATATGTGTGCGTATGTGTGTGTATGTATATACATATATATATGTGTGTGTGTGTATGTATATATGTGTGTGTAAGTGTGTGTATGTATATACATATATATGCGTGTGCGCGTGTGTACACACACACACATATATATATATATATATATATATATATATATATATATATATATATATAAAATAATGGAAGTCTTACTAATAAAAACAAACAAACCAACAGTTAATAATATTAACTTTGAACATGGACATAATATCTTGACCGTGTTTTGAAACCAAAAAAAATGAATCATTTTATAAAACATACATATAACAAACTATTTCTAATTCTAACAGTTGAAATATAATCCTTGAAAATGGCTAAATGTATAGCCGAAAGCGCTCGGATAAAAAGAACATTCGGACAGTTTTTATATAATTTATTATCTGAAAAGAAAAACTTTATTAGATCGCACGAGAAATTATATAAAAAACTAAATAAAAGTACCTTGTCAGTCGTTTTTAATGAAATGTGCATGAAAGAAGGATTACTGCCTAAATATACAAATATATATATATATATATATATATATATATATATATATGTGTGTGTGTGTGTGTGTGTGTGTGTGTGTGTGTGTGTGTGTGTGTGTGTGTGTGTGTGTATGTGTGTATGTGTGTGTAATATGATATCAATTTATAAATCCGCTCATATAGTAATCTACACATATATTTTGAAAATCGTGTCTGGACAGAGAGCATTTTACGCCTGGCTAAATTTAGCTGTCACCATGGCGACAGATAATCCTGATCCCATTCATTAACCATCTCTATTGGAGCTCTTCCCCATTTTCTTATAAAAAGAAAGAAAAAAACAAACAAAAAGGATAATTTTTAGTTTTTTTTTTGTTTTCCACTCCTCATACATTTTACTTCTTCTTTCTTTTTATTCGTTATTTTTTTTTTAATAAAAATTAATCTTATTCTTTCTTCTTCCGCTTAATTCTTTTTACTTTTTCCCCCTCCCCCTCAGCTCGTCGTTCATTCTTTACAGATCAATAAAAGACACGAATAGACACCGATATCAATGCACAGCAACGTCCGGTCTTTCATTTAATTCCTTACCTTCAACATCGGACATCACTGAAGATGGAGGATGTCGAACCGAATTCAGAGGTGAGGAGATTAGAGAACGGAAATCGGGGTGATGTCACAAGAATATCAATTTTGGGATAAAAAAAGAATCGAAGATAATATTAGGTTTATTGTCATACAAGGCTGGACAAAACTAACAATGATTTCAAGTCTCTTTTTCAGTTATTTGCGCCAGAACATCAAAATCTCGAGACCTGTAACCATTTAGCTACATAGGGGCGCCATTGATGTGCCTTGGACAATAAAGTCCAACGGAACACAACACTCTCCAAGCTGATTCGAATTCAATTGTTTTGTCTCGCTTTTCCTAGACTGGTATATTTACCCGGTGTTTTCCTAGACTGGCTGACAACCAAGGTGCTATATGGCCCAGTAAATCCTATTTTCACATAGATCGGAGTTAGGGGGAAATACGGATTCCTACCTTTCCCAAAGGTATTTGCGCATAAGTAAATGTAAAGAACTCGTCTGAA
This sequence comes from Acanthosepion esculentum, assembly GCA_964036315.1. Taxonomy (NCBI): domain Eukaryota; kingdom Metazoa; phylum Mollusca; class Cephalopoda; order Sepiida; family Sepiidae; genus Acanthosepion; species Acanthosepion esculentum. The sequence continues at coordinate 81,489,260 of OZ038500.1, forward strand.
ACTCGAACACGGCTCTCCGGGTTTTAACTCCGAGCCGCTATCCATTACAAACACCTCGCATCCACAGCCATAGTGACTCCCGATGTCGAAATCGGGTCTCAACAAAATTTCCATCACGCTGCTTATAAAGCAGGAAAAATCTTAACAAACTAAACGAAAGATTACACGTAATCATTAGAGGGACTTGATTGATTTGTATTTTACGGCTTATCAACCTTTTTACAGGTATATATATATATATATATATATATATATATATATATATATATATATATATGTAAAGCCAGAAAATATTTTTAGAGTGTAAGAATACTTTATAGATAAGAATGATTTACTGATACACATCCTACTAATTAACCCATAGCTGGAGGGAGAAGATGTGGATTCATACCTTTCCCAATGGTATTTGCGTGTAAGTGAATAACACGAACCCGACTGAATTGGAAATAGGCTCTCTGACTTTCAATTATCCATAACACCACCCACACATGCAAGCTTGCAGCATCTGATGTTCACAAGCGGTTATCCATCTCGATAGGTAAAAGGCAGGATTTGCTTAACTTCGCTGATCGAACGAGAACCGGTGTTTTAATTAGTCTGTCTCTCTGTATATATATATATATATATATATATATATATATATATATATATATATATATATATATATATATATTGAGGCATGAGGATTGCATTTAAGCAGGAAACAGACTGTAGCCGCAGGGGTTTGATCTCAATGTACACATTTTTATTTACATATGTTGTATCCCTGATATTGACCACTTTAACCAATAAATATAGCATATTTTAAAACTATATTTTAATCATATATATATATATATATATATATATATATATATATATACAGTGGTGTTCGATAAAAGTGACTCACCTGATTTTTTTTACTTAAAATATTTTTCGCTAATTTTTAATCTTACTAATATAAAGACCCCTTCCCGACCACCTAGTAAAAAAGTTTACTCCTCACCCTTAAGGTATTCTATTGATAATTATAATTTTGGATATAAATGAGATTTCGGGAAAAACTCTGTGCAAAAAAAGTGACTCACTTATTTCCTGCAACTAGTAATCAATAGAAACGTAACCGACCAGCTTTAAATAAAGAATAATACAGGTATAATTTATAGTTCGAAAATTTGATAATCTATGGTTCCTCCTATATTTTGAATAACCTTTTCAACCCTTTTTGGCATTGACTTGATTAGGTTCCGGCAAATCTCATCTCCAAGCATTGAATTCCATTCGGATATGAAATTCATAATAAAATCCTCTTTGTTACTCAACTGCTTTCTCGAGAGGCTGTACTTTATAATGCTCCATAAGTTTTCTATGGGGTTGAGGTCAGGAGATTGGAGCGGCCATGTCATAACACTCACCTGCTTCTCATCAAAGTATTCATTCATCAATTTTGATTTGTGACAGGGAGCATTATCCTGCATAAAAATGAGCTTTGTGGGGTCGATTTGCACCCTTTCAGCAGAAGGGAGCAGACAAGACTCTAAAATTCTCTTGTACTGCTAGCTCCCGAGGGTCTTTTCAATAGGTTTTAAGAAACCTGTTCCATGAAAAGAAAAGCATCCCCAGAACATTATACTGAACGGATGCTTGACAGTACTTACTGCCATATTCAAAGAGCTTTCAAAGCTTCTGCGGATTTTAGATCGCATATCCTTTGAATTTAGTTCAACTTTCGTTTCATCGGAGAAGAGAACATTTAGTAAAGAAAATCAGGTGAGTCACTTTTATCGAACATCATTGTATATACAGGATGACAATAAAATTCGTGTGCACTTAAAAAAAAAGTATAACTTTATTTGTATTTGCGATATAAATAATCTGTAAAAAATGTTATAAAGTTTAATGTACCTAGTTTTAAGTATAGCTAAAATAACTAATGTGATTTCAGGCATTACTGTAAATCAGTCGGCAAATGTTTTCCGTGAACTGCAGAATCGTATTACCCTTTGTATTGGTAATGATGGAGGACATGTGGAAACTTAAATAAAATTTCAATAAAACCTTAAAAAATAGAGATTTACTTCTTTCTAATCCTTTTTACAAATTATTTCTATCGCAAATACAAATAAAGTTATTAATTTTATAAAGTGCACACGAACTTTATGGACACCCTGTATATATATATATATATATATATATATATATGTGTGTGTGTGTGTGTGTGTGCGTGTGTGTGCGTGTGCGCGTGTGTGATATTAGCATATGTATAATATAAAAATAAATTTTTCCCGGTTTCTTCTCATTCCATTAATGTCACTTTCACATTTTCATGCAATCTTCTGGCAGCAAAAAAAAAAAAAAAAAAAAAATAATAATAAAGAATTCTACACTCATTGTGCATCGTTCCTTTTGCTGGATCTATTTTACCATAAAATATGTTACTTTCAAATGATATTTAAAAAATGCTGTGTCATCTTTAGTTCATCTTTACCTAACTATACACGCATGCTAACACGCGAGATTAACTTCATCACTTTGGGAACAGCTTAGTTTATATTGCTGTATTGTAAAAGAAAACTATTGTGTTATGAGCAGGCAAAAAAACGCGAGAATTCCGATCACAGCAGACGCCTATTTGTGTTTTCTCGTAATAATTGTAAACGTATCCTCAAAGTGGCCAAGTCTTTGCTGATTGAATGAGGCGCCATATAGCGTCTAACAAGTTTGGATTTCATGGCTACTGGCAGCTCTGTAATCATGTCTTAAATAAGAATACGACTGCTATCCTCACTCTGGTCAATCAGTTTGAGGTGTTAATATTTTCTACTGATAAATCAGAATGTTTTGCTAGTAAATTCTCTTCAAATTCTACTCTTGACTCTCGTGGAGCATATTTACCTGACTTAGAACTGAGTCTATATTAAGTGATATACATATAACTCCGTTTCTATTGTAACCCTGCAACAATCCTTAACAAATGTGCCACCTGTTCTCTCTAAACTTTGCAATCAATGCTTTGCTGCTTCTTGCTTTCCTACTTCCTGAAAATCCTCTTTTGTGGATAAGAATGGTGAATCTAAGGCTGTTGCTTTGGATATCTCGGAGGCATTTCACAGGGTTGGTCATGTCGATCTTCTATTGTGTTATAAGGCGGATAAATATATAAAAAAAGCGCGACAATTCCGATCACAACAGACGCCTATTTATGTTTCCTCGTAATAATTGTAAACATGTCCTCAAAGTGGCTAAGTCTTAGTTTGCTGATAGGATGAGGCGCCGTATAGTGTCTAACAAGTTTGGCTTTCGTGGCTACTGGCAGCTCTGTAATCATGTCTTAAATAAGAATACGACTGCTATCCTCACTCTGGTCAATCAGTTTGAGGTGTTAATATTTTCTACTGATAAATCAGAATGTTTTGCTAGTAAATTCTCTTCAAATTCTACTCCTGACTCTCGTGGAGTATATTTACCTGACTTAGACCTGAGTCTACATTCATTGCTATGCATATAACTCCGTTTCTATGGTATCCCTGCAATAATCCTTAAGAAATGTGCCACTGAACTGCCACCTGTTCTTTTTAAACACTGTAATCAATGCCTAGCTGCTTATTGCTTTCCTACTTCCTGAAAATCCTCTTTTGTAGTTAAGAATGGTGAAACTCAGGCAGCTGCTTTGGATATCTCGAAGGCATTTGAAAGGGTTTCTCTTGTCGATCTTCGGAAGTTGAATGAATTTTTCACCTGATTCCGTTTTATCGAATCGCGAAATGAAAGTTGCCTTGAACGGCCACTCTTCTAGATCATTTTGCATTAATACAGCTGTTGCTCGGGACCCTATGCTTGAACCGATTTTGTTTCTAATTTACATAATCGACCTTCCAGATGTCATCAGTTCTCAGCTCAGTATCTTTGTTGATGACAACTATTTACTCATATCTTAATAGTAACTCTGATCGGTTTGATAAGGTCAAATGGGCAGCTGATCTAAAAAATTACCTACATTTTGTTGTTAAACGGGGCAAAAAATGGCTTCCAAAACATAACCGCTCTCTATTAATCGTATCTACTAAAGGACAAAAGATAAAAAAGATAGATAATAGCAATTGACATTGCATTTAAATCTTTGAAGATCAAACTTGACTAGGAAAGTAAGAATTCGGAAGAGAGTTCCACAAGCAAGAAGTGCAAGAAAAGAAACTGTTAGCATAGAACTTATGGTTACATCTTGCCATTTCAGTTGTAAAATGATGAGATCTTGTTGCTGCGTTTAAATTCATAGCGTCTAAGTATCATGGAGGTGAGTTGGTCAGAACAATGACCCTGAAGGTATTGTTGTAGCGAAGATTTATAACTTATAATATTGTTATATTTACCCTCCCCCCATCACGTGGGTCGTATGTGGCACTAGGCCGGTTTAGTGTGGGTTCTCCAAGCCCGTAGACTCGGCCAAAAATATTCCGTTTGAACTCTTATAAACTGGATCAGGGCCTGTCTACCTCTCCGGACGAAACTTTGCCCTTCGGCAAAGCTTTGTCCGGGTTCCTCTCAGCCGAGGCAGAGAGTTTGACAGTTGAACAGTGTATATCACCGTTCCCCAAGTGATTTTCTAAGCACAGCTTAGATGTGTCACAGGGCCGAAAGTATTGTGCACCCAGTGAGGATCGAACTCACTACCCAGTCGTAATTGATCTAGCAAGACAAGCTTTCTAACCATTACACCACGTCGGGGACCCAAACTTATAATATCGTGGTATTAAATAGAATTCACTCAATTTTAGTCTCATTACTGAGATTTAAAAAAATGTTTTACAAGAACATATGAACTACTTTAAAAAATTATGTTTTTTATAATAAACATTTTTTTCCTTCCATGTGTATATGCACTGGGAAGTCGTAAGGTAGGCGTACAAAACAAACAGCAACAGATTTCTTTTCAGTCTTTTCTTTGTATCTCTCCGAAGTGTCTCATATCTTATGCTTCTGTTTCGTCATCATATTCGGTGGGCTTCTCTTTTCTGCTTTTATTGAATGTCAGTGTACATGAACAACAAGAGATGTCTTCTTTATCTCGGCTATAGAATTAAAATGCTGTGGGTTCTCTTGAGGCATAGATCAGGCATAGAAGGTGAATAAATAAACAAAGTAATACACGGAGAGAGAGAGAGAGAGAGAGAGAGAGAGAGAGAGAGAGAGTGAATGAATGAGTGAGTGAGTGAGTGAGAGAGAGAGTGAGAGAATGGAATTCGGGCACTTGTCAGAGTTCCGGTGACGTAAGAGAAACGCGTAGAATGATCTCTAATCAGGGATTTTTTTTTCAACTACAGCAACTCAAGGCACGCTCACGTACACGCGTAACGACGTTTTATCAGAGAAACTTCTAAAATCTTCAAGTACATCATCACCGCTTTGCTTAGCTGGTCTCACAACCCAGAAATCAGGCATTAAACTTCTGGATGAACTGAAGAGTATGTAGTTGTCTTACCGACTATTACTGCTGTCGTAAGTTCTAACTTCACTGGGGTGGGGGCGTCACTATTTCCGTTTTAAACGTAAAGCGTTCTTTGTGCCTAATATAGCTGCATATATTTCAAACAAGTCTTGGCTTAAAAAACCGGGATTTCCATTACTGTTTTTCAAAGTAGTCAAGCTCTCTCTAGCTCAAAGAGTAGCGCTTGATTCCGGTATCTCATCAGGACAGGGTTCTCCCCAATTTCCTGTCCGTTGTAGCACTAATCAATATTTATCTAATTACTATCTCTTCGGGTTCACGTTCAGCCATCCGTTTTACACAATAATTAAGTATGTTATTCGCTATCTCCATCCACCCTTCTTGGCTTCAATATATCTCGTGAGTATTCCTCCAAGTCCTCTTTTCTCATTATATATCACAGAAATTTACATTATCCGGACAGTTATCCTAATCTTCATTGCCATATTCACAACGTTTCGGCCGTTGTACTCTCCGGCCTTCTTCAGGTGATTGGAATTTCGAATCGAACTCTTTATTTCGTCCCACCGGGGTAGATTATAATGATTAACTGATATAAGTGCTACTAATTAGCCCATAGCTGGGGGAAGAGGTGAACCCATACCTTTCCCAAGGGTATTTTCATGTAAGTGAAAATAATAAGTACAATTTGGAACACGGCTCTTCGATTTCAAATTTTGGGACGTCATACATTACACCATCCACACATCCAAGCTTACATCGCCTAGTATTCCCAAATGGTCATCCATCTAGATACTGACCGGGCTCAACGGTGCTTAATTTCGGTAATGCGTTTCAACACGATATGGGCGTAAATGTAGAACTATAAAGAAGAATCCAAGCATTGGAAGTGATATCTTACAGAACCACCCGAGGCATCTTCGGTATACAGCGCATTGCAAGAGACAACATCAGGAAAGAAAGAAGCCCCCTGGAAGAACTCGTAATCACTGCCAAGAAGAGGAAATTTTGAAATTGTATCTCCACGTCAAAAGAGAAACAGTTCTTTTTCTTCTTCTCCTCCTCCTCCTCCTCCTCCTTCTTCTTCTTCTTCTTCTTCTTCTTCTTCTTCTTCTTCTTCTTCTTCTTCTTCTTCTTCATTCTCCACCTCTTCCACCTTCTTCTTTTCCTCCCCCTTCTTCTTTTCCTCCTTCTCCTTCTTCTCCTCTTCCTCATCCTTCTTCTCATCGTCATCCTCCTTCTCTTCCTCCTCCTTCTTCTTCTTGTGCCATGACCCTTCAGGACGTGATCGTTCTGGCGCTGTGTGTTACTAAATTAAGCTTAGTAAATATTAAGACTGGTTACTTTCTTTAAACAATGTCATACTTTTAATTTATGCTTATAAGAAATACGCTTGTAAAGAGCTTCCTAAAATTTGAATCTGCAGTAATGAATTTTCGAAAACGCCCTTGTTGTTGCCATTAGTCGTATATACTGCTACTGAGGAAGCACGGAGAAGCAATGGATAGCGGCTAAGATTGAGGAATCGGAGAGCCGAGTTCGAATTACAGTCGGATCCATTACATTCAATGAATCCTTTTCTTCTCCCCCAGCTAAACGAAAATAGCAGACAGACGGTGTTCTATAGCCTTGGGTAGCAACCGGTCTAGCAGAAGGAAAAACTGTGAATTCAAAACCGTACTCAAAACTGGGCTCCGTCAGGCTATCTTTCAAGAAACACCACTTCTACTGCGGGTGAAGTACATATGTTGCCCCAACGACTCTACGGGTCACTGGAAAAATACTCGCGTATCATGCCACCTTTGAGACCTAATTTTGAAGCTAATTTAATGGATATATACTTTGGTCAACGACGTAGTCAGGGCCAGCAGTATATACGTTAATTTTATATCTCGTATGATGCGACCCCCTTAAAATATATCTATCTCAGTCTGTTCATATCTATCTATCTCAGTCTGTTCATATCTATCTATCTATCTATCTATCTATGTAATTGGTAGGGATTATTCATTTCATAAAATATAGTTGGTCTGATGAGATGAATATGCTTATATTCATCAAATTAAGTTTATTATTGCTGTGGATTTTTAAGTATTTTCCTAATTATATATATATATATATATAACATAATTATATATATATATATATATATATATATATATATATATATATATATATATATATATGTAAAACCTGACTTATTATATATATATATATATATGTATGTATAAAATAAGTCAGGTTATATATATATATATATATATATATATATATATATATATATATATATATATATATATATATAAGTCAGGTTCACCGAGCTCTCAGAACCATGAAAGAGCGTTGGTGGTCTGAAAAGGCCACTGAACTCCAAGAAGCTTAAGATAGAAAGGATCTAAATTCTTTATATTCTGGCCTCAAGAGCATTTTCGGTCCTGAGAAAAGTCGTGTTGCTCCAATCTCTACAGCAGATGGTTAAACTCTCTTGACGGATAAGTCAGACATTTTAGATCGCTGGAAAGAGCATTTCAAAACTGTGTTAAACACAACTTCGGTTACTGATGAGGAAGCCATCACATCAATTGACCAAAATCCAGAAATTCCGAAGTTGTCTTTTGAACCTATCTATCAATAGGTAATTGACTCCATCAAGCAAATCTCATCTGGAAAATCACCTACTCCTAGGGATCCTATTCCCGAAGTGTATAAGCATGGTGGCCAAAAATCTCCTTTTCCTGAAGATATGGAAGGCAGGCCGTGTCCCACAGGATTATAAAGACACCTCTAGCAAAAACAAGGATTCCAGGCGTGTCTGTGATAATCATCGGCGGATATCACTACTTTGAATTGCAGGCAAAATCCTAGCTAGACTGATTCCAAACAGAACCATTACACACCTTGTTGACGACATCTATCCTGAATCGCAGTGTGGTTTTCGGTCGGGTCGTGGCACCATTGACATGATATTTTCTCTTCATCAAGTTGCAGAGAAGGTTCGCAAGAAAAACCAGGAGTTGTACATGGTGTTTGTGGACTTGACGAAGGCCTTTGGCACTGTGAATCGAGAGGCTCTTTGGCATGTCTTGAGGAAACTCGGCATCCCTGAAAACATGCTAAAGGTCATCATCTCCTTTCATGAAGGAATGAAAGCTAATATCGTGTCTGATGGTATGATGTCATAATCCTTTGATGTCATAAATGGCACCAAGCAAGTTTGTGTCATGGCCCCTGTCCTTTTTTTATTTTCTTCTCGGTGATGCTGAAATATGCATTTGCAGACACAGAGAGCGGCGTCAATTTTCAGTTTCAAACAACTGGTGGTCTCTTCAATCATCAGCGCTTCAAAGCCAAGACCCACCTTCGTACGCAAATTATTAGTGATTTGTTGTTTGCTGCTGCTGCTGCTATTGTAGCGACATCCTTTGAGGAGGCCCAACATCTAATAAATCGTTTCTCTGCTGCATGTAAAGCCTTTGGTCTTACATTTAGCATAAAGAAAACTGAAGTAGTGCACCAAACTTGTCCTACTCCGAAGCAATTCTGTGGTGAGAAACAAAAATCACCAGTCTACAAATTTCTAGAGAGACCATTGAAAGTAGAAGAGAAAGCTCTGAACTATGTAAAGTCTTTCACCTATCTTGGTAGCAAAGTCAACTACAGTGGAACTTTAGATAATGAAATCATGCATCGGATTGCTAAGGCTTATGGAATGAGTTGGGTATTCGACTGGATACGAAAATTCGGGTTTACAGAGCTGTTGTACTTGCCATCCTTTTGTACGGCTCAGAGTCGTGGAATCCATACAGGTGCCATATACGCCAGCTGGATGTTTTCCATAAAAGCTGTCAGCGTGCAATCTGTGGAGTTAAACTTCAAGATAGGACATCTAATGTAGACCTGTTTAACAGGTGTAATATTGGAGGAATCGAGACTTTTCTCATACAATCTTAGCTACGGTGGACTGGTCATGTCCGGAGAATGTCTGATGACAGGATACCCAAGATCCTAATGTACAGCTAGTTAGATCAGGGATACAGGAATGTAGGACGCCCATGACTAAGATACAAAGACAAGCTGAAAAGCAACCTGTCAGCTGTCAATATACTACAAAACACTCTTGAGCGCTTAGCCTTGGAGCGGATAGAATGGAGATCAACGTGTTTTAGTGGACGCAGCAGTTTTCAATCTGCTTGTCTGAATCATCTTCAAGAAGCGAGAGCAAGATCTAAAAGGTCAGCCAATCTAACAGTGATCTCATCTCACAATCCTCACTCTTGCTCCATATGTGGCCTCCTTTGGCAGGTCTTAAGAGCCACTTAAAATTATCGCACAAAGAAGAGAGATCACCTCCCGGCGATATGCAATCTTAAAGCGAAACTACGGAAATTGATGGGGACTGAGGTAGGTCCCAAATTGTAATACGACAGACTCTTGAACGAGACAAATCTGAAGGAGAAATATATGAACAGTGTGAAAAGATATGCAAGACAAGATAGAAATGGAAACTAAGTGAGACAGGTTAAGAGAAATTTCAGTAACATCAGCAATTGAGATCATCCCAAAGGAAAAGAGATGAAGAAAAAAGATGAGTGGATGAGAGCTGATATTCTCAACAGGTTGGGGGGAACCCCCCTAAAAGACCAAAAAAAAAAACCCAAAAATAAAACAATGCCAAAACATGGAACAGAATATAGAACACTACACAAAGAAATAAGGAACAAATGCAAGCAGGCTAAAGGGGAAAGACTCAACGAAACATGTGCAGAAATAGGAAGCATGAGTATCACAGATAAAGCAGATATGCATATATATATATATATATATATATATAAAAACAGAGAACTAACAGGACAAAAGACATACTCATCAACAGAATGCATAGAATCCAAGGACAAAATGATGAAATTAGAGAAAGAAAAAATACCTCAGAGATGGAACGAATATATCGGAGAACTCTTCCATGAAGAAAGAACAACCGGCAATATACAGAAATAGACAGACCGGAAATATTAAAAACTGAAGTGGAAGCTACACTGGCCAAATTGAACAGAAACAAAGAGACAGGGTGAGATGGAATTGCAATAGAGATGCTGGCAGCCTTAGACAATTCCGGCATAGACAAGATTACAGAAATAATAAATTATATCGACAATAGTGGTTATATACCAGAAGACCTAAGTAAAACTATTTTCATAGCCTTGCCTAAAAAGCCAGATTCAAACGAATTTTAACAGCACTGGACAATCAATCTGCTGAGCTATATAAGGAAAGTTATCATCTGAATTCCGATGAATAAAGTACGCAACAGAATCAGGCCGGAAATAGGACAGGAACAGTGTAGGTTCGTCAAAGAATGAATAAGGAACGCTCGAAATGTTATCGGAAAGAGCAAAAAAACAAACAAACAAGCAAAACAAAAACAAAAACAAGCAGAAAGACGTGTACCTGTGTTTTATAGATTACGTAAAGGGTTTCGCAAAGGTCTCGCTGGCCTATCGCTATTTCCATGTCATGGAAAGTGTTCAGGTACATTCCTTTGTTCTGTTAGTCCTAACCTTCACGACTAAGACCAGTCAAGCCACGCACTTTGTAGCGAACCACCGACAGTCTATTCATATTTTATTGGTGAGATCAAAGTTCCAGTTGAAAAGTTCCGTGATAACACTACAAAACATTATTGTAATATATATATATATATATATATATATATATATATATATATATATATATATATATATATATATATATATATATATGTAAAGTGAACATTGAAGTCAACACTCAGAGGCGCAATCGTCAGGCCGCAAATTACCAAATCACACCTGTTAGAATAGACGAAATAGAATAAAAAAAAGAAACAAAATCAATAAATAAAGTAAATAATAAACAAATTAGCAAACTATTATGACCAACATATTAGTTAGACTATAAAAAACAAAACAAAAAATCGGACGAAAAAAATAGCTATAACTGTTATATAACGATTAAAAAAATGAATAAAAAATAATATACTGCGTTACTTAAAAATCGAAAACCAAAAAGAGAAAATATACATTGTAACAAATAAATAACAACAAGTAAAATAAATTGATCTAAATACATCCAAATATATAAATAAACTAACAACAGATACCGATAAACTATAAGATAATCAATCCAAATAAATACATGAAGTAATAAACAAATTAAAAACTGTTCCCGCCAAAATAATAGTTAAAACAAACTACAACAATCAACCCTAAAATTTAACAAATAGCATTAATTATCTTCCCAAACAAAAGCAAAACTATTAAATAAGCTATATAAACAAATTTTTACTACGTTAATAAAAACACCGATCAAAATAAATAAATAAATATATAAGATAAAAAAAAAACAAAAAAAAACTAGCAAAATAATTTAACCCAAATAAATAAATAAACAAATAAACGACTTCCGGTAAAATAACCGCCAAAATAGACTACCCACAGTGCACCGCTGACCCGTATATATAAATAGCTCGTGGCTGACGATTGCATCTAGCATTGAACCGACTGTCGCCTCCTAGTGTTGACTTCTATGTTCACTTATATATATATATATATATATATATATATATATATATAGTAAACAATAGGAATTAAGATTACTCTATAAAACTAATCTATAAGGATTTTCCAATCCATCAGGTTAACAAGAAAAATCAGAATGTAACTGGCTTAAATCTAATTTTAAAAGCCAGACAGAAGTACAGAAAAGAAAAACGTAAACAAGAATGAAATATTTTATTTTATATTATATTAATATGATTCGCTTGGATTGTATATCAACTGTATATATATATATATATATATATATATATATATATATATATATAATCAATTCACCCCAAGCAATGCGATAATGTTACTAAAGTACAAGAGGCTACTGGGAGTGAAAGAGAATAAAAAGGCTTTCGAAGAAACCAGAAACCCAATCCCAAACAGAAAACAAAGGATAAATCTCTACTCCTGTTCAAAATGCCGCGGAGGAGTGTAAACCGGACGATAGGCGAACTCATCTATTTATATGATGAACGCCGAAAGCAGCTCTGTTCAAAACGCACAGACAGAATTCTTGTGTAAACATATTTTCAGCTTCGTTTTCCCGTTCGATGAAGAGCAATCAATCGGAATATTGTAAAATTAAACTTTACAGTCAGACGAATAAACCTAATGGATATTCTTTTAGTCTTTTTAGACCCATTGCCAGTCAGGTAAAAATACTGAACAAACCAAGTTTTCGAAATACATTGCGAAGGACATGCACCCCCACCACTCACCACACTGTTCTAATTTTACTTTTCCAGAGTCGTACGCCCAACCGCTTCCCCACCCATTGGACTAAGTAGACACAGAGACGTGTAGAAACATTTGCGTGTCTACAGAGTAGGGAACAATCAGACGATATCGATGTCCTTGGTTTATGATTTTCCAATTGATCAAACATGACACCTGACAGGTGATATTGAGAAACTCTTGGTGAAGTGAAGCAAGATATCGTTGACCTAGATCAGCCCACCCTGCTTTTGTAGCGGTCGCGAAAGGGTCGATCAAATTTCGTGTTAAAAAAAGGGTTTATTATTACAGCATCGAAATTATTGGCTCGATATTTCTTCCCGCTATTTGAATATTATTTAGCTACATTACATTTTTTTTTAAGCGTATCACCCCAAGCAAGGCTGGAGGCCACTATCACGCATGGGGTTATAGAAGGGTTGGAGGAAGGGCAGATAGGAGTGGTAAAGGAGAGGATGTGGAGAAGGAGAAAGACAGTGGGTCGATCAAGGCAAGGGGGTTACAGAAGATTTGGAGCGAGAGCAGATAGGAATGAAAGATGAAAGGATGTGGAGAAGGGAAGTGGATAGATCAAGGCAACTGGAGATGTCGATTGACTCTACACTTAAACCGTTGGAGATTGTATTTGTCAGGGAAACAGTAATAGGGAAGGGAGTTCCATAGGCGAGATGTGCGAGACATGAAGCTATTGGAGTAAAAGAGACGTCTACATCTAACAGTTTCAATGGCGTAGGGGTGGGAACGGGATGCCAGCCTCGTAGGACGTTTAAATTCACGAGGCCTAGGGACAAGCGAAAGCAGCTCCTTGAGCAATTACCGTGAAAGTACTTGTAAAAAAGGCAGTGCCAGGCAACATCGCGTCTGTGAGAGAGCGACTGCAGACGAGATGACAGATCAGGGCCAATCACATTGCATATCCGTCTCTGGATCTTATCAAGAACCCTGAGGCAAACAGCAGGGGCTCCAGACCATATATGGCAGCAATACTCCATGCAAGGGCGAATGGTCGATTTATAGACTTGGAGGATCGATTCCGGGGAGAAAAATTTCCTGGCTCGGCACAGGGAACCAACTTTTCTTGCGGTGGATGATGCAACTGACTCGATGTATTTGTTCCATCTCAGATCAGCGGACAGCGTGAGACTGAGCAGCCGCAGAGAGGAGCTCTCGAGAAGTTGGTCTTCAGACATTCTAATAGGATGCAGGGATGGATCCTTGTGGTGGTTAATAGACAGCAGTTTTGTTTTAGAGGCGTTAAAATTAACCATCCATTTCTCGCCTCAGTTCATTCATTTATCCACAGGATGTGTCTCTGCAGTTTGCACAGGAGGCACAGCACATTAAGAAGAAAAATCTATACTTGAAAAACTTTACCGTCGTAGTGAGTTCGATCGTCACTGGGTGCTGCCTGGCACAATACGTTATGTTTAATAAATAAAAACTAGTTTTTCTTTCATTGTATTACTCGATCTTTCAATCAGGATGAGATATTAACACTTTCATTGCTGCATTGTTATGACATTGTTTGCAGTCTGTGCTGGCCCGTTTTGGTAAAAATAGGAAATAGCCAATGACTTTAAAGATAAAGATGGCGATTTGTCATGGGCGTCGCCATTTTGGTTTCGATAGGATACTCTGAAGTACAGACTACGCTAAATGATAATCCCTCAACATACAATATAATAAAAATAAGTCACGCAACAAGTCGTATTGTATGGCACTGGGTGTCGGCAATGGTTTGGAAAGTTTTTTAACAGAAATTGGAAGGACCGACATTTCACAGTGTCTTGAAACCGTCTATATACGTTGACTGAAGACAATATACATTTCATAATGACGTATAAGTGCGCTTTGAAAACGTATATATATATATGTCGAGAGCAGGCAATATGTTTCCTAATGGCGTATAAGTGAGTATCGTAAACGTATAGACACGTCAACAGCAGGTAATGTAAGTTTTGTAACGACATATAGGTACGCCCACAGAATCGGAAATATCAATAATAGTGAAAAATTCCCCCATCTATTAAAATACTCAGGAAAATATTGTTAATACTACTAAAGTAAATAAAATCATTAACATCAAATATGGTACAGAAAGATCGACGAAAATAAAGAATTAAATATTTTGATTAGACTTGATCTGCTAGCCGAAGGGTTCTGTAGTTTAATCGGTAAGATCAGCTGCCTCGGTAAGATAGAGCCCCTGGTGCCTAAAGATGCGTATTTTCCGGATTTGAATCAACTCACAACAAAGAAAAAGGTGTTTAAATAAAAAAAATAAATATAAGATAATTTTATTTTCGTGTTTTTCATAACAAAAAGTTTTCGTAGTGTGTACGAGTATTAAAGTTCTTCCAGTACTTGCTTGTAGTTGTTTTGTTAAGAAGAAAAGAAATTTGATTTCTTCGCGTGTATGTGTGAGAAAGAACAAGCAAGGGAGAAAGTGAGGAGGAAAGTGTAAGTATCACGTAGCTCGGAGAGGAAGACCGGTTAATGAGTAAGGGAATTTCTTTTAAGCCGAGTGTCATGAACTGCCATCTCTCTCTTCTTACTGGTTTGTCCGTTTAGAAACTTTGCTTAAATACCATTCAAAGGGATCACGAAGCAGTTTCTTTTTTATTGTTGGCAGGAATGTAATCCGTTGGTTGAAAATGTTAAATATTTATTTCCAAATTATTTATTAGACGGAAGAATACGCAATAATCAGAAACCATTTTTTGTCCTTTGGTGTTTGATGCTTATTTCCGTCTTCGCTCCGTCCTGGGTATGACGATAAACTTCATCCGACAGCAAGGCCTTCGATTAGGAGGTTTTGAGGAGGGTGGGACTACATCTTAATTGCTGGTGTTCTATTCTGACCCGGGGTAATAACACCTACCAAGATCACACCTATGGGCAAATAATTAACCCCTCACCCAAAAGGTTAAAAAAATTATGAAAGTATAAAAATACGTTTTAATACCAGTAATAATTTTTGAAAAAAAGTATTACCAGCAATACATTTTTTAAATGAAAAATATTAGCAACAATACAATTAAAAAAAAATTACCAGCAATAAAAATCTCGTCGGCATTAAATAACCCGTTGATATGCCGTAAAACAAACCAAACCAAACGAATATATACTTAGATAGATAGATAGATAGATAGAAAATATGAACCGCAATAAAAATTTTGTCGGCATTAAATAACCCATTGAGGTTGATATGCCGTAAAACAAACGAAACGAAACGAAACCGTCTTCTGTCCACACGTATTCGAGTCTTGATAAGAGTTTATTCTTTTTTATTTGTGCTGTTTATTAATGGGAGTAGAATGGCAGTTTGAAAAGTTACGATGAAAAGCAGCTGAAACTGTTACGAACAAAATGAATTGTTGATAGTGCAAAATTTAATAAAAAATTTGAAGATAATTTACCGGCGAATAAACTGCGAGATAAAAAGTAAAATACAAGGAAAGAAATATTAGTAAGATATAAATTATGGTTGACAATGCTTAATCTAACAAAAAAACAATTTCAGATAATATTACTGCAAATAATGTTAGATAAAATGCAGCTAAGATCAAGTTGAAAGAAATAGGAGTCAATAATTAATAATGATTGACAATGCTTCATCTAATAAAAATACATCAAGATAATACTACCACTACTAATATAATGTAAAATGGAGGTAAAGGATAGTGGCTCGGATTGAGGAATCGGAGAAAGTTCGAATTCCAGTCGAATCGATTACATTCACTTACGTGGGAAAGGTATGAATCTTCTTGTTCTCCCCTAGCTTTGGGTAAATAGCAGGACAGACTGAGTTCTATAATCCTGGGTGGCAACTGGTTTAGGAGAAGGCCAACATTGAATTCAAAACCTGATATTTCAGATTGGGGCTTGTGCAGTAGGCTAACAAGCAAATCAATAAAAAAACTGACTTGTTATAGAAACCGCAACGATATCTTGCGGACCTATGTTCCTCAAGGAATTTAGAAAGCTTAATATATATATATATATATATATAAAGACATTTATATTATGTTTAACGTTCTTTTTATAGATACATGTATTTAAGCAAATGCTCTGTTTTTATAATAAACAGTATTAAATAACATTTACCGGCCTGAATGTCCGAGAAATTTTCATAGAAAATTTTCGCTCTCCGACAGGAATCGAACCTGTATCCTATACGGAACCATCATTTCGCGTGATGTGCCTTAACCTTTCGGCCACAGAGCAGCGTCTGGTTAGCAAGGTCGATTTTACTATCTTTAAACTTAAATCTTCCATGAATCTCTTCTATTCATATCTGCTCTAGCGTATCAAATGTAAACAAATGACGTCATATATTTTTAGAATTGGACATAGCCCGACAATTTATTTAAAGACATTTATATTATGTTTAACGTTCTTTTTATAGATACATGTATTTAAGCAAATGCTCTGTTTTTATAATAAACAGTATTAAATAACATTTACCGGCCTGAATGATGGTTCCGTATAGGATACAGGTTCGATTCCTGTCGGAGAGCGAAAATTTTCTATGAAAATTTCTCGGACAGTCAGGCCGGTAAATGTTATTTAATACTGTTTATTATAAAAACAGAGCATTTGCTTAAATACATGTATCTATAAAAAGAACGTTAAACATAATATAAATGTCTTTAAATAAATTGTCGGGCTATGTCCAATTCTAAAAATATATATATATATATATTTATATAGGGTGTCCATAAAGTTTGTGTGCACTTTAAAAAATTCATAACTTTATTTGTATTTTCGATAGAAATAATTTGTAAAAAAGATTAGAAAGAAGTGAATCTATATTTTTTAAGGTTTTATTGAAATTTTAATTTAAGTTTCCACGTGTCCTCCATCATTAATGTTACTATGATTTTGCAGTTCACGGAAAACATTTGCCAACTGATTTACAGTAATACCCGAAATCACATTAGTTATTTTGGCTATACTTAAAACTAGGCACATTAAACTTTATAACATTTTTACAGATGTAACTATTAACACATTGTCCGGACATTTGTGATCATTTTTATTGTTATATTCACGACTTTTCGGTCGTTGTACGCTCCGGCCTTCTTCAGGATCTGTCTCTATTTCTGAGATTAGGTATTGAAATAATTTGCACTATTTACATTGTCCGGACTGTTGTCCTCATCTTTATTGTCATAATACCGACGTTTCGGCCGTTGTACGTTCCGGCCTTCTTCAGGATCTGCCTATATTCCTGAGATTAGGTTTTGCAACAATTTACATTATTTACACTGTCCGGCCATTTCTAAACACTGATACGAGAAAGCTGTTGCATATAGATGATAGTTTCGATATTTCTGAACGTGATGGATGCTATGCATGACGTCCACATGAGAGTCTATATCTGACGAGGTTCTTAAAGAACAGGACTTAAATTCTCAGGTTAATATTTTGGTTTACTACCATCTTGCGGTGTTGGACGAAAGTACGCCCAGTACAAACTCTCCTGTTTTCCATTTCCTTATCTGCTATACTAAATTTGTTATAACTGATCTATACACCGTGATATCTGAAGTGTTTATAATTTATTAATTCCATATTCTGAATTTTTATGATGGATGTTGCTTATGTGTCATAACCACTCTCATTTCAATTTCAGATCATAGTTTCAATTTTGAGAAGGTTTAAGTCCTATTTCTTGGGACACTTGGTAAAGAATTCTGATTGTTTGTTCTCATGCCAAAGATGTCATCAGCATCGCCCCCATCATCGCCAGGGCACTAGCCTTCTTAAGTCAAACAAGAACACTGTTTTCTATTAAAAGATTCGTTTGCGATTCACGGAATGTCTAAATGATCTCTGCCATTTTTTTCCCATCTGTGCTTGTGATTGTACTGTTGAAAAATAATCAATCACCTTGGCATTTTTAAAACACACACACCATCAGCTTTCGGCTTTGCAAAATTCAAATAAACATTTACAAATTCTGACGTTTGCGTTACTCCATTCGATAAAGCAATTTCCTTTCGTTGTCAAATTAAATACGATTTAAATTATTGGCTTGAAGCCTCCAACTCTTCAAGGTGCTTATTTAGAACCGCAAGCTTATTTTCCAAATACTTTTATTTGCGGCACGCTTATTTTGTTCCACCGTTATTAAACATAAACTTATTAAAAATTCCCTGCGGAGCGTTTATTTGATGTGGTATTTTTATTTTTATAGGTTGAATCATTCCCACCGGCAGGATTATTCCAGACAGTATTTTTATTCGGTAAAATGAATGGTAAATGCCCCTCACACAATCATTTAATGTTTGAACATCACTGTATCTTTTCGTCCTAGTACAGGTTTCCCTTATTTTTTTGTCTCTGTATCACTTAAGAACATTGACGATCATGGCTCTCCACAATTTCCTGTCTTTTGTAGCTCTTAATAAATTTTGTCTTTTTTTTTTATCTCTCTTAAACCCTATTCTGCCATTCATTTGCTCAAGTTCCATAGGAAGGTTACGTAATATTCTCATTTGTCCCTCTTTCTTTTAATATTTTGTGAGTGTCAGATTTGCCAAGCCTTCTTTCTTTATTATGTGCCCTAGAAATGGTAGCCGTTTCTTTCTGATGTTAAGTAGAAGTGTCATTTTTGTTTCCATTTTCTCTAAAACTTCGTTTAAAACATTAAATATTCGGTTCCGGCTATTCTCAGCATCCGTCTGTAGAACCAAATTTCTCTTGCTTGAAGTCTCTTCTTCATCTGTGAGTAGATTATCCAACTCCATATAGGAGTACCGATATAACATAACAGTTAAGTATACTTTTCTTTGTTTCTAAGGAAATTTTCTCCTGTTTCATAATACTTTGCTTAGCTTTTGGAAAGCATCATTCGCAAGCCCGATGCGTATTCCGATTTTGGTGTCACTCTTTCGAGATATTTAAATAGTTGTACTGTCTGAATTTAAAAAAAATCTCCTATTTGGAATTTGCATGTTGGTCTCTTTCTTTTACTGAGACCACAGATTCTGCATTCTTGAAATTGATGGTTAGTCCTTTCGTCTCGCTTTCCGTCATTACCTTCTGTAGGCGTTCTTGTAGTTATCTTTCTCTCTCTTACTCAGTTAATCATTAAGAAACGTTGCTGAAGATCAAATCAACATTTTCTTGAAGATCAAATCAACATTTTCCCGAAGATCAAAACAACATTTTCTTGAAGATCAAATCATCATTTTCTTGAAGATCAAATCAATATTTTCCTGAAGATCAAATCAATATTTTCCTGAAGATCAAATCAACATTTTCTTGAAGATCAAATGAACATTTTCCCGAAGATCAAATCAACATTTTCTTGAAGATCAAATCATCATTTTCTTGAAGATCAAATCAATATTTTCCTGAAGATCAAATCAATATTTTCCTGAAGATCAAATCAATATTTTCTTGAAGATCAAATCATCATTTTCTTGAAGATCAAATCAATATTTTCCTGAAGATCAAATCAATATTTTCCTGAAGATCAAATCAATATTTTCCTGAAGATCAAATCAACATTTTCTTGAAGATCAAAGGATATTTTCCTGAAGATCAAATCATTATTTTCTACAAGATGAAATGAATATTTATTTTATGATCAAATCAATATTTTCTTGAAGATGAAATCAATATTTTCCTGAAGATCAAATCAACATTTTCTTGAAGATGAAATCAATATTTTCTTGAAGATGAAATCAACATTTTCCCGAAGATCAAATCAACATTTTTCTGAAGATCAAATCAATATTTTCCTGAGGATCAAATCAATATTTTCCTGAATATCAAATCATCATTTTCTTGAAGATGAAATCAATATTTTCCTGAAGATCAAATCAATATTTCCTGAAGATCAAAAGAATATTTTCCTGAAGATCAATTCAACTTTTTCTTGAAGATCAAATCAATATTTTCCTGAAGATCAAATCATCATTTTCTTCAAGATGATGTGAATATTTTCCTGAAGATCAAATCAACATTTTCCTGAAGATCAAATCAACATTTTCTTGAAGATCAAATCAACATTTTCTTGAAGATCAAATCAATATTTTCCCGAAGATCAAATCAACATTTTCCTGATTTACCTTTGAAGCTATTCACAAACAATCTCCTTGCATGCAAAGCCATATTCACCTAACAAATGCAAGACAAAGATTAACCCTACAACGGGGTTTTGCGCTTTTATTACCTTAAACGGCGAAATTGATTTATGAGTTTTCGTACTTGTTCAGTAAAATTGTTATTTAAGTTTATATGCGTGCGCAGTTAAAATGATCGCTTTCCGACAATGAGACAGGGGTTCGAATCTCATCGTGGACGTTTAATCATGAAGGTGACTTCTGAATGTTACCGGCCTGCGGAGGGGAGGCGATCTCAGCGTGGGTCACTTTTGAAAAGTGACTAAGTGTCATACCACGGTTGATGCAATTGTGAAACTGGGTAGCTGGGAACCGTCGATGGCTGTGCTAGCACGAAGTCACAAGTCATCGTGACCGACGATTTGACCGTACTGGCCTTGTTCAGACTGTTGATCACGCCAGATAATGCACTATCTTCCAGAAGCTCCGCTGAGCATAGTTGCAGTATAAACCACAGGCGAGTTCTGTGGGTGTTGAACAAATACAAATGTGCCTGAAAAGGCGTCTGCAACAGGGATTGCTAGCCGCCTTATTAGACATATCATGCTAGGCTACGAGCGGCCAGCCACCACTTGTTCAGTAATGTTGATTTTCTAAGCGTGATAAAGTATGGGGCACCAAGTGAAGATCGAACTCACTACTCTGTTGTAACTGTCCTAGCGAGACGAAATTGTTAACCATCACACCACTTGTTCATTAATGACTGCAAAAAAACAAAGGAAGAAAAAAAAAACAGATGCCAGCACGATTATTTCCTTCACCTCTCTCATGCATGAAGATTTGATACCATATACTTATTTTTCAAATAATTTTATCCACGGCACCATTATTTTGTTCCACGTATTTTTTAAGTTATATAAAAATTCCCGGCGGAATGTTTATTTGAGGCTGCATGTTTCTTCTCTTATAAGTTGAGGCTAGCTTCTTAGTCCGACTCTCTGTCTAGATTACATTAATGATCTGCCTAAGAGTATACTTTATTATAAAACTAACTTAAAAGCCGCCCTATCAGGTGGCATTGTAAGCTAACTCTTGCGGAGGCTCTTGATTGGGCATTCGGCTTGCTCAGAAGTTTGAGAGTCGCTAAGTCTTTGCATATTCTCAGCATTGGAAGCTAACTCTTGCGGAGGCTCTTGATTGGGCATTCGGCTTGCTCAGAAGTTTGAGAGTCGCTAAGTCTTTGCATATTCTCAGCATTGGAAGCTAACTCTTGCGGAGGCTCTTGATTGGGCATTCGGCTTGCTCAGAAGTTTGAGAGTCGCTAAGTCTTTGCATATTCTCAGCATTGGAAGCTAACTCTTGCGGAGGCTCTTGATTGGGCATTCGGCTTGCTCAGAAGTTTGAGAGTCGCTAAGTCTTTGCATATTCTCAGCATTGGAAGCTAACTCTTGCGGAGGCTCTTGATTGGGCATTCGGCTTGCTCAGAAGTTTGAGAGTCGCTAAGTCTTTGCATATTCTCAGCATTGGAAGCTAACTCTTGCGGAGGCTCTTGATTGGGCATTCGGCTTGCTCAGAAGTTTGAGAGTCGCTAAGTCTTTGCATATTCTCAGCATTGGAAGCTAACTCTTGCGGAGGCTCTTGATTGGGCATTCGGCTTGCTCAGAAGTTTGAGAGTCGCTAAGTCTTTGCATATTCTCAGCATTGGAAGCTAACTCTTGCGGAGGCTCTTGATTGGGCATTCGGCTTGCTCAGAAGTTTGAGAGTCGCTAAGTCTTTGCATATTCTCAGCATTGGAAGCTAACTCTTGCGGAGGCTCTTGATTGGGCATTCGGCTTGCTCAGAAGTTTGAGAGTCGCTAAGTCTTTGCATATTCTCAGCATTGGAAGCTAACTCTTGCGGAGGCTCTTGATTGGGCATTCGGCTTGCTCAGAAGTTTGAGAGTCGCTAAGTCTTTGCATATTCTCAGCATTGGAAGCTAACTCTTGCGGAGGCTCTTGATTGGGCATTCGGCTTGCTCAGAAGTTTGAGAGTCGCTAAGTCTTTGCATATTCTCAGCATTGGAAGCTAACTCTTGCGGAGGCTCTTGATTGGGCATTCGGCTTGCTCAGAAGTTTGAGAGTCGCTAAGTCTTTGCATATTCTCAGCATTGGAAGCTAACTCTTGCGGAGGCTCTTGATTGGGCATTCGGCTTGCTCAGAAGTTTGAGAGTCGCTAAGTCTTTGCATATTCTCAGCATTGGAAGCTAACTCGTGCGGAGGCTCTTGATTGGGCATTCGGCTTGCTCAGAAGTTTGAGAGTCGCTAAGTCTTTGCATATTCTCAGCATTGGAAGCTAACTCTTGCGGAGGCTCTTGATTGGGCATTCGGCTTGCTCAGAAGTTTGAGAGTCGCTAAGTCTTTGCATATTCTCAGCATTGGAAGCTAACTCTTGCGGAGGCTCTTGATTGGGCATTCGGCTTGCTCAGAAGTTTGAGAGTCGCTAAGTCTTTCCATATTCTCAGCATTGGAAGCTAACTCTTGCGGAGGCTCTTGATTGGGCATTCGGCTTGCTCAGAAGTTTGAGAGTCGCTAAGTCTTTGCATATTCTCAGCATTGGAAGCTAACTCTTGCGGAGGCTCTTGATTGGGCATTCGGCTTGCTCAGAAGTTTGAGAGTCGCTAAGTCTTTGCATATTCTCAGCATTGGAAGCTAACTCTTGCGGAGGCTCTTGATTGGGCATTCGGCTTGCTCAGAAGTTTGAGAGTCGCTAAGTCTTTGCATATTCTCAGCATTGGAAGCTAACACTTGCGGAGGCTCTTGATTGGGCATTCGGCTTGCTCAGAAGTTTGAGAGTCGCTAAGTCTTTGCATATTCTCAGCATTGGAAGCTGCCGTTTGATCTGGGTTTTCTTTTGCCCTTTATCTTCCTCGCTGCAGTCTTGGATCTTTTGATTGCAATCTGATCCTCTGTTGTCGGGGATTTCTTTTTGCGAGGCATACTGCTGCCGTATGCGATAGGCCACAAACAACTACAGAAATCTAAACTGCATTTAAGCATTACATTAATATTTAAGCGTACCTTTTAAAAGTTCAACGATAATTCTTTTGCTTTCACTTAATTTAAAGACAATTTGATGTACGTAGGTCCTTTCTATACAAACAATCCTTTTTTATTTCATGGGTGACTTTCGCTGGATTTCGCAATTAATTTCGATTATTCCCAAATTTATTTTCAAGTTATAAAAAAACTGTTATCATGCAAAAAAAAAAAAAAAAAAATCACATAAAAAATTGCCGAAAACAATGGCAGTCATGAAAACTTAGGAATACAAAATTTCGGGATCGCATGTCTGGATCCGCCCTGGAAATGGCCTCCAAAATGATATAATATGTTGGGCTACGGCCCCTCGGAGTAAAGTTGAAAAACTGTGTCACACTAACATTCGCATTTATTTATATAGATATAGTCAAAAATCAAAATATATATCTTACACTCCCCACCAAAAAAAAAAAAAAAAAATACCAACACAAACTCACATCGCTAAATTTGGTAGACGGAAATATGGGAGCCGTCGATGGTTTGGCTACATTACCTGCTACTAATTCTCTTCAGCACCCCTCGACAATCATTCAAACCTACTAAACGTTGAACGATGTAGACACCACAAAATACAAACTTTTTACTAAATTCATAATAGTTTTTCACGGAGCCACGGTTAAAAGAGTGACTATTCAGATTCGAATTTACTAAAATACTGAATTAGTATACTAATCGATCTAACACGCTATATGTTTATGAATAAGAGGCTAAATATCAATGCAGATAATACAACGGTTTATGGGTGCATCTCCAAAATTCTAGATGACCAGAACCTGACGGCTGATCTCTCATCTGACATAGCTTTAACAGTTCAGTGGGAAGGTTGGTGAGGGGTGACCAGAGCCAGCTGATTTCTTATCTGACATAGCTTTAACAGCTTAGTGTATGTGTGTGTGTGTGTGGGGGGGGGGAGAACTGGCTGAGCACCAAACTATTGATGTTCCATCATCACCTAGCGGTCCCAGAATTTTCACCTGTCGTGATGAACGGCTTTTCTCTCAAGGGACGTCCCATACCTTGATCACCTACTGGGACTTAAGGTTAACCCAGACCTCAAGTGGAACTCGTACATAGGACCCATTGCCAAAGATACTGGGGAAATGGTTCTCTGTACCGCTCCAGTAAGTACCTGACTCCCCCTGCTATCCTCTACCTATACAATAGCCAGATCAAACTGAATATGGAGTACTGCTGCCATATATGGGAGAGAGCTACACAGTCTTAACTTTTCAGTCTCGACAGAGTCCCAAAGTGTCTTCGCGTCCCTATGGGCGATTATTTTTCACCCTACAACCCCTTTCCCATAGACGAAACATCGGAAGCCACTCGTTGCTATTTCCATGAAAAGTGTTCAAACTAAATCCATGTCTTCGTTCCACAAGTTCTAAACTTCGCGGATAAGATCTACCATGCCACGCCCATTGTAGCGAGCCACCGTCATTCCCTTCGTATTCCATTGGTGAGATGTGAGTTCCACTCGATCAGCTTCTTCCCACCAACCACTGCTTTGTGGAACCGACTCCCAAGAGGATGCTTCCTCGATTACTACAATCTTAACCTGTTCAAATCTAGAGTAGTATTATCTTCCCCACATATCTACAAAAACTGTGCTTCTTACTGTGTAACCTTCTAACTTAAGTGGCTCTTGCGACTGGAACAGGAAGAACATCATTGTAAAAAAAGTTGGAAAATTCCCACCACGAGGAACTCTGTTAATTTAGCCTGGCACCAGGTCAGTGGTGTGAAGTAATCAATCATTAGTCTGTAAAGATAGTTTCATTACTACACAGTGGCGTGTCCTTGAGTTATTGCTACTTCCATTGATTATCTTGAAAATGGAGATGTCTTCGGTCCCATTGATTTGGAGAAATTACAAATTAAATCGTTTTAAAAAGTAGGAAAGAAAAAGAGAAAGAAAGCGAGAGGGAGAGAGAGACAATCTATTCAAGTCACTGTTTCTCTCTTCAAAATTATCACGAGCAGCAATTACTACTTTGATTCTGGTTATCGAAGCGTTGAAAACAATATGGCCGCTGCTTTAGTTAGGAGAACATTCGTTTGGGCATCACAAGTTTCAATTGTAGATGTGGCTGTGCAGATTGAACAACAGCTGACTGTTTTCAATTCGTAACTTCTACGTCGCTATAACTGCCGAGTGATAAGCTAATTAAGCATGCTTTTAATTTCCAAGTGTCGAGAAGTTCAACATCAAGCATGTATTTTTTTTTATTAATCATTTCATCCAATAAAGCTACTAAGGCGCAAGGGTTTACTGGGTGTGAGAGAGTATGAAAAGACATTATTAAGGAGAGAGAACAATAAAAGGACAAAAATTATGATTGACATTGTATTTAAATTTTTGAAGGTCAAAGTTGACTGGAAAGCAAGAAGCCGACATAGCGGTACATAAGCGAGAGAAGAGACTGTTAGCATAGAAGTTACGGTTACATGTAACCATTTCAGCCGCCAATCTAGTTGCATGTTTAAATTCATAAAGTGTAGGTACCAAAGAGGAAAGCTCATCAGAATAATAGCTATGGAAATATTTATAGAAAAGACACAGGGAAGCTACGTTGCGCCCGTGGAAAAGTGACTGAAGCTGAGATTCTAAGTCAAGACCAATAACATTGCAGATTCATATTTGTAGTTTATCAAGAATCTCTAAATACATAGTAGAAGCACCAGACCAGATGTAACAGCAATGCATTCTTCTTCTTCTTCTTCTTCTTCTTCTTCTTCTTCTTCTTCTTCTTCTTCTTCTTCTTCTTCTTCTTCCTCCTCCTACTCCTTCTTCTCCTCTTCCTCTTCCTCCTCCTCCTCCTTCTTCTTCTTGTCGTCGTCGTCCTTCTTCTTCTTCTCTTCCTCTTCTTCCTCCTCCTACTCTTTCTCCTCCTCCTTCTTCTTCTTCTTCTCGTCGTCGTCGTCCTCCTTCTCCTCCTCCTCCTCCTTCTTCTTCTTCTTCTTCTTCTTCTTCTTCTTCTTCTTCTTCTTCTTCTTCTTCTTCTTCTTCTTCTTCTATGTTACTTCAGGATGTACACAATTTCCTATCTTTTTACCATCTCTCCCAAACCTCACTCTGCCATCCAACCACTCAAGCTCACTAGGCAGGTTATGCGTTACTTTCCTCTGTCCTTTTTGCCTCCAATATGACCTGCGAGTGCCAAATTTTCCAAGCCCTCTTTCCTCATTATGTACCGAAGTCATTTCAACTGTCTCTTCCTAATGCTAAGTATAAGTGCCTACGGATTTCCATGTCGCACTTTCCATCCACTATTAAAACGCTTTCCAGAAGTCTAAATTGTTGCACTTATTTAATTTTGGTAGAGCCAATAACCTTGGTAAGACTTCCATTTTATGAGGTCGGCAAATATAGAGAACGGCGTTTTTAATGAGAATAAAAAGTTAACACCGTTACATGATGACGATGTTCAAACAACATACCTGAAAGGTCATAGTTGATTGCTTTAACAGACAATCATATTTTCACTTGGCTTGAGATAAACTGGGTGGGACCAATGTATCAGAGATGATGTACGTTTCCCACGCTTGTTAACCACAGACTTGATGACCAGCCAGAAATGATTATGAATATTTTACTATATATATATATATATATATATATATATATATATATATAAGTAGACACTGAAGCCAACATCCAGCGGCGACAGTTTGTTTCATGCTTGAACGCAATCATCAGGTCTTCGGTGTTGTCTTTTTGCTCGACTATTTATATATACAGTTGAGTGATGCATAGTGAATAGTCTATTGTGTTATTCTAAAGGTTATTTTGATGGGTGGTAACGGTTATGTTTCGAATTATTCTAGAGGCTACTTAGTGGAAATAATTGTGGATTCGGATGCAGCGTTTTGGATATTAATTAGATTATTAAAATGAATTAAAATAAACAAATCAACCAACTACAAACACATACATAAACGCAAGAAAACGTAATAATGACAACCAGCAATAAAATAATCAATAATAAATAAGTTAAGAAACAACACTAAAAATAACCCATAAAAAATCAACGCATATGGCCTTACAATTGCGTTCAAGTATGAAACAGACTGACGCCGCTGGGCTTTTATATGTCCACGTTTATATTTATATACAGTTTCTCCCTGATATTAAGAACATTAACGCATAAATATAGCATACCATAAAACTATTATATATATATATATATATATATATATATATATATATATATATATATATATATATATATATATAGTCAAACCTAATGAGCCAGACAAACCTACCAAGGTTTCACTTAGGCAGATCGGCTGTATCTGTGCGATTATTTTCGACAGACTTACATGTTCCTGGCTCTTTCTTTTTAAAAACTTTTTTTCCCTTCGGGATTGATTTGGCTATTGTTAAATCAAGAATTCGAAGACTTTTCGACACGAGTGTAGTTACCTATATATATATATATATATATATATATATATATATATATATATATATATATATATATATTATAAAAGGCTCAAACACTAATATTCCATGGTTATAATTTATTACATTCGGATCGTAATCAAGATCCAATTCATCAGACCTACAAATTCAAAAGGTTGATGAATTGGATCGTGATATCGATTCCAATGTAATAAATTATAACCATGGAATATTAGTGTTTGAGCCTTTTATATTATACTCTTGATCTCTCTTGGACATTGAGCTGTACCTGGATTCTATGCTCTTGGAAATTTATATATATATATGATCGACTCTCCCGTCGAATTCGACGTATGAGGGTCAGGCAGATCAGTTCCTAGAAACTGAAAGCCCGACACCGACACATGAGATTTGATTATAGTGGTGAAGGCTTTGTGCAGGGCCCTCCACACTTTTTGTATATATATATATATATATATATATATATATATAT